>HG993126.1:64083009-64683009 GCA_905231855.2 Eristalis tenax | reverse complement strand
AGAAGAAAACTGCTCTACTTCCACTTTGGCTTAGAGGAATTCAATGAAACCATTGAATCTACTTAGGCGTCTCAATTTTATGTTAGCTTCGGCTCCCAGACTATCGAATATGTATTCGCCGAGAAGTTTTTTTCTCGTTCTTGAGAGCGCTGGGTATGTGCTGAGGTAGTGGGCAACCGTTTCATCCTCATCTTCGTCCCTACAGCTTCTGTAGAAGTCATTGTAACTGTTGCCCATACGCCTTTCACAGCTGGTTATGAGACGATGTCTGGTAACAATATCTAGAACTTTGCCTATGTATCTCCTGTTTATTGAATGGAGAGTTATGCTCCTTTTCAGCGAGGCTTTTTGTAACAAATCGGACTCACTGACTACCTACCACTAGAAAACATACTCTTCTAGTCAATCAGTGAATTAAGAAACCTCTCCAAACGATCATTCTGCATTCACTTCAACTTCAACTGCATGCAGCAACATAGAGGAATAAACAAAGCTGGACACAGACCCCTTGCTTACACTTGACGACACATCTCTTCCTCTTCATTCCTTCTTCTTTATGCATGTTTTCTGGCTTTCCTATCGCTTTTCATCTCACTTGCACGACCTCACTAAAACAAACACTTCATCTTCAAACGCAGAACAAATCTCTCAAAAACGCCGAGCAGACACATTTTTTTAAAAACTAACGCAATATCTCTTCGCATTGATCAATTAGGTTTGGTTTTCCAACAGACGAGCGAAATGGCGACGGCATCAACGCATGAATCTCCTGAAGCAACGATCCACACCGCCACTGCCACCATCGTCCCAGACGCAGTCGACACCAGTGCCAGTACCACCGCCTTTACAGGCTCAACCAATTCCGAAGCACCCGCAGTCACTCGGCAATATGCACCAACAGTCCCCACATCATGTCGAGCAAAAGTCCTCCTCCCCTCCACAGTCCCTGATCAGCAGCAACAACAGCACTTCCGTCCAGCGGCACAACGGGGACTGCACCCAATCGCCTATTCATCGGCAGCAGCTTACGCTCCCCGCCACAGATGCATCGGAACCGAGCGTCCAGTTCTCATCCATTCTCCCGGAAGGTTTCATCCATACCCCCAGCTTAACAGCTTCCAGCAGCTGCACCGGTCCCGATTCCATTCAAGTCCCCCACCACACCAACTCACACCTGCAGCACCATCTTCCACTCCTGCCGCCCCACCATCTCCATCCGCATCTAGTTCCACAGCAGTCGATGACAACCCTGGCGGCGATTGTCGCGGCTGTCTGCCACAAGGACGACCTCATCCCGCAGCAACAGCAACCTTCGACACAGCCCCACAATCCCAAGCACCTGGCGGTAAGCGGCGAGGTGAAAACGGAAGTTCCCCCATCATCACACACAGCATTAGCTCCATTATCAATGGGCGGTGAGCACAGCGCCTTTCGGTCTTTGGTGAATCCATCATCGGCTGCAGCACTGGCCTTCGGCTTAGCCCAGCAGTATGCCGCCTCCATAACCACCCAACCGAATGGGCGACTTTCGCCTGACTCAGATGAAGAGATCAATGTGCACGATGACTACGAGGGTGACGACGACAAGGATCCAGCCAATGAGACGCTAGCCGAAAGAGCCCCAATGCAACTGACGAAACCGGATTAATGACTGTCCGCCCAAGGCGTCTGACGAAATTTGTGCAATCGAAT
The DNA here is from genome assembly GCA_905231855.2 of Eristalis tenax. Classification (NCBI taxonomy): domain Eukaryota; kingdom Metazoa; phylum Arthropoda; class Insecta; order Diptera; family Syrphidae; genus Eristalis; species Eristalis tenax. The sequence continues at coordinate 64,681,317 of HG993126.1, read as the reverse complement.
GTTGTTTGTGTTCTCCCCCAGAAATAATTCCCGAGTTCATGAAACAAACCGTCACACCAAAGCCGCAGCTTTGGGATGTAAATTAAGCACTAACAAGAGTATCAGTAAAGTGGAAGTTGTAACCGTAAGAGAAACCGCAATACTACTAGCCGTAAGCGAAATCTGTATCTATTTGTAATTACGAACGAGAAAGAGTGAAATCGGTCTTTATTTAACCCCCGTCAAGATGAATGTCAAAAATAACCTCTAGCCTAACTTAGACCTAAGCGTGTACATAAATAGTATCAAGGTGCAAACAACTAAACGTTATAAATAAATCATAAACTTACGCATACATCGGTGTTTTAATTTGGACCAAACATTTATTTGCACAATTCGGAGAAAGAAGCTGTGTGCAGCCAAAGGGGTAAGTTCAACTTAAAACTTTGCAAAGTGGCCTGTGGAATGTCGAGAAAGCTTCATATTTGAAATTTATTTCATTTTATCAAGAGATAAAAGGGTAAGGCTAGAGGTTCAATGAGTCGTATAGTTTCAATGAAAGAAATTCAGGAGGAACAACTGAGACAGGTTTTGCTTAGGTTTGATTAGAGCGAAGGACTTATGAGGTAGGGAGAACTAGAATCAGTTACACAAGTACTCAGGAGATAGCACTTCCTGGCTAAATTGTAGTCGCACTTCCTGGCTAAATTGGGTACAAAAACCATGCTCTACGTAGAGCCTACATCCTAGGCTTCCTTACAAGACTGTAAGGTAGTCGCACTACCTGGCTAAATTGGGTACAAAAACCATGCTCTACGTAGAGCCTACATCCTAGGCTTCCTTACAAGACTGTAAGGTAGTCGCACTACCTGGCTAAATTGGGTACAAAAACCATGCTCTACGTAGAGTCTACATCCTAGGCCAACTTTCTGTAGTTCTCGCTTTTTTAAATTTTCCATAATTATATTCGACAGCACGTAATGTAGCAACGAGTTCCCTCGCAAAGCAATTTACACACCAACCTAGCGATCTCCGGACGGTCGAACCGCCAACCAAATATCCTGCATGTGCATACTTCGACTCTGATCGTTTCCCCGTAGTCCGATTTAAATCAGAATGCTGCGCCAGCTAACAAAGAAGAGTCTTCACTGACATCGCAAGCAATTACATAAGTAATCCTCTCTCTACGTCGAACACTGCATATCAAGTAACTATCCGAAGCGATGACCGAATTCAGGATCTCGAGAAAATTGATCCGTTTTTGTCACACCAACCTAACTCATACGCGATGCACGTGCAGTTCGGCTGAAGAACTTCCGAGCCGTTTGAAACCTGCACCGGATTTCGGCAGGACTTCTTCAGTCTGGTAATAGTGAAGATAGCGCGGCCGATAGCTGTAAACTGGGTAGTGCCTTCCTTCTTCTACGACTCAGCCCAACTTTTGGGTTACGCAAATGACAGCGACATCGTCACGCGCTCCCTTCGTACCGTAGTGGAAGTATTCACGGCAATTGAAGAACAGGCGCATCGAGCTGGTCTTAAGGTTAATGAGGATTAGACGAAGTGTATACTGTCGAGCAAGAACCGATCTTAATGATCAGCTATAAGGAGTCTGTCTACCTCTGGGCAAACCTAATCTCCACAAACGACATCATAGTGGCGATCCGACGAAGAGTCGTCCTTGGCAACCGGTGTTACATCGGTTGGTCAAAACTCCTGATCGGAGGGACCAAATTCATGGACTACAAACGACTTATTTCGCCAGTTCGGCTACATTAAGCCGAAAGCTGTACGATAAGCTAAATAAAATCTGATTCTTTTGGCCTTTGAAAGAAAAATTCTACGTCGGATGTTTGGTCCTGTCTGCGAGGAATGGAGGAGAATACATAACCGCGAACTCTACGATCTGTACCAGGATACGAATGTCTGGAAGGCAAAAGCAGTCGACTGCACTATACATCGAGCGAATGGCCTTCTGGTTCGAAAAGAAGAGCAAGACCTAATCTCCGATATGACGACCATGTCATCGCGCACGCAAGAAATCTTGATCTTGGTGACTGAAAGCAGCGTGTCCAAGATCGTGAGCGATGGCTCAGGCGTATACCCGGCTATCCACGGGTCCCAGGCCTGATTAATAAGTAAGTGACACGGGCACTTGCGACCAAAACTGATCAATTATGTTGATCTCTTTTTGCTCAGCATCGGCCATAGTGCCCTTGCCGTTGCTCAAATTTCCACACTGAAGAATAAGCCATCAAGATCTGGCTCCATCTAAGACTTCGTCTTCCAGGGGTTTCCTTATGCATGGCGACGGCGTCGTGACGGCATAAAGGTCTGCCCGAGACTCCCCCAGATCAGATTATTTTTTCGCTAGACTGTCAGTTTGGTTGGATTCCTGTGTGCCCCGATACCCAGCATGAATCACTGTCACTGTCGGCATAACCTGATATCAGTAAGTCCGATAAGATATCCTTTACTGCCGCTTGAAATGGAGAGCGATTTGTTGGTTATGTCGTGCTGCCTCGTCTATCGCAGCAATTTCTGCCGGAAAAACCCTACAATTGTCTCTAAGAGCTAGGGATCTTCCGATCACAGAAGCCACTCGTGTGTGAGCCCTCAGTTTACAGGACGATTTCTTCCTCTACTACTACCATTAGTCGATTTGAAGCCTTTGGTCAGTTTAACCTCTGACTGCTACAACGGCCCTAATAGACCAAAGTATGAATTCTGTGCATCTTTGGTCATGTTTGCGTGTGTGTATGGCGACAAATTCGATTCTTCCTTTCATTTTGGGGAACCCATTATTCAGGAAACCTTTGTACGCATGCAGATATTCGTAAAAAAATAGATAAATATTACACTTAGTCATGAAAGTCTCAGTTCAATTATTGTAGCATGAGCAAATCGACGAAGTGTTTCTCCACCATCACTGCCACAACACTTTTTCAAATCCAAACTCACCCAATGTAAAAAACTATCAAGGGCAAGAGCTGATTATACACAAGCAACACCTGCTGCCACTCGCAAACAGGAAACATCCGAACCAGCCAAAAGCGTCTCGTTCGAATTTCAAACAAATATTGATTTATCCGCTCCAATACACCGGGAATTCATCAAAGCCATGAAGATCGATAAACGAATGAATTTAGCCAATAAATTTCGAGAAAACAAACATTTGTCACCCCGACCAAACATCCGCTGCTAGTGTGGTGTCAAATGCAAGCTGCTCATTAAGCCAAGCAAATACAGCCATCGATTAGCCATTGTTATGCTAAAACCGAAAACTCATCGATCGTCGTCGACCGGCACGGTTAGGTATGTTCTGAACACAAAAATCAATAATTAGGCGCACACTTGAGCTAATGGAAGTCTTGTCATAATAGAAATTAATTTGCCGTGTAAAGCTTCGGTTGCTCGTCTGAGAGAAGGACAGACCCTCAGACAAATTGGTTGAGTATCACGTCATTGGCCATAATTGAAGCAATTTTCGTATGAATGGCTGGCTGGTTGACGCAGCTCAGGCTGAAGATCGACCCCAGTCCGACTCAAATTAAAACTGTCATTTAATTTTCGACATTCAACTTGGTGTGCTCACGCACAACTGAGACACGAACGGAAGGAGATTTTCTCGTAAATCGATTACACCTTGCAAGGAGATGACAGCAGAAACGGGCCGACCTGTCTGGAGATCTGTTAAAGGTGTCTCTCGAGGATCCACCACCAAGGGGTCAATGATTAAGAGGCCGTGCTCGCGTAACAATTACGTGCACGAACCTTCTCGTATAAAATGAAACCGCAGCGATAATAATTGCTCGCCTATTCTTCGGGGCAATTATTGCCGATAATGGGAAGGAAAATGACGAAAGTCGGCTGTGAAGAGTATCTCGATTGAGAGCCGGTATGATGCACGCGTTGTGTTGCGAGGCACCGAGAGGAAACGGCCTGTCAGGTAGTTTTGACAGCTCGAATGTGGCAGGTATGGCCTAGGTAATTGATGCTTCGGATTGAACTATGCGATGCGGTATATGCAAAATTATTTCCAAGAAAGTGAGGAATTTCTATTTGCTGAGTGTTGCTACACGGGAAATGGTGGGCAAGGAAGTAAAATAAAGGATATGCTGAATATAAGTACCCCTCTGGGAGAGGTTGTCTCCCACTGTGATGGAGTAAGGTCTTGAATGACTAAAACTTTTCATGATTGAAGCAGTATTCTAAAAATTCGTTGAAAGTCCGCTGTGCCCGGAGATAAAGGACTAGTTCGCAGTAGTGCTTTAACTTAACGAAAGTTTCTCTTCGTCGACTTTCATTAAAAATCTCATTTAAAATGCATCTCAACTGCAACACAAGCAATCCGTGTGCTTCATATTTTGCATTCCACTTAACGCATCCATTTTGAGCCGACGCATCAAATCTTCAACTCGAGTCAGGTCAATTTGACGTACGCGTAGCTTCTACAGCATCCACTAAGTGATTCGTTATGCTGTCTCAAACTGACAACTGTAAGAGTCAGTAATGGACTTACCGACATCGTCAATGTTAAACTGTGAACTCCTCGGCTGCCAATGTGGGTCGAAATAGTCTGCAACGCGGCTACCCGTAGTATTATTGTAAATAGGTTAGGCTAGGTTGTAGCGGCTGACAGCAGAAGGCAGTCACACTTTGGAAAAAGTAGGCCCGGTATGATACCACTGATTTCCCCTCACAGTTAGACGCAGCTGGTGTTTGTGACTAACCGGCTTAGCTGGCTAATGCTGACGTGTTTAGCTCTACGAGATTATTGAAGCAGGCCACTAGGTTTAAGTTACTATGTCTTCCCAGAGCACTACATGGGCAGAGTAAATGATCCGTGGTTTCCACAGCCTCTTCATCCATACAGCTTCTGCATAAGACATTATAAGGGACACCCATCCTGTGGTCATGAATGCCAATTGCGCCATGTCCGGCTATGACTCCGATGAGCATCCTGAGCGAAGATCTGCTGAGAAGATGTAAGCAGATTGAGCTATCGTTTGGGATAACGACTGGATTGTTGGTTAAGTGCATTCTCTTGGTTAGTGGGGTCCCCAGTTCGAATCCCAGCGAAAGCAAAGTTAATACTCTTTCATCTGGTTTTCAAATCTATTCTAGTCACCATTTGCCTTTGGAATCAAATTAACAACACTATCAGTGGAGTGGTCGATCGGTGGCAGTGGTAGTGTACTGTGGGTATCACAATGGACCAACATGGTTTAAGTGTTTTGGTGAATTCACTAGCAGCCCCTTTCCCTACCCTATCGTTTGAGATTAAGTGGTGGTCATATTTCCTTGGTCTTATGTGTGATATCTTGATTATATGGAAGACTGTAGCGATTGGCATAGAAGGTGGAACTTCTACTATTGATAAAGAGAAGGCCTTGCAATTGCCCGGTATGGTACAATGTCCTGGCACTCACATTCGCTGGGTGGCCGAATTTGATTTCGGAACACAGTCGGAGTGTTTTGAGTCTCAGGAATGTGCCAGCTGCTACCTGTTTGGAGAAAATTGCTTGCAATGTTAAGTGTATCCGTGGGAGTGGTCCTCAGTGCTCCGGAGTTATACATACAGGCCAGTCTCTGCACCCCATTTAATGTCGTGCAGTTAACAGTTTTGTATAGTGCCGTCCTCCAACCTGAAAAGTGTCGTCTGACAATCGACGTAAAAATGCAATAAGCGATGCGTGGTTGTAGTCCCCATGATGTCGATGTCGAGTTTCCAGCATAGTTTGTTGTCGATAATGAGGCCCAGAAATTTCCCAGAGTCGTGCGCACTGATGGATCTTATGTCTTCTGGTGAATAGTACCAGATTCGTTTTTTTGTCAAGGCTGCATGTTATTGTCCATGCTTCCAGCTTATCGTGGATGTCTCTTAAGGTGAGGACGCATCGACAAGAATTTGCATCCAGCCTCTTCCAGTATTACCCGCTACGTTCCAGGGCAGAAAGTAAACTTTTTACGATTAAGTTCTTTAAAAGAAAAATATTTATATAATTTCGGCAGCAGGTGAGCTTGAAATCTAGACATTAAATAGCTAATTTTTGCTGCGTCTGCTTGTCTGCATTCTCATGTGGAAAAGGTGTTTGCTTCGATTTTTGCATTGGCTGCGCGTGGTGCTGCTTGTAATTTGCTTCTTGGTTCAATTTGCATATGCGCTACTTTTTAAGAATATTTAAGAAAAGTTTCTTAAGGTTTGTGATTGAATTGTGTGAATTTTCTTTTTTCAATTCCAACTTTTTTAATTTATAGGGGTGCCAGCGGTTTGAATAAGGGGGAACAACGTCTCTGTATGAAAAAGGGGGCTGTCGACGTCTGCTGACCTTAATCTCATCCCTTCGTCTCTGTTCGTAGAACTCACAAACAACTCCCGTTGTCCATTCCAGCGTTGCCTTGTAGGCTTCTATCGTCGCTGCATGTAACAGCCTGCTACCACTATGGATTTTTCCTAGGTGGTGCCGTAAAACCCAGCACACCAGTGGCAGCTTCAAGATTGGAGGCGTTGTCAAGAAGCCATCAATCTTGAGAACGCCTCCTATCTTTTTGATTGCTTGAGCAGGCCGGCGGCGACGAACTTTTAGATAGATTCCGGAAGACTCGATCGATAAAGAACCTAGTTTCTAAGATTCTTAATAAAGTGCGTCATCAAATCACATGTCGAAAGTGCCCCTCCATGAAGCACATTCGCCTTCTTAAGGCGGCTTATATATATTTTTTAATTCATTAGACTGAAATTAACTTTTAAAAAATTGTGAATTTTTGTAGTAAAATAATCAAAGCTTTCAATAAAAAAAATATTCAAATATTTATTCGAATGAAGTTATGTCAAATCTGCCAAAAAAGTGTTAAAGCTGACCCACCTTCTCTACTATCCTCTCTTTGATGACAATTTCAAAGACTTTGCGAAAAATCGAGAGTAGTGAAAAGGTCTTTAGTACAGAGAGCCTCTGAAAAGACTCGTGTAAATTCACTACGGATAAAAATCACTGCTAGAAAATTAACCACAGAGCAAGCGAAGCGTTTGTGAATCACTTTCGAAATGCCATCGAACCACACGCCTGTGAACCTTTTAGTGACCGAATCCAAACATTTCAAATGCAGTGATAGCGACGAAATCAAAGCCATTAGACGGCAGCTGATATCAGCAATTATGTTGTAGACATTAAAGAATGCTTAATAATCCAGTGATAGTCCAAGTGTCAACACTCGCAAGAGTTGTATGCCTAAAGCTCAATTCGCCCCGATAAAGGCTAAAACTATTTTTAAAAAAATCAGAAAGCTGATACTTAAAGCACATAATATATATATCCCCCTCTGCCATCATTCATAATCAAGAACGAAGAGGTTACTGAACGATAATTTAACATCCCATGAAAGTCCACAACTTCATAATGCCAGATTTATAAGGAGTCGAATTCAGGTGAATAACTTAATCCAAATCCCCCCTGCAAGCCATGACTCTTATCAATATTCATAATTCTTACTTTCACGAAAACAAAAATCCAAAAATTCCCAACTGACACCTGCCCCACACGCGCAACTTAATTTTCCTCTCCACAAGTGTTATCTCTGATCACGGGTTAGTAGTCAAATATCACGCTTCCACAAAATTCGTCGCCCTGCCTCGCTTCCGCCTGCCGTGCTGGATCTACTGAAACAGATCAATATCAATTTCTGCGTGAAATTGCGCCCGAATATAAATACCCAAGTCGAACGAACAAAGTCATGAACCGTTCTCACATTCAAGACATCCATCCAAGCCACATCCCGTCTGATAATAAATTCGATTTAAAGCAGTCACTCATCTGATTAAACTGTAAACACTCGGCACCGAAATAGACGCGGTATGTCCACTCGTTTCGTTTCGAATGCTCGCGCAAATATTGAGCTCCGGTAGTCGCTTTGTCGTCTCGCTCGGATGGAATTTCTAAAAATACACAAATATCGAATGTTCATAATTAAAATTTATTCAATGCCATTAACGACGATAACTCACTATTTATACGGCATAGACATCTGAAACTATCACAAAGCATATTAATTATGCATAAGAGATTAAGACGGAGATTCTGGGTGACTCTCTTTGGCCTCGGCGGCGATGGCCCATCGTCGCATCTTTCAGTGACCACTTATGCGGGTCTGCACATGTGAATCGTGGACCTTTGCATAATCCGGCGGTTTATCACTCCGATGACACAAAAAACTCATTCATTAATAAATTGAACAATCGAATAATAGATCGGATGTTGCTGTCAGAAATGAAGCTGTGCGAGATGTGTAGTGTCAACGAGCTCAAACGGAACCCAGTGGTCCAGTAGGTCCGCCATGGCAAAGCGAAGTATAAAGTGTCTTCGAGAAAATAATCGGCAGCTAAGAGACGTGTGAGAACTTCCTAATACTGTAGCATCGCAAGTTTAACTGGCCATGTTGGTGGTGCACCGAGTTGAAAGCGACAATAATCCTCTTTTTCTTAGCTTTGGTTATGTTGTAATCTTAGACCGCACATAGGCCCGTCCTGTCACCACATTGAATAGATAACTTCCGCTCTTAAGCATTAAGTGCTTGCAACGAAAGGATTAAGTTGGCTGATGTTGATACTGTCCAGTTCGCTCAGATTGTCGAAGAACCAAGGCACCATATGAAGGTGAGAGAATTAGGGTTTCCTCCGCCCTTACGTATCTGCAACTTCAGCAGAAGTCGTTTTAAGGAGACCCACCCGGCAGTACGTAGCAGAGTGGCCCGATATAATGCCGATGAGTTTACCTACTCCTGAAACAGAGTAGACTTGTTGTCTTTGATTTCGAAGGCACTTGACGGGCACAACGTTTGGCATTTCTCCACTGAACTGCTAAATCAGATTCCCTGACAACGGCAATGTTTTCCAATCAGGGTCCTTTTTGCTCAAAAAACGCGCCAGGATGATATCTAATCAGACAGAACAAATGCCTCAACGTTCCTTCAATACCTGTTTGGAAAGTTTTTTTTATCACTCGGCGGATGTGTGCCCAACCCATATGGTGCTTCTGGGAAAAGGACAAACTTGCATATAGTCAAAATAGCACGGCATTATGGCAGACCACAACACAAGGGACGACGTTTTGCAACATTGATAAGACGGAACTGTCGTGTAAGGGCGTGTAAGACATCTTGTTGATTGCCAGTCTCGACGTAATCGGGCTTTCCATCGAATACTTTCAGCTTACTTAGTCCGCACCCGTGTACAAGCACACCAGTGCCATCCTCCATTCGTACGTCTCCTCGCTTCCAGTCGCCATTGAGTCAACAAAATGAGCTCCACTTCACACTCAGATCATCTTTCCTTGTGTATCAATGTACGTATTTGTATGTAAACTCTATGACACACGAATGATAGTCGAAATCAATTACTACTAAGTGCGCGTGTGCGTTACGTACAAGATCACTTCCATCGTGGCAGCAAACGAAATTAATTGAAAATAAATCCAACGGATACGTGTACCACTCTTGTCTGTCCATCTGTCTGCCAATACAACTCACTTATTTGCATATCCATTAGCATTTCTGCCTCGCGTCGAATTTCGATTTCAACACCTTCGTCCATCGAGAACGTCGTCGCCTCGTCGCACTCCTTGCAACCAGTCCCGCTCCCTGTTTTCATTTGTTCATCCGCCATTATGCATAATCAGCGTGCTGGTACAAATATAGGTCTCTCAGAGGTGAGCCATTCGGCACCTCGTCGTGAACGTCACTGGCATCGGCCGATGGGCCTCAGCTTCGGCATCAGCATCAGCATCGGCATCGGCATTGGTATTGGCATCAACCATTGCACACCATTATTGGCCAGCATCAACGGCGAGGAGCGGCGCAGCGCGGCGGCCTGTACCGCGAATATCTGCGCACAGGTTAAAGGTATGGGAGCGAACATGTGTAATCTGGGTGTTAAAGAATTTGAAGCGACGAGGAGTTTCTCCTTGCTTCCCCCACACTCAATGCACGCACCTCGGTTGTGTTGTGGAATTTTAAATCGAATTTAATTCAGCCTCATCGGATGGGACACGCAGTGGATGCTGGTGGTAGGGACTGCATGAGCGCTTCCACAATCCACACACAAGCAAAATTGAATTTCCAGCTGAAATGTGTCCTAATGTCGCCTCAACCCTTTTTCTTACTCGACTTAAGCCTGTTCGCCGTTCGTCGTTCGTTGCCTGTGACTTCGTGAGAGAATGAAATGTGATTCCGCGGTGTTTAGTGAAGGCGAAGGAATCCTCATTTTTTGCTTTGATTTCGTCAACTAACGTGTGAAACAGGTAATCCTTAATGTCGGCTACTGAAATTCAAGCAATGTTCCTGTTTAGACGCTGTCTAATTCAAATGCAACACAGCTGCTGTAATCGATTCGATGTTTAATTTCTTCTGAAAATACAATTCCTCCTCAAGTTCAACCTTATTCGCAGAACTTGAGGCACGGGGTTATATTGAAATCACGAGTGTGCTAAAATACACAGCTCAGCACGGAGTACTCTGATCAGATGGAAATCTTGTGTGAGACCGTGTTATATTGCGTAAATAGGCGGCGGTGGCGTTGTGACTACGCACTTGAGACTACAGTACATAGACTTTTCGGTACAAGCAAAATAATTTCCTCGAATCACTGGTAATGCTCAAGGAGTATAACTATCTAGAAAAACTTCTCGAATTGGCCTCGGAGTCGGCATAAAACTGTAGGTCCCTTCTACTCGTGAGGGAACAATAGCACGCACAACACGAGTGGTTGCTGAGAAGCTGGGCCCTGGCCATCTACAAGCTGTAGCTTCAGCGATATTGTTATTATTATATACGTCTTCAGTAATTAACGTTAAGAAAGACTAGGTCGGAAAATTCGCTGTCGAGCTCCTGCGATTGTAGCCGTGCGACGTTAAATCCGCTCAGCATTCTGTTGATTTCGCGGTGTTCGGGAAAGAAGGAAGGAAGGGAATGAAATGGATAAACCCGGTGAAACGGTTACTGGGGATCGTTACCGTCAACAACTGATCAAAATGAATCTGAATGAACCTCTTTTTCATGAACATTGCGCATTTTTTGATGAGGGTGATGGTTGCCTTGGGTCTGCGCACTTGTCTTTGGGATTGTCGTTCTTAAACCTCTGCCTCTGCCAATCAGATGAAGGATGGGAATTCCTACCTTCTGGGTCAGGCACACTGCCTGATAAAAACCTTTCAATAGCTCGCTGTGGTGGTCCGGCTCGGAGTGTAAACCATTTCACATGCTAATGTATGTCAAGGAAGTAGTAGGGTAGACGTTGTGGGGCCACGTCTCGCTTAGATCCAACTGAACCGATTGTGATGCCCATGGGGGATGTTAACCTTCTAGTCCTACTCGCGTCCTTCAGATGTTGTTATGCCTGTCCAGCCCAGCCACCCAGAAATCCTGGCAAACCTGAAAGTAGAGATAAGTGGGATATTTCTATTTTCTGGAGATAGGCATAGACTGGGGCATTGACAACGGTAGTGAGGAGGGTCCTCCATTTCCTCATCGTCTCCACAGCCTCTGGATATGGTATCATGGGTAAGTCCCTTCTTGTGTTCATTAGTCTTTTGCTAAATTATAGAAGTTTGTATGTCTTTGCGCTATTGAATATAGGCCATAACAGTTCTTACAGGTGGAAGGAGAGTCCCACTTTTCATTTGCTAACTCCATAATTTTGTTGTCCACTTTACTCCTGAGGTGGATCGTCTGGGATGGGTCAGTTTCGGTGCCTTTCCTGGCAAGATTATCTGCTACATCATTGCCGGTTATATTCCTGTGACCTGGGACCCAGCATAGAGCAATCGAATGCTATGTACTAAAAACGTTAAGCTCATCGCGGCAGCCTTCGACCAGCTTTAACTTGAGTGTCAATTTGGATGGTAATGTCAACCGATGATATTTCCAACAATGACATTATTTCGGCAGCTTCCTTAGTCGCCTGGACCTCCACTTGACAAATAAGACCCGGAGTAGAAGATATTGCTGCAGTCACATCTAGGCATGCGTGGATATGCACGCTCGTTAACAGCTTCAAGTTGGAGGCTTTTAGGTAGATTATATTCTACTAGTTGACTTAGAGCTACATATGTAAGGAAACACTTTATATGATGCAATGCTAACATTCTAGTCGTGGATTGACCAGAGGACAACGTGGCGGTTATTATCAATGCCTACCTCACGCAGTTCTTCTTCTTTGTGTAGGGGTAGTGCCTGGATGGTCCATGGGTCTCAATAAATCTCCACAACATTAAGCAAGCCTTAAAGCAAGAAGTTTCCAGTCTCGCACACAACATAATAGAGATTCTTTCCCACTTGCGGCAATCCTTTTGCCAACAGAGCTCCGAGCCGAGTCGAAGATTCTACAGGGCTTAGTCACCTTAGTGATTGCATCCTTTTCGGATTCTTCATTGGCTTTCGATACAGTCCATGCCCTTGTAGTGTAGAGAAGGACTGGGATCATTAACAAATTGTCTACTATCCTCCAAAAAAATATTCAACTGTCCCTTGTCTTTCAAAATCAAGCAATCCAAGTATCATATTTTAGTAATCTTTACCTCATTCATCTGTAATTTGTTTAGCATGTTGCTGAGACGACTAGGTGGCGCAGTTAAGTGCCTTCCCTTGTTTAGTGCCCAATCATATCGTCCACAGCTGCTGGACGATTTTACTAGACAGTCCAGTCGAGGAAGGAACTATGTTTGGCTTGAATGTAGTCATTGACATCTCTACCTCGTTCAGATCGTATGAGAGCATTGTCTTCTACCATCGTCCAGACTAAGTGATCCTGCCCGATGGCGATATGGCCCGATAATTAATTTTCAGTAGTAAGTTCACAGTATGGACAGTAGACTTCCTACGATGCAGTGATGTGTTCTACGATGCAGCCGGTGCCTGTTCTGGATAAGCCTACCTGCACTCATCATTAAATCTATGCGGTGTCCTTAAACGCGGCACACCTGAGAAAATGTTTGACTCTTTTGGTGGCTTATAGCGGGGTAATGCCAAGTTCCTGCTGATTGAAGACGCAAGTGCCCCCGCCGTAAGCCATTCACTTACTGATCCAGAGAATATATTCTTGATACAAGTCAATACAGTCCGCCGCTCAGTTGCAGCCACCGCAGGGGTGCAATACTCTTTATCAAGTATATTCAAGACTCTCTTTATGACCGAGCGAAGACAGCGTCTGACAGTGACAGTTCACTCTGCAGTTTCAAGCGAAATAGCAAAACGTTGCCTTGCCCTCAACGCGGCAGACTCCCCCAGCATTGCTGCGCCTAAGTTTAAGCTTTTCGTGATTAACTGTCGGAACTTAGTCACCAGGGAGTCAAAACATTTACCGCGACGCGTCGTCTGTGCGAATTCAGATTTTAATCCCCCAGTGAACGGCGCCAAATAGAGAAAAACAGTCTCAACCTGTATATTGATTGCCATCATATTTCTAGGTTTATCCTACCGCCCGTTGACTATCAGAACCGCCTTCAGTCCATACCCACCGAACGGCAATTTATCAGAACTAGAATCTGCCGACAGTAACGGCAGCACTTGCAGTGGCTGGTAGTGCCGCTGTTATTCCAATCAACTAAATTACTTTCATAGCAGCGCGTATGCATTCGAATATTAAAACTCATTTGTTGTCCTTCGACGACGCGACGCAGGTACACTTCAACACTTCAAGGGTGGCTGGTGCCCACAGTCCAGTCGGTGCCAGCAGATCCAAGCGTGACTTCAAAATCACGCTCATAATGATCACAAACGACTCCGACTTTGACTCTGACTCCGACTCCTGGCCGTCTTTCGGTGCATCCGATGCAAAGGGATTGCAGATGCAAGTGCGAAATTAATTCGTGTGGTGAGTGGGATCTGCAGCAGATTACATTCGGAATGGGATGGAGTTCGGGTATGTGGAAGGCGCGGTGTGGCGATCAACATGCACCGAGTAGACGGGTAGTCGCTGGATTGGAATGACACAAGTGTGTGGACTGGAATTAAATCGTCATCACATTATCGTCGCGAATGCATGCATGGCCTTGGCGCTGCGACTAGGCAAATACAACGCCAACAAAACAAATTCCGTAAACCATATCACCTTCCATTTCGGGCAGCGCATTGCGTACTTTGGGAAGTGTCGTCACGTAGCCTGCGACATCGCTTCTGCGGCGATGGGTGTCCACGTGTGAGAGTGTGTCGTTTTGCTTTGTCGCACCACCAATCGACGGTAAATGTCCCCTTCGATGTGAGTTTGGTGTTCGAAAGTGTGAAACGAAAACGAAAACGCAAACAAAAAACCCAGAGAAGCTGACAAAAATAAGCAACAAACGATTTAATACTAATGTCGCCTCGGACTGAACGAAGGCGGTGCAGCCTCACCAAGCAACCACCAGCAGGCAGCACGATCTTCGAGGGGTGGGGATGAGGAGGTTGCTCAACTCCAGCCGCAACTGCAGCAACAGCATCAGCTTCAGCAGCAGCGGATGGTGATAATGAGGTCCGATCAATTTGGTTTTAACTGCTGGACTTTATACACTTTATAAGAATCTTTATAGGGCGAATTATTTTCTGTTAATTGCCAAAGGCGTTTGAGTTAAGTGGTTTTCGTGCTTTTTATAAATATCTCTTAATTTTCTCTCACTCCGCAGTCATTGCATGAGATGTGCGGGACCTCGTCGGGGCCGCTCGGTGCCGACTTAGAATGGGCAGCAGGACATGCCGGAATATGGTGTGGTGTTGTGTTGGTGTGATTGCCGGTTGCCGGTTGCTGGTTACAGAGTTCGACATGCGACAACCAAAGGTGACGCACAAGAGGATTTCTGGATTCTTGTCCTCTCTCGGTCGACTGAACGTATGCCCTGAGCGGGTGAAAGTGGGGATGGTTTGCGTTTTTGGTCTGGTATGGTTGCTCCATATCGGTTGCTTGCAGAATCAGGGCAGACATTCTGGCAGCGATCGTTAGAGATATGCGACTTATTCCTGCACGAAGATGGGTGCTGATCTTCGTTTCATTTTCACTTTTTTTTTTTGTGTTCAACTCCGTTTTTCAGAGAACACTCACATGCCTTCATGTAGTCGGGAGATTTTTCGTGTGTGTTTGACAATGTCATCGGAATGTGTGTGTTTCTTCTTCTACTTTTAGTGGATTATTTGTGAGTTGGTTAGCAGTCAGTAAAAACAAAGAGATGTAGATTCCAGATGACTTGGTAGTATTTTGAAAGTGCCCGCAAATTAATTAACTTAGCACCGATCATGATCTGCTTCGCATGCGGATAAGTCGATGCTGAATCTGGTGGACTTATGTAAACGAATAGGGATCGATTTGATGTTTCGATTGAAGAATGCAGGCAAACTGTGTCGAGTGCAAAACAATAACAACAGCAAAGGGAGAATATGGTCTCAAATGTTGTCGTTCATAACCTAAAACAGCGTGGCGGTCATGATGTGAAGTTTGTAAATAGAAGGGGTGACGATCTTCTGAGCCGAAGAAATATATTTTCTTTAAAATAGATATCGGCGTTTTGACTAGGTTAAATTATAACTAATAATAAATCAGAGAGATAAATTGGAAAAATGTAACCACGATCACAACATCAGCCCACACCCCTGTTGGGTATTCAGCGAGGACTCAAAACAAGGTTGGACATGACTTGACATGCCGATCGAAGAATGAACATGGTACCTTTGACTTATTCCGAGCACCCTGTCGGCAGTTGTCAAGTCAACTAGTGTAGCACCCGCAACGTTCCATCTGCACTTGGGATCAGGGCGAATTCGACTTCGGAAAATGTACTGGACATGGTAGATAGGTCGATGGGTGTCTTACTTACTAGGAGATGGTTTACTACCGTGAGACCTACTTTTAGTCCCGAAACAATCCAGATTTATATATGAATCTGAGAAACATCTCTTAAGTGGGAGAGCTGAGGCTCCGAAGAAGCACTGTTCTAGGATTTGTCTCCTTTTTTTGTTAGGACATGGCACTTGGAGATGAGATGTTGGATAGATTCTAGTTTTTCCTCATCTCTCCTGCCATAGTCTTTATGCTGTATGTGCAGACGCATTGGCGCAGTACCCGGCGTAAGAGCGTGAATGCTTAAGGGATTGCCATAGATTCTCCCAGATCGAATCCAGAATGCCCCGGTATCCAGAGGTCACTAAGGATATCTCACTGATGCTCTGTCTGCATAACTTAACCAGCTTCAATGTCAGAATGTCCGTCAGCCAACCAACTTAGAAGTGGTGTGCAGTATGTGGTGGTCCAATGCCTCAACCAACAAGCCTGTAAAAGCTTAAAAAGGCAAAGATGTCTGCCAAGACCAAAGGGGGATTTTGTATGCCCAAAGGGGCATAATAGATCTTAAGGCCGCGCTACAATTTTAACAATAACTATAATATAAGCGTTGTCTCACAGGTTCTAATAATCTACATGTCGCTGTCCAGCCCATACCCCTTTTATTACCTGCTGCTATGTCGAACATGTGAACTGGGATGATGAGAGTTAGCTTGATCCTTCCAGAGACGACTCTATTACTCAATTAGCTCTTGAGCCCAGAGAAAAAGCGGTTGGAAAGATTTATTGTGCGTAATGATTTTTGTCCGACAATGGAAAGCTGCCCATTGTGACGCTCTGTCCAAGATGTCGGCGTTGTATGTATGTCCATTCATGACATAATTTCCGATCTGGTAAATGTAAAACTTTGACATTTCAATCACAATTTTCGCTTGGCGTAAATGACTGCACTATAGCCGATTTCACGTCAGATTCTGTCGCGTCAACTCCGAGGTTTGTTGTCGAGGGAAGCAAAAAGTACGGGAGGCTCTTTCTTATCTGCTTTCGCTTTTCTCTTTCCTTTTCTGTATTCTCAGCTTCGGATAGAGAAAGAGAGAAGAACACACAAATTATTGAAATTTAAAAAATAGTTGAAATTTGATCGTAAAATCTGCCTCAACAGAATGGCGGTCTGGGCATCGAGCGCTGAATGGTTCTTTTGAGTTGTTTACAGATGAATGGCCGAATGTATGTAATATCCAGCAACTTCGTTTGAAACACACTGATCCCGCTTTTGACAAAGATCGCTTGATGTTGCCAATTTCCTCTTATCGAATTAATGAAGCTCTTCAACATTATGTCAACAGGATGTCTGGACAAAATGGCATTCCGCTCCTCTTCTCCCCAAGAGAAGTAGCATAAAATGCGTAGTTAAGTCGTATGCCACAAAGTTAGAGGCAGTATAGGTTTCGGTTCGTTTGGAACCGATAACCACTTTATTCCAAGGTAGACTTATTACAAGCTTACACAAGTTATTACAAGCAAACTATACTTATTACAAGTTTTAATCGAATGAGTCTGCATTGACCTATATTTCTAGTATTCAGCCAGCAACTTCACCCTTGCGTAACTGTTTTCTCTAGAGTCCAGAGGGGGTGAACCACTTGAATTTACTAAGTTTCCTTGTCGCTCCAATGGGATGAGCAGGTTTGATTGCCCCAGTTTTGCGTAGAATTTTATGTAGAATATTTGATTCTGTTTATACCAAAATAATAGAAATATATATTTTGGACCACCACGTACAGCGCTTGCAGATTAAGGACGCAAGCCCCATTAACACACATCACCAGCCTCTTCCAACTAGAAAGCTGTAATTATTCAATCCACACATCAGATATCACAACTCTCACCGATCCACTTGAAACAATCAAATCCAAAGAACTCCGTTTGACACATTATTGGCCACCATTTTATACTTTTAATTACGGCAGCATGAATTTGTCTTCTCAACCACTCTCAATCCGTCAAGTTCGCCGTCGAATTTGACAATGAAGCGATTTCAACGAGCCCCAAAGCGACTTTCAAAATTGTGGATAACGATTCGAGATCGTCGAAGAACTCGTACCCGATTTGACAAGAGCTCAATGGCCACGTCATTAAGCATTTACAACTCCCCCTCGTCTGCACAATCGAACCGAACAATTCATTCATTCATCAAACTAGTGTATCTGCACACATACCCATCAAAAGCGAAATCAGTGTTCCGTTCGGCACCCAGCAATTAAAAGGCAACGAATGAAACCCGCTGTCTGTCAAATTATCCACTCACAGTCTCCGATTCATAAAAATTATCAAAAATCATTATTCCACACTTAGGGAGGCGACACCCCCTTGAGACATCACCACCGTGCGCACAAGAGCCTGCTAGCAACGCTGATGTGCGGTCCCACACCGTCTGAAGCCGGCGCTCATCAAACCGCCGAATTTCTTGAGTTTAATTTGACGCTGATGACACGGCATTAATGTGGAAACGACCGATCTTTGCCTTTCCGAGGGAAATGTCAAATAATCGATACACCTTCACGGATCACGATGATCGATGGATTTTGGAAACGCCTGGGCACTGGTGGCTATGGTAGGCTGTCAATTATGCTTCTGTACATGGAAATTGGATGCAAGTGAGTCTTGTAATGGTCGCCGAGCAACAAAGGATCCAATCGCCACGACGATTGATGTTTATTGTGCCGGCGCAGGCCGTGTTGGACAACCAGTCCTGCCTGATGAATGCGCTCGGGATGTATATTTTCACAGACTCTTCGAGTGAAGTTAATGAAAGAGCGATGATTTGGCACTTCATTGTATGGGAAAGAACGAATCGCTCGCCGAGATTGTTCAGAATGCGTAACGGGCGTGGTCGCTGAGTTGAGGAATGTCCCACGGGACATTGATTCTTGTGTTTCTTTCAACTGACCTGTGGTACACATGTTTATTGGTAATTTAATCAAGTCTGCCCTTGATTTAATTTTAAACGAGTGACCCAAAGGGAAGCTTTGCTTTAGTTAAGCATGCTTCCTCAAATTGCACAAATGTGGGAGTTCCTCGCGGTAACATCTGAAGACTTCGGAAGGGCTTCGAAAAGAGCGCCTCTTGTCACGCCTGCTTTTCAATATATACAGTCGAATCCGCTTAAACGACACTGTCAGTTATATGCAACAAGAAATTGATCACGGTGCAACGATATTGCTTGCTTGCAACAAATTTTGAGCATTTTTTGTGTTGCCAATAACCGGAGTCGAATTTTTTTGCAGCGCATCCGAGGCTTGTCCTTTTCCTATTTCATTTCAACCGGCTGATTTATGTGGAACCTATTGTTTACAGTTGTATTTGTTTGTGAGTGGTCCATGGATTCTTCTGATGAATCCAGTGCAGCGAAACAGTCGGAACAGGTTTATTTTTATTTTTTAAAATCTTTTGTTTGGCTTTTCTGTAAAATTAATATCAAATGTTTTAGTTTATCTAACTCCTAATTCGCGCCTTGAAGGTAGTTCTACCACACGACTTTTGTACACGACGTTTTTTATGTCGGGAGAATAATAGACTATGGCTGGGATATTTGGGCCACTCTCCATATGAAGTCTCATACATATCAACCTTGTGGGGATAGGATCAATAGAAAGAATGGACTTTATAAAATTCTGAAAAACTGAAAATATGTAATCGCAGGAGAATAATATTGTCAGACGCGTCTTGTTCAGGTGGTAAGTTGGGTATGCGCTGAAAAATGGGCTCCATAATGGACAACAGGCTGAATTTATAACGGAAAAAACATAACAATTTTATTGAGTAAAAATAAGAAATTGAGAATCGTAGTCACTTTCTTAGTTAACCAAAAAAAAATCGAACCAAGTCCAGGTAAGCCCAATTTTAGCAAATAAGACACTGTACCCACTCCTCGCCTAGTAAACTTCCGGAGAATGCTTTCATGCACATTCGATTTATATTCCTGCTCTGCCTCCTATTCGGAACTTGACTTTTGAATCACTTTTCTCTCGATTTATCCACCTGGCTCAACTTACCCCACATCTAGTCTGATGAACATACTGCGTCGTAATTAAAAAAATACTCAAAACAGTTGAATTTTTCAAACAGAATACTAAAATATTACCTCGTGTTTCATAAACTGTGCTTTAATGTATAATTGAAACCTTTTCGCCACTAGAATAAAAAATAATAAACTTTTTTTTACATTTTCACTTCAAAAACAACAAATTGCCATCTGCCCATCTGCTCATACAATGCAACTGAAACAGGATTCTCACGAGTTGGTTGGAGTGCATACATTTCATTCGTGTTTGACATTGATCGTGTAGTTCTTGGTAATTCGTGTGACATAACTAGCACGACCCTACACCAATTTGAAGGCCATAAAAAATTCACAAGGCTTTAAACAATTTTTCAGAAATAAATTTAAAAAAAATATTTAGGTTTTCACGCCATATCTCGTCCTGCTACAAAATCTACACGTTAAAAGCAGTTGATTACTAATTTGCAAAAGTGTCTGTCCGCGTTTTCTAGTCAAACTATGTAAATCTAGCGAACTAGTTGGTTTAAAAATAGCTATAATCTATTTCCATACACCAAGAGATTTGACCTCTTCTCCTAATCCACTCAAGAGATTATCGCTTCTAGCGTATCTCCACACATGCCTGCATTGTGCTTTATCGCTTAGTGTAGTCGATTTCCTGTTCCAAAGTTTAATTCATTCCCTAAATCAAAAGATCAACAGACCTCCGTTCACAAAAAGACGACTCTGCCCGACAATTTGTACAACAGCTCTTTGCCAAATACAAGCGATTTGTCTGTCCCGTATTTCCATATCAATGTACATCGTCGCGGATCCTGGCTAATATCACTCATCAAATGCACATAGCTAATTTGTCAAGATCCATTATTCATTAAGCAATAAAGTCTGAAACGGAAAATAAACGAAAATTTATATAAAATACGGATATCGTTCGGCTTTTCGTCTAGATCTTGATTTACATACATTAAGTGTTAATTTTTTGCCACTGCAATAAAACCGCTGATCGCGATGATCGTGTTTAAATGGCGACCTAAGCGGTCGAAATTGCTTTATTAATTAATGGTAATGTGATGCACTGGCTACCTAATAAATCCGACCGGGTGCCCCAACAGTCCGGCGAACGGAGTGCGTTTGTGTGGCTCGTGATTGTATATTTTATTGCTTTCTGGCCTGGGGCCCTAAGCTCCCGGCTGCGATCGTAGCAGTCACAGTTGTTGAGACATGGTCGAATTTCGCTTGGAGTTGGCGGCCGGTGGGATAGATATTGTGTTTCCGTTCACCTATTTAATGAAGGGAGCCGATCCTGCGGCCCCTGTGATCTTGGTACATGCATGTTGTACATTTCTAATTTCATTTTTTGGCTACACAAATCGTCGTTACGCCTGCGAAGTGGATGGCAAATGTTTTCGGCGCCAAATGATTAATTGAATTCGATCAAGTAATCGTGTGAAATCAAAAGATCCGCTCCTACTTATGGGGAATGTAAAAGTAATTAATTCGGGATGTAAGTTGAATGTTGAATGATGCCCTGCAAAGTGTGCTGAGTCATAGATTGGATGAGTTTGCCGGAGGTGTGAAGGTGTTAGAAATCCTGAACCAACGCCGACACGTCCATCTCGGCGGGGAACTGTTAAGTGAAGAAGTTGCTTCCATCATATCCGCAGGCAATGGATTTAGTCTGTCGATCAGGCAGAAAACATTTCTTTTTATTGAAAAGAAAGCTGTTAAACAGTGCTCTCTCTTGAACATTAGCCTGAATATGACACGTTGTTATTTGTGGACGTGAAATAATTGCTTGCCCGTTTTGCTTACCAGAGAAAACTTTCTAAGGGGTGGTTCGTAATTTAAGGATTTAAAGAGCAGAACAGAATGCAAATGAAAGAAACCTCTGAACATGGATACAGCTCAGGTTCTCGGTCACGAGAAGGCGTACAGACTCCTAATTGGCTGCAATATTTAGGCCAAACAATCAACTCACGATCATTCCGCTAAAACCCTGGGCACGTTTCTCACCGCCCATCCTTTCGTCCTGTTCTGTCGACACCTCTAGACTCGTCTGAACACTGTGTTGTAATTTTTAATTTATCATTATAACCCCACATAATTAAATAACATACATAACAACGAACGCCTTTCATCGAACAGACTTGAAACAACGAACAACTAATTTCCCTCAGTAGACTTAATCAAGAGACTATAAGTCCATTCTGGACATTAATAGATAGATTTACATATGTCCACACCTAGGGACACCTAACTCCTGCTACCAAAACTATCAGCTACCTCAACCCAACCCAGTCTTACTGGTCACTTTGCTTCTTCGTTAGTGGCGTGGATGTCGCTGCCGATCTAACACAAGCGGGTATGATACCCTTGATTCCTCAAAAAGGGAAGAGGATCAAACCAAAGAAAATGCGTTCTATGAATCCAGCTTAGAGCCGTGGCTATCAAGACTTTCAAAGGCGAAGCCAATCTGCTTGTGGCACATTTTGCAGCTGGTTCATTATTATGTTGATTTCACCATGGGATAAATCTGCTTTCGCACCTGTACAGTTGCAAGGGTACTTAAAGACCGCGACATGTACAAATCCGCTGATCTGCTGGGAATACCAATTTCACCAAAACTTCTGAAAAGGTGTTCTTCTTCGCTGACAAAACCACTGTGTAAGCTTTTTCATCCATCCTACACTTCGGGTCCATTTCCGAGTAGACGGAAAACATCATTTGTCCAGCCTGTCTCCAGAGAAGCACTCACGTACTTTCCTCCTTTCCTACTTTCGGATGGTATCGATTAGTCTCTTCTTCTATGGATTACCTTATACTACCTTTCGTATGCTTCAATTCATGTTGTCTCGGATCCTCTGAAATCCACCAACTCTGGGACTCCCCAAGTCTGTCTCGTGCCCTCTTTCTCATTTCTATAAATGTCTGCTACTTTGAATCCAATTCACTAGAATTCACACTCTTAGCCTTTCAAATTAGCCTCAAAACCTACGGTCCCACCCTTCTGCCTTAGAATTGAAACGGCAGCGTATGTTTATCACATTGAATACAGATCTTGGCAACATAATTAACGACACTTAGTTTTTATTCGAGGTCGACAACATAACGCAAAATGTCTAGGTTTTCCTTTATCTATGCAAGAAGTATTCCACCCCTCTAAGCTTGTGTACAACCCTCATATCTGGTCTGGTGCCCCCAATATCTACTGGCATCTACTAAATACTTTTGCAGTCGTGTTCTGACATGAGTCTTGCACGATATTTTCCGGACGGTGTTAAGGAAGTCACATCACAAAACCCCAGGAAAAAAACCTCATCTGTGCTAAAATATTTAATCATTTGCGTTAGTTTTTTCTTTGACTTGATGTCAATTTGTATTGCCTTTTCTTGTAGCCTTCCAAGAAGCAAAACATCCATGTAATCTACTTTACTGTCTCCAGAAGACATTGCTTGCTGTTCTTCGTCGCCATCGTTGTCTGTTTCTTCACTATCTGACGATATCTTGTTTTTATTTTTTATACATTTATACCATGGCGGTCCATTGAGATACCCACACTATTACTGACCACTCCAGTGATAGCGCGGTCAATTTGATCCCAACGGCAAATAATGACTGGACCAAATTTGATGACCAGATAAAATCGATTCGAACCGGGACCTCGCTAACCAAGGGCAAGCACTTAACCAACTGCGCCATCCAATCGTCCATGGAGGTTTATATTAGTCCTATATTTTGTGGCTCCGAAGATCAATAATTTATCCCTCGGCCACAGTGTTAGCATTAGAAGCTAAATTGTTACGTTTTCATACTCAATCGTCTTTTAAGTCTTCTTCAAACTAGAAGACGTTTTCCCAACATTTCTAACGTCGCCGCACTGCATAGCTACGAGTGGTTGTGCTCTTGACTACACGATGATCTAGTTGCAATTGGTATCTTGTTTGCCAGTGAACTGATATAAAAATACCTCGAAAAAGCAAAACAAATTAATAGGACTGTCTGTGAACCCTCAAGCTGTTAAGCCCTTTCTGAAAGAATTTCAAGCCTGTATCAGGACAAATGCTGAGGGACATTCCCTTGCGACGTAAACTCTTGTAGGAGACAACTACACAAGGCAAAAATACTAGCATGGAACGTGCCACTATTTTGGGATCAAACCATCACCGTGGAGTAGGTTATTGAAAATTAAACTATACTAGTAGGCAACAGTCAGTATTTTTTAAATCAATGAAATTTGACTCTTGGGTTTATATGCTGATATGGCAGTGTGAATTATAGTGTACAGTATTGTCGTTAACAAATCATGTTATATTTATTTAATATGCATATGTACATAATTATTCAAACTAGGTTCTTAAACAGCTCTCATAATCGGAAAGTCCAAGGATCCCAGAGCTTTTTCTGGATTTTATTTGCCTGTCTTGTACAAGTCAAGCAAAATGCCTGGATAACAAAAAACATATACCCACCCTGATTTCATAATAATTTGGTAAAGGTTTATGCTAACCTCAAAACTATGTGTTTTTATTTTGTTTAATGTATTTTTCAACAATATTCATTAAGATGGTTTAAACGTGAAGTTTTTTAAGTGCCGATTCGGATTCCAGTGAAAGCCAAGTTAATCGATCCGTTGGGATAAAGTTAACTGCTCTAATACTTCAGTGGTGAATTAGTGGTAGTAGTCCGACTGTGTCTATAGACCAAAATTATCTAAGGTTGCTGGTGTTTTTGCGGGGAGTGCTTCTTCATTACTCTAATATGAAGAAAACTGCTGCAGAAAGTCATAGTATTGAAAGTTAATGGTGAACATGCGCTAGCTGAGCGGACGTGCCAAAAGTGGTTTGCACGATTTAAGAGTGGTGATTTTGGCTTGGAAGACGATAAACGTCCTGGGCAAGTAATGCTCTGTATTTGGTGGGATGAAAAGCCTGATGAAACCATCAATGGACAACGCTACCGAACACAATTAATCCGTTTGAAGAGAGCAGTAGCCGAAAAACGCCCGGAATACGCGACTAGACACGAGGCAAATAATTTTCCATAATGACAACGCCCGGCCCCACGTTTCTATTCCGGTTAAGAACTATTTAGAAAATACTGGATGGGACGTTTTACCCCACCCGCCTTATAGCTCAGACCTTGCCCCTTCTGACCACCATTTGTTCCGGCCGATGCAGAACGCCCTCACTGAAATACGATTCACACCAGAGCAGAATATCAAAAATTGGCTTGATTCATTCTTGGCTGCCAAGCCAACAAAATTTCCGGAATGATGGGAAAAAAGTCATAGCCTCAGATGGACAATACTCTTAATTATACTATTGTACATGTTTTTCTTAAAAAAATGTTAAAATTCTGAAAAAAAAAACGCACGAATTAAGTTATAGACCCAATAACTGGCACTGGAGTCATAAACTAACAGTGGTTCCTAACAATTTCGGCGATTATTTCGCTGAAAATAAGGTTTTAAAAAATCCAAACTGACTGGTTTTTCCGATTCAATTCTAAGGCACTGCTAGAGTCGGAGAATCTGATTGAGGTGTCTATGCTAATACAACAGTCATGTGTCTACAGGTCTACACCCACCTTTCGAGAACATAAACAATCCTCTAATCATTCATTTTGTCATGATGTCATGCTTGACGACTGTTACTGTATATCATTTGGGCTGAACATTCCCCCTGCCCGACAGACGTTTGTTTTCCCGCTCCGCCAGAAGACTTGGCAGTCAAACATTCTGAATGACAATAGCTGCAAACAACGGAGAAGAACTGAGCAGGTCACATGGTTAGCCACAATGAAGCAGTGAATGAAAATAAAACATAGCCCGAGGCCTGGTATTAACATGAATCGCATCGAATTTGCAGATATAAATATATGAGTTAATTGAGCCCATTTGTCAAAGCATACCAGAAGCCTTAGAAGTCAACCACCTTCGATTGAGCAGCTAGAAGAATAGAATTCCGCAAACAAGCAACACCATCGATTCATCACTGATTGGCAGCATCGATTCTGGCAAACAAACAATAAGACAAAGGAGTTGGCGTACGAACTTGAGCTCTTTCACATCGCGCGGAGTTATCAGTTTCATTCGATCTCGGGTATATTAATAATGCTCAATGAAACACGCTCAGCCACAAAAATGTATAATTTCCATATTTCCAATAATTACACACTCTTAAACATTGGTCATTCCCCAATCCTGATCGGGGAATAATTTATGTTTCCCCGCCGAGCCGAGTCGCCGCGCCGCCGTAACTCATGAGCAGTGAACGATCAATAAAAACTATTGACGCTGCTGTTGTTGCAATTATTTGTCAGTTTTGCTGGTTTCACAGCAATTAGATGCATTCGTCGGATACACAGGGTGCTGAGACCCAGAGGCCGGCGGCGGCATCTCATCTGCTTGAGTTATGAACGAGTAGTAACAAAATGCAAATGGAATTCATGAGGGGCGGATGTTAAGTGACGCGCCCATTCTCCATTGGAGGACGGAACGAATGGTGTGGCGATTGTTTTCTCGTTGGCGATTCTCTGCCCTGGTGGTCTTATCGGAAGCTGCGATTTCTGTCGAACGCGCACCATGCGAATGCATTTGTCATTCCTTGAGCAGCATGGTGAAGCTCCGCAGCACACAGCAGGCGGCTTGGCACAGTCGCCGTTTTGGTTTTGGTATCTTCCCCTTCTGCGGCTGTGATGACCGGTGGCGATTTTCAATCGATGATCGGTTAATTGCTGCCCTATGTGCTGTGGTTAAGTAAAATTGATTTCGATTCCTGTGCAGTTTTTGTGTGGCAATTGAATGGTGTTCTCGCTGCTTGGATGGTGAACTTGCCCAGTCGATCTATATCACTCGTAAAATTCATGGGTGGCCAGAAGCTAAATTTCGCCGTCCGGCATTGCTGTTAACAAGACGGCAGCGACTGTTTGCCCACATGCGGGGATGAGTTAGCACTTGCTCGGTAATCGCATGTGTTGGGTATAATGATACCCTTAATTTTAGGGATGGCGAAGAATGATAATGAATTGAACTTGGTTCTTTCCTGAGGTTCTTCCTAGGGATTCTGTAAGAGATCACTTTGTTGATGAAGTACTGTTCATTCCTGTTGTGCTAGCGTACAATTCTAGTTGAAAGCTGCAAAGTGTTGATTTTACGACTATTTTGCAATAATCTCGAGTTAGTTAACGACGTATTCCAATTTTCAATAAACTCCTTATTTGGTGACTCATACTGTTGTATGGCGTCGCAATTTGGTGGACCGCACTCCTCACACTCAACCTCATGACACCCGCTAAAGGGCAGAGGATGGCGTGCGTATTCACCAGCGGAGCGTTCGGTCTGGACATTCAACGATCCTCCATAGGTATAGCTCTATACTATAGAGACAGAAAAATATCTCCCCCAGATCTTACTGGGAGTCTGAACACCAGACGCTGGACCTTTCACTGCACTCTTCACAGATGGATGCAGTTGTGGTAGCTGGCGTTTATTGCAAGGATCTGAACTTTCTCTTCGTTTACCAAATTACAGTAGCGTCTTAAGGTTGAAACTATAGCGATTAAGGAATCTCTTCAGAGATCAGCGCAGATATCGTCATCTGTTCCGATAGCCGTGCAGCAATCAAATCTCTGAACTCAGTCAGTTTCAACTCCAAGACCTCCCTTAATTGCAGACTATGTCCAAACGAGATGGCCAAGTATTGCATCGTCTATCGCATGTGGGTGCCGGACCAGTGTGACATTCCAGAGAATTGCGAAGCGGACTAACTCGCCAGAAAGGGCACAAATTCTGTACTCTTACCGCGTGGAGACCCACCTTCCATGCCTATCGCTAATATAAAGCATCTGCCAAAGCTTGAAACACTTGCTCAAAGGTAGACATTAGGCACAGGATGCCTCATAACCAAACAACTCTGGCCTATGATCGATCCTAAGCGCTCGCTTCACTTGATTAGGATTAGATTAAGCATGAAATCTCCCATTGGCTTCTAAGAGGGCAATGCGCTATCGGAACTCCCGCCTCAAGACTAGGCTTTCTTACTCCTAGCAGAAGCTGCATGAACGAGGATGAGGACGAAACCATTGAACACTTGCTATAGAGCTCCAGGCCTCTCTCATGCCGTAGATTCAGACTTCTGGAGGCCCACTTCTTTAAACATCTGGCTGGACTGAGAACCGTTAAAGTCAGCCATCTCCTTCTGACTGAAGAAAGAAGTGTGACCCGCGTGGTAACACAATGGGCCTATATTAACCTAAGTGTGGCTGCTGCCCTTTTGCACAGCAGTCAGCCACTTCAAACTAACCTAACCTTAGTCATGCCATTGTGTGCAACAGACTTTCGTTTGGCAAGCATGGCAAGTCAATATGGAAACGATGGAGAAATCACATGAATATAAGCAGTCCACCCTTGCAGTATTCAGAGACTGCATGAATCGAAAGATCCCCAAGAAGACACCTTTAACTGCGTCAACTATAGACTATAGCGTCGACATATTTATGAACGCTCTGATAGGTCCATATCTGCGCGGCTTAAGGTGAGAGTCTCCTCGAGAGACATGTTGTGCATGTGACCTTTGGTCCTCTTTGAATTGATGACATTTCAAGAAGAAGATTTATCCACAAACTGTACGGACTGTATAGCCACCTAAGGTTAGTCAGGCGCATAGGGATCTAACGCTCATTGACAACTTAGCTCCGGCTGCAGAGTCTTCGACTCCGAACCTGTGGAAGATGCTCGTGGAGGAGGACCTCCACCAACTTGTCTTGCGAAACTGGAAACAGCTAGGCAAAGATCGCGGTGGTTGGAGACGGTTGTTAGTTCAGCCTAGGCTGTAGCGCCAAATAAAAAAATTAAAAATAGGAATCGAAAGTATTCCTTGTGTGGTGTGCTACACTGTCACTAAGATTTAAAGGGAAACCCATTATGACACTCAATTGCTTGAAAAAAGCCCTTGGATGTAAGGGGAATGCAACCGTTGATCAATGCGCACACGCTATCTGTATCAACAGTCGGGCTTGTGGACTGGTGGAATGGGAATACGTGTCTCTCAAGCCTTTCTGAACATTGTAACGTCTTTCAAGCAGAGACAAGAAGTTGGACGAAGTCATACGAAACGTACGTTATCTTCTGCATGAATAGTCATTTACTAACTAATTAGTCCTGCGACCCATGGATGTTCTGACATACTTACATGTCACTCCCGCGGCCCATGGAGAGTCTGAGAGTCAGTCATCAAGGCCAAGTTGTCTTGCGTCCACGATGACTTCATCTTTATACTGGAGCATTGGCCTTCCTCTCCTTCTCGAACCAGGAGGCTCAGATTTGCAGACGAACTTTGCTGGAACAGTGGTGTTCATCCGCTCGATGTGACCAAGCCAATTCAATCGATGGATATTTGCCTTCCGGAATACATTTTACGGAGTTAACGTCCAGCTTTCCGGTCCATGTACCAGGACTGGTGAAATAAGAATAAAACCATGATTTTGGTCCTTCAAGTCAGGCTCCACTAGGATGTCGTTCGTGGAGTTCATGTTTGCTCCGAGTTGGAGAAACTCTTTCACTACCACAAAATTACAGCTGTAGATCGTGATGCTTCGTCCCAGGTGGTGTGTGAATCGACGGTTCTTCATCGGCTGCATACATGTCGTTTTGTCATCACTGAACTAAGGACTAGCTCTTTGACTTCTCTTCTCTTCAATTGCAATCACGATGTAGATGTAACCAACCAGATGTACTGACTTGTAACGTGATGCGACACAATCGTTTTATTTTTCCCGTAATCCCGATTTCGGACATCGATTCAAATGGTTTCTTGCGACGAATGCTGGCGTAAGTGGCTTTGAAATATAAAAAATGGTGCGTATTGATTTGAATCCTGCCAGTCTTATTCAAGGTCTATGCTCGATTCATCCCGGTGCATTTTCTAAAGCTTGCGACCAGGCTTATATTTGAAAATACTCCAAAGATAAATTCAAAAATCTTCGCCCAGACACCGACTGCATTGAGGGACTGCATTATTTGAAGTCTAATTTGGAATAGAAAACATTTGCAGCTACCTTTCGAATTCATAGCAGCAGGCACTCCACTAATAGATGTACTTATCATATTTTGAGAGATATTTCCGTCGTCAGTGTTATAGCCAGCTATCATCCCCTCAGTGAACTGCAGCCTTTCTTCACGCCAAGGTGAATAGTTGTAACCAATCCCCAAACGGTGTCCACCGCTGTTGCATTCTCACAGATTGTGCGTTGAAGGGATAGCTCTTAGAAGCTCTAACATCGGTCTTAACACATATTTCACTCCCAATGGCATTTATCTTATCTCCCGTTGAAGACCCGTCATTACGTGCTGTTTCTGTGTCGCTCTGCGGCGAATCTCCGCCTTCCGACCATAATAACGAATTAAACACGTGCAAGCCTCCGCGAAAAACAAACATCTTCTCGGATCCTCAGCCAGAATCCACGACACAACCGATAATTTATCACACGTTATGATGTGCAGAAAGGAATCGAAGAAGATCAACAGAACATGAGGCAGCGGCGAAGGATTTATACTACATCATGCGAGTGAGGAGATAACACGACACACATTGAACTGAAATCGACAAAAGTGTTGGCAGCCGGTCTAACGTGGCGGCTTGTTCGGTCACAAAGAGTGCTGAGAACATTGACACATCTTCAAGACGGCATACAATTGGCAAATGTACACCTTCGGGAGTAGGTAAGTCATCGCAGAGCAACAGCGCCATCTACCTCACCAGCAACAACATCAAATGAATCTCTCCGAAAGGAGAAATATCGAACGAACTATTTCGTCTGCTTTTGATTCAATCGCAAACAAGTAGGCGTCCCAGAGTTTGATCATGAATATTTGCTGCTGCATCCACTGCTGTGTAGCACACTCAACGAATGGCCATTTCATGTAACACTCGGTGTCGTCTGTCGGCGAACCACAACAGCAGACACTCACTGGGGACGATTCCTGCTCATTAACGCCTTTAGAAGCCGCGCTCTGCGGTTAATTAGCGCTCGAACACGAAGAAGGCTGCCCTTAGCACGACGCGCAATGATGGATGATCAACTTTGTGCGATGCCGAAGCGACGGCCACTGATTGGGTGGATGTTCCTGAACCCGATCAGCTTTGATCAGCGGTATAAGATGCGGTGGTGTTGATATCACCCCACGAAGAATGGATGCTAGACACGAGTGCGTTCATGTACATAAATGAGTTGCGCCGGTAGTAAGATGGGTGTGAGGGTTGCCATTTTAAATAAGAATTGCAGCTATCGACTACAATTTGATAAATCTCAACAGACACGACAGCAACCAGACGTAAACTCATAGCTTAATTCGGATTGTTGAAATGTGCAAACGCCATCAAACATTCACCATGCACCCTCTTGGCTGTATTAGTTGTAAAGACGTGGTGTAAATACAAACCAGTCATCCTGTCTAGACAACATAAGTACATGAATGGAGACAAAAATGTTGGTTCAAACTGTACATCTCATCCTGACAACTAAGAGTATGCAATCTTTGTCTTAATAGTTGAAGACAACAACCAATATGAAAACTTAATCGAAATATCCAAGACTCAAAGCGTTTCGTTGAATTTAGTAGTAGTGCAGCCACCGCCACAGGTGCTCTATAATGAGGGTGGTTTGGGACATCGATGGGTGCTAGTACTGAAACCGGATAAAAGGATAATATCGAAGTGAGCCACTACTAACTCCGAATATGTGCACAGACTAGACTTAGTGATTATCAAAACTCGATTCTTGGAGAGAATAATTATATATGAAAATGTTAATTGTCTCAGATATTTGGGCAACTGCGAATTAGGAACGTTGCCTTGCTTGGAGTTTTTTATCCCGATTATCCAGAAAAATAAACTGTTATGGGTAAGATAAACTATTCTCTGTACGCGAAGTTGATATTTTAACGAAACGGTGCTACATGAAATACCTATGTAAAGCCTCGTTTACACGGTCAAATTTCGACAAATTTCGTATGTAAAGATAAGATAACGTGTGTGTGCGATTGATAAAATCACATGCAATCAAATTTGAAGGCATAATAAAATTACATTCGATAAATGGAGGCATTTGATGCGTAGAAACTTGAACGTGTAAAAGGAGCCTAAGTAACCTTTGGTATCTGCAAAGTTAATGACAAAAATATAATTGCACTCAATTTTAAATAATTTTCCATGGACTGTGGCTAGTATGAAGAATTAATTATTTGAAACCGGAAAAGATGGAATAAGGGTTTATCCGTTTAGTATTTTTAAAATGATACTACCTGGGAGAGTAGTAACGGATGTGAGGATACCACTTCATCTCAAGGTAAGTGGCCCATCGTAAGTACCATCGCTAGCAACATTCTGTTATCATGTAGGAGCATGTCATTTTAAGCCCTAACATTGATCCCTATCATACCCTACCACGTTGCTGTATAGCCCTTACAGTTCGTCGACCTGTCTCCTCCTCTAACACCTACACACATGGGACCAAGGATTATACGAAGGACTTAGCCGTTGCGGCTAATTCTAATCTAATTTTTGGGGCACCCTTTTTAAAGATTATTATACCTGTCGAGAAAGGAGATAATTCATACGGCGCATATTTTCCGAATTAGGTCAGCAAGTGATAATTGATTCCTGTTCAATTGTAGATAGTACTTTGATGAGACAGCATACGACACCGAATGAGATTATTCATTGCCGAGTACGTTGGATAGGCGAAAGTACTAATGTCTACAATCCGAGCTGGTAGGGGCATTGGCACACAATTGGTAGCGGAAGAGCCCTATAAACTTACACCACAGCCTCAGCGAGGTTCCGACAGCGTGAAAACCAAATAGTATTGGAATTTCTCAAACACAAGAACCTAGATTTTCTTGTGCAAATTGCAGACATTGGAACAACATGTGAAATAAAATCCAATACGATTTGAGTTTACGAAATAAATCATTCAGTCCACATATTTATTTTTCACACATTTCATTGTGCGCAGCGCTGAACGCGACCAGTTCTGTATTTCATTTCATTCCGAATCTTCCCCACCCAGACGACTTCTTGACATTTCAACAAAAACAAAAACATTAAAGGAAAAAGACAAAAACAGCCCACCACTGAGCAAATCCCACACACCAAAGCAGCTGCACCATATTTGGTGGTGCAAAATAAACGTGTTTACATGTCTCGCCCTATCTCTCTCCCGCCGCTTTCCTTCCTGAGCAACCAGTTGGAAACTCTACAAACAATTTGAACTCCTCGCGCGTGTGACAGAGACCACCCTTCAGCCAAAACCCGTTTCAGGATATTTTCCGACTCGTTCCGGCTTACCATTGCACCGCCACCGCTGCGTTGCTATTCTGCTGGTTTGTATTCGTACGATTCGTAGCCGAGTAAATACGTACTCTCCGTCTCCGCTGTGGTATTGTGATTCTCCATTCCGGTTTGTTCAACGACGGTGTTCGGTGTAATTCGAATTTCATTCGGTTCTCTCTCAAACGGTCGAGTGAAGGAAGCAAAAAAAAACAAACAAAAACTAACGAAGTAACGACAAAAAGCGGGCGGTAGCTCTGTATCAGAGAATACAGAAAATTTTCCACTCAAAAAGTTATTCCGAGTCAATCATCGACATGTAATTTATTCGACTAAAATAATTCGAATTTTCCAGGAATTTCCCTTATAAAAACAGGAATTTCCCAAAACAAAAGCTGCAAGGTGAAGCACGAAGGAAATCGTCAAATTGTCGCACCAGTGGTGGTGGCTCTTGGTGTTTTTGTGTGAGCTGCGGTGGTGGTCCTTTGCGTTCATCCGCAGATAAATAATAATTCATATTGTGCCAGTGAAGTGAAGAAGTGTTAACAAGAATCACAAGAAGAAAATAAGTGAAATAAGGTTTGAAAATGTGCGACAGTGAAGCCATGGGTAATGGTGGCCCGGGCAACGAGCAAGATCTCAATATCTCCATGGAAATGGATTCTGATGCAGCTGCGACCCTGTTGCAGACAACACAGTCATTGTTGATGGCCAGCAATATGATGCTGGTGCCAAATGGCGGCGTTGGGGTTCTCTCCGATGGTAAGCTACTGTCGACGACAGTTCCGCCGAATTCGTCGCCAGTTCCATCACCTCAGATTGTTGCTGCTATCAACAACCACGTGAAGGTAAATGTGGAAGAATTGTTGCGCGAGAACTACGCACTCCGTGAAAAATTGAAGGAGGTGTCTTCCGATCGGGATCGTCTGTTGTGCGAAGTGTCCAATCTTCGCCTGGAGCTGGATATGAGTGAGCTTAAGCGGTTGCCGCAAGAAAGGTAAGACATTCGATTTGCTATGCCATACCTTGTTATCTTATCCAATTGGGAATTCAAGTCACAATCACAAATATGTCCAACGTATCACCCAAGCGGCGACTAGCCTTGAAAATTGTTCCTTACCCTATGCCTGCACATATAGGGCACAAGTTGATCCAATGTCTGCATTTGTCGTTCTTGATTATCATAAGATGAGATTGTTGACGAATTTGGTCTGGTGAGATAAGATAAGACATGATCGAGGTTTCCAAATAAACGCCTGCGGCTTCTCTCTGATTATGTAAATGTTTTGTAAACAGAGTTACAGCAACAATTCTGATATTCTTTTTTGAGAAAATGTGTGTGAGTAGATAATCTAGAAGAGCATTAAAATCAACCCAGAACTAACCACATGTGAGGCAATAGCCGGGATTGTGTCGTAAATGGTAATTCCACAAGCCTATACAAGTTTCGAACGGGACAAGCTGAAGCTTTGTTGTTCCTTGTAAAATGATGAAACCGAAAGTGGCACCCAAATCTCATCCGTCTAAATAAAATAACAAGTTTGAGCTTGAAATTGCGGAGTGATCGTAAAACAAAACGGACATTTTCGTCATTCGTCTGTTGAACACGCAAGTGCACACCGCTGTCTTACGGTGAGAATTAAAATCACTTACAAGAACACCCATAATGCAAAGCAGCGCTGTAGTGGGGACGTTTTTTTTAATCATGACCCAGCTACAGCCATAAAATGATATGGTACGTTGACAGATTGTCTCTGTGAGATCGTTTCTGATGTTCAAACGTCTTTATCCAGCATATGTTTGCCGTGACACGCATGTCGTTTTACACGTCACGCATTAAGAGCAGATGACTTGACAATGAAATACATCTTTTGCACTTCCATGTGTGTTTTAAGATACATTTAAAAATGTTTGTACAGATAAATATGTACGCACTTGTCGTCCAATTAATTCATTTGAACATCTGTGTTTTCGTCTTTTTCTAGATATTTCTACAAGCTGATTCTGAATGAGGGGCATGAGTAGTGAGCCAATAATCTTGTTTATGACTCTATTTGCGCTCACGATGAGAAGAATATTCACGATGTTTATTCGGTTGGGGATATTTAGTGTATAATGTGCTCGTTCATGGAGTGACCAATTAGGAAACTTATAGCTCTTCCCAGCACTGTGGATGTTGGGTTGATTAATCTTAAAGAACTGAGAGAAGGGGTGTCTTATTCTTAATGAAGGGATGTCTTATTCTTTCCACGTGCAAAATCTGGTACTTCATTTGGAGTAAATTGAACTAATAGCCTTCGCTGACGCTCGGTTTTGTCTTATTCAATAAATCCCCGCCCACTTGATTATGAACTGCTACCCAAATAAGTGCTCTGCTTTATAACTGGCTCATGGAAGTAACCCTTCTAGGAAAATGTTGGATTGTGCGGCGTCATTTTGTCTGCTCACATGTTATCGTTGTGCATTCATGCTACTATATTAGGAGCATCAACTGTGAACTCCGTCGCCGGCATAAAGGTACATGCTAGGCGATAAATAGAAGAATCTCGTAATGAAAGTGTAGATTTTGGAATACATATTTAATCAAAGACTGAGCATAACTCTTGCGATCTATGAGCCGAGGAGGCAGGTGGACGAACTTGTATTTAATCTAAAGACATTTAAAATTGTGGAACGCAAGGAAATGTCTCTTAGCAAGAAGTGTGATGGTTTTTTGATGCAGACAGATTTTACCGACACGTATTACGAAGCATTCTGTGCAGCAATAATTTATCGCATGGGTACATTTCCTACTCCCCTGAAAAACTACAAAAATTGAAAGTACATATGAATGTACTTTTATTTAGTGAAGTCTTATTAAAGGTCATAGCAGTTCGACCTAGAAATGTCCAATGCGTGATTTACTTGAGCGATTTAGTAATTCGAAACAAACACTTCGTAAGATCATGGCTAAATGGGAGAGCAATGACTGGGTGATGGCCGCGGAAGCTTGAAAGTTTATGACCTCTGCACTGCAAATGTTTCCCTCTTTCTTTTTACGTGCCAAGATGGCAGTGTTTTCTTCGTTTATTTTAAGTTATTGACATCAAGACATTCCGTTTCATCGCGAGAGTAACCAATTAAAGGATGGCGAAATTGTTTTTGTCAATTGGTTTCTGCAGACACACAAACTTCAAACAAATGCTGAAATGTGGCCAAAAACTGGCAGTTCTCCAAGTCCAATGAGTATACACAGTTGGTGGAATTTATTCTCCCAGTTTAAAGATTTGAGTAAACCGTGTATATGAAGTAAAACTCACCCTTGAATCCTAATAAAACGTAAATATTTACAGCGCCTGTTTTGGTTCAGGTGCACTTGGGTCCTTAAACCACGTGTGGTCTATTCACTGGGGGTAGTGGCACCCATCCATATGGTCTAGTGGCACACACTAGATGAGAAAGAAACTTAGGATGATTAAATGGTTGACGTGCTTAGGATAAGCAGATCATTTAGATCTGGACAGAAAGCAGCACGCAGTATTTTCTACGTCCTCTTCGTTTTGGTGTGGCGCTACAGTCCGTAGTGGACATGGCCTCAGCCAACATGATTCTAAAGTTATCAAATTTTGTGCGCCACCGTAGACACGTGCGCCCTTTGGTGCTTTCTCCCACAGGGTCGTAATGGAAGTTTGGAAAAATAAGAAATTAAAGAACTTAAGGCAGTATAACTCTCGCTTATATGAGCCCCACAAATTCAATTAGTGGGAATTCTGCGTTCAAGACCTTCAAGTTCGTTAGTGAAACTGGTTTCTCCTTGATTATTACGGCCTTTAGCATATGTTACAGCGTAAATCCTAGTTTGAGTCGCTTCCTAATGTGGTCGCAGTGGCCAGTATCCATTGTAATCTGTCGTGGTGTCTTCTTTATGGTGATCGTAAAAATGTAACCAAAAACATTTATACGCCTTCCAGCCTACAATCGTTTCATAACTAGTTGACACTTTTGTCAATCATTGTGTTTCTAATAACTGAACAATGATGGCAACAGCTTATAAAACCCCCAAATATCTTCATTTGCATACAATCTTGCTAATTATGACCGCTGTATATTCAATAAAATTCGATTCCCACCGTAGAATGGGTGTATTTTGATGCTGGACGGGTCAAGATCTAGCGTGTTCTCACCGGAAATAGCGACATCAACTCTAACAGATCGCTAATTGCTACTACTCTGGCTCTGCGCACAAGTTTCTGCATTTGTGTGGAAGATCTCCTCAGCGACATCGTAAACCACAATCAATTAATGTCGAATAAAAGAGGGGTTCAGTGTAATAAATGCGACAGCTTTCGACGAATCGACTGCTTTCTGCTCGAGTAGTTCCACGAAGTGTGGGCATGGGGAAGCGTTAGCATCTTATCGCAATAGATAACATTCCTAATATGCTGTAGCTATAATTACTGAAGCGAAACTTCAATTTTATGCCATTGCGAAAGTGGAGAACGACATATGTATACGCGTACATGAGGTGGGTAGTCAATAAATATGAATTTTAAATTCGATTCGATTCGATTGATTGAGTGAGATGGAGATTGAATACGAATGTTTTGAATTCGCTCAAAGAACTTTTTTTTGTTGAAACTCCCACACCGGTCTGGCACAGTGGTGTAGCAAATGTGGAATGGAACGACAGGAGGAAGGTGTAGACTGATAAAATAACATGACAGCGAATTATGCAAATACACACGCACGTGTCGTATCGCCTTTATTCACACCAGTGTCGATAGGGTCTTCTAAAGCATATGGAGCGAGTAAAAGGTCGAAGCAACTGATAGGATGCCATGCAATTTGATGCATGGGTACGATTTGACTGTAGGTACACGGCTTGTGACCTGCGACGGCAAAAGTGAGTCAGAAGGTTTGCCTTTTGATGTATAGTTTGTTTTCACGAAGGTGTACAGACATTGCGATTAAATTCGAATGTAGAAGTTTTGCAGCTTAGATTGGTTGTGACAAAGGGCTCTAGTCACTCAGAATGACCCATATTTCTTTCTGACGTGTTAAACATTTTGTATGTTGAATATATTTGTATTGCATTCTCCGATTGTGAGTGACAACGATGGTGAAGAGGGATTTGTGAGATGCGCTTGACACTTTTGCTGATATAATGTTGTATCTTAAGGCACATACTTACACAATTTATTCTTTCTTGTTTTTTGGATCTTGAGCAGTAGCTGCTTCAATAACCCTGCACCGCCTTGTTTCACTCGGGGCAAGCTTAAAGTGCTGCATTTTGGGGGATTGTCCGTTGAAGCTTCAGATCATACATAGTCTGTCGAGTCATTTTTTGGACATACAAAACTTGTTTTCCCCTGAATTTATTACAAGACAAAGAATTGTTTTTATAGAAAGATGTAGTACAAATATTGGTTGGTTAATATTCGCCATACCATTGTCTTGTAAGCCTCTGAAATTCGTCGATAGACAAGGGGTCAATCAGCTGTATCTCTATAATACCTCATTTCTGTATGTAACAATGCGTTTTTTATATTTTCTCAAACCAAATTGACCCGTCCATTCACATTATTTCTTGGATAACCGTCAAAAGGTCACTCACATTCGTCGATGGGCCAGGGGACAATCAGTTGTGAAGTTGGCGATCTCCAAAGTGCTTCATTTTTAATACATACTTTATTCTATTTGCAAAAAGGAATACTCACAAATGCTCAAAAGAAATTTTCCCAGAAACATGCATACATAAGTACATACACAATTCAGTCACATTTTTTAGTTAGCAACGAAAGAAAAACGATTGAACGTTGTGTTGTAAGAAAGCAAAACATATTCATCACAATTTTCATGAACAAAAGTTTCCCAAGTGTAGCGAAAAATCAATAGCGAACAGCAAGTTTACTTTGACAAAACTTTTGAATCCTTGTTTGCACTTAAACTACAAAGCAAACTAATTTCAATGTACAGCCATGGAGTGTTTGCATTTGTCACATTTATTCCACTCTGTTCATGAAGCAGATTTTTCTTCATAGATCATTATTCTTTTAGCATAGTCATTTGACGTATTTGACTGTGTATCAGCATACTCCGCGGATGGTGTCCTAAAATATTAATAAACGTTCGCCCTTCAGCAGAAGGGAATGTAAATGATTTTTGTGGACGTAATCAAAGTTCCGGCAAACAAAATCAATGGACATTACACTTGCTTTCGTTGTACAAGGAGGCACAATTCCATCGATATGTTGATAATGGGGAGTTGTTCTGTTTGTATATCAAAACCAATATGAGGGTGTGATGACTCAATTTTCCATGTTTTCCTGTCCTCAATTATTGAGGCTGAAAGCCGCTTGCACTCTGCGATATTTATGGTCAATCAGTTGAATGCATTTGCAGAGGTAGGGCGATCATTGATGGATTCAAATCGTAATTTTCTTTATATTCTCTTTCTAATTTTTTTAAACATAAGACTGGTATCGATAAATCTTGAATTGGGTGTTATATTTCAGAATCTTTCTCTTAAGTTGTCATCTTCCTTATTGCCATGCATCATCCCAGCAATTCAAATTTATGGGTTTTCGCAATTGTTCGCGTTCAGTGAAATCCATTCAACCATCTAGCTACAAAGAAAAATAAACCTCGTTGAATTTCTCAGGAAAGACCTTCGGAACACTGAACTGCTCTGCTGGGCGAAGAAGTGCCCTAAGGACCTTGCGGGCGTGGCTCAGTTAGACCAACTTGTTGGGTCCAATGTGCCCTTGAAAGTTGCCGGAGGTTTATCATTTCTATACCGTTCAAGTCCCCCAGCTCTGCGAAGAAGCGCTTTCCCAGGAATTGTTTTCTAGAGCTGGGCATTTGCAGAACAGATGTTTGATATATCTATTTTTCCCGTTCGGCGGGAGTAACTATGCCTTATATCGAAAAGTTTTTCATGTTCCTAAATCGATCG
This sequence comes from Eristalis tenax, assembly GCA_905231855.2. Classification (NCBI taxonomy): domain Eukaryota; kingdom Metazoa; phylum Arthropoda; class Insecta; order Diptera; family Syrphidae; genus Eristalis; species Eristalis tenax. The sequence goes on along the minus strand of HG993126.1, from coordinate 64,641,217 downwards.
AGTTTGTTCCGTGGGTTTCATATGACATAAACACAAGCTAACAAACGCCCCACAATTCACTGAAATTGTGATCCTTTTAGGGGACACGTACGTAAGTCTACGCCCCGCCAACTACTTATCTTGACATGGGAACGTTCTTCTCCCTCATAAGTCCGAGGGAGAGGTTCGAGTTGTAGGTCGGACTCTAAGATCAAGACTATTGATATAGTCTAACTTACTCGGCGCTTAAAGCTGAATTAAATATATAAAAAATTATATTCTTCACACTTCTCTCTAAAATAGGTCAACCAGGCTTCCGTTCACTGAGTTATCCATTAACTTTATGAAACTTAATGAACTTTTGGAACCAACAGATCTCGTCGACATGGCAAGGCCTTCTCTCTAAGGGTCTGACAGAATAAATTATTTTAACCATTCAGTAGGATTCCAATTGAAGCAATGAAAACAAAATTCAAATATCCTTTCACTTGATAACCTCAATGTGTCCACTCATGGATGTGCCTATGCATACATGGTCAGGTAAACTTGGCAATTTTGTTCACAATTAGTAATCAATAAAGTAAATACCTCAAACAGCTCCTGATTTGAAATGCAAATGTATCACTAATTGCCGCTTTGCTCTTATGGGCAATAAAGTACAAATACTGCAGTATGCTGAAGTGTGTTTAAGAGTTAACGCGGCGCCCCCGCATCTGTGTGTCACTCTAATCAGCGCCGTGTAATTTGTAAGGCGGCACAAAACACATTTCATAACGGAAACAGGTTTTGGTCTCCATTTTCAAATTTATTGTTCTATTAAAAAGCGTAGTGGCGTGCGATTCCCCTGGTTAGCATGAATGAAACATTGTCATCGATATATTTAACTTCCCGATACATAATAAATAATACATTAGGCGAAGAATAAAACTACAGTCCAGCGTTTTGGCTGCCCCGAAACATACTGATTCTATCTTTATCTATAAATAGCTAAACGAATTTAACATCCAATATGCATTTGCGGTTGGAAATAATTACATCGATGATGTGGTTCAGCCGAGGGGCACGGGTGGGACAAAATTCCAAAAATGAAACACGATCGCCAAATTACGGCGGCAATGCTCGGAGATTAAAAGGAACACATTTTCATTGCCACAACGCTCTCTGTGGGGAATAGCGATGGCTTCGGTTCGGTTAAGTGAGTTCACTCACTCAGTTGGGCAAGAGAATTCCGCTTAGCTATGCATTGGGATCTCAATTTACATGAGTGGATTAATCATGGCCACACAAAGCATAGCTGCCTCTGTGATGATCAGCCAGTGACTAAGTCGTGTGTCTCGGAGAGTTATGATGGTTTCTTCTTTCGATTTGAATGAGTGTCTGGTAACTGTTTGTGGATGGGTTGTGCAAGCGTGTGGTGTTATCTGGTTATCTGTTGACTCCCGGTTTAGCCGCTGAGGTCAAGTGTGACAATGATTGATATAAAATGAGGTTTTATCGTTCATTATACACGTACGGAGTTATCAGAAAATTATTCAAACAATTGTCAAGACGTATAGCTTGTCGCATATTAAGTTATTAGTACTTTGTCATCAACAACGGGTTTCGCATGTGCATTTTGGAGTTTAGTTTATTCATGCGAGTTGCTGCTGAGACGACTGAACTGGGAGTGCAAGCAATTCTGTTTATGTACCTCGGACTATTTGGGTGCTGATGGAAGAAAGTGTATTCGTTACGAGTTTGAAGGGGAATTAAGTCCAGTCAATCACCATTTCTCGATCGTGTATTTACGTTTTTATACTTTTTTGATCCCCTTAGGTGGACTACATTGTCTACAGCTACAAAATCTAGGAAAAACTCTGAGCTTAGTCCTTTTTCGGCTGCTTCATAAACGCTGTTTGATGCAGTCAAAAATAAGTATGCACTGGAATTTGGAGAGCAATTCGAAACAAACGTCGATCAAATACATAAGGTACTGCAGATTGTCGACCATGTAATATAGCAATACTGTCAGACATGTGAACTTATATGATGATGTCGGCGCAGCTGCAGGAATCGATCAATTTGTCATGTGTATGTAGCGGCCATTGCAAATGTAGGAAATAATACTCAGCTCATACAAGGCAAAACAAACATCATTTAAACGAGTCAGAATGGCAACATGAAAATATGATTCACGAAAAATGCAAACAAAGGTGTGCCTACTCGTACATACATGTAATGTAAAATAATGGTTTTGGCTATCAACATTTTTTTGGGGTTTCCCCTAAAACCCGCTACGATTTCTGACCCTAATAGCCTTGGAAAACATTGTCTTCAAACATTTGGAAATGCAAAAACATCAGAGACTGAGCCTTTGTATACGACACACAAATTTTTCGCATCGCCAGGTTAAAACGGTGGAGCGCTCATTAATTTAACTCTAATCACAGCAACAAAACACACTCAGTGGGTATGAGTGAAGATAATTTATAGACATTTCTAAACAAAGGTTTGCCCTCAGGGTTTGGTCTAAAGAGATGTTCGCTCTAAATGGCTTGGTCACCGGTCATGCTCAGACCGGTGTCCACCAATACACTCTGGACCGACCAACGGTTTCTAACGCTTCTACTTCTTATAAAGCAAACGGTGGTGTTGGTTATGATTGTATTTGAATACTTGAGCCCTGGGCAGATCGAAGAGTGCGCGTCGTTTGTCAATGATATTCTTCGTCTTGCTCTCATATGTATCTTTTCAGTTCCATATTATCCACCTCCGGATTGATTGCTGTAAACAAAGTTTGATTACGTCAATATCATGCCCACATGGCCGTGCCTCTCTTTATGGTGCTTGAAGTTCTGCCCTGGTTGTATTCGACTTATTCGAGGAGTGTTTATAATTTTATTTACACTATCTAAATAATTAATTAAAACACATTTCATATTTAATATGTATTCAAACTTCATTTATTACTGGGAACAAACCCGCATCACTAGCTCACAAATTGGATTCTAATACTCGACTGAGTTGCAAGGCCCATCTAACTTACGAACTAGACTTACGATCTAACCAACTCTTGAACCTTATCCTCTCAAGAGGATAATGGTGGAAAGAGAAATCAGATCGGGAGAAGTTCTATCGCACGCTTGATGTTTGACGGCCAAACGACAAGCGTGGCGAAAACTCTCTTGCAGGTTGGAGGTCGCATGCCTAGGGGAACACGTAACATCATTTTATTATGTGACAATATCGATGCGATGTCGATCAGCTTTCAGTTTTATTTCATTTAAGTCATGCGCCGCCGTATGCCATGCTATTTTAACTTCCAATTTTCAAAATTCGGCTAGAATGACGTCTTTAAAATGAATGGCGTTCAATCAGCCCACAATTACTACACGACACTTATTACAGTGCTGGAACATGAACTGGACGATATTTTTTCGAAATCGTCTTTCATTCGTCTGAAATTTTCTGAAAATTAATCTTTATGAGTTCGGCGTGTTCGTTCGTCTGTTTGTGTTTTTGTTAGTTGACCAAGTAATTGTAGTTGTCAGAAATATTATTTAGTTCTTGGTAAAATACGCATCCTAAAATACCTAACGGTAATTCTCTTGACTTTCTTGTGAATTAGGTTAAAGCAACTGAATTTATTTATAAAATGTACCCGCCTTATGTACATGTGTGTCTTGTTTTATTGTCAGCCATCGTATCATAACATCGAAGACATTTCACAGTTCATGCATTGTAATTAATTGACGGTATCTGTTCTCTGCCATTGAACATCAAATAAAACAGTTTACCACTTACATAATGTAGCTCGACATGTTTTCCAACAGACTGGGTATCTTCTTCCTTTACCTGCGGGTCCGAATAAGACATATCTTTTATAAAATCAAACCCGAGCCCACCTAGCCATTAGCCCCCCCATTAAAGCGTGCCGCCCACCGCAGCCTTCGAAACCGTTGCTGGATTTATGACCTCTATGTTCTTACAAACAAATTAACTAAATCATCGACATCCAACGACAAGTGCTGTCCACCATAAAACAAGAAAACAGAAACACTCATTCCTCGAACTGTATTTACACCTTTGGAATTCCCAAGCAGGCACTCTCGGGAAACAGAACCGAGCACCACGGAGCCTATCAAAGAACGGAATGATGGTCATTTAGAGGGTACCCCAATTTAGCTAAATTGGTGGTGGTCGTACGCTTCGTTGGCACATCGTCGAGGAGCGGTGGCGGTGACTAGGAGATGAGCCTAGTTCCCAAGTGGAATCACACCAGAAGCATAAAATCGTTTTCACTCTCTGTGATCACTCAGCGTTTTCTTGGCGAGCGTGCGCGCCCAATTATCCAAATGTGTACGAAGCAAGTTCTTGTACATACGTTCACCGAAAATGGGGAGGAACTAGCAAGAAATCAATTTACAAATTGATAAGATCCAACAGGTTGTCAGGTAGTTAGTGCCGGTGTCTCAGTGGCCTCGGGGGAGGACCGAGTAGTGTGGAACCAACGTCCACCGAAAGTAAGTTATTACGTGAGAGTCCATGATGGGCTTTGGAGAAGATAATAAAAGCGGTTTATAGCTCTTCCTGTGCGCATTGCGTGAAGAAAGTCATGAGAGTGGATGATGAAGAGGAGGACGACATTCTGGTTATGCTTGCACGTTTTTTTTTTTGGCAAGTTTGATGTCACGCGTCAGATTAGGAAGGGAATGATTAATGGTCTAGTTGATAAGTCGCATGGTATATCTTTAATATTAATTTTCTAGACGGAAATGGTTAAATGGGTTATGTGTGAGATATGCTAGAGTGGTTGCGGGATGGTGGTCTGTTTAATGTCTATGCTGGTGTTTTATTGAGAAAATATTTCTTTTCTTCTTTCTTAATAATCTGCCCGCACTATGTTATCGACTGAGTGGGCTGTGGAATGATGTACGGCTTCTGAAGGGTAAGCGTTTGGTTTGAGTTGATATGCTTGTCATTCACTTTTTTTTAAGATTATCTCATGTAAATGTCGATCACATCTACGTTTTAGATGGTTCATACAGAGTCCGATTTTTCAATCACATTGGCTCGAGCAGTCACGCTAATAGCACAAGTAATGTCCTCTCTTCCAACTCTACACTTGACGCAGGCTTATAGGCATAGACCGCAACTTGACGTATCCTCATAAAAAGGAGTTTTGTTTACAGTCCGGGTGGGCCATGAATCTCCATCCAGCACGGGCTTATGCTAATTGCTTCTCTCTTCCACATTGTCCCTCGGGTTTTACAGTCGAAGACTTTCCAGACTAGAACATTGGTGTCCATTCGTTTAACATGACCTAGCCCTCTGAGATGAGGGACCCGAATCCGTTTGGCCAAATCAAGGTCGTTGCACAGCCCATACAGTTCCTCTCGAAGCTACCAAGATTCTTTCGTACATGTTCACAACTACTACGCAAAGACTATAAGCAGTCCTTCCTTGCCAAGTCCGTTAAGACCTCCCTCAGCTGCCCCACAGCGCCCCTACCACCAATTCAATTCTTTTGAAAATAGGTTACACTTCCAATATGTGTGAAGACCAATTCACTCAACCACTTGAGAATAAAGGTCACCTCCTTGCCCATCGATTATCCATTCAACCAAACTCCTGGCCCAAGCCCTTTTTCCAATGTTTAGATTTATTTTTAACCCCCTTACATCACCGTGAAAAGGTCAATAGCTTCGCATAAAAATAGCAACCAACGGCCAAGTTCATAGTCCATTGTCTCTGCGTATGCTTGCCACACATGGCAGAGTTATGAAAGAATGCAATTCTTCGCTGCCCACATTATGACACGCCAGATGTGGCGCTGACTGTTTCATGTGAATCTCTGATAAACCGAAAGCACAGCCCAAAGAGATACAGAACGTGAAGTCGGAGCCGTGAAGTCGCGTTGCGGCTGTTGGTGCTCATAATTGCACTCGACTGAGAGTGCGATTGAGGTCGACGCCATAAATTGACTGCCCAAGCATGTGAAAGGGGTGTGAGACAGAATTAAGGACCACGAGCAAGCAGACGAAAACAAACAGCAACTACAACGTGGGATGTTTTGCTTTGATTTTGACCTCAATCACGGCGGTAGATGCGATGACGTTCCGGGCTCGTGCAGATAAAATACTGAATGGAGGTGTCATAAGATTCGTTGTCTCCGCTGTGCTGTGTCTGTACACACGTCGCGCAGACAGGCTGAGCACTTGTGAGGCACATCGGACGCTACGTTATGCAAATGCAAACACAAAAAAAGTGAAATGAATACAATTACGTCAGATGTTAGATTCCAAACCAGTTACTTAGATGTACTCGTCGTATGCTGGGTATGTGGCCGAAGATGGCCGTGATCAGTGGCAGCCAAAGCCGACGATATTCAATATTTGTCGTGGGACTAATCTGCTCACTTAATCATTCGAACAGTGATTGATCGGAGACCCACAGGTTAGATAGCAGCTGTACTTGTAATTGTTTAATTTGGAAGTGTTGGTGTTTTTTTTTCTCTCTGGAATCTAAATACCTTCTGGCCTTGTGCCGTGTCCGCATAAAATGACTTTATGCCTTTCACCAAGCCACTAAAACGTTGGTTGTCGTTGTACGCAGCTTATTTTCTTACGTCACCCGAAATGGCGAATTTGTAAAATTTGCTTCCCGTGGAAATGATTAATATTTTTAGTCAGGAAATATGTGGTGGATGCGTGGTGTATGGTCGGTATTGTCGTTGTTAAGTTAGGATAGGTCATGGACTGTGGCTAAGCGTCACATGGGTCAGCGTCTGTTGCCAGATTGTCCTTCGTTCGAAGCAGCCTCGTCGTTCAGCAGCCTCGTATGGTCACTGCTGCCATTAGTTAAGAAGAATCAATTTCAGTTGTTCCATTAGTCAGCGACTTTTGGAATTTCCTGCGGAGTAACTTTGAATGACAACTATTTATTTAGTTTGTGTTTGAAAGCCATTGATAGCAGAAAACCTAGCGAAATGGAACGAAAGTGGAAAATGGTTATTCTTGTGTGCCGTTAAAGCATGCATTGGCTAAGAAGAGTTCCGTTGTGGTCAGGTCAGATCCGCGGCTTCTGGCTCAAGGGCACTTACTTATCAGGCCAAAAAATCATGGGGGTCTGAGCATTAGCTGTAGTCCTGGGTCCTGGGCACACTACTTCGAGTCAAGAAGTTATCGTGGACGCATGACAGCTTGGTCCTCCTATTGGACGTTCCGTGTTCCTGTCCTTCTCGAGATACGATTTGAAAACCCACTGTCCATGCGCTCGATGGGGCCAAGCCAGTGTAGTCGACGGATTTTTGCCTTCCGGAATGCAACCACATATCAGTACAGTGCGTAAAGTTCGCTGTTATGTCTTCTCCATTTATCTTCCTAGCGGGCAGGACCTCATGTCCAACGTAGAACGACTAAAAGAATAATGGGGAATATGAAGCATGCCGTTGATTGTAGCCGTAACACTCGTTTGTCTTTGATCTGTCTATGGAAATAAGCATGCAATCTAAAGGGAATGTGCGTTGAAAGGCTCTTCTCGGAGGGAAAATTGAGACAGCACGAGTGCGGTGTCCTGAGGAAGTAGATAATTACATTTTATCAAGGATATTGGGATGTCAGGACTATTGGAGTTCTCACCTCTGTGCAGGCTATCACTTGCTTTCAGAATGAGTCTGTGGCTCTTACTGCTCCGTTAATTCGTACGTTCCTTCTTCGAGCGCTGTTCGCCATATTGCTATAAGGCCCGGCTGTAGTCCTCATTTATTTCCACAGTGTAGGTCCGCAGATGCTTCGGACCGCTGTTGAATCTCCAGGTTAGTTTGCTATTGACAATCAGGCCAAGATAACGAACTCGTGGACTAACTCGAAGCTGATGCGTCATTCCTTTATGCGGCGATAACGAATAGGAAACATTGTGCAGCGTATGAGTCATTAGTTACAACCCTACGTGCGATAGTTGTAGGCTGCCTTACTTCCAAAGCAGAAACATAACTCGCTTCATTAAATTGCAAATTTCCCGAAGCAAAATTAATGTTCCTGCCTAGCAACACGTCCACAACTAGACGTAGTCGGTGACATGATCTATCGCCTTGGTTTCTTAAATTCTGCATTACCACGTGGGCAGCTACTGGGTTTGCCATTTCTTATAATCTCTCCAAATGTTTAGTTCGCCTTCGGATCTGATGAAAGAAAACACGAGGTCAATCATAGAGTCGGCTAATCTCTTTGGGCGTAGGATGGTCGGTGTCACAGAGCCAAACGTCTCTATCGTCTTCCCCCATTGCGTTTTAGATTTATGACCGATTGTAGGATGAAAATTTGCTTTGTTCTGGGAACGATTCAATTCCGAGGTCAATGCATGGTTGACCGTCTTTTCGCATAATTTATTGTGTTTGCGCTCAGGGCTTGGACCGGGCAACGAATACCACCCCAGCATCAACAAATCGCACCCTTTTTTCTGCAAGTCCGTGGTGTCGTCGTGGAAGGGAGAGAAGAAAAGTACGGCGCGGCGAGCACTTAATTAAACACTCTCCCACCCTTATGCGGGCATGTTCACAATTCACACTATGACACATTGTTCCGTCTACTCACAGTGCCTATGTTTGCCAAAACGCTGACTCATAACCAGAGTCACGGTATCTTCTCGCCGATAAAGCGACGCGAATTTAATTCGATTTAAGACAGAACTTTGAAAAAGTCTGTCATGAGTACATATTTGCGAGGTCTTTCTGATTTGTCAAACGTTTGCTCTAGATAAGTGCAAACGGCCAGAGATTAATTTTATCGGTATGTCTTTTGGGTGTTTGCTGTTGCTGTGTCTTGGCCACACCCTGTACTTGCGCGCCCAGTAGGGGGAAGTTAATTAAATTAAATTCTGCTAAAATGTTCGCAGAAACGTACGAAAATGTTGTCCAAACTACGCACAGTCACACAGGAAACAAGTCATATCCTGGCTGAGGTGCTGTCCTTTTTTACTTCCTGCAGATCATATCGCTCGACAAAAAAACAAAATTCATGTCAAGCTACCAGAATGAGAGCCGAAAGGACAATGAGGAAAATGGAGCCCCCACTTCGTTCTCGTCTTTCGACGACAGACTGCTGCGCACCAAGTGTCCTTTTGTGAGAGTGACATTGAACGTTCTGCAGGGACGATGATTGCGAAGCGAAGTCGGCAGAGGATTAATTGAAAAATATTTTTATCAAGAGAAACAAATAGCACTTGATTGCATTACTTCTTTATTTTTTCAGTTCAACGACGGAGGGCGGTGGATATCATAAAGCTCACTTTTTTTTAAGCCATCGAACAAGAGCGCTTATCACTGCTGAATGGTCCAACTGACGCACGCACATTTGAATAGAACAATGTGCACACATACCGAATGGGGGTTAGGTTAGTAGGGCACGTTGTTGGGTGCGGCCTGTGCGCCTTTGATGGCAGAAACTTTTTCCATTGTACTTCTTGAAGAAGTTGCCTAAGCGTTTCCCTTTTTTGCTCATTTATTCGGGATAAGTAATATTTCGGTTACGTAAGCAGTTTTAGTTATGTGGCATTGTTCATTCTGTTGGCGGAATGATGCCATTTTAAAGGAGCCTCTTGTTAACTGTTGTTTCTAGGAATTTGGGGATGTACGTTTCGTTGAGGTTTCATCTTGGAAATACAGATTTATTGCGAGTATGTCTGTAGATACATGATGACGTAAACAATGTGTATGGACCTACAGTTAGAGGTGGACTTGGAACTAGATTCATTAGCAAGCAGTCCTGTTGTGCGTGATATTGTTCTATCACGAGTGGATGGGGCCTACCGTGTTATGCCGACTCGGAACAGCGAAGCCTTTTCCAAGAAGTATACCAAAATCTCGAAGTTGCGTCGTTTAAAAATTATCGATGTTTCGAATTTGTGTCGACATTAATTCGGTTTGCGTTCTTGTTTTTCTTCTTTTAATTTTTTTTGGAAGAAGGGGTTTCCCGAAGTTTAGGAGTTATGTACATTATTTGTACGTAAAGTCCATTAGTTTGGTTGAATATTTACAGCAATGCAATGGGAATCTTTAATTCGATTTGCGTCGTGTTTATCTGGTCCCAATTAAGGAGGAAAGGCGAGGTTTTGCTAAGCTCTATAAGCATAGTCGGTGACCCTAAAGAGGTGGAGCCGTGGCTTAGGAGTTGACGCAACAACCCACTACGTCACGACGTCTCCAAACCATTACATTGCCTTTCCTCAGCATTAAGTCGAATGGTCTGATTGACTGAATTCCGCATAGTCTTTCCTCAAAGTTAACTTATTTTGTCACTATGGCACTTTAAAGCTCGGACATTTACTCTATAAATTTGGTTGTTGTTAAATATGACTGCCGATTCAACTTACTTAAGAAATCATACGTCCAGGCAGTTTGTCAAGCAGTTGTTTGTTGCTTAACCAGCTTTGGTGTGTGAAACTGAAACTAACCACATCAAGTCAGTGTTGGTCGACAAAGCATCACTAGAACGATCACGAAAGCTTTGTTATCAAAATATGTATTGCCCAAAAATCGAGTGACAGATCGAGTCATTGCTCTAGATGTGACAGTTTTGAACATTCCCAGACAAATCGAAACAGTCCTTATTAACAATGAACGTGATCTTGTTCCCAAATGTTTCCCACCCAACCAGTAAGTGTACAGCGTTGCCCGTGGTCTACTGAAATCAATTCCTGCACCAAATAGACTGCCAGCTGAACACCGCCATAGGTAAGAATATCAGAAAGCACCCCATCAGAGAGCTGTTAGTTCCTGAAACACAATGCTGCGTTGTTACTATCGTCGTCTTTCAACGCAGACAACAAACAAGGGCGATGATAAAAATATTACGTCGCGATACGTTTATTAAAAAATTATAGGAATGGAATGATCGTAATAAAACGTCGGAATATTTAGCGAGAGAGCTATACATTTAAGTTGGGACAAGACCTCACAAAAATTCCTTTGACTTCAAAAGAGTGGATGCAAGAAGGTCACAATTTTTCATTTGGCATTTTGGTGATGAAAGGAGTCATTTAAGTTATGACTTCAACGCAGCCTTGACGGACTACCTTGGTAACGCGAAGTCAGTCGTAACAACACAGTATTAAGTTTTAGCCATAAATGAGTAGGACGTCTTGGGAATGGCGAATATCGTAATCGAAGAAGTTTTTTTCCTGTTTTTGTGTGAAAGTTAAAATTTGCAAGTGCGTTCTTTCTGTAAATGCACTTCGAAAGGCTGTATACGAATATTTACCAAGTTCTTTATGAAAAATGCGATGCAAATAGGCTGCCGAGTGGACACATCTCCGTCGCACGCAATTTTACCAGTTCACCCTGTCGAAAAATGACCAATTGAAGTTTAAAAAAAACCACTAACATGCCTCAGAATGAGAAGAGAAGAAACTTGGTGACCAAAAGTAGTACGAACTTTAGGAAACGTTTGTGTGCCATCATTTTTTAAATGAATTTTCACAATATTCGCATGTTTTTTTTTTGATTTAGGCGGTTGTTTTGTTCTCCTTCGTTGCAAGCTCCTCTTATAGGGGGAATGTGTGTATGGATCTAGGTGCCTTTTTTCTAGGAAGCGAGAGTGGCTGGCTGCTGTTGGAACTAGTTGCATGTGACGAAGTGGTTTAGCTGTTTAGCTGAGGTTGTTGAAATGTTAGGCCCCTAGGTTTGGTCAGAGATGACGCGCCCCTGTTTCTCCAGGTCGATGAGTGCCTCTTGAAAAAAGGCATCTGATTTAAGACAGAGGTTATTTTCCAACTCTGCCGGGCAACACCCAACCTATCGACACCAGCTACCTCACTGAAAGTGGGAGCATCAGGTGCTGGTCCTGCCGACGCTAGACACTTGACTGAAAGTGGGAGTATCAGGTGCGGGTCCTTTGCGGTACATTCCGCAATTAAAGAGCACCCAAATTTCTCAGTGAATACGCTGCATGTGACCACAAGAGTGGATGTGTCAGAATAGGCTTCTGCGGCATTAGTAGCCGGCAAGGATTGAGCCCACTTGGCTCCATTCGCCTTGTAGGCCAGCTACTCGCCTGAGAGCCGATCAGTTCTGACTTGTGATGATGGTGCACTTCGCAAGCTCTGTAGCAACGCCAGTGTTTGCCCTAGAAGTTGTATTTGAAGATTCACAATTCTCATCCTTTTTTAGGTGGGAAAATGTGTCGTTCTAGGCAGAGGCGAGCCCAGGGAGGGCTGGATTGAAACAGAAGGCTGTCAAGGTTGTCGGACTTTGTGAACAGGCAATCTCTTTCCATTAGATCTCCAATCTCCATGCATTAGAAATTGGTTTTCCAGAAGTTTACTCATCACGTCGCTTACCTTGGCTGAATGGGTATGAAGGCGCAAGAACACAAATGTTCAGTTGAACAAGCTTTGGATGTTGCACATTTTGTCTGCCTGTGGCATTGTACCGGTTACTCGATATGGATCGTCAATAAGAAGAGCCCGGACCTGACCACCATAATGACACTTTATTCGAGAACTACATGTATGACATTTTTTTTTCTTTTTGAGAATTGATTTATTGCGATCAAGACGATTTCATATATTCCTGCGAATGGCTTCCAGACATTCGTGATAATTAATGCATTTTCGAATGTACATAATTTTTGCTCAACTTGTCGCTAAGGGGCACAATTAATTCGATATCATTGATTACACAGTCAATGGATGTGTGATTGCTTTGCAAATAAATAAACTCAACCGCAGGTCTGTTCGATCCCAATTAAAGAATAACTTGTTTAACAGACTTTATTTTATCTTTTTGCTCGAATTGAATACAATCTCTTTTGCCGCCCGCATTTGGCATTCATGAGAAACCCAAGAAATTTGTTTGTATTAATTAAGACTATAACTCCCACGCAAAAAGGCAAAAATGAGACTTCTCCCAGCATGACCCATTCGTGCAGTGCTCCAATTCCGGCCTAAACTTGACATTCCCCATATCTTGTCAGGCACACCATCATCGTGTGCTAAACACCAGTTAAAAATAAGAAAAACTGACAAACGAACATAAGCTATATTTCCGCTCTCAAAACGCAAGACCACTTTGCTTCTTCATTGCCACAACGCCGCGCAGCACCATATTGCGTAGCGAACCGCTCACGAACCACCACTCACATCGCAGCCAAAATAAACTCATGTACCGATGGATACATTTGTATCTACATATGCATGTACATTGAGATATAGTAATTAAACTAAATAATAACGGAACATAGCGCGGTACACACCATCATACAAACCGCAATTACCACCCGCTCAGCACTCACTCACTCACCCGATATCCCCACATTGCATGGTTTTTTGATTTGATTCAGTTTTTCAGCTAAATGGCTCTTTTGCTCAAATACGAGTAATGCTCTACACCACGCACGCATTGTTGCTTAGTGTCGCAATGGATTTATTTATAGTTTGGCTTGTCGGCCGAGTGACGACGCATTAAAGGCCAGAGGTTCAAAATGCCAGCTTTACGGGGAAAGCGTGATAGATTCGCCCAGCACCGGCAGATACCACAGATACCGCTATAGATAGATCAAAGGCACACGGAATAAATTTAAATACCTTAAGGGAAATCAGCCGTTAAATCCCCGTTCGACTTCGCTGCGTACCAATGACCTTAGGCTTCGGCGGTGTTCGAACGTGTGCTGTGTGTGTGTGTGCCTGCAAGTCGCAAGATACTCACTCAAGTTTCCGATTTTGCGTGGAAATAGTTAATAAAATCCAAACTAGTTCCGCAGACAAGAGACCACCGAGCGCACTCAGCTGTGGAACCGCGCTCCGTGCTAGTCCCATATTTTGTCGTCCGTCAAACCGATTTTGGGCCACTGCACCGAATGGCGTCAAGGTATCTGCTGGACACGTTGTGGTTTTATGTTTTTTCGCTGCAGTTTTATTCTCCCCGGGTTTGGCACGAGCGGTTCTTACGGTCGCAACACCCTCCCACCAGAAGTCATAAAAGGACACACGTCGATTTTGGGTCATGGCAATAAATTACCGCTGCAGGGTGTGTTCTTGTGCACAGTTGGTGCAGGGATGCGTAACGTCAATGTTCCGTGCGGACCTGACCCTATTTGGGCGTCGGTTGTTGTCTTTGCGTCTGGTCGCCCTAAAGTAATTTAAGGCAGCGGTGTTGGCAAATTATTCCTGTCTGTTTTGTGTTCTGCTGGCCTGGTACTTGGCGGCGGGCTCGTGTGGGCGTTCGACATCTGTGCTCGGTCAGTACTCACTGAACTCTGAAGTGGTATCGGGAATTAATATGCGGTTGTGTATTTTTGTGGTTTCAATTCCGGAAAATTGTTATTTTTGCTGAAATTATATTAATTTACTTTGAGCCGCCTGCCTGTCACGGCCATGAATGGGGGTTTAATGAGCATTTATGCTAGCCATGGAGTGGGTATCGATGGAAACTTCAAAGAGCAGGCCCAACGAATGTACACAAAGCTATTAATTCTGTAGCGCAATGTCAATAGAACAGAGTTGTTTTCTGGTTTAGTATACAGCAACGTTTTGGATTATTAGGGCATCAGTGCGTATCGGCCTAAGGTGAACCTGATTACCGTGAACTAATAGACATTAGTTAAGTTCCTCATAAGTTTCGGTTCCTCGGTTGGAAGTATCCCAAAAACTAATTAAGAGAATAATTGCCCTTGGTTTTTGATTGATTGCATTTATTTGACGAATAATTTTGTAGCGTTAATTTTTGAATATGAATAAAATGAAAAAAATGTATGTCCACTCTTCACATACTCTTCGCAGTACATCAGACTGTCCAATCCAAGTGTTGTACGAAAAGATTTGCAATCTCGGCTCTGTTTTGCTCACCACTGACTGTGACGCTTTGAACATCATAATTTTTGAAGACATACATACATACACATGGTCCACTGATTTTTAACGGTCCATAAAGCGTCGTGTTTCGGAAATGGTTTGAGTTTCTCGAATTGAATTATGTGCTTCAAAATAATAACATGACCACTTATGTGTAAACGTTGTTCTGGCGTGAATCTATTCATGATGAATTGCCCAAGCAAAATAACCACAGGAGATTTCCTGCTGCAGTTACTAAGGTAACAGGAGATTTTAAGTTTATTTTACAAGTTTTTTTGTAATAAAATACATATTTTAAGTGGTGTCTTTACGTTTGAATATAAATAAACACATCCACGTAAAAAACAACAGAAAAATTTAAAAGGATTTTTAAAAAGAGGATCCTCTACCCATTCCTTCCTAAACATCTGCTCATACCTTGCTTGCTTCCCTTTATTTGACCCGAAAAAGAATTTGATGCAAAGTGTGTAAACAACGATTATATACCTAACAATGTGCATATAATGACGTTATTCGAAGACCACCGTGAGCCGTCAATGAGGCGTTTGCTGGCGTTAAGACGGAAGCGGCTAAAATGGGTCTAACGTCGAAGGAGGGCAAATCGAAGTTTATGCAGTCCTCAAGAAAACACATTCAACATCGACGTCTTGGACAGAGCGTCACAATGGGTAGCTATAACTTCGAGGTGGTTAAGGACTTGGTCTACCTCGGCTCCGCAGTAAATAGTACGAACACCATCAGTACCGAGATCAAACGCAGAGTAACGCTTGCCAATCGCTGTTTCTATGGGCTCAAAAGTCAATTGAGTAATAAAGCCATCTCACAAAGGACCACGCCGATTTTAAATAAGACCTTGATCATCCCATTCCTGCTGTTCGACTCTGAGACATAGACAATCTCAACAGCGGATGAGAAGTTACTTGGTCTCTTCGAGAGAAAACTTCTGCGTGCGATCTAATGTCTTGCTTGCGTTGACGGTCTTTGGAAGAGATTCAACCACGAACTGTATGGGCTTACAGCGACATGAGCTGTTTCCGGATTCACGTCTAAGGTGGCTGGCCCATGTACAGTGTATGAACAACTTAGCTACGATCTGCTGAGTCTTCCACTCCGAACCTGTAGGACAACGCAACCGAGGACGCCCGCATTAAAGGTGGCGCATCCAGATGGAGAAGGACCTCAACCAAATTAACGTGCGACAATGAAGACTGAAGAGATCGTGCTAGTTGGAGAGGCTTGTTGATTACCAGGTCCCCCGCGGACTGTAGAGCCAAATAAAGAAGAAGAAGAAGAATGTATATATAATCATAATGAGCTAAGCGAAAACAAAATCACCCAACTCAGTAATTCGCTACGACTCATACACTAGTGTGAAATTACTGAAATGTGAGGAAGACACCCCAAGGATGTTTCAAGTGTCACTAACTCTTGACTGTTAATCAGCAAACTGGAAAACCGCGATATTACTCTATTATGGGCTCGCCTTGCGGATTTTTCGTTACTTTTGTTTGTGAAAATGTGAAGCAACAGGGAAAACATGCAAAAAATTGTCTGGAAACAGGAAACAGTAGATTTCACTTTCTCAAGTTGCATCTTCCGCATATATGTATATGCAATAAAACCTTTGGGTGTAAAATGGGGGCGCATTGCTACGCATTGCTCACTGGAAATTCACCTCGATAGTCAAAGCGACACAGATGGGCGGAGTCTCAGTTTGGTGGACAGCACTAAACAAAGCTATCAACCGCAAAGCACGCAAACTGGTGGAAAGTCTGGCTTGCATTTGTATCAACCGAGCGTTCAGAAGCACGTCGTCCGCTGCACCTAGCATCGAATAAAACAGATTAAAACAGTTCGAACGGTCTGAACTTGCTATCACGACCGGTCACTCAACATTTCTTACTGATTTTGACTTTCTGCCCAACGAGACCGATCACCTACGTACGAACCCAGCCATCTTTGAGAAAAAGTTCTCTACCAGCATCTCTGGGTGAAGCACTCGTCTCCAAAGACCTCAATATTGGAGCCGTCATTGTGTGAACATCCCGCCTCAAGAACAGAAGCAAGGCCGAAATAAAGCCCCTGGACAATCAATGTTCAAATCGAAAACATCCCTTAATTGCCGGATGTCTGCACGAGATGGCTGAGCATGTGCGTGTCGGGACACTGATGTACGGCTCAATTGCTAAGTCGATGAACTCGTTAGGTGTTGTACGACCTGTTCTCTCTGCTCTATGTAACTCGCCTGACAGTTTCATAAGATCGGCACAATTAAAACAACCAACCACAAGTAGCTAGGAGGCACAGGTAGAAAGTACATACCACCTCCTTTGGCTAGTCGTAGACACTCACCTAGAGGCCTACTCTTACAAACACCTCAGCAAAATAAACCGTGTCAACACGAAGTTAGCTACCCCACTTCGTCACACGCTCTAACTGAAGCCAGGCCTATATTGGTCTAAGAGTGACTGCTATCAGAAGCCATCCACTCTTACCTAGCCGGACCTGTACTCCCAGAATCTATGTGGGCAGTTACTCTTCTCTCTATTCTTCAGTCTGCGCTTCTCAACTGTTCTCTGCACATCTGACCAGGAGTCAAAATCGCAAGCGATGTTCTGCTCAAAAATTTAAATGTCTATACGTCTTCACACCCTACAATTGGTGCAGTCTTAAAATCTTGCGTAATTTTCTGTGACCCAAATGGAAATTCAGATGGAACTTTCAAGCTGTGAATAATCAAACATAAAACAAATTAGAGCTGAGGAAAATCATTTGGATACCCTAACGACCACCCCCTCTGGAGTTAATAACCCTCGGAGAATTCAGGCCCAACAGTCAACATCACCACTGACACCCTGACAATGAACGTTAGTGCACGATTGACGACTTTAATTTGAGGCACAAAGACAACAAGTTTAAATCAATTTGCCATTAAACCGACCCAGCCCAACACCCAAAACTTAATGGGCGCTCGCTATGTTAATTGAACTATCGCCTATCAAAGCCAAACAAATTAATTCCCCGCAGCCCACAATGGTGTGTATGTGAGTTTTAGAGCAAATATTTTGTTGATGCGATAGCACATCCGACCCTCAAATAAATGTACAAAAAAGGTCCATTAACGCCACAGCGCACTACACCAGCAACATCAGCAATCGACCGCAGAGGATGAGTGTGTGACCTCCATCCTCACTGGACTGCGAGTTAGTCTGACTGACTGACTGCTCGAAATGGCATCTGTCGATTATGGTAATTACTTCCATACAAACGGCGACAGCGACACATCCCCGCCCGACGCCCACCCACCCTGGTGTGGCAACAACTTGCAATTGATTTGATTCAATCGAAACGATATCGCACATACGTGCTGCCTGAATCGACAAGAAAAAAACACACAGAAAAGAAATCAATTTCTCTCGTTCTCTCGGAGTGAGGAGAAAGCATTCGATTCGCCGTGACCGCACGGAACTGGGATTTCGTTTGTGGTCTACAGATACTAATACTGCGTATCTGCACGAGAAAAAATGGGGCAAAAGGCAACTCGTGAAGTACAATGCGAAAATAATCCTCCTCGCTGCCTACCGTCTGCCTAGGCAGCCTCCGTGCTGCGTGCTGTTATTTTAAGTGCTGCCTGTATGCCGATTGTCTCGTATCTCCTCCCCAGCAGCCGGCATGGCCGCCACTGCCACTGCACTGGTGGTGAAACCCGAGTCAGATTGACCCTAATCTGATGCCGATAGAAATGAAAATGCCTCATGTCGGCGCAGCCATGGGGTGAGTGGAAAAGTTGTGGGAGAAAGGAACTAAGTGTCTATGAAGTGCACGAGCATTCATAGGGGAGAAGTCTGCTGCTAATGCGATTTGAGTGACTGCGACTAGGAGATACAGATTATTGTGTTCCACGAATGGTAAGCAGAGAGGAGATGTGTGTGGCACGGTGGCGCGGCGTAGTGGAGTGTGGGTGGATTATGGAATCACTGCAGTGAAGAAGATATAATAACATCAAATGAATCGCAGCTCTGTTTTTGTTCGGTTTTTGTTGTGCTCTCGTTCGTGGTATCTTCTGGTTGCTGCTACTTTTCTGGCTGCCTGTGTGTGTGTGTGCTTGGATATAATCGTCTTTTGAGCTGAAGAATCTTAATGGGTACTCAAAGAGTGGAAAATCATTAGAGACGGGGAATGTGCAATTGCAATTGCACAGTCAAGACTGAGACAGTTCTCTAATTATCTCTATCCCCATCCCCGTCCATGCCCGGCTAGTTGTTATGGAAAATGTTCCATAATTATGTTAATTTTGTGGAATTTCAGCTCATATGTGCGGGCATGTTGTGCCGTGGGGAATCCTATTCAAGAGATGAATGTGAAAATAACGATAATGCGTCTCCCCGAGACAGAGGCTATTCATGTGAAGATGGTTGATTCGAATGACATAGATTTTGATAAGATTGCTTATTGTTGTTAAAGGGTCCTGGGAACTACTGCCGCTCTCCGTGGGTTGGTTTAAGATAAGTTAGGACTGGCGGAGGGGGGGTAGTGGTCTATTAGCTTAAACGATTGCAACTAAAGTGCTAAAGAATGGTTTTCGTTCATGGCTACATCTTACTGCGAGTATTTTCTCTTCTTGCGATTAAAATAATCCTCACTGCTTTTAAATGTCGTCTACCCCTCTCTGTCAATGGGAAGGAGTGAGTGTCGTGTGATGTGCTTTTATGAGACTGGATAAGCAGTGCTCTTGAATGTTATTGCGTAGATAAAATCTTCAGTGCTCCCTCACTATAATCCATAAGACGTCCTTTTGATGTGGTCTCATTTTAGTTTGTCCCATGCGTTGACTGGGACATTGCTCCATTATTCAAGAACTAGAACCCACTTATTACGGTTTTGCGAGTCGAACGAATAAATGTGTGAGTTTGAGAAATTGGCGAATTGAGAACTTTTGATTCGACTCAAATGTCAAACATTTTTCGAAGTTGGATCTCACCATTCTGTGGCTGTCGAATGTTCGCCAAGTTGAGCCTCATTCGTGTTATTCTTTGTCGATCGTCAAACATTGTGCGAGAGAACGTCGAACCTCTTGTTTTTGTTATTTCTATGAATGAATTGTACACGTCACTTATTTATTTTTAAATGTTATGAAGGGTCAAGATTACCAAATAAATTCACTAGTTTTGTATTTTGGATCTGTAAATCGGTTTCTTAGGCATTGTCGTATTTTGAGTCAACACATCACGCCTGAAAACTATGGTTGAGTTCATAATTGCAACATTTTTGCCCCTGCACAATGCACAAAATATTCTCTCAATACATTTATGAGTATGAATACTGCCGCAAGTTTGCAGCAGGTCAGCATTGTCAAAAAAGTATTCATAAATGCAACGTCAATGGACGACACAAAAAGTGTTTGGTTGACATTTCTATTGATAAAATGAAAGTCTACATCATGTCTAAAGAATACTGGGTTTAATGCTAAATAAATTTAATAAACTGACCAACATTCAAAAATAATAAATAATGAAACCGTAGCAAAATACGCAGCAAAAGGGCCATGCCTTTAACTAAAAAAAAAATTGGAAGTCAAAACATGTTCCAAATAACAAAAATAAGAGAATTTCCGTATGATGTTCTTAAGAACCATTTTCGCATGAAAAAGTCCACTTTTCGGTTTCCCTGCAATCATGCAACAAAAATCACTGCCAATTTGATCGCAGTTTGACTGTCGTCACATTGCTTTTAAGAACGCATTTGCCGACTGCTCTCATGCACAGTCACTGCAGTTTATTTACATTTGTGAACGCAAATCTTGTAGGGCTGCCTTAGTGTGACGTTTATGAACTCGGCCTATGTATTAAAAACCAAAAGCATTCAAACACAAGGAAAACAATTTACTATCATAGTGTTTAAACTACAATATTGATTAAAAACATCCAATTACTCCGGGTAATCTACACATTGCGACAAAAAAAAGCACATTTACATTTTTTGTGTTTACAATTCTCGTGTAAAATAAAATGACTTTTTTTGCACAAATGTTGTTTATCTAAGGGATAATACGATAAAATACTAATTCAAAAATACAAAAACGATAAAAAGTATTCCATACAAGGCATAAACACTTTAAGTGGTACGACAGGAGGATAGCACATTTTTGAAAACATTAGAAAGGTTACAGTAAGTATAAAAATTTGCACTCCGAGTAATGAGTTGACCCTCCCCGCTTTCTCAAAATCTCCGTCATTCGCTGTGGAAGCGATTTAAATAACTTTTTAATATATTTTCTTGGCATTGCTGCCCATCTTCTCCAATGATCCTTTTGAGATCCTCAACTGTGTCATTCTGTCTATTTTCGGCGTAAACTTCTCTCGCAAGATATCCCAGAGGAACATGCTGGCCATTCTAGCATTTCAATTTCTTTTTCGCGAAAAATTTCTTTCACAACCCTGGCAGTGTGGACGGCTGCATTATCCATTTTAGTAAATTCTTGGCCCGAATTAGTTATGATATCCCCAGTCAATTCCAGGTAGCCTAGGCTGTTCATTCTTGACGGTACGAACTTTATCTCATTTCCCCCGTAATACCCAATACCAGCCCAAATCATTACGTTTCCGAATCCATGCTGATGACGACTGAGAACTTTCTGGTTTCTCTGAACCATCCAAATTAAATTTTTTTTTGTCTGTAAAGAGGATCTGACGCCTTACTTTTGTCCATTTAGTGTGTCGTTCAGCAAACTTGAGTCATTCTTCTCTATATTTTTATGTAAGCGGGTGCTTTCGCTGTAATTTTTTGCGTTTTATAATTTCAGAATTTTGTAATATTCTCTGTACATTGCGAATATTAGTCTTAACACCAGCTTTGTCCGCTAAATTCGATGCCGCACGTAAATTTGCTCTTTTTTCTCTATGTGTTACAGCTTTCAGTCGTCCACTACTGTGAGCTTTGCCATAATTTTCGACTTCTGCATAAATGTTTTGCAATTTCACCGATTTTCATGCTTTCTTTTTGAAGATTTAGGCCTACTTGAACTTCACCACTGTTAAGCCGCGTTCCTCTAGCCATTGTCAACTAAAGACAACTTTATAAGTTTTTAAAAGGACCAAGAGATGATTTTCCAACAACAGTCAAGATCGTTTCCTGCGCTGCTCTGATGACTCGCACAAGCAAAATAAATGTATTCATGGGGCAGAAGCTGATTTCAGAATAGCAGGAGTTGGAGGACGTGCTTAAATTTTTAAATTCACATTCCGAGTAGTTTGAGATGAAGTGAAACGCTTCCTCATTCAGTCGAAATGACTTAACAAATTAAGCTTAAACACAATTTTCACAAATTTCATGTTTCTACTTACGGATGAACACAGGGTGTTACAAGACATTGAAGTTGTCTCGAATACTCTTGCACAGTCGAAGCATTCTTACTTTTTTTTCTGTAGATGAATGATGATGAGTCTGATGCTGAGTCTCGTAATCGCAGTCGATGTACTCCGGCACTCACTTAGTGACTGTGACTGTTATGTAATTAAGACAAATATTGCCGATATTGTTTTGTTGACAATTGTTATTTTTTGTTATTGTCAGCGGGCTGAAAAATCATTAAATGACGTGTGTCAATCAGGACACATAAACATTTAGCTGAAATCCAACATTTGGAAATGCTTGAAATGTTGAAACAAGCCGAAATGTTCTACTTAGGTGCGTTTGAGGTACGGGACCTACTGCCCTACTACATCTAAGCTTTTTTTTCAGTACATCCGGCAAATATTTTTCAGCAACTATTGTAGAGTTTAATAGATGTTTTATATCTGATTTCGTATTGCAAGCCCTGAGCTTCGAAAGAATTCGAACTGATATCCGTCCGAGTTGTACAGTAGCATCATCAGTAGATGGCACAACAATTCTTACAATCATCAGAAATAAAACTGCAACAACGTGTCTTATATGATGAACCCGCTATCCGCGACTTTTTAATGATTCCAGTTAAAAATAAATACAACTTCCTTATTGATGTCCCACCAAACACTTTATGTATCGGTTCCGATTGAATGGAAATGCAAATATTTCTCGACTCTGTCGTTCAATTTTGAAGATTTATGAAATATTCATGGCAAGTTTTATATTTTTCTATTGCATACATGTTTGAACTCTTTTTTTTAACCTCGTTCGAGGGCGAATTTCGAAAAACTACGCACTTTATGCGTTTCGGGAGTAAGCACTACTCCGCCAAATAACGACGGTCATGAACGTCTGCAATTAGGGACGATGCGCACAATGCTTGTGTAAAAATACGCTTTCCTGAAAAGAAAATGAAAAAAAAAACATGCAATCCAGTGCAATTGCTTTTAAATTATAAAATTTTACTTATTTTCAAATCAACACAAATCTAATTATATTATTTTTTCTTTCTTGCAGGTACTTTACTGACTTCTTTAATTCAACCGATTCAAATATTAATTGCAAGTATTTTGTGCTGTTAACTTGTCACATCATATTTTTTATTTAGCTGTAAATTCATCAGGCAGAGTAATTAAAGCTCATCGTGATGCCTGAACTGACCTAGATAATTTTACAATCAACACTT
The DNA here is from genome assembly GCA_905231855.2 of Eristalis tenax. Classification (NCBI taxonomy): domain Eukaryota; kingdom Metazoa; phylum Arthropoda; class Insecta; order Diptera; family Syrphidae; genus Eristalis; species Eristalis tenax. The sequence continues at coordinate 64,617,840 of HG993126.1, read as the reverse complement.
AGCTCGTGGCAGTTCTTTAAAACAAGAATATGTTTGAAGTCACTACGACCTTCTCTGTGCCAGCTACAGAGTACAGATGGGGGAATTAAAACACAAATAAAGACCGCATCAACGACGCACGGCGGCGCATAAAAATGTTCACAAAGCCACTCAGGATTTGTTTACCAAAGATTTTATTAAGTCCATGCGGCGCGGCTGTGCTTCGGTGTCATGTCTATTTAATGCCTGCCAACGTCCCATATTGACTGTCAAGGTTTTGATAGATGAATCAATACAACGCCGACCATGAACTGAGGAAACTAGCATGAGCCTCACTCTGTCCGTATGAAATATGTGTTCAATGTATTTGAGTGCTGCTCATTTGAATAGGTTCAGCCTCGTCCGTATTCCTCCAGCGACGACCCTGAGATGTACGCAAATCGACCGTCATAAATGTGGTCAACTCCGGAGGAGATACAATACTCTGCTGAGTCTGAGAAAAAAAAATCATGATATTTGCAAATTATGGGAGTATCAGTAAGCAACCCCTAAACTATTCGCCATTACTTGGCGACCCCTTAAAGGCGACCGAGTTAAAGTGCCCATAAAACCCATTAGACTTGGTGCCGCCTTTTTATTCTGCTTTCTGCTGAATAATCCATATCGCCACAACTCCAGGGCTTACGCAAACACTTTTCTAGTTTGTCGTTCCACAGATCTAACCTTCACACAATTTCTTGTGTGTGTCTCACCGTGCACTCATTCCATCAAGATGGTACTGGAAAATCAAGTTATCTCACATCTCGCGGGACAGCCCATAGATATCTGCATAAAGACACGGTAGGTTCCCTGCTTCCCCTGATTCCCTCATGACAGGCAAGCACTGATAGTCAGGTCACGCAAGTTTTGCTCATAATCGAGTCCCTCGTCTCCTTGACACACCTTCTGCATGGTATGGCTGCCTTAGTCGTGTATGAGTGGCAGTACCTCCTCCTGGGTTCTCCCTGTTCCCTTTTTTCGTTTGTGGAAGCTCGATGACACGTCTTAATATGCATCACTGCATGTGCAAACACTTCTGGGGAAGAGGAACCTCGCAAAACGCAAAAAGGCCTTTAGAAGCAATCGAAAGCGACGAAGCGAATCGGGAACGGGTTTCGAAGAAGAGGTTCGCAAAAATGAAGCAAAAAAGCGTCTAACAGGCACTTCCAACGGAAGGGAAAAAATCGCTGTTACTTTCTGGATTACGAATTAAAAATGCAAATGTCGTCTGAGACGACGGGGACCGGCTTGGAGTCCCTACACTCACAGTAGGGCTGTGAAGTCATCTGAGCGAATTTCCTTCCTTCCTGTTGTCGAAACAGGTTTGCCCATGCATTGTCCACTGCTGCTGGCGGCTACCGGCTCACACGAGTGCGCCTCCCTTCGTAATTATTCAATTAAGAGTGTTTAAAGCGAACCCAGACTCGCCGTTCGGGTACCAGTGCCTGGTCTCTGGGAAAACTCGTCAGAATCGTGGAAAGTGTGTGTTTTCCATATGGGGTGTGCATTTGCTTACGATGATTTATTGTGATTTTGGAAGCACTTCGGCGCATCTATCTTGATTGGGCCGCAGAGGGTGCGAGGAAATATTACATTTTTTCATGCCTCGGCATTCTGGTGAAATTCCGTAGTATTTTATGCCTGCCGTGGCCAGTGACATGGAATGCGAAACAAATTTCTGTTGAATTCGATTTGGTGGATGCTTGTTGGCGGTTGCTTGGTTGGCCGACTGTGAGTGGAGTGCACTGTGAGTGGGGCCACGCAGACGAGCGTTGATTGTGCGTTTCGTGGGGGAGTTTCGAAATGGAATATCCGTGTGAGAGTTGTTGGCTGCGTTGATGGGAATAGCGTGTTGCGCGGTGGCCATGGAATGGCGCAAGGAAGTTTGTTTAGATAATGGATTTCTGAAATATCGAAAACAGACTATCCAGCCACATCCGTTGGTTGATGGGCAGGTTGGCTCCTATCATGGGGAATATGGTGGCGACACGTTGCTTAGATGTACGGGCATTTTCTTGCGTTTTTTGTTTTGACGTGATTGCATAGCTGTTGAGGTCAGTGGAGAAATGGGCTTCTGTGTATATTTCGTGATAAACATGACATAGGACTGTCATCACAGGACGTTGCTTCATGTTGGACTAATGCATGAATACATAGTTATCTAAACTACTTAAACTTGGTGCCATGTTGTAGCCGGAAGAGGTGACACATAAAGGACACGGCTGCTTTGAAGGGTTTGTCTCTTTCTTGAACACTGCAAGCAAACGCACTGTGGATGGATCATTTGATCATTTGGATTCCGGGCCATTGGGACATTATCGGCAATGAGCGGCGGCCTATGAATTTGCAAGGAAAGGAGTCGGAACTGACCCGTCCCAGGGAATCCTTTTCCTATGGACCAAACCACCTCTTACATGGATGTCACTGAAAATGTGGATGACACAATCATAGAGATAAGCAGACATAAGGTGGAACTCTCTAACCACCTTCGAGTCAACTCGAGATGTTTGGTCCAAGTTAAGCCATGCAAAACCGACAAACTCATTCAGTGGGATAAAAGTTCCTAACGACGGTAGTGGGAACTCTAACTGACCATAGTCATCTAAGTGACATAAAATGAAAATAGGACTAGCCAATGTCGATGTGCAGATGCTGCGACGACGAAAAGGAACAAGAGGATCCTCCTCACTACGTCTGCCGTTGTCACAGACTCTGCCAGTTTAGACCTCTAGGGTCTAGCATAAATCCGACTAAATCTTTTATCAAATTTGCTAATTTCAAAAGATCATTCCCAATTCACATGAACATGAATTAAATGACTCAGGGCAAGTCCTGATTCCAAGGATAACGATAACTGATGAGTTCAATCGTCTCGTGAATCGGGACATGTTTCATCAGTTACAAAACAAACTCCCTTAGATCATTTTTATTTATTTCATGTTCAAGAATTTGAACATTAAAGACAATCTTATCAGCAAACTTACCATAATATTTTACCATGACGAATACTTCTTTTGCAAACTCCTTTCAGTCCGAACTTTGTGCTTTGCGGTATGCTGTGGGTCATTCTATTGCATGAATGGCACAATAAATGGCATGGTTTCCTTGGCCCACGGTAGCATTACATTTTGCAATATGTAGGGTAAAGGCACCAGTAGCCGGACACTTAACACAAATCTTAACTTTGACTATTTCTTATTTTTGAACTATTAAAGCTTCAAAAAGATTTGGATACATAAATAATGTAGATACTTTTTAAAAAGATAGGAAAACTCCTCAAACTTTTTTATTATTGTGGAGAATTGTTTTTTTAGTTCTTAAAAAAAGTCTGCTTACTCTAGTAGCCGGACAGTAATATTTAGTTTCCTGACGTTTTAGTTTCGAAAGCCAGGCAAACATTTCAATTTCAAATCACTTTTGAACGTTTTCTTTGCAATGAATGAACATTTTAATTAAGTTTTATACGAAAACATACAACTAATTCGCATGTTTGTTAAATAATTATTTACGAAGAGGACTGGATGGCGCAGTTGGTTAAGTGTCTGCCCTGGGTTAGTGGGTTCGAATCCTAATGAAAGCAAAGTTAATAATATTTTATCTGGTTTTCAAATCTGGTCCAGTCACCATTTGCCGTTGGAACCAATTTATAGACACTATCACTGGAGCTTTCGACCGGTGCTAGTAGCCTGACTAGGGGTATCACAATGGACCAACATGGCCTAGGTGTGCTGGTTTTCTCTAGCTGCCCCCTTCCCTACCCTACCCAAGTACATAACAATAAATATGTGTATATGGATCTATGTACTCTTTAACAAAGCACTCTTCGTAAAAGATATTTAACATGAAGATAGGTATAGGGGCAACCAACCACTCTCGCTTTTCCCTACTGTCTAAGATTAGGGCGTACTTTCAACAATGTCCTTTCGAGGACGGAAGCATGGAAACACTACACTGTCATGAAGAGTTGATTAACAAACATCATATTTGGTAGCGTCAATTGAAGCGGGCTTGTCTGTATAGACATGAGCTTTAACATAGCCCCACAAAAAATAGTCTTGATTGACCGGTCCCGAACGTGCCGCTCAATAAGTCCATTGTTGCGCGTGCTGTGTGGCATGTGGCACCGTCTTGTTGAAACCACAAGTCAAGCTCTTGCATTTTGTGCAAAAAAAAGTTGGATATCATCTCACGGTAGCGCTCACCATTCACAGTTACGTTACGATTCGCATCATCTTTGAAGAAGTACGGTCCAGGTCCAATGATGCCACCAGCCCATAAACCGCACCAAATTGTGTCTTTTTCTGGATGCATTGGTAGCTCTTGCAATGCTTCTGGCTGATATTCACTCCAAAATCGACAATTCCGTTTATTTACGTACCCATTGAGCCAAAAATGAGCTTCGTCTAAACTGACCATGAAATGGAAGATGAAATGAACAAAATGCGATGAACTTTCTTAACAGAACACGCATTTTGATAATAAAATGCAATAATTTGCAAGCGTTGTTCGTTTGTAAGACGATTCATGGTTAAATTATAGACCAAACTGAAGATGTTTGACAGTGAAACAAAACACGAAACGTGCGTCAGCTGTTTAAACCAGTGTTGCCAAAAAGATAATAGCTAAAAAATCACCCTTTATATCGAATAACCCAAACGTCAAACAACATGCTGGTCAACTTTGCCATTAGTGGTCGCTATGCGACTTCTGGGTGTCAGAAAACCAAAGCGGCTCCCTCTAGTAGACACAACACTTAGTTAAAAACCGGCTTCTCAGTTAAAAAAAAACACTGTCCGCGTACTGAAATTTTTATAGAACAATGCAGTATTTGTCAAGTTAGGTCAACTACGATATGACTAGGATAATGAATCATCTACTCATCCATTTGGAGGGAAATATGAGGCGGCTAGTCTGAAGCTTATCCATGCTGTTGAATAAATATTCAATCTTGCCTTTCCGAGAGTTGGCCCTGCACGTTAACAGTTCTTGGGATTTCTCCTTTCATCCATCCCTCAACTACTAAAGTCTTTGGGAGGTGTAATGTAATGTAATGGAATATCTAACACAGGTGGTATGCCAATTATAGTCAGGGTTAGCGCAGTTCTCATTTTAAGTATTCAGAGTGATCCTTTAGGCTGTTTGATCATTTAGGCGATTTTGCTTTTGTTCAAGGTTTTTACGAAAGATGCGCGTTGAAAGGACGCCTCGTTTGATGCAAAAACCATGCGTTTTTCGACGATCTTAATATTGTCAAAATACGCATAATTATTATTTAAAAGTATTAAAACTTGAATTTATTTTTGTTTTGTTTTTTTTGCATTAAAGTTTCAGTAGCCGGACACCCTGTCCGGAAGCTAAAATTAGTATAAAATTTGGGCTCCAATATCAGTCACCAAATAATTTGCGCAAAATTTCAATTAAAATTAAACCTACACATGCAATACAATATAATGTTTAAAATATTAACATTTTGAAAATAGCTCCACTATTTTTTTTTTTTATAGAAAAAAAAAAAAAAAAAACGCTCTTAGCTGCCTTCTTCGCGACTACCACGTACTAACTGATGCGCATTTCGCAAACCAGTTGTCGCATCTATTGGAAACTTAGTGTATGTATGAAAGAAGGATAGATGGTTGTTTTGTGTTTATTTTCACTCTAAATCCCGCAAATTATCTTTTGACTTGACAATAAACGACGAAGTGTCCGGCTACAAGAACTGTTCGGCTACTAGTGGCATTGGCGGTCCACGAAAAACTTCCCTTTAAGAAAATTGATTTGCCACCATGGATTACCATCGGAGAAGTTTACCCGCATTCCAGTTCTTTCCCGTTTGCACGTCGGAGGTACCTTCTAACTTCGTTCACTTCAATTTCCATTAGTTTGTAGAAGCAACTCTATCAGAATCTTACGATCGCTATTTTTTCGCTGTCAACTTACAACGCCTGTATTCAGACGTTTCCCCGCAAAAGAATTAAAGTCTTTCTGACCACATCCGACGGCATTTTGACGTGGAAATGTTGAGTCTTACGTAAGAAATGGATCACCCCTTGAATATTGTCAGCACAAGTGAATTCTCTGTTGAAACTTTTAAAATGATTTTTTCATGTCTCCACATCATAACAGAGGTGCGCATGTGAATGTGTACGTACGCCCGAGACTCACAAAATGCCGACGCATTTATACCGTAGTGCTCTCAGGTGGAACTCAAGAGATTTATGAACCAATCCACTTATGGAAACCAATTTGGAGCTTTCAACGGAGGAAAATGTGTAGTTAGAGTAGAATCACACTTAGGCAAAAACAGCCCCATTGGAAGACAATGCTGATGGGATATTTCTTACACCTAGAACCAGTTGGTGTTTGCTCCGAAGCGAAGTTATGCAGCTTGCAAAGTAGGCTCATAACCATTTGATTATATGCAACCTGAATATTGGCCACAGGCTTGTTTTGCTTTCGGGGAGAGAGAAGAAGTCGTACCATGCCACGCCCATCTAGTTCATCGATATCGCAATTACCTGTTATGGGTCTCGTTAGGTTGAAATAAATGTTGACGACAAAGGCTTCCTAAGCCGGACTGGTGAACAAAAAATGTTACAATGCGTCCTTTTCCTCCTTGTCCAATGTAGACGAGTTTTAATCTTCTGGCAAATATTCCTATGAAGCAGTATCCCGGTGATGACTCCCACTATTTTAGTGTTTTTTTGATCACCCAAGAGAGAGCAATCCTTTGGAGCAATGTGACACTGGTTTTGATCGAATCATTCAGGTGATGAACAACGCCAAGACGCTATGTGTTTTTTGAGTTATAGCGACTAGTCGAAGAAACTCCCAGGTTATTTGCAAAGTGAGTGTGGTAGCAAGGTACTATTATTTAGCACTGGTTGACGAGCCTTATAGACTAATTTGTGCTATCTCTTATGCTACGTTCCCGCCAAACAAAACCGTGACCCCAAACCTACTAGTTTCCGCCACACATTTTCCGAGTCTGGAAACTTCGCAGTTTCTGATAAACCTAGTTGCAGCTGTCTTCAATTCATCCGTCCATGAGAGGTTGTCGAACCGATGAAGCCTACAGCGCGAATTTCAAGTTATTTTTGGACATTTTGGTGCCCATTTTCTCATTTTATCTCTTTTTATTTTCTGGAATTCTCACGTTATTATTTCCTGTCAAAAGACAGCTGTTCTGGCGGCCATCTTAATTGAGATCAACTGGCATTTGTTTTGGCGGACCACATTGAGAGCGAAACCACTTTAAACTCGCTGGGAACGGACTATTGAGGTTTCAGTAAAAGTTTATCCGGAACTCGCCACGATTTTACTGAGGGCAACAGCTTAGTCCTAGTAGACACGATATCTAGTTCATGTAGTTGTGGGACGCCATGGCTTTATGGAAGGGAGTTAAACTGTCTGAAAAAAAACGTCACAAAACTTCGCCGTTCGCTGTCGGCATACATCTACATATACAGAACTTAGGTTATCCTCGAATTGTAGTGCCACTCAAATTCATGTACATGAAGTTAGCGGTCTTTTATGTCTTTAGGTCTTTAAATGTACCAAGAGAGAACAAGACTAAGTTCACCCAGCACTGGGCTTAGTTTATCGATTTCTTCACCAGAAATCCCAAATCTTGGTCAGGTTCATTCTGATTATGTGAACAAAAGTATGACCAAAATAGTGAGTCAGTCAATCATTCGGACAAGTGCAGTGTAATAGAGGTTACCAAGCTTGAGCTCATATATCCCGATATAGAAATCAATTCCTGATCGTCAGACTCTCTGAAAATGTTAGTACGTACCACTTCAGCGAGGAGAGTGATTTGCCATATGTTACATTCTTCCCTAACCGACGCCAAAGGCGTAAGGAGAGACTGAAACATGTTCACGTCTCCTCCGACCACATTCCTCGATTTAGGTTCACACATTTAGGAAGACATTCGATGGATTTATTGAAGGGAATACTGCTGCTGCTCCCGAAATGTCACCCTGGAATTAAGATTTCGAAATTCAGGGGCAATGTGGTATGGGCGATGTTTTCTGGTGGGAATATACATTTTTCTAAAAGTGTGAAGGGTCCATAAAATATACTGCACGACAGAGGTCGTGTGTGAGGACAAAGCACAGCTACTTGTCAGGAAAAGTTCATCCAAAAAAGAGATTTTAGGGGCACCCTCTATGAACTCTATGGTTTAGTTCACAGCGGTGCCAAGCACCTAGTAACCACGAGGTACTCAGGAAAATTTACTTACGTAAGACTCAACTCAGAATGACTTCAGGAAAATTTTTTCCGAAGCCTCATTTTATCGATTTGGGGAATATTTTCAAGTCTTGGGAAATGCTACATTATCTCCTGACCCGCATAATGCACGCAGAGATCTCTATTCAAGTCGAACGACACTCACTAATCAGGAGTCATGCCCAAGCGTAACCAGGTGAGTTTTTGGACTTGGTCCAACCACCGCGTTCTGGATCGGCCAAGCGGTCGCTCCACCTGATGCAATCGCATTCAACGGTCGCCTCGGAAGTCGTGATTACGGGTACATTCATGCATAGCCCTTTCCGTTCGAAGAAGCAGCTGCCCAGCGTTGAGTTCCTCACCCATTGCCGTGTTTCTCATCCTATGCCGGCGAGCAATTCCCACAACAACACGAAGAAATCTTATCTCAGCAGTTTGTACTGGCGATCTTATTCGCTCGGTCATTACCCAAATTTCACTGCCATAGGTGAGAGTTGGAATAAATACTGAGTGGCAAAACGCTACCTAGGTCTTGACACCAAGCTTGGCCTTGACACCAAGCTTGGACTTCCTGACTACAGATCTTCCAAGCTGTTTCAAAAATGACCTGCTTGACCAATCCTACATGAAAGTTCAATATTGCTCGTCCCATCACTCGAGATACTTAAACTTCTCCACCTGCTTCATTGGGACTCCAGTAACATGCAGAGTGCATTGAACAGGCGTTCAGGACATTATCATAATCTCTGATTTGTCCACGTTAACCTTCATCCCAGCATCAGCACGTACGCACACGGTTACAAAACATATCTAGTCCGCGCTGGAGCACTATGGACCACCAGGTCTATGTGAGGCTGAGCCACCACCCTCTACCCTAACCCTCAACTCTCCCAATGTGAAACATTCCTCCCCTCGGATGCGCTGCATGCTTATATTTCGCCATGATTATTCAAAGAAAGTGGAACATGTTTAGCTATGTGCCACAGCACTGGCAGCCGAAAACCAACACTGAACCAATGAGTTATAATTGAGTAAAGTCCCGACTTGTTTAGCAATGGGTTTCTTACCCACATAAAGAACAATTAGCTTTCCAAGCATACACTGCGCTATATTTAGGTTCAGACGAAGCAGCAATTCCAAAATTAGATCCTCGGCAGTTTCCGAGAAACCGCAGCTGGAGGCAATTACTGTTCCGGAGACTATTTGAGGAAGAAGAAGATGTAGGTGTTGTGTGCGTTGAGTCATTCTCTCATGTTCACATGTGTTGACAAGTAAGTTTCTTGTTCGATGATGCTGCTTACATATTTTACATCCAAAAACGCTGCTAAGTCTCTGCGAGGATTCATTAGTCAAAAGACATTATTGCAATTCTGCAGCCAGTCTAAGTGAGAAGACACAGTTCCTGACCTTTATATGAAGTGCTAAGTTGTACATAACTAATTTTTCATTAATCGAGTAGCTGCTGTTGACATTTTTTATGGGAGATGATGTCGACAAAGTAGTCACTTCTGGTCTTGGACTTCATCACAAAACCAGCGGTTTTGCAATGCGAAACAAAAAGCTCGAGCCGAGAAAATTTTAAGTGGAGGAGATTGTGAATTTTAGGGTTAGTGGGTGTACATCGCCCTTTGATGGCTGTGGATTGTAGTGAATGACTTAGAACAGCCTTCCACATTCGTGTGTTGCGGTCAAAAAGGAGTGTCTGAAGTCAAGTGCGTGTGTATCCGAAAGTGGGCATAAATTTGAACAGTTGAGCACGTCTGTTGCTGATGAATTCATGAAAAGAAAGGATTCGGCTGAGCGTCGTTTTGCGGAAATGACGTCAAATGTGGGTATGTGGGTGTTCAGGAGAGACCACCAACTTCGCCATGATTACATCTACCAAGTGCATTGGAATTTGAATTCGAGCAAACATTGCTCCCGTTAATTGCCATTTATTCATACCTTGCTGTCGTGTTCTGAGCGAGGGAGCCATTGGCAATAGACAATCTAGTGAATTTGAACGAAAGTGAAAAAAGATCTTACCTGAGCTGATTAACCAGTATTTTTTGCGTAGAAAAGACCATCGTCGGGCACAAACAGCTCAGGTGCATGAGTGACGCCGAACGTCAGAAATCGTTTAAGGTGCGTGAGATGGCTGAAGCTGTAGGCATCTCAGCTGAAGGGATTTCACATGAGTATTTGGACATGAAAATGTTATCCGGGAGATGGGTGCCGTGAATGATCGAACCGGCATTGCGTAACCGTGCGAAAAGCAAAAGTTGCACTCACTACATCACCCAACATATTGTTTTTAGAGGTCAAGCTGGACTAGAAGGTAGAGATCTGGGTGAAAGGAGAAGTCATCAGTGAATGATACGCCTATTTTGACAGCCCTGAGAAAAGCTCTTACTTGGAGGTAATAAAAAACTTTGGAAGACCGCGGGACGAAATCGGTCGTCCTAGAAGGAGACTGTTGTGAAATAAAACTATTATTCGCCGGAAAAACATTTTATTTTATTCAAGAAGCCACTTAGATTGAACGAATACATCAGGGGAAGTTTCTGTAGACACTCCTAGAGTAGACTGCACCAACTGTACTCCTGTCTCATCGTTCGCATGTGTGCCTAATCGCATTGCCGTCTAATTAAGAATATGTAAAGAAGGAATAACGAGAGAGGAACGTAGCCTAAGTTTACTTGGACATGTCGTTTAGCAGCTAATCGGCTATATGAAGAACAGCGGTAGATTTGAACTAAGTCAAGGAGTACTTAAACCGTGACATGTAGCATGTCAATGAGTTGCGCAGAACCAGAGCGTCACTTAGAGTCTTATTGTAATCACTTCAGGGTGCCAACTTCCGACACGACCCTACGAAATGTAGAAGTTACAGAAAAACAAAGTTACGTGATTGAGTCTGAGGCGTGGCCAGAAACGCCCCGTCAAAAATGGATGTCAATGTAAGTTAAGTGATATAACTGAACAAAGTTCACCAAATTGGACGAATAACTTTCAAGTGTCTTTCACCATCCAAGGGGTCCCTCAGTATGACTCCCAATTGAATACATTCCCCGTCACCAATTGAAACTCTAATTGGAGAGCCCAAATTGAATTGCCATCTCACGCAGTGTGCTCCAAAACAATCATTTCAATGAGTTTCATTCACCAAGTTCCACCACTCGTACGTAGTTTCGTACCAAAAACCGACTCGCATGAGACTCGGGTGCCGGCTGACAGTATCTTGTGACGCCAAACAATATAAGCAATTAAAATACGTGTCATTGCATCTATTTACGATGCTATCCGAAAGCAGAGTGAAAAACTTCAATAAAAGTAATATAAACTGCCGCAGAATGCTGCGCAGAGACGACGAACAGGCCTTGTTTTGGAGTCACTCCTCCACTGGGAGGCTTCGAGAAATTCACATTCAGGCCGTGGCGTTGTTCGCATTTGAATGCATCTTACATTTTAATTGCTGCACTCCATCTATGGTCTGTTGTTTCGTAGGAGATACAAATTGAATATGTGATGAGGAAAGCAGCCACACCAGCACTGCATGAGGATTTGTTACTTTACTTTGTTCGGGTGATGATTGTTGCATGACCGCAGATGGTCCAGGATATGGGGTTGACTGGCGTTATCATATTTCATCGGCTTCAAAGTTTGACTTTATTCTTGACTTGCAGAGAATCTATTATTAATGCTTATAAAGTTCTTGTACGGTATGATTGGAGTCTGGCAGAAGTTTCGACATGGATGAGGCCCGGTAAGGGTGAGCCCTCACAGGGGATACTTGGAAGTGCCAACGTGTTTCAACTCATTCAATATTAACCGCATTTCGAAACTTCTTCTGTGTGAATTCAACTTTCACAATCGGAAATTTAGAATCGTGTGCACGTTCTTAATCCGAATTTTGAGCTACGCAAAGCTGTGCTTGAACCGAAATGGTTCATGTTTTAATTAGATGTTGGGTCGGTTTTGGTTTCGTTTGCTCCTTTAACACAGGCGCAAATGTGAAGGTTGAATTCAAGTGAATAGGTATTACGCTTGAATAACTTAACAAAGTTACTTCCAAAGTGGACCCCGCCACAAGAGTGAAGTGGGTGATAAGATGCAGATGGTGTAAGATCGGTTCTGTTCAAACGGCGCTCAGTTGAGAATGATGCAGTTCGTTCCAGAGGACCACAAACTTCCCAGATCCCAGCAACTGAACAACAGAATTAGGCACAATTTGATATCGGATTATGGGCTATTCGCAGTTTGGCCTTTAAAGCAGCTCAGAATTGACTAATAATTTGCTCGAAGGTCGTGTTTTTCAAATCGACGGTTCTGCACTTGTGTAAACAAGCACAATTATCGCATTTGTAGTTCGTTTAAGTTTGGTGAGGTCTTTGCAGAGGAAAGAAAAGTTACAGTCAATGGAAGGCGAACAATTTTACTTAAAAATATTGCTCAGCCCATTCGTACAATCGGGCCCAATAACGCCAATGAAAAATCCTGCGCAGTGAAGACGGAGCCACATAAACGAAATAATATTCCATCAACCCTTCACCACCTATCACCTATTTCCCATCACGTTACCACCTACCTGGGGTTCTGGAGACCGCTCTATCAAATTTGTTATATCTGGTTTAACTGGTTAAATGAACACTGCCGCAAGAAGCAAATGTATTGAAATATCTGAAATTACAAAAGGGGTGCGGTCTCTGAGACCGCTAGTAGGTGGTAAAGAGTTAAGGTAGATTGGTTCAGCGTTTCATGATATTTAGCTGTTCGTTGTGTCTGAAAGTACGAAGGAGTGTTTCTAACTTTCGATTATTACCGACCTAGGGCTAGATCAAATTTAGGCAGTTGGGAGTATAGGCGTATAGACGGTTCACTTAGACCCTAGTTAGAGTTGGAAATGCTATTTAATGGAAGTGTCAATTTGAACTTGAATTCATTGTAACCATTTAGTCGCTCCTAAGTGTTCATAAGTGAGTATTTTTTATGCTGACATTTGTCAGTTGTTCAAGGTTGTTAAATGGATAACGTCCCAGCAGTCTTTTCCTGGTTTCTGAATGGGCGGGGCAAGTGTCGTTGTAGTGCAGTTTGAACGGAATGAATTGTAGGTTGCTTCTAGCCTTCGTGCGTGATTGCCTATGGAGGCGGACATGATCGTGTTTCCAGAGCCTTCTTGGGCAACATGTTAAAATATCTCGGCAAAACATTAGACCTTCCGTCTATTGGACTTGTGGCTTCTCTGGGTATCTGACACAAAGTATGTGGGGTGGACCACATCGTAATGCTCGGTGATGATACCGACCACCAGTAGCGGAATTATTTGTTTTCTGAATAGTAATTCAGTCCCTAATTTCCCTAGGATTTCCTCATATCCAGCTCGCTGAGGTTGTTGTAAACATAGTCCTCTAGGTGAGAGTGCCTGCGACTAGGCAGAGGATATGATGTGTACTGCCTCTTCACCCATGCGCTTTCTGCAAAAATCATTATACACATCCTGAGGGCGTGTGTGCCAATTATTCACCGTCCAGTTATGACGCCGACCAGTGTCCTGAGAGTAGGTTTGCGTAGTCTGAGCAGCCAGAGTGGTCGATTGAGATTTAGTGCTGGTCATATTTCCTTAGTTTTAAGACAGGTAGTGCCTTCCACCCACTTGTGGTTGGTTATTTGAATTGTGTATATTTTAAGAGGTAAGGGGATAGCAGGCATCTCTTTAGAAGGCGGGTTTTGAGCTGAATGTGATATTGTCCAGGGACTTAATTGTAGTTTGACTGTCTGAACAGATAGTGGTGTCAATTTTGGATATTAGTGACTGACTTTTATCGCCATGGTTTCTGCCTTTAAAACTCTTCAGTGGTTAGGGCGGTTAAGGGAGAGGGGGATATCGTTAGATTGGATTCCCTACACCACCCACACCTTCGTCCGTCTTCGTGCAATGATTGCCAGACATCCAGCGATGCTGGTAGAGAATTCGCAGGAAGTCAAATTCACGAAGAAGAGTTGAGTGACAATAGTGAGTTCACACCGCAGTCGGAGTGTTTTGAGTCTTAGGGCTGGGCTGTCTGATTCCTACATTTCTTATTCGTGCACGACAGTACAGCGCGTCCTGATGGCACCTCTCCGTCATCTGCAGGATCTGCCGAATCGTGAATATCTAATAATCTGGTCCTTTGTAAATTTACCTTGCCACATTGAAAAGAACCTATTAGATTCTTGTGAGTCACTGTCAATCTCTCTCACTCTGAGATTCCTTTTACACATTATAAATGAATACTTCCCAGCATCATTTGTTGATACGAATTTGACCAAATAAATAGCTTTGAGCTGCACCATTTTCATTGTGAGTCACTGTATTTAATAAATGCATGCAGTGTCGTGTGTTAACCAATTACGTTCGATGGCACGAGATATGCACGCTCACTTCCTTTTCGTAGCAAGCTCTATTCGAGGCTGCAAATTCTGTCAAAAAGTGAGAATGGAGGCCATTCATTTCCTGACTTTCACCACCCCACCCCCACCCCAAGTCAAAGCCACACTTCACAGATTCTCATGTCTGTTCGAACAATGCCACAATACCATCGCAAGTGTTATCGATTCACTAAACAACTTGAAAATGAAAAAATCACGTTCTGGTGCGATCCACATTAACAAAGGTTTCCGTTGCAGTCAATAAAAACGCCGGTGTTCCTCTGCCACCACTTCATAGCACTCGGCACAAAGAGGTGAAACCTCCGTGCCATCTACCGAATCTCCGTGGCATATGTCATACGTGTGACACACCCCCACCCCCTTCGAATAAGAGTCAGGTATACTACGGGTATCGAATGGGGATCCGTGATTCCCTCCGTTAGGAAACTCCAAAGCTGCGGTTCAACGCCAGCCAGCGCGCTGACAGAATGAGTTCGTACGTGTATTTGTGTGAAGTTTAACACGATGCATTTGTATCTCCCCACCGTGTCACGGCTGTGTATGCACATGGAGGAGAAACATTTTTCCTCGCTCAGATAAAAAGTTTATTTTGTGTTTTTTCTATTTTCCATATTTTTGTGACTCGTATTCTGGAACAGTCCAACGACCGGCAAACAGACGGATCCCACCAGACGAATGGTGTGCGGGTGAGTGGGAGGGAGAGGGAGGGAGAGAGAAAAAGAGAGATACTCCAACAGAATGGCAGATGAATCTGGAAACTATTTCATTTGCTCTCCACCGCTAGAATAAGAATGACAGCACGATGAAGTGAACCGAAAAGAACAGACACACGCATATGACGACGGCTGTTTGGAGAACCAGCGATGGCGATGACGCTGACGCTGACTACAGCAGCCTTACACACAGTCAGCGTCATAGAGACGCTGCGAGGTGCGGAGTGTGCTGCGCTGTGATGTGTGCCCGGTTATATGGCCTGGGATGGATGATGATGACGATTTTGTAAATTGCTCACCATGGGGGGTTCAATGACATCTTGCGCAGATATATCCACATTCAGCGAGCAGGAGGGATGTCACTGCCGCTGCTGGTACTGGTGCTGTTCGTTGTGCTCCAGGTCTGTGTCTGCGAGTGTGTGTATCCTCAAGTTTGTCCAACACTCAAGTCTAAGTTTTCAAAACAAGGCAATTGGCATGGAATGGATGTCTATCTGTCCTAAGTCTGTTTCAGAAGTTGATGCTCAGCTGCTAAGTGTATGTGCGTTTTTGAACAGGAATAGATGTAACAGGGCGTCAGGGAAGTCAGATAGAGATCTCTATTGCATTTTGCCTTCCCGCATGGCGGCGACGATGATGATGATGGAGGAGGTGCCGCTGGTGCTGATGCTGCTGTGCGAGTTTACTGCACATCGGTGATCAACGAGTAGGCCTTGTTCATAAGTTTATGATAGTTTAACATGCCGCAAAGCGACTAAGAAAGATGGTTGTCTTCCGGTGTGTGTGCACGACGATAAGGGGATTGTGTACTGTGCCAATGGCAAAATGGGCTAAATGCGAGGCAACGACAAATGTTCCAATTCTGACAGCTTCACATTAAAAGAGGGAATAGCTTGAGGTAGATGGCAGAAATTAACAGGAAGAATAAAAGAAATGTGGGAGAATTCTGGAAGTTTTCCTGTCAAGCCCGGGGCGAGCGAGTGTGAGTGGGGGCCATGCGATTGTGTGCGACGAAGTACAAGTTGCGTTGGAGTGGAAGAACGACTTTTCAGACAGCCATTCCTTAATGGCATCTCGCAAGTGTGGCTGTAATTTGTCACATAAGGGACGGGCTTTTCAGGCGTTATAATTATGAAGAGTTGCTGTGAAGGCGGTAGGAGTTACCTGGAGGTGATACATTTTGACTTTTAATCGGAGCGAGTATGTAAATAGTTGCCCTAAGTTACATGGCTGTGCAATGCTTTTGTTTAAAGGCTTCTGTGAAATGGTAAATTAAAGGCGAACTCAGGATTTAGGATTTTATATTTCGCGTTGAAAGCAAAATGACACAGCATTTTTATTGTCGGTATTTATTGCGTGTCATCAGCCAAAGGGCGACAAATGGCTTGAAAATCGTCCAATTTTTTATTGAAATTATCGGAAAAGCAACTTTTTCGAGAAAAACAAAAATAAAATAAAAAGCGGTCGCTTTTCTCTAAGTTGAGTGTATCTACTTAAACTCGAACTTCTCTATAACTAGAATTTCTGGCCAAATTTTGACGTTCCCTTCGAGTTTCCTTACAGAGGATGAAGTCCCAGTTTTTTGATATCCCGCGAAAATTCGACTTGGAGCGACACTGATTTAGTATAAGAGTGGATAGACCCATTAGACGTACAGTGGTCGACACATGAATGGGACTTTATAGCACCAATTTAGGAGCAAGAGAATCTCTTGTACCATGACACCTCCCCAAACCAACAACAAAACCCCAAGTAATCGGTTAAAAGTTAGGATCAGTGACGGGACTGTGATGGTTCCGACACGTACATGATGTGGGGTCAGTTATAAAGAATGGATCATGTGCACAAACCCATTATTTAAGAGAATGTGATACCTTAACGGATCAAAATATGTCACTAATACGGCGCTTTCTTCTTGACAACGATACTAAGTGCATTTCTTAGCTTGTGCAAATTTACCTCAGCCCAGTCTCCCTTTCTGAATTTGATAAAGAACCTGTGGAGCGATGTAGAACATCACACCGAGACTGTAAAACCAAGAAATACATTTGGTTGTAAATAATAGACAAAAACAATGAATCCATTTAAATGATGTTTAGGATTGTGTTAAATAAAATAGTGAGTACGCATTTTGCTGCATTGTTATAGAATGCCTTCTTATTGATGAACCCGCGAGTGTGCTATTTAGTTGTCCACCACTGTGTGTAGCCCCTCGTGGACATATTACATAAAATAGGGGTCGAAACAAAGACCTTTCGGTTCGCCGGGTATGAGCTGCAATTAATTTCTGAACATTCCTGTCGGTACACAGGATTTCCTGAACTAGAAAATCCTCTTGGAGATCAAACAAAATCATTTCAAAAAGTTCAATATTTCGCTTGGTCTCCACTGGACCTCAGCGGAGGTAGTGTGAGGTATCTTCCACTTTGTCCTCGTCAACGTAATCCATTCACATATCTGAACTAGTAAGTCTATTTTTCAAAATACAGTCGAATCACCGTAAGTCGAAGAGTCACAGGAACAAATATTGTGTCCGATTTATGGAATGTTAAAATACGGTAACCCTTGAGTCCTGATTTGTTGGACTTACAGAAAACTCGACTTAACGATGTTCGACTTATACAGGTTTGACCGTAGGGGTCTTTAGACGATTGTGGTCAATTAATTGCTGCAACAAACATTGTGTGCAACTGGGCAGGATCCATTGCCAGAGTTTGATAGCTTTAGCAGTATTGTATTCTTACTCTGGTCGAAGGTCTCTGCTAGAAAAAACGATGCTATAATCGGGGATCTGATTGAGCCGTGTATGGTTTCTCGTTGGGAAAATATCCCTGCAGCAGTAGCTACCATCATCATCGAGCCGTCAGTGTAAACGGTGGTGTGAATGGGTACTTACTAAGTCTCCAATGTGCGCTTTTTAAAACCTCTTACTGCATGTACAAACTTAAAGAAAGCCAAAGAAGCGTCCTCTTGCCAGCGTCAAAGTGTGCATTTTTTTCAAGGTGTTAACCCGAGGGCCGTGGCTTAGTGAATTTGGTGGGTCGACTCCTACGCAGAGTGTGCCAAGTTCGATCCCAGTACAAACTTAAAGAAAAGCAAAGAAGCGTCCTCTTGCCAGCGTCAAAGTGTGCATTTTTTTCAAGGTGTTAACCTGAGGGCCGTGGCGTAGTAAATTTGGTGGGTCGACTCCTACGCAGAGGGTGCCAAGTTCGATCCCCGAGTTCACCAATTTTCAAAATTCACGACTCCACCTCTTTCGGGTCACTGACAATGATCAAAGAGTATTCTTGTCTAGAAAAAGATTCTCACATTGTCCGTTTGGAATCTGTATCAGTTTGTAGTTTCCTGACGCAACCCTAGTGGTTTGGTTGCCTTAGCAGCTAGGCCAGGTCCGCCTCGGACTATCTCGCCTCGCCACGCATGTTGTATTATTATTACTACCCGAGGACCACAATTCCCAATGCTCTAGTAATTCAATTAGAACTACTTCATCCGCAGTAGTTCGCTTAATCAATACTTTTTTTCATTTTTGACTGCTAGCCATAAAAAGCGAGAGATTATCTCACATCGCGAGGTCCACGTCCTATAGTCAACAACCATGCTGCTGACTCATATTCAACTATTAATTTTGAGTGCGTACACAGAAAACTGTAATTGAACCTGATCAGTGAATTTGCGACGTTGTGGATCGCCAATTGGGTTTCATTGTCAACTGGACCTTCTAGTGCAAAAGGTGATATGTCTTGTAGATCATCATCTTCTTCCTTTTCTTAGGGCTGGGGTGGACCCGGGCCTCACTCAACATACCCCTCCAACCGGTCCAATCTCTCGCCAGCTGTCACCAGTTTCGCACACTAAGCCGGCTGAGGTTCCCCTGCACTTGTGTGCGCCACCTTGTACGTGGGCGTCCTCTGGCTCAGAGTCGAAGATTGTAGACCATCAAAGGTCCAATTACAAAATGAACGATGGGCGCGAGTTGTAAGTCACACTCTCAGTTGGGTCGTAGATCTGATTATGGTCTGGTTACTGGGACTCGCAGGGGACAATCTTGGTCCATACTACCACCACTGTGCAGAGTAAACCCAGTTGCCACGGTCTGTCCTTTATTGAGGCAAAACGTTTCAGAAGCATGTGCACATTTTATACGAAGATTGTGATTTCGAGAGATGATTTCGCGACATCCTCATCATTTAGAAGCCTGATGGCTGATGGCCTGATGGCTTAAGCGGCGATATTTCCCAGAAACACAACGGGTCGAAGCGTTAAATCCCATCTTTGTCGTAAGCTAGTGAAATCACCGAAAAGTCATTCATCTCATTATTTCACGTAAGATGTGAACGATCCCACAAAATTATTATGCGCAGCAACGACATGGGTTTATAAATAAATAATGACCAACGTTTACTGTCGTTTTCTGATCCACTGTACGATCGGCAGCGACCAGCTTGGGATTGTCTCTTGGTCTTCTTTTTCCCCATGATGGCTGGAGCGATGTCGGGGAGCGTCCGTCCGTGACCGAGTGGAATACAAACAAGCAAACGTTCATCTGTGGCCATTAAGAACTTGTCGTGACTGACGGATTTGCACCTGTCTGTAGTCTGACGCGATCTTTAAATATGCCGACTAAGAACGGATGTCTGCGTCTGCAACCACATCCCTTCCACTTATCTGTGTCAGGGAAAACTTTGGGCAAACGTTTTCCCGCTATCTCTGAACAATATGCGGAAAACACTTTGAACTTCAGCTTCGTTGGTGGATGAAAACAAAATTTGTTATCTTGCTCCCAGCCATCCACCCACAGCTCTTCAGATCCCAATTAACGAAACGAGTTACAGCGGCTGGAAACAAACTCACAGACGCCAAGACAAGACGGACAAAGGAAAAACGAGAGTGAAGCACACACAAAACTCACGAATGCCCAAGTATAACAAATAAAATTTATTATTTATACTCGCGAGTAACTGCAGAATAATGCGTTTCCTCATATGCGGGCTTGTGCTTGTGCTCCCCGGTGACTGGGCGACTCCCCAAGCAATAGTGCACTTCGTCCAGACAGGCACAAGGCGCGACATGACGACTAGTGGTGCGACGACGACGGTTCTGTTGTTGCTGGTGGTGCCCGCCAGCATTTCTTATTTCGAGGTGCAATGAACGGATAAGTTGCTCTTACTCTTTCCGAGAGCAATTCCATTGTGCTGCTCACGTAGATGCACATTTCTTCTTTTGGATCGGAGAAGCAGATACAAGAATTGAGTTTTATTGCCTTGGTGTCAATCAGGATCGGGTGGAAGTGGTTAGTCACCGCAGCATGTGGGATGCCGTTGGTTAGCCCGATGCAAGCCGTTTTCCTATCTGAATAAACAGGAGAATCAACGAAAGGCGGTGGATCTTGACTGTTCCGACCAGCTGCACCGACAATCGATACGTTTCCGATATCGATTTTTGCCTTCTTTGAACTTGCCCTTTTGGGGACGGACAGTATCTTTGATCGATGGGTGTGTTTGTTCTGGGGCTGATATCGGACTATTTCTGTTTTTTCGCGGTTTATGGTTTCTGAAAATCAAGTGTTGCTTATCTTATCGCATGTGGAAATTTATAATCTAACCTGGGTGTTTAGAAAACAAACGCAATTTACACAACTCGGCCACGAATTGATAAAGGGGACTATTTTTTGTTCGATTTGAATGACTCGATGTTCTGAAAACCATGTTATTTTTGCTAATCAATTGACTATCGATAAGTTTTGCAAGTCCCCAATACATTTTTGTTTTCAAAACGGTGGACTTTAGAAGTACAGTACAAACTTGTTTCACGCAACTCCTCGATGTTCGCAAAACAAAATTTCTTAAAAAAACCCAAATTGTTGTGAGTTTAAGAGTAACGACTTGTTTAAGAGTACAGTACAAACTTGTTTCACGCAACTCCTCGATGTTCGCAAAACAAAATTTCTTAAAAAAACCCAAATTGTTGTGAGTTTAAGAGTAACGACTTGCTTGGGTTTCAAAAATGTGTTTTCATCTCATTGTATTTTCTCCACAAAAATTTGGTCATTTGACTATCATTTATTTCACAAAAATGTGCAACAACCTCGGTTATTGCAACTGGCTTAATGTCTATTAGTTGCGTACCTCGTTGTACTGTATACCTCTTTGGCTACCTCTTAAGCGTTTGGAAGTGGCGTAGTTATTTTGTCTTGTTTTGTGGTTGCGGACTAGAATGGTACCAACGGACAAGATATGTCCACGTTTACAATAACATATTTATATCGTTGAATGCCACATTCCTCCTATCGTCGACGTCGATTTCAGCTGATCTCCGCAAACTATTCAGGCGAGTGTAACCTTTCCTGTGTAACAAGTAACGACAGCTAACAATAGATTCGGAATAGTAGTTCCTACAGTTCGCACATGAATCTAGTTCAGCTGCGATAAAAGGAAGGCTGTACTACTGCTTCCCTCCTTGAGTTCCCTCCCAACTTGCTCCTAGTCACCACTACCAAGCTGTCGTGCATCCACAATCACTTACGCTCGTTTTCACAGTGCAAGCTAAAATGTCGATCCATGGATAAATTCAACACAAATTTCGTTTCAAGGTCTGGGCCAAAAGGCGGGTGGGGTAAATCTCCCCATCCACTGTTTTCCAAATTGTTCTTAGCCGGAATAGCAACGTGGGGCCGAGCGTTGTCATGATGGAAAATTATTGCCTCGTGTCTGGTCGCATATTCCGGGCGTTTTTCTGCTACTGCTCTCTTCAAACGGATGAATTGTATTCGGTAGCGTTGTTGATGGTTTCATCCGGTTTTAGCAGCTCATAATACAGCACACCCTTCTGATCCCACTAAATACATAGCATTACCTTCGCGCCATGGATATTCGGCCTTGCCGTCGATTTGGCTGGTTGGCCGGGCTTCAAAACCATTTTTGGTATATTCGCTCAGCTAGCGCATGTTCACCATAAACTTCCACCAAAATACGATGACTTTCGGCAGCAGTTTTCTTCATAATAAAGTAATGAAGAAGAACTCCCCGCAAAAACACTTTTTCAGGCACAAAGTTCGACATATTTGAGTGAAAAAAAGAAGATTGTTGTTTACACTTCAAATGAATGACATATACTGAAATGACGTACAGTGACAGTTCCAACGCATGTTCCAATGGAATTAAGTTATATCCAAAAATGTGAAAAATGTATAGTAATTCATCAATTGATTACGGCTGGACAGATTTAGCTAAATTTTGTTTCAGTTGTTAGTAACTGCCAAGAGAAGGTTCTTACGAAAGGGGGGGAATTACACTGCAGTACAAGCAGTACGATGAAATGAAAAATTCAAAGCTATATTCAACAATTCAAAAAGATCAGAAAAAAAGCTTGCGTGTAAAAAGTGAGGTCACCCAATTAGATTGCGGGCATATATTATGAAACATTGGTTCCGTAAGTTTTGTTAAGAGAATTTTCTTTCGAATAGTTTTAGTGGGAAGAGGCTTTGTTGTTTTTAAGGGAGTTTCATTTGCTTGACTAATGCCTCCTACGTTGTGTAATAACGTACACGTCGTGCAATAATTACTAAGAATGTCCGTTATTATCAAGCGCAAGATACGTGAACTTTCCTCAAATTCCACAAAAAAAAAATTACTAGAAGAAACCAGTCGTAAATGTGGGCTTGAATCGCGCTGCTTTCGAATACCATTCCGCAATCGCCTACAGAGATATTGGCTGCGTTGATGATATGCTCATTGTACGCAAACATTGCAATACATTCAATCGATCAGCGACGAATAAGGACGTCGAAAGCTTGAACTTCATTACTTAAAGTCAAATCGCTACAAATTTGTTAATAGGGTAACCGACGAAGGAATTTTTGAATCCGATTGATGTGCCAGGAACTTCGCCGCATAATTTACAGCTGAAGGTGGGATAATCATGTTGCGGAATCCGGTTTTGGTTGTCCGTCAAGAGACTGAACTCAGAGGAGAGGAAGTCCTTATCTCACAAATTCCGATTATTCCAACCGATCTTCCATTCCAATGCGGATTCAGATAACCGTTCGATGGACATTTGCGATGACAATCAATAAATCGCAAGGCCAAACGCTGGCGGTCTGTGGGATTGATCTCGAATTTCCCTGTTTTTCGTTTTTTATTTCATCATCATCTTCTGACCCGCATGCTCCATGAAAGGGATCGAGGGGTTAAACCACGCACGATAGATCTCCATGCAAATCGATCCGCCGCCATCGACTCTAACTCATCAGGAGTCATGGCCAAGCGTAACCAGGCGAGTTTTTGGACCTCCGAAAAACAAATAGAAAAACATTGCTTATCATATCGCTCTCTACTGATTTCGGTTCCATTCAAATTATTGTCAATATGGAGTTTATCTCAAGTCGTTAAATTGGACGGAGACGAAGTTCACCAGCCCCGCTAGTTATATATAAATACCTTAGAGAAGAGCTACAGAAGCAACCAAATATCTTGGCTCGCAATGTTGCTGAAGAGAACAGATCGCGTACAAATTTATAGAGGCACACACATTATGACGATATCTTTACCTACATGAACATTCGCCTGTTGAGTTAGTGTGTTCTCTTTTCCTCTCTTCAGATGGGTCTGTAGGCTGACACGTGTGTGTTCAATCACGATCAGTATATTTTTCATAAATTGTTCCCAATGACACTCAACGCTTACCTAAACCCCCCTTAACAGTCAAAATGAGTATGAAAACGAAATCTTCTTGGCTGAAGTTATGCTCGATACTCTAGGCATGCACTCTGAAAACGGCCCCAAGTCTCTAAATCCCGAAATCCGTTTTCGAGATCCCTCATAGTTGGAGCATTGGTGCTCTCCTCAATCAATGGCTCTAGTTCGAGCACAGTGATCTGGCAGTCGGATTGTCTGCGTCTTAGCTTTGGTGGAGATGTTTTATATCATCACTGGTTCCTGCTTTAAGATAATTTTGATCAATGCATTTGATCCTTGCCTGCATCTCCTTTCTTCTTTATTTTTCTGACGCCACAGTCCGGGGTGGACATGGGCCTTAACCAACAAGCCTCTCCTACAGTGTGTCCATACAAATCTGAGGCACTGGACAATATTTTTTCGTGGTGAGGGAGTTAATCGCGAAACCCCAGGCAGACCAGGTCTCATTCTTTAACCAACGGTTTGTCGCTTAGGCTGTGAGAACCGCCGTTGATCCCAAGGCCGATATGACTCGTCCGCCGCCAGCTGTATTCCAAGATTATTTTAGACCTGAGACCTATGTCGTAGCTCTAAAATTAGAGCGCACCAGGTAGCCCCGTTGGCGAAACAGTTCTTCAGCTCTTTTGCCGCCATCTATTAAGCGAAATGAGCCCTTTTAGCAACTCATTCTCTCCCTCCTCCTTTTGCAACCGCGAAGAACTCCCAACGCGGCTTGGGTACCCCGTCTTTGATCGAATGTGCTCGGCTCCCGGATTTCACCACGAGGAAATCCTTTGAAATCCTATGTATCCGTCCAGACTTAAATCGAGACTGTGCTTGCCAGTCGATCGCAAACATTTCAGAATCCCATGATGCAATTCCAATCGTTTACATTCACATCAAAGCTCCTTTAGAATTTATTGCACATGCTTATGTGATGCGCTCTGCATACGTTAATAGACTTGGGCCTACTTGCCTTCGCAATCAACATTCGATAAGTCATTTTTGGAAGTATTTGTGGTCGGTCTGAAGGAAGTTCATGCAAAAGCATCTCTTCGTTTTTTAACGATAAATCTACCACACGTCCACATTCAGAAAAGCATTTATCATAGAGTTGGATCTACCAAAACTGGGCCTTGCGCGTCAAGTGTTTCCTAACAAATAAACCAACAATTTCTCCAAATTTGCATGGAGTATGTTTTGTAAATGGCAATTAACTGAAACACTCCACCTTCAGGGAGGAATGTGCGGGCTTTTAGGGGGAAATATTAATTCGATGCTGAGACCAAAAACCGGTCTCGCTCCACGACCGTAGATGTTTAGATTTATGATCTATAAACGAACATCGACGAAAGAGATTATGACAGTAAACACACAGTTTACGACATGCGTTTATGACTTTTATTGGTTCACAGGTCTGCGACCGTATACGGGATGCCTCAGAGGTGCGGCATTCCACGTCACTTTTTCCCTCGGGAGTAGGTGTCAGTCGATAAGGTTAACCTTGGCACATCATACCCATTCTCACCGCCCTCCCTGGGAATGGTGTAAAACTGCGGCATTACAAGATTAAAATTGTTTCGTTTGAATTGGTTTGAATGTAAAATGCGATAAATGCCTCTTTGGCTGGAGATGTTCATAAAGATTGAAGCCGACATCCAGAAAGTATTCTGTTTTGACATTTTATCGCCCAAATTAGCATTATTATTGTATCTAGAACGTTTTGTTATACGCTTAGCCGCAGTTGTGTATTAAATTTTCGTCTAATTTCCATTTCTGAACAAACTATGCCACAAATACAAGTGGTGTGCGTCTGACTTGGTAGCCCCTAGCCCACAGCCCGCTGCGTGGTTGGGAAGTTTCCCACAATGGAGAAACAAGTGGACTGCAATGGTCTGTCAATTCAGTTGGCCTCTCCCCTGTCAGAGATAAATTCCATCTCATACGAGTTTCTTCTATTTTATATTCACCTCTGTTCTTGCATTTCCTTTGTGGCACTCTCCGTTGTCTGCTCAAGCGTGCGTGTAATTTGTCTAATGTAACACATGAGTGTGCCTTAGTCGCTTCTGTTTCATCGCATTGAAACGACGACGGCGGCGAAAGCCCATTTCTTAAATCCTAAATCCCAAATCCTTTATGGAGCTAAGCACGATCACACATAAACATACGTCAGTTGAGGTGCAGGAGGTGTGAAGGACTTGGGATTGTAACTAAAATAAGTCGTAAAATTTGCGAAGCCTTAGAAAGGACTTAGACCACCTCTTATCGGGGCGGCGTATGAGGACGAGGGGGTACTCCGTTCGGCGTAATGTGTTCGGACGAATGAGACTCAAATTACTATGGACAGGGCTGGGGAGGTTACGGGTGGCTGCTGTGTGAGTATTTATTTTCGGTTTTTATGGGTTCGGCTGTGAGTGAGATGTGGGGACGAATTGATGAGGGGACCCCTGGTTTTGTTCTTTTTCTTCCAATTTATTGCCCGAGATTAGAAGGCATTAATTCAAAAGGGCCCAGATTGATCCACAAATCATATTAGCCTTTGAAATTCGTAAAAGTAAAATATTCAGTTTTGTGGGTAACTAATGTGATTTTTTGTACGGAGTGCTCAGGCAAGCGGGTCTGCTTTCTTTTTGCCTCCGAAAGGATACTGTGGGGAAACATTCATCTTTCGACTGACATTTGCTGAATTGGCTTGGAATTGATAAGTGGCTAAGTTATTTGATTGCTCACGGTCCTCATGGATGGCCGCGCCGCTTTTTTTAGTGCTACTTGACAAATGGGGCTATTTTTTTAGGGTTGTGTTGATTTGGGTGGCCGTGGCGGTGTCGACACCTGCGCCCGCTGAGCCTGCGTTGCCTAAGTTCAATTCCCGGTAGGAGCAAAATAATGTGTGCGACATCACCTCTTTTGAGTTGCTGACAATGCTCAAAGAATACAAATGTCTAGAAAAGGCTTCACAAATTCGCGTCGGTATAAGACTGGAGGTCCTATCATCTTGTGAGGGTGTCTAGTGGTTGCTAAGAAGCTAAGCGCCCTCTACGGGCTGTACCGCCACCCATTTTATATATTATATGTTCTGGGAAAGTATGCAATTTCTCCGCAAATTTGTGACTGAAGATATCTAGCTGTGACGTTCTCTTTTGACTCAACACAAATCAAATAGTAAACATTTCAGAACTGGGACAGATTTCCTCGGAAATGCCAAAGTGCAACAAATGCTTTAAAATTGTCGAACACTCCGAACACTTACGCTCAGTTCAAGGCATTGAATGATAAAGAACTTTCCGAAAAGACAAATGGATTTTGCTTCCAAAACATAGGTGCTTGGTTCTTGTCAGCTAAGAAGCTTTAAGTAGAGACAGGGATTTGCTGTTACTGCAATTAACGGCGAGATATGGTTGACGTACAAATGGTGTGGTTGACACTTCGAACAGTGTAAGCCATTTGCTAGAATACAGCAGCACGTATCGACTGATCCAGATAAGGTAAATATAATCAGGTTCGAAATGCAGTGTCCCAGTAAACGAATGATGTAATATTCGAGGTCATTCGCTGATCGAGAGCGTTCATAACATCGAGTCAGCATGTCAGCCATATCATTGTAATAAAACAGAAACAATTTTTAACTGCCAACAGTATCTTGAGCTCGTGCCTATGAATATTTGTCCATTATGCCACACAAAAAATGCAAACAAAACTTGATACAGTCTCTCTCTGTGGGCCACACACATACGAGAGAACTTTCGTGTAAAGAAGAAAATTGATGTCAATTTGTCAATGCGTTCGTTATATCGGACAGCAAATTGACCATCGTCCGCTTTCTAACGTAAATCTAAAATGCATTCGTTATACGTTATCGGGTATTCGTTATACTGGACGTAATAGGAGTCTTTACCGGGCACTGTGCGTCTACAATGAGTCTGAACTCATCGCCCAACGATTTTTTCAGAAGCTGCAGAGACAAGAAAGAAACAGAATCCATTCAAAATCTGCTCCTAGAATGTACAGCCCTAGAAAATAAAAGGCGGCGATTCCTGGGAAAGCACTTCTTCATAAGCATTGTTGAACTGAAAAACCTGCTAAGTTTCATACAATAATCTGGCTAGTCTCAGGAATATGGACGGAGACTCTTTGGAGGGGGCTGCTAGTGTCTTCACAAGCACACTTAGACCATGTTGGTCCATTGCGATACCCACAGTCAGACAACTACCACTGATTAATGGCCCTCCAGGGATAGTGCTTTTCATTTGATCCCAACGGCAAATGGTAACTCGATCAGATTTGGATACAAGATAAAAGAGTATTTACTTTGCTTTCACTGTTGTTGTGTTGCTCATACAAAATACTGGTCACACCTCCATTTTTGTCGTACTCGGAGATAATTTCTCCCTCTGGGTAGACGAAGTATCAGCAAAAATCGATGGTTCATTGGCTACAACTCTCATATTGGTGTGTGGTTGGGACATTTTCGCTGCTGTTGTCATTTGTGGGACATGGAATAATGGAAGCAAGGAATATGTATTCCACATTTAACTGGAAAATTATTAAAAAGTTTCATTAATGACAACACTGGCAAAGTCATCCAAATAATGATGTATGACAGACATTCTTATGTGCAACTTCGCCATCCCGTCGATCATGGTGGACTAAGTGAGCCACTAAGAGGCCATAAGGCCGTCAAAGCACCTATATACCTATTCTGAGAAATCTGATGCAAAGCCCTCCATCAATCCTATCTAGATGAACCAGTAAGCTTCTCCCGAGAAATGCTCGGAAAACGAAAACAACAACATGAAATATATAACCCCCCTAGGTGCAACCTATGGATTACGAAAGAAAGCTTAGATGAAAGCCGCAGAAAGCTCATCCCAGCACGACTTAACATCAGTCAGAAACCAAAAGTCACAAAAATGAGATCTTCAAACACACATTTTTATTGGAATTACGTTAAGACGCTAAGCGTATTGGAAAAATCTGTATGCTGAAAAGTGAGGGGAGTTCTCTTTCTCGCTCTCGACTTAGTCCTAAATTAAGCTTTCCTTGACACTTGTTCGACAGCTCACATCAACTGTGAATTCTGCGGAAAATATAATTTCTACCCATGACCATCTATCACGTGAGGTGACACTCGACAGTCGCCCATCTCCAGAGTGGCCACACGAACAGAAGTCGAAAAGGTGTTTAACGTGAATACCCGGCCAATTATTGGCAAATTTCGCGTTGACCACCGCCCTGAGGAAGCCAGTAGCAATTTAGTGACGCTTAAGGACGACCACAAACCTTGCTGAGGGCGAGGCCTATCTAACACCTCTAGCATCCACAGATCCTAGATGTTGGGGGATTTTGGGCAACCGCAGCCACCATGATACTCCCACTAGAAGGCCTACCTCTTGATAGCACGGAATAGGAGGTTGGGAGCCTAACGGCACCAACTATCCTTTCCGGTACCAACTATCTCCCATGGTACCAGCATATACCCTCTGGTCAGGCTTTCGCGACCGTGAAGGTCACTTCTAGATAAGTGCCTTACACTCAAGGCCTAGCACTCTTTTGGATGACGCACATCGTATCAGTGAACAATAGTCGAAATGCATGCATCTACACAAAAACACAACACAATTTTTGCCCGGAAATACCAACCAGGTCAGACCGAGGCATGCACCAACCAAATCTTTCAACACCACTACTGGAGAATCCCATTGCTGGAGAGTACAGGTACATAACACATGCCCTCACCCCTACCGAAAAAACCCCAGAAATTCAAAGGCAAACAGACAAGAAAACTACTACTACTCGAAGAACCGGCTAGTTCACGCACAGAACCACTGTCGCTATGCACCCCCTGGCCACACGAACAGTTTAATTTTGTGTTGGACCAGTGTTGAGTGCCAGGTCATAGAGACATCTGAAGAATCTATAAAGCCGATGAACTTGCCTCGCTTGCGACATCCTTGCAGCTCACGTGTACCCCTGGGCACGAGCCAACAGGAGAGACATGATGCCGAATGTCGTTCAACATGCCAAGACTGTTCATGCTTTTCATTTTCATTTCATTCATTAGAGGCTAGAGGGATCTAAGTCGAAGCTCACTCTTAAACTATTTTAATAGCTGGCAAGCACAGACACAGAGTGGCGTAGCTTGACAGTAGTGCTTTAATAGCTCGCAGTTGACAACGTAATGGTGTTCCAGTGCAGCGTTTAAATTTCCTGTGTGGGAAATTCAAAAAGGATTCGAAAACTACCTTCCATTCGATTAGTTTCCAAGGAAACCCATCACTCCACCACCTCTCCTCCAAGGGAAGCACATTTCCCAGATTGCCTTCCATCTCGGTGTACGGCGACTGACGTTGAAAGTGATCATTATTTTAAATCCACTATAAGTGTCTGTCCAAAGTTGATGGAAAAGAAAACCCATTTCCTGTGTATCTGTAGGGAACCGGGGGAAAATAGAAATCCGACATATACTCGCTTAAATGGTTTTCTCAAATTCTCAAATTTCCACTCGACCGAAAAAGCTCTGAAGGACTGCTTGATATCCTTGTTCCATTTTGGTCCTTGTTTTCCTCATGTACACACTCAAAAACTCACCCAGTTGTGAAATGCCATCCCGACATCCGTCATCGCATTGCGCTGCTTCTGGTCGTCCTCTGCTCAAGTTCCTCTATTTACCTTTTTGTTGCTGTTGTTGTTAGAGAACAATCAGATTTTCGATGAATGGCTTCAAATGTGTCTTAACACAGCTAGGAGACTGCTTCAATTGTCACAAACTGAAAAAAAAAAAAAAAAAAAAAAAAAAAAACCGAGGAAAGAAGGACAAATGTGTGTGTACTCGATAAACAAGTACGAATGTGTGTACTTTAGTTCACAAGTAAAACATGATGTGAGTGTCGTCCCAGTAATGTTTCTCGGTCAAAAGTTCAAGAGGTCTGTGCATGGAGCAAAGCAGTGCATCCATTGGAGTCGGTTGCTTGGCAACTGTCTGTCTGAGTGCACTCACCCGCTGTGTATGTGGGGATCAGAGAGAGAGAGAGAGAGAGAGGGAGAGCTTGCAATCCTTCTGCCCTGGAATATTAAATTTCACAGTTCGAACCGCACCCATTGCGAGCACGAAACGCGAGGAAAACTGCAATTTGCTCAGGGACATGACCCATTTAGTTTGTGTATCTATGCCATGCTCCGCGATGTCGGGAGAGGTGTGGTGTCTCTCCACCCGCCTCAGCTACTTTAAATGTAATTTATTCCATTGGTATTCAATTTGGCTTCGAATAATGAAATTTCAATTAGCCCAACGCGATGTGACACCGAGGATGTCAATTCGGTTAGCGCGCAACCCTTTCAGGCAGCGCGCATATTTGGTAGAGGTCCTCGTGGCAGACTAATAAAGGATGTATGAAGGCAAAACCGGCAGGCAGGTGAGGCAGTCACTGTTTTTGGATGTTCAGCCGTTCAGGGCTGCATCTGCACTGTGGCACCACTGCTGGTGCGGTGGCAGTGGTCCTTGGCCAAGTGACGGAACAAGGTGCAGCAAATTTATCGCCCGTATGCACGATGTGAATTATAGCTCATCACACTTTTCGTTTGTTCGGCGCTCTGTGTGCCTCTGAAGGGCTCGTTCGTGCAAGGATTCTTGAAGATAGCTAAATATGAATTTTAAATTTCATTTGACTGCAAAATGTTTTGCAATTTGTAAACAGGAACTGCGGCGCTGATGGTGGAAAACATGGTTACGAAACGCAAGGTGATGTGGCTGCAGGCGGCCAGGTGGAAAATTAACCTGTGCCAGCGACGGAGTGGTTTTCGAGCGATGTTTGCATTGGAGTTGTCGGCGATGGCGCCGGTGTTTCTTTTTTTTTCTTCTGTCCCTCTCGCTCTCGCCTTTGTGGGTGCGAGGGTAAATTTGAATTTTAATACATTGTGGATTATGTGCCGACAAATTGATGATTTGAAAGATCAAAGCGAAAGCGGCGCTGCAGATAAGGCTTGTCAAAATGTACGTTTTGCTGTGGACACACATGTGTCTGTAGGTATGTGTGTGCATCTACAGAGGTAGGCGAGATGAGAGTTGTTCTGTGGTTGGTTATTTTCGCAAATTGACTGAGATTTGATTATTCATTATTTTGATTGGGGAGGAGAAAATGGAGTTTATACTGCGTGCAAAAAATCCTGATGATCGAGCGGCAATCAGTGCTTCGAAACTGGTCAGGATGCATAGACTGAACTTTAGCGAAGTGTCATGTTATTTTTTTTTTTTAGTTTGCGCGCGCACAAGTGATTGTCAATAGCCTTAAGTCTCCGGGTTCAAGACACAGCACGGGCCGAAGGTGTAGAGGGAGAAAGGGATAGAAGGAACCTGTGCACATTGGTTTTAAATATCTGCGTATTGTATTCTGGGGGAAATATTGGGCTGGGAAGAGCGTTCCATATTAGTGTCGTGCGGCTGATGAACGAGTCTCTAAATTTAACTGTGCGTCCGAATGTAGGCTTAAGGGTAAACTGATGAGCATTCCTGGCGAGACGGGTATTGTTTATTCCTCATGGAGATGAGGAATGCAGTTGGCAAGCTCACTTGAGCATCGTTTGTTAAAATAGCGATGAATTGCGGATAGGGACGGGACGGTACGTCGATGTTCGAGCGAGTCTAGTGACTCTGCAATATTGTTGTCTCCCATAAGTTTTATCGCCCGCTTTGGATGCTATCTATTAGGTGCAGGGTGGTTTTGGGGGCACCAGTTTGTGGCGTATATACGCCTTATAAATTAAATCCAAATCAGAAGGGGTGAAGTATTTCTTGCATCAATTGAGGAAACCTAAACATTTCGCAGCACTTTTGGCGACCTTTCCGGTTTCATTGACACCGCAAGGACGTGTGTATGCACTTACAAAAGATAGCAAACACGCAC
The DNA here is from genome assembly GCA_905231855.2 of Eristalis tenax. NCBI lineage: Eukaryota > Metazoa > Arthropoda > Insecta > Diptera > Syrphidae > Eristalis > Eristalis tenax. The sequence goes on along the minus strand of HG993126.1, from coordinate 64,584,894 downwards.
TGTGTGCTGGAATACTCCACGCACGTATTTGCTAAAATCGGAGAGGCAGGATAAATGAAATCTGCTTTGCAAGAATAAGGATGTTGTTTCTGGGCACATGATTGAGCTGGGTGACTTAAATAAGATCGAGTTGCCATCTTACAAGAATCTGGGTGGTTTTTTCATGAATGTGGATATAGCTGTAAGCCATCAATGACACCATGAACTCACAGCCTCGGTCTCGTGGCGCCGAGTTGAGAGCATTATATGGAGGCACATGTAGGTTTCCTCTGATGTATTTTGGGGTTAATGTTTTTTTGATATACGAATGGAAATTAGGTGCTCTATAGATTGACACTTAAGCCATGGCAATCGACAGTATTTGGAGGGCATACACAAATTGGGAAAACCACTGAACCAATTTTTCCAAGCTAAACTAATTGGCATGATTATTGGATGGCTCCTTTTCGTAGTGGATGCCTGCTCTTATAGGCATCACTTCTCTTCTTCTCCTCAGCCAGCTGCTGCGCTTTCGCCGCAACCCGTCTAACATGTAATTCGCCTGCCACCAGATTGCCATACGTGGTCCTACAATCGTATGGTCCCCTCATCTTGAACATCCTCTGGCACGGAGCACACTGAAAATATGATCTTTGCTCAAACCTATCTTGAAAACATTAAACTTCTAGTAGGTACATCGATTTTGTTGTTTTTTCAACATTTCTCCTATGACTTCTGAAAAAACAATTCAATACTGGCGCCCTCCGTTTATTTTCAAAGGAAGCTCTTGAACCATGGCGCAGACATCCATTTCCAATAAGCCGATCGAAAATGGCATTTCGTCCAGTGCAACTTTTATTAAGGTCGGAAGAGTGACTCCGTAAAAGACGTAGGTGACTCTTTCCGGACAAGACTCTCTGATCACTTGTACCATCAAAAAGTGTCCAAACGTCAAATACTTGCTCCAATATCTTTTCATTTATGCACACTAAATATAAATTCAACGCCAGACATCCTTTCATTGTAGTCGAAAATGTAATCTCCAGAACGACCAGGCCACTTTTCGTCAGCGCCAGGTCATCAAAACCCATAACCGAGCTCGTTCACCACCACAATCAAGCTCCATGACGGACAGCTTATGAAATCCCCTCGTAACGTCCCTCCATACATTAGATCATACTTTACTAAGCGCATACTCATTGCCTACCCACGCGTCTCGCTTTGGACACGAGAGAAGATTAATTGGCATTAAAAAGGGGCAAGCCGTCAGAATTGCTGGCTACACACAAACACGCGCACAATCGCCAGTAGATCGGCCTTCATCTCTCCACGCTGCAACATCGAAAGTGTGATAATAATTTTCAATTTGACTTGGAAAGACCATAAGTTCCATTTCGCGTCATCCCATCAGCCTGCCCTGTTGTAACGTCGTCGTTGTCGGCAGCGTTGGCGCTGGTTTGCGGTAAAGGGAGCTCAATCCCGCTCAGTCACAGTCAGCGAGAACGTGGCTTATGGCGCCAATGTCGGTCGTTTCGCGCACTTCTATGGAAATGCTGGACAATTTAAATGGAATTAATCAAAGCGGTGAATAGGATTTGTTTGATTCTCTTTGCATGCCTTCGTCGTTATCGGATCAAATGGAGAAACGATGATTGGCTTGAATGGCCCCCGACCGTGCACGGCCATCTATTGGCATCTAATCGATGCGTCGGCGAGACGACATTTATGAGACAGCAATGAAAATCGTTTTCCGTATAACATATGCGACCACAGACGTATGTGCGGTAGTGGTCGGCCATTTAGCGTCGCGTTTATGCGCGGAGAGTCGCAGTTTTCAGCTGCAAATGCAGCGATGATGTCAATGACAGTCGCGCTGCCGCCACCTTCGACTGACTGCTGGTACATACAAAAGTACAGCCAGATTGGAATCGATTTAGAGACGCATACGTATGTTTGCATTTCGCAATAGTTAAGTGGATTGGTTACTGTTTTGGTTCTGCAAGGTGCAGACTGCGGCAGAACCTACGAAACTGGTTTTGAGCAACTGACGTTAGGAAAAGTGAATTTGGTTCGTTAGATGAATGGTTGCTGGGTGACATGCGGTATTTTTTGAGGTAAGCGTTTGTGGGAGAGAAGATCGTGTCGTAATTAAGTTTTGCCAGCAAGTGGATCACATTGCTCAGCATGGGGGCTATGCAATATGTCTTCTTTGAAGTATTTCTGTTGAAAACCAATTAAATACGGTCTCTGTAGTCGAAGAAGAAATAATTTGAGCAGAAACCTGACACAAATCCCTGGATCAACCCGGACTTTTGCCTCAATTAATATGTCCCTACCTAGTAGAAAAAACCCTCTCTCCAGTGAATGTTGGAACGTGAAAAAAACATTTTTAATATCCTTGCAACCTTCAATGGGCAAATAGATCCTCTGGGATGAATGCACGATGGTACACAAAATGTCTTGGAAAGTCGAGGCTCTAAAAGAACTATCAAAACTTGTTTTCTCGGTGTGATGATTCGACAGACATTGCCAGTGATTCCACCATCAATTGAAAGCTAGACGAAGAGCTACTTAATGCATGCAAAAAATCGTCCATTTTATGGAAATACGTACGTTAAACCACTTACACGTTAACGTGTCTCCTTTTCTTGAATTCTATGTATCTGACGGTTATGACGGTTGGATGAACATGTTGGTCGAATTGCAGAACGACCGATTTGGAGGGTTTTGATTTTCAAATTGTTGCTCGATACTGACAATGGCACAGTTCCCGTTGATGGATGATGACTTATCCATTGTATGGATAAGTTACATTCCCAGTCGATTTTTGTCACTTTGCAGAATCAAACACCGAACTCATCGAGGCAGTGTCCCCAAACGTAGCTCGAAGTCACACAAATCATATTTGTTTGAGCGGACGTGTTACATAAAAACGTTAATGTCAACGGAATACATTTTCAGATTCAAAATTAGATTGCTAGCGAATTGGTGACATTCAAATCGGTTGATTATGCTAGTAACCAAGATGATTTACTCTACAACAAAATTTTAAAATTCGCTAGAATTCTACCATTCTACAATCTACCATTAAAAGTATCGATAATCAGTATGATGCGGAACATCCACGAAAGTCACATATTTGTAATGACACCCGGATTGCGGTAAAGAAAATATCGGAGCCACAATTTTGAAAGGAAAGTACAAAGGCGAAGATGTTTTGACTTCACGCATCCCTATGACTCCGAACTACATGCCATTCAACGTTACTCTGTGCAGATTAGATTTGCAACGTCAACAAATAAATCGCAAGGGCAGTCGTGAAGTTATACAAAATCATCACAATTAAATAATTCAACCATAACTATTTGAATGCCTTGTAATGTGCAATATTTTACGTTGTTCTTTCTGGAGAGAAAACAAATAGCGTCGATGATTTTGCCGACTCTCGAGCACGCAACGTGCAACTGCCCATGCGAAAAACACGGCAATTCAAGGTTTATTTCACACACACTGGCCTTGCGATTTAAATTTCGATTAAATTTCCATTGCGAATGCAAGGCGGAGTGAAAACTGGGCACGCTTTAATTGTTATAAATAACAACAAGCTACATTTGACACACACAACTATAAAAATACGCATTAAAATACACGAAACAACGTTAATTAATACTTACTATTAAATAATTAATTTTGACGTTGACAGTACTTGCGAACTGATGCAGAATTTTAAAAATTTGTTTATCCCCGTTTAGACGAATCTTGAGACGGAATTCGATTTTCTCTTAAACACACTTCTTGTCCCGACAATAACGAACACAAAACAAAAATAATTTTCCAATTTCGTGCAGTTTTTCGGAAGTTATGTAGCTACATACCTTCCTGCGTGGTGGCCGTGGCGTTGTGCCTACACAGCCCAGGTTCAATTCCCGGTACGAGCAAAATACGTTTCACGACCCCACCGCTTTCGAGTCACTGACAATGCTGAAAGAGTATAACAGTCTAGAAAACTATTCTTAAACTGTGTGTATTGTTTGCCTTAAGGTCACTGACCATTATTTACTAATATTACTAGCTAGGATTTCATATTTGCTAAAAATAGCATCTTAAAAAGGGAAATATAGAGTTTAATTATGCAATTAAAACCATGGCGAAGTCGCCTATAACGACAAGTAGCTTTTAACGACCAATTTACGCACGCGGTTGGTTTATTTTTCCTTCCATTTTTGAAAAGTCGGATAAAACGACTGTTGTCTATATCGAAAACGGTGGTAGGTTTGTTGTTGAAAAAAAAAATTCAACAAATAGAAATTTTAATAAAACGAAAAAAACCTTCATTTCAAAAATTAAAAAACATAAGTAGCCTTATTTTAAAATATAATTAAGGATTTCAAAATGCTCATGTCTTATTAATATAAATGATATGGTTGGGTTAAGTTTAGGAAGGCAAGTGTGATGATTCAACATCACTTGAACTCGGAGGCTTAGGGTCCATTGTGAATCCCTTTATTTGTGGATTATACATCTTATAATGTCACATGATGACGACTTAAACCACCCCGTTCTCTTGACAAAATAAGATTTATCTGCATTTGCAAGCCCGCAGTCTCTTTGTACAATTCGGTCCAGCGAAGGAAAGGGCCAATACTGGAGAGATCGTTTCTTCCTCATCGCCGCAACTCCAGCAAAGATTGCTCTAATCCTGCGATCACTCCTTTTCATTCTAAAAATTTCATTAGCGTGAGACCCTACAGCACTTGTGATGATTTGGTTCTTATGGACTCTTCCTTTTCCTCAAACTACGCCATGGAAAGGATTATTGACAGTATGTCATCTCTTTCAGTGAGTACATCGCTGGGGTAATTTCCGAGGTCGTTTGTGATTAGCTCCGAAATGATTACAGCCAGAAGGGTAGGAGTAAAATGTATCGTTTGGACATCTCATACAGGTCCTTGTTAGAAAACCAGTCGTGTCGGCTGTTCCGAAAACGGACTGCAGACCTAGGTAGGTAAGTAAAATTGATGGTTCGATGAGAACCCAATTGCACTATTTATAAGGTGCACTTTGAGATATCTCTTAATCCAGTTTAAGTTTCTCGACATGTTTCTGGACCAATTTAAATGGTCTTGTTAGCAAATTGTTACTAAATGACAACTGGAAGAGGGTCATGTTTTTAATATTGCCCATTTAACGAATAATTGATAGCTCTTATGACGTGTTTCTAATCCCGACTGCATCCCGAATATAACGTTACCCTTACAAAAATAAAAAGTGTGTGTTTGAAACGTGGTAACTTTTTCTTGATTTGTTTGTCCAAACGTTGTTTTGAAGCATAACAAGTTGAATCGATCACCAACGCCGAATATGAATATCCTTTTGTTTTTCAAAATAAATTCTTTAAAACTTTACATTGGTATGTTACACCCGTGGTCTGTTTTCGTGTATGAACTAAGAGTGATGACGCGCAATACTCTTGAACTGTCCCCTGTTCTACACCCCGTGGGACCGAACTACTTGCATATAAAATACAGAAAGTGCTTCTATATTTACTTTCTATAAACCATTTCCCACATACAACTTTCATTCATTCATGTTTTCCATACGTAATCCCTTCATTGCTAACTATATTGTTTTCTTTCTTTCCAGGTACGTACTTATTAAAATGCTGCCGACAGGATAATCCTCACATCACGACATTAAATGGGTTTTTATGGGCTATAATTAGAATCCATGAGCAAGGTAAAGCGTCGATGCGATGGGTGGTAGGAAAATAAACTAGTTTGTTTGTGCATGTGTTATCGATTAGGGGATATTACTCTTCAGGCAGTTAACTGGCTGATATTTTATTGAAAATAGATTTCAATCAATTCAAAATCACTGAAGAGGCAAACACCGAAGTGTTTATAGCGTAGAATGTAACTCTGGTTGCTACGCACACGTTACGATTCTGGAGACGACATACACATTTCATATTCATTATACCAACACTCGGTAGTCACTGTATGCGCGTGAGAGAACGCAAACACGCACTACTCGAATGGATCCTTTTGAGGTTATGTCCCTGTTCACCCCAGGGGAAGAATAATGTCACAGTTTTGATCGCCCCTAAAACGCATTACACCCAAATCCCCATTAGCTTCTTACATTTAGACCAGGGAAATGCGACTCAAATAAAAGCGCACATCCTTAACCCTCTTGATTGCGTAATAGTAAGTAAGATGGGAATCTCCGCCATATGAATATAAGAAAACACGTCGCAAATAGTATTCCCAACACCGCCCCTTCAAGGACACGGTAGTTATTTTTTTACCGACTCAACTTCGAAACGCAATTCGCGGGGATAACGCGACTGAATATGAAGACTCGGTGTCGAAAGATCTGCATGCTCATGTTACAGCTCAAAAGTGTGCACCTTGTGAGCCGATATTCCCCCAACACGATGTTTTCTCCCGACTTCTAAATGTACGTTGCCAGAACATTTTGATGATAGTCTCTGCATAATGGAGATCAATCATTGCGTTATTTAATTTTTGCTAATTTAATTTCAAATAAAACCGACTCTCATTTGTTCGGAAAAATCTCTTATTCGAATTTTATCCGAAATAAACGGCTTTTGCTGTACTTAAGACGTTGAAAATTGATGTAAACCACTGAAAGCCATACCTTGGATGGGCTTGCAAAGTGTTCCGTCTCGTATAAACCAACACCATGACCCCGGTGACCCTCGTTGAAAAACCCTTTCTTTTTATTTTGAATGAAATGTACGAGGTTTTCTTTGAAAGATAACCCACATCCTTACTTGCGCTCAGATTTTATGCATATTTCCTAAACTTGTGCGATAGGAATCCTTATTTGCGTCAGATAACCCAAGCTACTGTCACAAAAGTTGAATCCCAAGTTGTCAAGTCGTATTGTCCACATTTCCAAGTTCTCTATCCAATTCACGTACGTCCACACAACTTGGCATGTTTCTTTTTTATCTCTCTCCAAGGGAATACAATAGAACATCCAGAATCGTCTACGACGAAATAAGTTCCTACACTGCCACTCTTTCCTAACTGACCGGTTTGTCATGCCTCGACTATCCCTTATGCAGATGAACAATATACAAGAATGTATGTATACACATTCCCTCCCAAACGTGTCCTAAAGCAGAGACAGATGCAAAGCACTGATATCCTCTTGTCGCTTTGTGTCACTCGAGGACATTGATTTGGACGAGATCCAGCAAACTACACAGAAAGGACAAAAATATGAACACATAACGAGAGAATGGAAAAAGTTAAATGAACCAGAGGGTGAGCGGGACTCTAATCCGGCATTATCCACTGAAAATGTATTTATTCAGGCCAGTCAACTAAGGACATTCATCCGGTGACCTGGATTTGCGGCATTTGCCCATCGAATTCGAACTCGAAGCCGAAAAGAAAACAAACAACAGCCCCGCCACCAATGCTGTTGTCATCAAAGTCGTTCGTGCCACTTTTCATTTGACGCCCGGAAAGGTTTGTTTCAACAAAAGCCGTCAAAATCCAAATTGAGTCATTACTCTGGGTTGTTTAGCTTCTTCTTTGCACAACCGATTTATCAATGAAAGAGATATCTCTCAAGTGGGTCGAATGCGCCATCGCTGCCGTGGTCGTAGTGGTCTCAGTGAGTGTGGGTTGACCACATAGAGCGACGCGCAACCCCGGCTTGGGCGGAGTTCAATGTCGCTTTCGATTGAGTCGCTTTGCTTTGTTAGTTCGATATCAACTGGCAGAGTCGATTTTTCTTGGAAATTCCAAAGAGGTAAGGCAATTAGGAAGGCCTATAGGCGGTAGAGTGTTGTGCCGGCAAATGATTATGATCCGAAGTGAAAAATTGAAACTTAATCAAGTGTGTGGGGGCATTGGGCGCTTCATCTGGCCGACGACGCATGCAGTCGTGATGACACACTCGACGAAAAGTGGAGCTACCTACTGGATGCTCGCTAAATGGTCCGGGGGTTCCATTTATTCATTAATAGAAATTAATTTAAAATGATGGTGAAATGTGTTCCTTTCAAAATGTCGTGAGTTTATGTGATTTTCCTCAGCCTTTGTAGGTCGTGCTATGCCAGTACATCAAAATATTTTATTTTCTTATTTTAGTTACATTTTAATTCACTCTCTCGCTGTGAACGGACGTGTACTTGTTTGATGAGCAAGATTCCCTCAATGTTAAAACTTGGGTGTCAATTCATATGTACATCCTGAAATGATGGTTTATGTCAATAATCATCAATGTTCAGCTTATGACCAATCACTTTGGCTTTCGCGTTTTTGTTTTTGGCCTCGAAGTGTTGCGAAGTATTCGCCCAACGTCATCCTTCTTTTGGAGTTTAACAACGACGTTGCTGTTACTTGGCCTCATTGCACGAACGTCGGATATTAGCGATACATCGCCGCTCCCCAGGAGCTATCGCCCTTCTCTCCATCTCAACTTTGCGTTCCAATGAAGAATAACAGGCTTCCATTTCCTGCAATTTGTGACGAAGTGTTGTGTTGTCCTTCTGCAGCGATTGGATTTCTAATGCCACTCCTTCTACATCAGCTTTAGTGGCAACATTCCTGAGTTTGTTCTTGAGCAAAGATGCCATAGAACCGTCAATAAGGGATTTCAGGTCTGTAATTGACATATGGCCCGCTACATTTTGACGTGAAGTAGCGGTGACGTCGCCTGGTGAAGTCACAACGATACGCCGTTTGCCACTGTTCACTTGCATGTTGTTGGTATTTTTCGTCGGTGTTCTCTGCATTTCTCCAACCATTGATCCCCAAGACGATTTCAAAAATTTAAGCGATAGACACTTAATAAAGAAGCTGACTCACCAAGAAACTTGAACTAATTTTGTGGGAGTATGGTGGTTCTACACTTTGCGCCTCTTTTGGGACCAGTCTGACAAATGCTCGCGTTGCCCAAAATGATGGTTTATATTTGATTAAAAATATTTGTTCACTAGGTTGATTCTTTTGGAATTTATTGGTTAAACCCAGTTGCGTGTGATTCGCTTTCATTCGAAAGTGCATAGTATTCGAAAAGATTGTATTTTGAGTTTCGAGCGATTTTTCAGGCGAATTCTGACGTTCGTATCAAACGTCAATTTCTTGTGGTTTTTTCTGTCGACTAGATTCGCAAAACACGTAAGTTCAGAGATTTTTGTTGGAATTTTAAATTTATGAATTATTTGTTGGCTTTATTAATATGTGTCATAATCATATTTCAGTTGGACCAATAGGCTCCAGGAGGAGGATGAAATAACCCCCCAAAGTGTGTATGGAGGTGGGAATTTCTTTCATTTGGAACAAAAATAACCCAAAATTGGGGACTTATTTCAAAGGTTTTTGGGGATTTACTACATGCTTCAAATTGGGGGGCTATTTCATGATATGGAGACTTACTTCACGGTTTTTTTTTACGAGAAATTCAGTCTGCTGTGTTTAAAGTATAGCTCCTACTTTAAATGCACCTGACTTTCAAGAACTGGCTAATTTCGCTCGCTACCAGGATTTTAGCCCTATTTTCCGCAGGGTTTAAACCGCTCACGCAACGTCTTATGTCAACAACTGTTTGGCAGCAGGAGCTGAAGTTTTATTATATTTACTCTGGGGTATTTAGCACTATAATATTTTCAGCCAATAAAAAAATTTTATCTTTAAATTACACAAAACGAAATAAAGCCAAATTGCCCAATATCCTTTCCTATATTTGAAATAATTCCAAATCTGAAATTTGACGTTATTTCCAGATTTTTAACGAAATAAAGCCAATTTTCTTATTTTTCCTTTATTTCGTTGGGTTTTATTTCTCGTCATCGTTTCTACAATAAACAGGGGAATGGTTGAAAAATTAAAAATTATTTCCTATTGTCAGTATTTCGTTTTGCAGTTTCGAAAAATTGTCAGCAGTGAAATCCTACTTCAAATGGATTAAATTCATCCATTATGCTTTTCCTATACACCCGAAGTGTATAGGCCCCTCGAATTCTTCTTTGTTTATAAATTTAAAAATAAAACAATTGGAATTTCTGTGCCCTAATGTTTTGCTCAATGTTATTTGAATGTAACAAAATGAGTTAAATTGAAATGTCAGCATATTTCAAACAGCCAATTTCATAAATCAAGTTCAGTGAGATTTATTCGAAAATGAATTTTTATTCGTTCGATTGTCAAAATGTGCTAAATTCATTCGAACGAATAGATCTTCATTCGATCGAACGATTAGTCGTCCTACTTCTTCCATCTTCATTCTCCAAGAAACATGGGCCGGTGATGCCGCTAATGGTACACGTTGAGCCGAATGTTCTTGGATCAGGGAAATGTCATCCCCCTTCTGTTACAAACCGGGTAGTTGAACGGCTGAGGCCGCGACAGTTGTAAAGGTTAATTTAGTCCATCTCAAGTATGGTTTGAGGGCTCCCAATCTGTCGTTTCCATGTAATTTTCACAGTAAAGTTTTCTTCATCAGAGACTTCGAAGGACATCTGATATTACCTAAATCGAGATCAGAGAGGTCGATCGATCTTCCGATTCCTCTTGGTTGAATTAAGAACCCCTTGTTACCAGTCCTCTCCATCAGTGTGATATTGGTCGACCTTCTCATTGTCGATCGAGGAAGATGCAGAGGACTTAGCCCCTTCCGTGGCGGGACATCCCTCCATCCAGCTAGCCAAGTGCCGGTCGCTGTAGAAGAGAGGAGGGTTTGCTCCGCCTTACCGGTTTCAGTATATGTCCTTCACCTTTTTCAATACCAGACTCAGTTTAGCCGCCTCAGTCTCAATGCCTGATAATCCCTCATTGACGGTTCATTGTGTTCGACGAATAACGTCCATATCGTTGCTTTAAGGTATCTCCGTGAGTTCGTCGACGAGCTCCATCGAGCAGCGAAAATTCTCCATCGTCATCCTGCACAAATTGAGGAGTTTAATAGGAATGGCAATGCTAGACGTGGCGCTGGCTTATGCGGCATTCCAATCGACGAAGGGGTGGTGATTGTCGATCCCGGAAAAGACTCTCTCACAGAGGTGGCGTTCATAGGCTGTTATATTGGTAGGTCTCGTCGTTGAAAGTAATTACTTTTAAATCGAGGTCCACTTCAAACTGCTTTAGAACGCTGTCAGCCAACATATGGCATTGACTTCAGATGCTTGGCTTGTTGGAATTTGTACGAATGTACGCCCACGCTCCCATGCGAAAGTCTAAACGGATGTTGACTTAATGTTCACTTCACCTGTCGACTGGAATTTTACCACGAAGTCTGAGGGAAGCTAAATGCAGATAAAACAGCATTGTGGATATGAAGTGCTAGAATCAACACACCTCTAGTGGAAAAGCAGAACCTAATGCCTCGACATCGCTATGAGGAAATTTATAGTAACGCGTCTCAAACGTCAGAGTGTGCATTACACTGTCCAGTCGCAAGGGTAGAACAGGAGGTTCAAAACCAGTGTCTCTTAAGAAAGATGTGCACAACTCTTTAAAACCTTTAATTCCTTCTTAGGTCGCATACAGACAGCCAAGACCGAATGGCTTTTTAATCAAACTTAAACACATGCCATCTTTTTTTTTTTTTGAAAGAATACTTGACGTATCCTGTGTCAAATAAAAACAAAAATGAGAATCTCACACCAAACGCCAACACAAACAACTGAAACGCACATCCATCCCAACTCACCCTTTTGGAAGTATTTGGCAGGCTCATTTGCGAACAACGCAATTTCCCTCTTTTCGACCACTCGACCCCAACCCTAGTCAATGTCATTTGGCCACCCTCCTGTCGTGTGCCGCTGCCGGCTTAAAATGTTCCCTCAATTACCATAAAACAAAAGAGCCATGTTGCATGAATCACGTATCCCGTCACGAGTTCAGAGAAAACGAATCGGTGTCTGTTGTACTTGGCACGAGCGTTCGAGTGTTAAACCGTCGCCGCCGCCGTCGTCGATACGTCAAGTGGTGTTGTGTGCGCGTGCGCACATTGCATATAATTACCGCTAATCAACACAATAATAGCACGGTGGCCAGAAAGAAGCCAACAATAAAAAGGAAACTCCACGGAGTATGTACGCCATCACTAATTGTCTTCAGCGTTCAAACGACAAAAGAAATACCAAGTACTCTACGTACCGCACCGGAAAATCTATTGCTGGTAGGGTCGCGGCGGGCTTCTTCTGCTCTCTCCTGTGTCCATTTCATGTCATGAATTCTTTGACGCAAACAAAGCCAGACGCATAGCTGCATAGCCTGCTGCAACCCAACGAAAAGATGATGAGCACTTTGAGTGAATCGCAAAGAAAAGATTGTAAAAAGAGATACTACTTGACATCAATATCCAGCGGAGCATTGTGTCGGAACAGCACACTACACAGAGACCGTGAGCTGCGTAAAAAAAGAAAACCCTCAGCTAAAGTCCACTTGGACAAGTGAGTTCGTTTGTGTTTTTTTTTTTTACATGGATGTGGCTAACAAGGTGCTAATAGTCCAGTAAGTGTAAATAGATAGAAGGAAGTGTATAAATTGGTCGGGCGAATTTTAACTCTCTGGCCAACGTTACTCACCAGCGTTACTCAACTTGACATCCACGTAAGCCAAGACGCGCCGTCAAAACATCGGCGTTGTCAACCGAAAGTTTATTTTTGATGGACGCTCTTAAGTCTAGTCGCACAGTGGCACGAATTAAATCACTCCAGTACCTGATCTTGGACTCAAGATAGAGTCTGCACGAATTTGCTAAACCCAGTTGAAATGGCAACCAGAGCAGTTGGTCATTTGAAGTTTTAATTGCGGACTATTTTCAGCAGTGTCTGGAGGATTGCGCGTCTGCTTTTTCTCGTTTTCATTATTTGCAAACTTTCTCTTGCAGAATGACCGAGATAAGGTAGGTAATGGTGGCCATCTGCGGCAGAAGGGAGAAGCATTTAGACGGAATGATCCATTGTTCCATCACGTGGTTCCACGAGAACTTTGTGAATTTAATCACTGACAACGGATTTGAATTTTCAATTTTCTTATTGGGTCACAGAAACTATTGAAGACGTGGGCTCCGAATGCTGGTGCTTGAGAGAAGCAAGGACTTATCAGGGTACAAAGTGAGATAGAGAGGTATCGCCTCCTTTTTGCCCGAACAACTTTGCAGACATAATTTGAGAAGAGGCGTCCTCGTCTAGCACGTTGTACTGTGACAACTATCAGTGCTAACAGTTGTCTATTGAGTGAAAGGAACGATTTTATGCCAATGTGTGTCCTGATTATTCTGTAGGTGTGGCACTTATAGCTTGTTGTCTGTTCATTATTCTTAGGAGGCAAATGTTCTAAAGGGATGCTCTGGTGTACGCTATTTGCTAATAGAGGCAGAGGCAAAGATGTTACCTGGTATGTATCTATGGCCCGCCACCCATCACAGATGAGTGTTCAACTGTTTCGTTATCTCATCGGTTTTACGGGTATATTCTTTGGAATGTATGGCCTGTCTGTGAGGGCACGACTATAATTTCACCTAGGACAGTCGGCGTCAGAAGTCGCAGACTAATTTCAATTTTATTGGTGACACCGACACCAGCCCCAGTATATACTGCTCCTGAAGAAGCGACTTAAAGAGCAGCACACTATCTTCCTATAAATGGAATTGAAGGCACGGAGTGTCGCCGTACGCTATATGTTTCGTCGGAAGAAAAAAAGACTTAATTTGCAATATTGATGGAAAAAAATATCGAAGGAACAGACGCATTGCGCTGTATCGGGTGTCCGTTTCATCTTTGACACATTCTCGAAATGAACATGTTCATTGGAAAAGTGACGTGTGATTTCAGTTGTTATAAATACAACTGTGGAGTCTCCAACATATTTGCATTGATTGCACCACTGAGTGGAGGCCCGAAGGTGAAGATGAATTGAAAGAGAACTTCAGGCGCGTCCAAGGGAAGGACCTTCAGTGGACCACTTATTCAAGAGTCTGCAAATGCCTGTTGGTCTTTGAACATTCTTTAATAGGTCAGAAATAAGTTTTGAAGCATTACATTACGACGTTTATTGCATTGCACTGTAGCACTACGGTCTAAGCGAGATATTGACGTAGTCATTGAGCGAGATATAGTCTCAATAATTAATCCACTCACTCAAATGATGACATGATGCCGTCCAATCGCGTGTCACTCACTTCGTAACTGTAGGATATAAAGTGTCCCCCAGTTTGAATGATGTAATTAATCATCATCTTCTGACCCGCCTGCTCCACTTAAAGAGTCGCGCGGGTAAACCACGCACGAGCTATCTCCAGGCAACTCGATTATCCGCCATCGACTCTAACTCATCAGGAGTTATGCCCAAGCGTAACCAGGCGAGTTTTTGATCTTGGTCCAACCACCTCGTCCCGGGTCTGCTAAGGGGTCGCCTACCTGATGGAATCGCATTCAACGCCCCCTCGGAAGTCGTGATGAAGGGGACATTCGTGCTACGTGACGAAACCCTCTCCGTTCAAAGAAGCAGTTCCTCAATGTTGAGTCCCATGAGCACTGCCGTGTGTCTTACCCTATCCCGGAGAGTAATTCTCACAACAGCACGAATAAAACTCGTCTCAGCAGCTTTTATTCGCCATCTTAGTCTTTCGGTCATTACCCAAATTCCAGGACCATAGGTGAGAGTTGGAACATACTTTCAAACAAAAAACTGCTGAAACTAGTTAATTTTTACAGATGGGATGACAAGCTTATTTTTGGATGCAAATACTGAGCTTCAGTCCGAAAAAAATCGTGGTACAGTCCAACACGGTGGAGGTCATGTTATGGTTGGGGGCAGTATGTCTTCTGCTGGATAAAGAACCCTGGTTCTCTTACCATGGCACACCTAATATGGACGAGAATGTGTTCTTTGGTATAGTGCTGAAAAACTAAATGTCAAAGTCACTTTTCGAATGTTCGTGTAATTATGTCGAATGTACTAGTGTTATTTTGACAGATTTGGAAATGCCCTCAACTTCACAGTCACCAGACCTCAATTCCTTTGAAAACGTGTTGTCCAAACTTGAGCGCGATATTCGCAAACATGAGATAGGATCAAAGGCAGACCTAAGAACAGCCCTTTTAGCAGAATGCGGGCTGATTTCCTCGGAATACATCAAAAAGCTGGTGGAATCAATGCCGAAGAGATTGGAGTCGGTGCTAAAGAAAAAGGATACCCTACAAAATATTAATCGCATTTTTAATTTGATTGCGGTATTTTTATTTGGTTCAATACCACTTTTTTTGTTTAGCTTGGAGATACTGTCCTCATTTTTCAAAGCTACTCGCACACTTTTCGAGAATATCACACACCGTCAACGGTCAGCGAGAAACTATCATTTTGTGTGTTCTCTTTCTGTGTTAATGTCAACTTGTTGGTCGAGGGTAAGATCCACCCCGACCTGCCACACAAAGAATTGTTTGATATGTTTGTGGTTCGACAAACATGTTTGATAGTGAGAACGAGTCTATCCGACCTGAAGGACATTTCATATCCGAAGAATATTTAAGCTGTTTGGTTGTTAGTGAGGAAATTAAGTAACATAAAAATGGACGATTTTGCAATGTAAAGGGTGATTTTTTTAAAAGCTATAGGAAAGTTTTTTAAAAAAAAAAACACATAAAATTCAGAAAAATGCATGTAATCTTTATTTGAATTCGTAGTACGGTCCATATAATTTAATGTTTGAAGATTATTTCATGCAAATGTTGACCTTGACGGCGCCTCAAATGGTCCATCCGCTTAGTCCAATTTTGGCATACTCTCTCCAACATTTCGGCCGGTATCTCACGAATAAATGCTTCAATGTTGTCTTCCAATGCGTTAAATCGCAAGATCTAGGCGGCCAATTGACCGGACCGAACTCGCCTCTCAATAAGTCCATTGTTGCGCGTGCTGTGTGGCATGTGGCACCGTCTTGTTGAAACCACATGTCATGCAAGTCAAGCTCTTGCATTTTGGGCAAACAAAAGTTGGATATCATCTCACGGTAGCGCTCACCACTCACAGTTACGTTACGATTCGCATCATCTTTGAAGAAGTACGGTCCAGGTCCAATGATGCCACCAGCCCAAAAACCGCACCAAACTGTGACTTTTTCTGGATGCATTGGTAGCTCTTGCAATCCTTCCGGCTGATATTCACTCCAAAATAGACAATTCTGCTTATTTACGTACCCATTGAGCCAAAAATGAGCTTCGTCTAAACTGACCATGAAATGGAAGATGAAATGAACAAAATGCGATGAACTTTCTTAACAGAGCACGCATTTTGATAATAAAATTCAATAATTTGCAAGCGTTGTTCGTTTGTAACACGATTCATGGTTAAATTATAGACCAAACTGAAGATGTTTGACAGTGAAACAAAACACGAAACGTGCGTCAGCTGTTTAAACCAGTGTTGCCAAAAAGATAATAGCTAAAAAATCACCCTTTATATAGGTGCTGAATCTCAAATCCGATATTACTTCGTCCCCTTGCTATGAATCACAATGTGCGTGAAAAAGAATCATCCATCGTATTTTGTTGTTCAATGCTGATATCCTTCTAACTCGCGGATCTCCTTCTAATTCGTTTTCCTTCGTCACCTTATTTGTTTTCGTCTTCTTCTAAAATGTTGTCTATTACAATCGCTGCTACGATAACGTAGGATCTGCAGAAGTCAAGCCTGACGACGCTAACGACATACATGGCTCTGTCCGACATCCACCCGACCAAGTTTGTCCGCTATGTTTGATCATATGAACTCCACCCTTAATACGTAATATTTTCTCAGCAAGTCTGTATGTTTACTAAAAAATGAACGTTTTTCATGCCTTGTCCAGCGCAACGCCTCTCGCACTCCAAACTCCTCTGCTTACTCAAGAGCCTTGCTCAGGATTCATTTCCTTATGCTCATTGGGGTTCTTAATTTCCTTCGATTTTCCTTTGCACATCAACCTTGAATTAATAATCACGCCATTCAACCTGTTTTTTACTTCAATCTGCGTGTTTAATTTGAAATTAGATTCTGCTGTAATTGAAAATCGTCTATGCACGTGTTTTCATGAAAACAAAATCGTTCGCCTTTCGGCACAGCTGTCGTGAAAACATCATGTTTGCCCACGCATGCATTTTGCATGGATTTGAAATATCAATGCCTTGTCGCACGAACTTTGTGAGACCCGCCAGTGGAGTATGAATTATGAATACGTTTTCTGTCAGTCTAAGGCTTTAAGCAACTAAATCTGCTAAGACTAATTAATAAGAGGAAAATAAAGGGAAATCCGAAAACAGTCGCCCACACAGAGTATTCAATAGAAATGCGATTAAAATTTAAATCACAGCACAGGCCACCGTCACCGCCAGCAGTCTTTCATTTGGTCCTCGCGTCGCACAAAAGCGGATCCCAAGTGCTAATCAACAAACATAAATTATTTAAAGATGTTTGCTCACTTGACTGTTTCAATTTTATGCTCCTCCTCCACTCGAGGCTCAGGCACTTCACTCCGAGGCTAAGGAGCGGGCTTTGATGTGTTCGTCTCTGTCGATGCTGCGTAAACAAAGCCGCCTGCAAACACTATTCGTATCTGTGTAAGATCAAAGCGAAGTATTTATGTATGTACTCGGATACCGGGGTGTGTCCTCTTAAGTGACATAACACACAAGAATAATTAACCAATTACATGCACAGCCACCTTAAACTGGCATCGAGTGCAGCGGATACTTTGCATATTGCCCTCTCCGGGTGACTTGTGTACACAATGTTCGCGACACTTTTGGGAGTGCGTGGTGGCGCCTGCCTCTGCATTAAATTGATTTACCACCGAAATAAATGCAATTCCAAGTTAATTCATCCAAAAACATAACTCGATGGTAGCAAATCCGCATCACTCCGGAGGCGGAGGGTCATCAGCGGCTCCATCCTCAGTCTGGCGTTGGTGGTGCCCACCCAGCGTTGCACTGCAGCTTACTGTCGGACGAAATGCAATTCAATTAATTGCTGAAATTATTTTATTTGCGGCGAGAACCCCACGGACTGGCCTCGCTTCGGTCCAGTGACAAACGTTATTTAATTTGCGGCATAAAACTGGCGGATTGGCTGCTCATGCCGGGCCCGGGATGATCAAGTAAATCAGCATTAAAATTGAAAGACGGAAGTGTGCTGGACAGTGTGTGCGGACCCCATGTGACTGGGCGTCGGTGCATTAGAGGCTGCAGTGTAATGGGTTTTGTAAGCGACACTTGACTGTAATTACTTGTAGTGATTATTTTGGACCGTTTATTGAAAGTTGATTAAAGTGATTTGTGGCAGTGGTGGGGGACACGATGAAGGAAGTTGGTTTCTCCTTCACTGTAGACTTATGGTGGGTGTCATTTAAAGTGGGGGTACATTTGTGTTTCATAAACAACCCATCAAAAAGTAGATCTTTGCAATGCGTGCTTTTAGGGGAGGTGGCGGTAAAGATAGATCGACGTCTGCTTCATGTTCGTTCAAGTCCTGGCCGCATATGACAACGGAGCCATAACTGGCCATGTTCAGTTCTGACATCTTCCCAAGCCCAGGAAAAAAGATCGCTCCTCCATCAAGATTGGTAATGTACGCGCTGAGCTCTCTACGGATCCAACGCCTAAGATGACTATGCCACAGTTCGATGACACTGATCGGTTGTCATTTAGACCTCATTGATCAATGTTGTTGGGTAAAATCTGTCTCCAAACATTGGTGATCAGAATATTCATATTTATCACTCAGGCATTTGACTAAGTATTTTATTTCAACACACAATGTCGGCAATCGACTTTTCTCGTGACGATAAAAGCTTTGGGTCGCCAGAACTGTCATCAATTTTATTACATTTTGACAGACGTTTAATCTCAGCATTCAGTGTAAGTCTCCAAAGTTCCACTGCCCGATCCAACATGTGCTTAAGTTTTGAATAAATTACTCTGCTGCTTGCGCTGACAGTCTACCTTTGACAAATGTAATCCATCGCAGCCAGTCCAATGAACAAGGCCGTAATTAATGGACTCTCTGGCAGACCTTTGACGGACTTTGAACGTCTATTCCGGGACATCAAACAGAACACACTCCAATGGCGACGTCATTTCCACGGATTCGCCATTCAAATAAAAACAAGAAATATCGTGTGTCATCTGCAAATCCTCACGAATTTTCAGATTAATTTCCTCCATAATTAACAGAACGGAAGCTAGGTCACATCTGCTGGAGTCTGTTTCCCTCCAGCTCTGAAGTCGCAATCAAAGCACTGAAGAGCGATGATATTTTTGGATACTCACAACACTCCAATTCACTTGCTGTGCCCACCGTCTCGTCGAGGGAGGGAGAGACGGCTTCAGATTGGAATTCCTCAAAAATATGATATGCGCTCGCCCTAGAAACGTCAAAACCCTTTTACGTGCATAAATCATATCGAAGTAGGCATTCATGGTTCCGGGGGGGATGTGGATAACTAACTCAACGCTCGGTGATTCCGAAATTCTCTTGATTACGTTTTTCTTCCAACACTAACTGCATATTTCGAGCACGAATTTAGCTTTGAGACAAGTCGCTCTGCGTGTACGTGTACATATTTATCACTAATTGGACTGGAATATTGAAATGCAACCGAAAAGAGGAAACAGGGCCAAGAGTAGCCTTTCAACAGGCACCCAGAAGGGGGCAGCATAAGGGTTGAGAGTGGAGCGCCGGATGGCTGTAGAGCTACAAATAGACAGTGACAGCTTGTGGTGGTGCAGCGCCCTGAAGTGTACCCTGAGCATGTAATTAGTTCGGTTTTTCCATGTTGCATTTGGCTTGAGGCGAATCGGAAAGAAAAAAGAGAGAACATGGCGCCGGAAGATTGCAGTGTTTGAAGGAAAGGTTGATGGCTTTAGATAATGGAACGGGTAATGAGATCTCTGGATAACGAACAGCAGTTAGATTTCTTCTAATTGTGTGATGTCTGTAGGTGGGTAATACAAATGTCCGAATTCGACGGTGTGATTTACACTTCTGTGTGCTGTGCTTTTGGGGGGAGTTCTGGTGGTTTTTCAACCGTGGGCTACTCTTTTGTTATGTGGTGAAAAATGTTTGTGTGGCGACGTTCGTAATGGAAATAATTATCATTTCTGTCTAAATTGTGTAGTCAGTCCTCTTTGATTTCCCTTCTGCTTTCGACTGATACTTTACTCGACAGAAGACACTATGTAACTGAGTAACTGACCTGTACACAGTATTTTCAGATTTTTACTGACTAAAAATAAAATTCCCTTTTTGGTTTGTCTTTAGTACAACTAGTTCCCTTATCTCGTAGTGCAACGTTACGCTCGATTATTAATTTCTGGCCAACTGTCCAACGGTGTCAATCCTTAAGGGCCGGCTCACTAAACGTCTCATGTCCAAATCCTGGAGAATGGCATGGTTACAATGACCATGATGTCGGGTACTTAGCTTCCGAGCGGAGCTTGTTATTTCTTCGTCGACGGTAGAATCCCTAGGTCTCTTAGTATATCACTACTAGCGGACGCTGTGACTGCT
Organism: Eristalis tenax; assembly: GCA_905231855.2. Lineage (NCBI taxonomy): Eukaryota > Metazoa > Arthropoda > Insecta > Diptera > Syrphidae > Eristalis > Eristalis tenax. Next base: position 64,564,384 of record HG993126.1, on the reverse strand, counting down.
TCGTTAGGCAGAATAAATTGTCCTAGTTTTACTGTCGGTTTTTCCTATATTTATATGTTTTATATGTTTTTACTTGAACCATCACAGAGCCCTTTCGTAAACTAAAACTTTTTTGTTTTGCTCGGAGTTGGAGAAATACACTGAACTAAGAGCTTAATTATACTTGAACTTGCATGTTTTTGTTAATGGGTGAGGCATGTTTTTGTGCACGGGAGAATCATAGATATTTAAAGTCAATTCCGCACAATTCCAACGGTTGTCCTTGCGCCTTGTTCATTGTCATAGCAAACGCAAGACGTATTTAAATTACAATCCTTTGATGTCACATATCCAAATGGCTGTTCCTTCTTCCTTCAATTCTTCAGAAAGAAATGCTGATATACAAAAAAAAACTCGACATGTTGTGTGTAGTAAGTGTTCTCGAAACTGTTAGTTCTTTCTGTAAAATTCCGGATGATGTGTTATATATGTACAGTGGACTCTCCCTAAGTCCAATTTGTCTCTAACTCAAAGTTGTTGGTCATATATTAGCATGCCCCTCAAATTTCACTCTCCGTGAGTCGAACTCTCCATTCTTCTGCTTTACCTGCCGTGCCTATAACATGGAACAGTCGGCGAAGATTTTACCTAGTTTTTGTATTCAAAAAAGTTTTCATTTCAAGGCGGAATGCGAAAATCAGCTTAGAGCTGATGCTGTTGATTGAATCCTGATTTTTCACTCACGCACGACACACATACGAGGGGCGTTCAATATATTCTCGGCATCGATATGAAGAAAAATGCGAATTCAATTTAAATTGTTTTTATTTTTCAATATAATCTCCCCTAACATCAATGCATTTGTTACATCTTGAGATAAGCTTTTTTAAACCCTCAAACAAATAAATTCCCTCTTTCTCTGCAAAATACCCATTTATTGCCGACTTGAGTACTTCATCATCCGAAAATCTTTTTCCACGAAGACATTTTTTCAAATCCGGAAACAGGAAATAATCACTAGGGGCAAGGTCTGGACTATAGGGTGGGTGTTGAATTTCTTCGAAACCACAATCTCGCGCAGCAGTCTTGGAAACTCGCGCCGTGTGAACAGGAGCGTTGCCATGAAAAAGTAACACACCCGCTGCGAGTTTACCCCGTCTTTTCTTTTTAATTTATTCCCGCAAATTATGCAATGTGGAAGCGGAGGATGTGGCATTGATGGTTTCACCTTTTTTTGTACTCAATGAGCAAGATTCCCTTTGAGTCCCAAAAAAACTGTGGTCATGAGCTTTCCGGCAGACGGAGTGACTTTGAACTAGTTCGGGGGGTCTGTTCCTTTTTTATGCCACTGCATGGACTCTTGTTTGCTTTCAGGGTCATAGTGGTGGACCCATGTTTCGTCACCAGTAACAATTCGATCCATAACGCCGTCCGCGTTCTCACTACACATCTCCAAAAGCTCTCTACAGCATGTGATGCTCACTTCTTTCTGAAGCGCTGTGAGCATTCGTGGCACCCACCTTGCACTGACCTTTGAAAGGTTAAGATGGTCATGAAGAATAGTGTGAATGGTACCAATTGAAAGCTTGGTGATCTCTGCCATCATTTTCACCGTTATTCGGGCATCCTCAAGAACAAGTTTTTCGACTTCTTTGATGTTTTCTCCCGGCGCCGTAGCGGCAGTCGTCTTCAATGCTCTCTCTCTGCCTCTCTTGAACTCACTTGACCACTTTTGCACAGTTGATAATGAAGGTGCGGAACCCTGGAACCCTGAGACTCATAACGGACAACAAACTATGCTGGAAACTGGACATACAGAAAACGGTTAAGAAGGCTTCCCTGCCCTTTTCAGCTGTAAAAACTTCACAAGGACTTCTTCACCAGCTTTTTAGATTGTCCATGTCTATTCGTCCAACTGCAGTACTGAAACGATCAGTGTCTTGTAAAAAGTCAGTTTGAGAAACAGAAGAAAAGCAGCGGTCGACAAGAGTTATTCTTCGATTGAGCTCGAGGCACTGCCGTTTATGTCAGAAGTCTTGGTCTGTTCTCAGCTAAGTTTTAAAAAAGAGAAATTCTAACAAAGTTCTTGCAAGTCTGTTGGTGCCCAGCCTAGCTACCCAGTTCAAACAGAAAATCAGTACAATCAGTACGAGCAAGTTTATTTGTCTGCCAATTTGGAGTGGTTTTTGATTGAACACCCATTTCGGATTTCTCGGCAACGTTCATAAATTCTCTCGTTGATCTCGGTTCATTAATCAGCCCCACTTGAACTACTCCAGAACGACGGCTCACACTCACAGTGTGTCATTAGTTCATGCCTTTTATGTAAGCCCAAATGGCTGCAGAATTCTTGCGAGTCAGTTTTTAAGAGCAAACAAGTTGTTCGCGGGGTCTTTGAAAACTTTTAGTTTTGTTTATCAGTTGAGTGGATGTCAAGAAAACTTTTGACAGGTGGGTGGCACTTAAGTCAATCATAACTCCATCAACCTTACACACTCTTCAGTAGTCTGTGAAAAAGAAAAACGAAGCCAATCAATGACTCGCATGTAGCCATAATTATTTTGTTTAAGATCCAGTTGTCTACCTCAAGGACGCGGTATGAATTCAAACTCTCCACATCAGCTGACTCACGCGACTATTTTATGCCTCGCTCCGAGTTCACACCCAATAACTTAAATCGAGAAAATGAAAAGAATTTAATTATGGGAATTTCATCATTGCAGCGATCGACTACACGCCCTTATTTGCGTTGTGGCCTGTGGGGAAGTGCAATAAAAATGCGAAAAATTCTCTGTATTCATCTTTTGCCAGTTAGAGGTGTGCGGCGGCACCCCTCCACACCTCCTAAGCGAATGGATTTAAAGCTCACTTGACCATCAATGGGCGAAGCACACATTCCCCCTCGGCCCTGAATCATCACATTCACTAGAACGCAAGAAAGTTTGTCCTTCTTGGTGTAAGCACTTTGCAGCGTCAAACCAATGTCCTTTGATGACTTTATTCAATTACAGACTGTGCCAGAACACACCCCACCCCTAATGGGACATTCCTTGCTGGGCAGACACTATCTGAGTAACCCCAATGAGGGCAGCAAATGTTTCGGAACTCTTTAACAAATGGTCTTGTGAATTGTTGCTGTTTGCAAGTTCGTTTTCTTTGCCGACTTTTTACTGAGCTGAAGAGAGCAACTGCGCACTGGCTCAGTGTGAAGTCTCTTAAGAGCAGGGTCGCTCTCTCTCGGCACAGACGGTCTATGAGGTGCGACGTAATTTATGCCACACCATCATTTGAATGCCGGTCCCCTAATGTACTTCATTCCAAGCTCCTTAATTTAACACAGGAATCCTCATAATGTATGCCCATACATACGTAAACCATCAGAAACCACAAGAAATTCCATCAAACATCCACTTAACCCCTTGCCTTGACAGCTGACGAAACCAGCGGTCTTTGTCTTAAGCATCATCCCCCTGCATCGCTCCATTACGTAAGTATGCGTTGGCGACACGCAATCCATCCGCCCACGAGCCACGGCTTGAAGGTCACAAAAGATGTGAACAGCAACCAAAACACGGGCCCACACAATTGCGTCTCCGTGCCATTATCGAGCAAGGGATGATGAGTGGCAAAGCAGAGCTACTTGATGCAATGTCACTTGGTTAGAGGGTTACTTCCTTCTCACACATCCGAGCGAATGTATCTGGCAACTGTAGTACATTGGGATGCAGTCATTGCCTTGTCGAGCGTTTCACGACAGTGACATGAAACGGAATTCGGTTCCTTCCGAAATAGAATCAGCAACCACCGTGCGATGTATAAAAGGTAAGCAGGCATTTCATCCCTTGTTCAATTCACTGCTCGACATAATATCCACTCGTGGGGGCACAAAGCCTTGAATGCAATTTCATTTGAAGAGGGTGGCCGTTTTCCGCTACTGTTCTGCACTTGGTAGTGGCTGTGTGTGTGTGTGAGTGGGTTTTGTAATACGTAACGGATATTTGGGACGTTGCCGCTTCCATCTGCGTCTACGGAAAAGCGGCATTTGCTTCGCTCTTCAATGTGTTGTGTGGGTGTGTGTGTATTCGGGTTCGAGAGGGTCTGCTCTATTGATGGGAAGTTTTTTCTGTATTGGTTGACAGTGGATGCTAGCTCTCTCTGTTATGAGCGAGAGAAAGAGATAGAAGTGGTTTTGTTTTGAATTTTCCTTGCCTTACAGGAGAGTATTGCCAGGTTTGAATGAATTTACTTCCCATTCCTGGCAGTGGAAAATGGGTTGAAACCCTGTTCCGGAATTGTCTGTGGCTGTGTCAAATGTAGGATGCCATCAATTATGGTGGCGATGACATGGCATGGAGATGGTCCTATTGTTAGCTACCCCTGGTAGTCACTCAGAGTGGTACCATTTACAATCCGAAAGCCAAAAGAATCGCAGAAATCCCAAACCATCTTACGAACGTGGTACATAATGCGTTACATAATGCAGCCTTAGATCGGCTATACTTATCATTTTCCGAACCTCCTAAAATTTGTGTTAAAGCTTTCATACGACCAGATATTTAATAGAATGGAAATTGTTAAATTTCTACCACTAGATGTACCCCGTCTTCGTTGTGAAAACAGTCACGTCAAATCCTGTCGTTCTGGCAATGCCATCCAGGCAAATGTTCGCAGCCATAATAAACCATGAGTCGGACGGAGTGCCTGCCGCCTGGCAGTGGCGCAATCTCTCCCCTATCCCCGTCACAACACACATCGATTGTACGGCTATTTCCAACGTTTCAACAACCACCCCCATGTACTAAGCATATCCTAACAAAAAGGATAACATAGGAAGGGAGGGCGAAATGAAAAAAAAAGTAAAAAAAAAAACACAAACAACATCGGAAATGTCTCATTGCCATTTGCCACCCACAATCATCTGAGCGACGCGCTAGCCTCAGAGTCTGTACATTCGCGTGTGTGTTTGCGTATTTCGATTCATCTCTTTAGAGCAGCCAGCCTGCGGGGTGGCGGGTATGCTACATCTGCGTATTCTGTTCCTTCGTACATCTGTGTCGGTGGCGGCATAGCCTCTCCAACTACACAAAGTGCAAGTACACCACAGCAGCACAGAGGTGTACACTTCGAAGAGAGCGAGAGAGCAAATGAAATTCACACAGTTAAGGGATGGAATGGAATCTCTATTCCCTCCATAGTATTTTTCAGAAACCCACTGAAAGGAAAACTTACCCTTCGTTCCGTGGCTGTTGCGACAAACTTCAGTTCTCAAGCGATTTTCTCGTGAAAATGACGGAAGAGACTGTCCCAAATTTGTTAATAATTCGGAAGTGAATGGATACTAGTCGTGTTTGTGTTTTTTTCTTTTTCAAATCAAACTCTTCATCATTTCTCCCTACCATTCCGATGGAACTTTAAAAGAAACGAATTGCCTGTCATTCGCTCTCCGTAGTGGTTTCCTTCTTATTTTCGACCGAAAAGAGTTTCCCGGTGACACCCGGTGTTTATGTAATTCTTTATAAGTCACTGTCTGGCTGGGTGCTCGCGTTTTTCTCGCCCTCCTTCTGCGCCTCCTTCTGTTGTCTGTCCTCTGAAGTTCGTTTGGTCGTGGCGAAAGTAAAAGTTTGTCGAGAGGTGATAATGCAAGTCCAGAAAATTTTCTAATCTCCATCCAGCGGATAGTAGATGATGATGAAGTAGAACTAAGAAAAGTTACAAATTAAGAAGAAAAAAAGTTCCAAAATCGCCGTCCATTTTATTTCACTCCGCCCTAGCGCCTTGTGTGCGTATCCATTGTGCATGTGTATTGTGTCCGTGCGTGTAGCTGTGTTTTGATATAACAACCACCCCTAAAGCAGTGGCAATCCTCCCCCCGCCTAGCAGTGAACTGTTTGATTACGTTAGCGGTGAAAGTGAAAAACCACCTTTTGTCTCCATTCCATCTCTTTGGGCGGAAAAGTCATCAACCCCCTACCGCGAGCCGACAGCGACAACGCCAACGCGAACGCCACCAACGTCGGACCCATCATCATCGCTCCATCTCTCTCTCTTCGCGCTGTTCAATTCAACAAACATGTTGACATCGAATGATGTTTATTGGTGAGTACATATGTATTTTCATTTTTGTTCTTTGGTCAGCAGTCGAATGAAAGTCCCTCTAAAGGCAGCGCACAGTAGGTGCCCTCCTCCATCTATCTACAAGTATCATCCAAACGAAAGCATCCCCACCCCGCTCTGTGTTTGGGGGATTAGAACACAGACGACAGTTTGTCTGGCTGAATTGTGTGTTTCATTAAATCATGCACACAACCATCTGCATACGTTAGTATTTCTTCGCTCGTACACACAAACACGACCGGGAAAATCGATATCCTTTTGCGAGGTTCTTCCCATATTTCGTCGGCGGGGAGTGGATGGATGGATGGGTGGGTGGGTGTGCGTGGGTGGACATCCCTTGGTTGGGTTTGGTTAAGTGGCGGACTTGGAGTATGCGATGCCATTTCTGAAAATGTCCTTCAGTGCCGTTCGGCATTGCTGTTCTTGTGGAGGTTCAATATCAATGGGATCGAATTTTATCTGCCCTTGGAATGTAATACGTGATTCGGTATCCTTTTCCTTTACATTCCATTATCCCTTACATTCGATTCGTCAACTCTGTGCGCCTTACCGATTGTCCTTCGGAGTCTTTCGGATTTTCGCCTTGATAATTGGTCCTGCAAGGCATGAGATAAGTCGATTTCGTTGGCGCATTGGGGGGGAATCTATTGTCGGGAGCGTGAAAGGCATTCATTGAAGAATTGCTACTTTCTGCGTTTGTCTTGGCGGAGGTTTTGATCGATTGCTGGGAGTGAAAATAGACTTGTGTGTGGGTTGAGGATAGATGGTGAATGCGCTGAGGCTCGCGACGTAGGCTGCAGTTAGTTACATATATCAATCAATAGTTAATTTATGAATGAGTGGCACGTTTGTGAGTGCCAAACACACGGGTACAGATTTATGTTTTCTTCGATAAATTTCTCAAAACCTCGACTATCGTGACAGACAACATTGACTGTGCACTGAGTCGGGAGTTTGACTTGTACTCCTTTCGCAGTTCAGTACCAGACTTTCTTTTTTTTTTCTTTTCTGAATAGCGCAAAAGTCCGTCGGGGATTTGTCCCCAATGCAGTGCTGCGACCGACATATTTATGCTAACTGCGATCGACTAAGTTTTCAAAACACTCCTCGAAAGTTGTATTCTCGAAGCGTTGAGAATGAATTTTTGTGTTCGACATCAAGCCTAGATTTCGGATTTCGGCGTAGGGGCCGCTGTTCGACATGGATATAACATAGCTCCCTCTGTTCTCCTTCCCATTCCTTCCTTTCCCTTGTGAACTGTTAAAGTTGTTGGTCTTATTCTTGTGCTGCGGGCACCAAAGTCCCGGCGAGGGTCATTCGCTGTTTTCGACCAAACACGTCAATGCCGTCCCCGTGAGCCAGCAGTTGTTCGGACTTTTGGAGGATCATGCTTCTTATGTTGGCGAGTGACATCTTAACGATCGCCAGAACGAAGTTGACGACGTCGACTAAATTCTGCTCGCTGTGAGTTGATTCCGACCTTGCTAGAGCAGGCAGAATTCCCCTTCGTTATCATTCAAAACTTGGCGAGTTTGGCAGGAGTACCAAAACTAGACATGGCGCTGTGTATCTGGCGGGTGTACACATTGTCTTATGCGGCCTTGAAATCGACGAATATTTAGTGTTTGAGGATTTGCATTCCTTGTTTTTTCCAGGAAATGGTGGACTTCCACTACCTGAAACCCCACTGATAAGAAAAAAAAGAAAAATCAGGTTATACACACACAATCAGGCCATGTTGACGAGACTTATCCCTCGATAATGACGTAGTCAAAATGGTTTCTTTCTTGTGGATCGGTACTGAGATTCCACTCGTCGGCCATTGAGTTGCTTTCAAGAGTTTTGCAGATAGCTCAGGCAATCTTGATGCCGTCTAGGTCAGGGGGCGCCATTCCCTTCTACCGTCGTCCATTGCGTTCTCCCAGTGTATGCCGAAGTTTGAAAAGGCTCATAAATTGTTCCCATTTTCCGATCTTCCGTCACTACGACCCATGGGGGTCTGAGCTTGAGCTAATACTGCCTTTCGTATTTGTCGGGAACGATTCAGGACTGAGACCAAGCAGTGTTGCTTCCGCGATGACTTCGTCTTTATAACGGAATTTCGGTCCTCTCGAGTAAGGAGGAACGGATTCGAAGACCCTCTTTGTTGGAGCATTGGTGTCCATCGATGTGGTCAAGCTAGTCGGTTTTTTACCTTCCGGACTGCATCTACGTCCTGGAATAGCTTGTTATTCTCTGTTATGTGTTCTATCTGAAGTTGAGTACTGCAATAGTTTTCTATGAGTATTGGGGGCACTCCTAAAAGTTGGATCTGTCTCATTTTTGGCAATGTTAAGCCGCCCTCAAGTTTAATCTTACTTCCGATCATACGAAAACCAGTTCAAATGGTTAATCACAGAAGCAGTCCTAAACGAAGTGTCACTATGAATCAATCATATCAATCAACTTTTTCATGACAATATGAAGTATCAGACAATAAAGGCCCCGAACCATAGAACCCGTCGCCTGCGTTGAGTCCCGTCAAAAAATTGACAACTCATAAACCATAATGAGAGGGAGAAGTAGATCAAATACGGCCCACAAGTGGAATGCATGACGATGAATGAAGCTGGTCAACTTTTAACTTTTTGTACGTTTGACATTTGTTTCCAGTGCTCTTTATGTGTTGTTCCTTGCAATTGTTTTAAATAATTCTTAATAATAAAGAGAGCTTTAATTTTCGACTTTCAGGGTTTATACAAAAGCTGATTGCACACGCAACTTACTTTTTTGGTCACTACGGCGTTGCGGAAACATAAATTATTGTAAATTCATATACAACTCACGCGATGAATTCCAAGGGCCGGGGAATTAACGCACATTTGTCCATAGACAGGGCTTTTAAAATCACACATTTTGTCGAATTTGTGAATTCAATGAATCCGTCGACACATTCTCTCATTTCCTTTTTTTGCATTGTCCACTACGTGACGAGGTTTCGAGTTGAGATTAGTTATTCATAAATCATCGCGTTTATTGTTTGCCTGATTCAAACAAAAAAATTTAGCTTTTTCGTGAATCCTACTAATGGCTTTTTGATTGGTTTTACAGTTGCTTCCTGAGGTCGGAAGTGGTTGTGAATAAAATGTCTGCGTTGTAAGCTGAGGAAAATAAAAAGTATTTACGTTTATGACGCATGCATACGTGCCCAAATTGGCCGTACATTGAAAGCGTTCCTCTCCGTGATTTGAATTGATTCCGGATTTTGCGACGAATTGAGGGTCTTATTTATTAGGGCACGGACGAATTTATGGGTATGTGTGTCATTGTATATTCGGATTCAGAGATGAGACCCATTGTCGCTTTGACTTCACATTTTGCGCGCTAATGAGAGCGTCACATGTTAAAATGTTTTGATAACAAGAGATGATATGCTGATCTTGTCGTCCGAATTATGTGTGGAATAATAATTACATTCTTGGGAATCGCTTCGAACAACTTTCTCATGCTGTCACATGTTAACTGCTCAAATCAGATGATGGGGTTCAACACTTTTGTGACCATACGTCGTTGAATCTGCGCAGCATGTGAAGTGACCCTATATCCTCACAAAGGTATTTATTACATACAGCACATTCTTGGTAGTGGTAGTCAAGTAAGTCCATCTATGAGCACATCCTGTGAAACAGTCATAATGCACTTGTGAATAGAAGATAACCCCACCCAGCTAGACATAGTGCATGAGCGACACGATCGTTATACAAAATGTTGTGCAAATGGTTGCGGACAGGTTTAAATTCGTCCTGCACTAAACGGTGTCAGTCTTGGTGTGACAGTAGATAAGTTTAAGCTGCGACAATGCCAGCTGAACTTACTAGACAAACTCCAGTAGAGGTCTTTTAATACGCTCTGTATGTCGGCCAATCAAATTCGCAGTGATAATCCCTCATATTCTCTTAGTCGTGTCACATGTCACATTATGTGACACTTAAGTGACTAATTGAATACAAATTTGTCGCTGTGACATGTGACACGAATATGATAATAACATGGAATGCGTAAGGAAAAAAAATTAAAAAGAAGTCTAGGGTAGGTTAATGGGTAGACGGGTGTAAGTCAATTAGGACCTGCTGATGACCCATTGTGATGCTCGTTAGACTGCAGTATCCTCTTTCCTCCCCCTCCTTACACAAGTGATGTGATGCCAATTCATACTGATATCCTTACAAATTTGAGACTGGCAGCAAGTCAGCCTCCGCTGCTTCTGCATATGAAGTCGTTGGTTAGTCCCACATTCGTTTTGTGGTACTGCGGATAATCACGGTCCTTTAGTGCTCCATCGCGAGCAACTTTTTGTCACCCTGAAGGAGTCTGTCGGTATTTGGACTGCTCAAATTGGGTCACAGCCTCCGACTGGTCTCGAAGGTGGTGAGAGTGTTCCACCTTTTGTTTGACATCTCTATTATTGTGGCATCCATTTTTGGTTCAGTATCCCCAAATAGTGGTTTGATTCATAGGATAGCCTGTGACGATTCCAAACCCTTTCCTAGCAAGTTCATGCGCTGCTTCATTGGCGGTCATGTCCCTATGGCCTAGGACCCAGCCCAGAGTTATCGAGTGCAGCGTGCTGTGAACTTCAATCTCTTCGCAGCTTGGACCTGATTTTTATTGGGGGAATTGCGTAAATAGCCGCTTTACTGTCAATTAGATTGGTAATATCTGCCGGTGGTGTTTTGATATCCTAGCCGCTTCATTGACGGTCCGCTTGAAAAAACACCGTCATAGTCAGTTATTCTGATGGAGCAGTGTATGTTTACAATACGAAACATGACGGTTAATCAAAAAAATCTCTGATTGGCCAAAGAAAGCCCTGTCAAGAATGGAGCAAGAAAAGTAGAAGTTGGCTATCTCAATAATACTTGATTGATAATTTCAAACAAACAAATCAGGGGACAGGCACTTGGTTTAACATTTATAATGTGCGACAGGTTGCCCAATTTTGAGGACTACACTATCCCCACTGAAATTGGCAGTCCTTCTGAAAGGAGGGAGGAAGCCCAACACAAAGGTTAACAACAAGTTATGAAAGGTCAATTTTCAGCCGTCGCATCTTCTTTAACCGTTCCACAACGCCCCATTCCAACGCTGGCTGGCAGTTATCCACACTTCCATCGACAATGATCGATAATCGTCTATTCCGCCACTCCGTACTTCCTTCAGAATTAAAGAAAATTTAATTTCCAGCAACAATAACTTTAAATTGGAAAAAGTAAATAAATATTTCAAGAGCCTTAGGGGGGTGCGCAGCAGTGCTTTGCAGTGTGCACCCTGGACGGATGCCTGCAGCAATAACTCAACGAGCCATCATCTGAATTGGTGAATGCGGTTCGGTGGGGCGAGACACAGAGTACAGAGCACAGAGCACAGCAATGTAATGAAATGACGTCAATGCAACCGCACAACAGAGCTGTTCTGGAGAAGTGCGGAGAGTGAGCGGGACCGCGAGTGTCCAACAGAAAAGGCAATAAAAACTACTCTGCAGCCCACCCAACCCCAGCCGAATGTGAAGGCAGCAATAAAAGTGTATAACCTTCACCCCAGATGGTCGTTGGAGAGATACTTTGCCTTGGCGCTTGCATGTGTGGGTATCGACCAAAATGCACAATTTCAAGGGTACTGTGTGTTGAAACGGAACGGAACTAAGAGCATCGACGACGTCGTCGCAGCGGCAGCGCACAAAGGCAATTTATTTCAATCCACAGATTCGTTTAATTTAATTTTTTTCTCACTTTGGGATGGCGAAGAGCACCCCATTCATGGGGTCTCCACTCCAGTCTTATTTAAACTTTTTGAAGTGACCTCTGTGGGGGTTAAAGTTCTTTGGCTGACTCTGGCACATTTCCCTTTCGCAAGACTGTTGCTGCTGCTGTTGACGCGGTGGTGCCTGAGATGAGTCACAAGTCTTGCAGAATTAACACAGCCGAGGCCATCATCGCCATGCGCGCCACGCAAGGGTGACGATGATAATGAGCATCTGACATGAAAGTTTTATGTGTGCTCGCCTCCCCCGACTGGGGTTGGATGTGTCCCAAATGTCTGTCGGTTTTTCATCACCCAAAGACAGACAGAAGGCGACCTGCGGTGTGGATTAATAAAGAAATAATATTTGGGGAAAAGAAACCCAAAACAAATGACTTCATCCGGACGGCCGGGCTCGTTGCTCGCGGGGGTGAATGTCAACATTTTCATTTACCAACAGAGCACGCAAATGGATGCTTGAGAAACTTTATTAAAACGGGCTATGTGTTTAAAGTGTCCGCATATGGCTATCAATGGAAATGAAACAGAAAAAATATGCGATTTACGTTAAATTTTACGAGGCATGTCTTCTCGTAGTTTTTATTCTCATGCGACATATCGCTTGCTCCCAGAGGACATGTTGGCATTTGCGGCGCCGACTGCGGTTCGATTTGGGATTCGTTTATGACTTCTAAACTGTAGTTTGCACGTAAGTGGTTTGCAATCAGCAAAAGACGAAATTGTTCCTCGGAGTTGAAGTCTCGAATGGGTTTCATAAATTCGGCTTATCTTCTCGCTCTTTCAGATTTACAAGGCATGGCCGGAGCTGGTTGGTTGTGTGTTTTGGAGCGAAAGATAAAGCTGATCTCCTTTGTTTGTAAATGTCGTATAAATTGATGGGATCCCAGCTCAATGTCACGGCTCCAAAACAATCAGAATAGTAGAACGAGAAAATGAAAACAAGAATTTTTCACTCGTTGTTTTATTATTGAACATAACACTTAAGCTGATCCCGCAATTGTCTAATCTCTGCCTTATAGTTCTTGGAACACTGCTAGTCTGAATGCAACGAGGTTCCTATACTGGCAGTCACGCTCTCTAATGCCTTATACTCAAGTTTGAATCCAAAGAAGGTGTCAGTCCTTGCTGCGTATCCAGCCACGGCTGTAGTGTGGGTGTAGTGTGTCATCACATTGGATCTAGGCAGGAGATCAGGGAACACTCTAAATTAGACCAACAAAAGTCCAATGTGAGGGTTCTACTTCAAAAGCCAGTTATACATTACTTAGCTCTCCAATACTATGTGGACACAGTGTGCATTAAAGTAAGGGAGTAAAAGAGATGCTGTACATACAGTTCCGGTTTACTTTGTTCAAGTGTGTGTGGCAAGGCTCTGTTAACACCCCGATGAGACTGTCAAGCACTGGACCAGGCCAGATTTGTTTTGCAAGACGATACGTGGTGCTGTAAGGCCATCTACCGACAGTTGAATTGATCAATCAAGCTTTAGACGATATTTGGTTGTTGCTAGAGCTGTGGATGGTAGATCTCTCCTCGAAGAAGTAATGTGCCCCAAACATTTCCTACACCCGTTGGAAGTGCATGGTAAAGCATTTTGTCACCAAGACAGAAATTCAGGAAAGTCTTTGAGGGAACTGTGACGGCGTCAGTAGAATTGATCGCATGCAGGTTGTCCGAAAACTTTCCGACATCACTTACATATACCACTTTATTCATGAGTAAATTCAAACCCTGTTGAATCGGTTTGATTTCTCTCCTTAAATAAACTACGGTGATTGAGAATATGTTTGCTTGCCAGCACCATCGTTCGTTCATCGATCCATCTTTGAAAATGCACAAAGGATCATTCCATCGTCTGAATGAATGACCCCCTAGTTCGGTAAAAATTTGTGTGTTACAAATTGTTAGCTAAGGAAATCATGTGTAATATTTGATAATGTACATACGAGTATATGGTGGATGTTCAACAAGGACGAAGTTTTTTTCGTGAATTTTGTTCATGGTTCAAGACCAAGTTGTGCGTTCCTTTTTTTTTCTTATGAAATTTTGCTTGCTGCAAATATGACCGCTTCTATGGCATTGTCGGTTCAATTTATCAGTTATCGATTCCTTAAATGTTTTGTGGCCACTGGCCAATGGCTCGAACTACCACTCAAATGGCATCAATTTTTGAAACATCTTGTCACGTTCAGCAAGTGCTGCCTTGTAAGCTGTAGTGTGCGGTATGTATCACGGATCGGAGTCAGCATAGGAGGCTATGCACTACGCCACATTGGCCACAACACAACGCCCGTAGTCAAATCAACAAACAGTCACTCAAAGAGACGCTTGAGGTAATTGAGTCAATCTTGTCAGTTCAGACAAAACCAGCATAGGTTACCAATTTTCATACAAATCTTCAAACATGTCACAGGACTGTTTACCTAGTGTACTTTCTCATTAGAGCTGGGTACCCACAATGTCGAACTATTTGAATTATACTCTCTCCTCATCCCTAAAGCTAGAAATTTCTGAAGTCTAAGTTGCTAAACTGCGATTGCGAATTTTCACAAATAACCAATTTTCAGGAAAATTAAAGAAAGCTTATAACTCTGAGTATACCCAGAGTTGCTTGGTGGGAAAAGCCAAAGATAATTGTTTCAACGCTTTATTTAAAAAATCTAATTCCCAAGGTCCGTCCACTCATAAAACAATCTAACTGATAATATAGCTCCAATTGGCTTGGATGCATATACGATCTCAGTCAGACTGCGATCATCTCCAAATAGTATCGCCCTTTCATACGCCCAACTGTACCGCACGGTTCAATTTTCAATTTGTTCATCAAACAATAGAGAATATTATTCGCCACAAATGCTGGTCCTTATGTCCTGATCAATTTTATATAAGCTGCAATTTCTACCGACTTCTACGATTTAACTACAGTCTAGTTGTACAAGTGTACTTGGTGCTGAGCATATTCTACAATTACGTCATATCTATTTGCGAAATCAAATATTCGAATTCGATTCCCGGAAAACATATAATTCCACTGCACCCACAAGTAAGAAAATCCAAATATGCTGGATAAAAATTCTTCTCACTCGCCATCGAATACACTCAATGCTGATCCACTGGAAAAATAAATACAGACTCGCTCGCACGCACGTACATCTTCATTATACCCCATACAATGAAAATCGGTATCACGTCGTGACACCGGCATTGCACCCCGTCACCGGCGGCGGGAGTATAAATAGAACATTGGAACAGGAGCCATACGAAGAGAAGAGCATTCGATTTCTTGGTTCTGAAAGAAGAAAAATTATTTGAAATCGTAAAACCGGTAGCTGTCAACAGTGATTGTTTATTACGAAGAGGAGCAGAGTCTATGAGAGGTTAGCCGGCGGCATATGCGGGTCAGAAGCAGCGAGTGAACCCACACTCTGCATGGGTTCTCGTGAAGAACACGAATAATCACAACATCTGATTATTCCATTTAATGGTGCAACTAATGAGGTCACATTAGGTGTGGGAATGTTGTTCCATCGAAATACAGCGTCCATCTGTCAATTTTGTCTACAAGCAAGCGATGAAAGGCTAAGTGGCTGGAGAGATGTGTGGTGGATGTAAAATCGTACATTCAACGTTTTTTTATTTATGTTCGGCTTTTATACTTTGTCATGCAACTCATCTAAAACCGTCTGGAAATATTTAGGAAACATGCTTCAATTTATGCAAACAAATGGTTTGTTGATAACTTAACCTTCGTTTTCCTAAATTAAGAGTAGCAAACTTATTTTTACTTTGAGGCAATGAATGAATGAATTGCAGGCACTAGGGTGTTAAACTTACAACTTTAGGCAAGTTACCCATCATTATAGTCACCTTTAAAAGCTCTTGTACCAATAATATCAGAGCCTTAAGTGTTTTTGTTCGAATGAACCAAATTCTTCCCCGCCCTTCACCCTTACGGTTGTGTACATGTACTACACCAAATGAAGATCAGTGATTGCATTGAAAAGTCAGAAGCAGTGTAACACATTAAACCAACTCACGTCTACAAAGGAACCTAACATCAGCTTATAGAATAAACGTCCGTCGATTGGGGTCCAGAAACGAGAACAAACAGTCACACTTGGCTTGCAAATTGTAAATGTCCCGGAAAAGGCTGACTGCTGATGAAGTGGTTTGACGCGTCCTTTGCCGGGTTAGGTGAGGTGAGTCATATCGACTGACGAGCAAGAAAGTCGATATGGACGGAGTCCGTGGGATTAACATTTCTCTTAAGCGGGCGGACGATTGCGGCAACATTCTTCAGGGATTCGTCCTCCCATGAGATTATCAAATGTAAACAAACTGAAATGCATGGGTGAGCAAATATGTCCATAGAACGGATCTGCCCGAAGTCCGGAACTGTCCGAGCTCACACTTGCAGAATCCAGCCCCTCAGATGTCACTCAAGTGTAATCATCCGCAGTCCCGAGCAGTAGCTGGTAGCCAGTACCAGAAGCTAGAGGCCATACTCAGGAAGTCGGTAGTCTGTAATCAGAAGTCCGGTGCCAGTGCTAATTCCTTGCACTGAATGAAGCCGTCTTTCGATCGTCATTAAGTCCTTACGGTTCCCAGCCCAGTGAGAATAAATACATAGGGGCAGGCTTCCTATACAGAAAATTGGTGCCAATTTATTAAATCGGGACACTAAATGTGTAAGGACAGGCTGGCAATTCACCAGGAAATCAAACTTCATAATGAACAAATGCGCATAATAATCGTGGTAGTAATTGCTATAGATAGCATCGCAGGACAAGCAACTGTCATCATTCACGGCTCCACATCTTTCCAGTTACTAGCAGTGCTCAAATAGTGTGTCTGTCTGGAAAGCTTCGCCTATAGGCGCCGGCATAAAACCGTAGGTGAAGCGGCTTCACGCATGAGGGACCAACAGCACGCACAACACGAGTGGTTATTGTGTAAACTCGGCCCTGGACCACCTCGGATAGTAATGCAACCCATATTATTGGTACTTACATATCAGTTTTATTCGAAATTGAATTTTGTGCTTTGAATATGGCTTCTCGCATGAGCCCCACGCGACAGCTTTGAGTGAAGGTCGGATTGGAGGTCCAATTGTTAACTACTTTGCTCAGATCGTATATAGGCAATAATAGGTTTTCAAGTGGTGACCAACCAAAAACGAATGATCAATCATTTTGGGGCCGGTTTTGTTGGAAGGATATCCATTTTTACATAAAAAATTCTTTTTGGAGATCCAATCCAGACTGAGTTGCTTTAGGTTGGGCTAATGCCCGGAGAATAGTCAAGTGGATGTGGTCTTGAGCTCTTGGTCTTCAATAAAATTGTTAAACAAACGATTGTCTTTGGCAAAAGCCACGCGGAATGTACTGGAACTCAGGGTATTGACCGATCGCAAAACATTGTCTGGACGGAAGAGACTACAATTTATTTAAAATGTCCCGACGGCGAGACATTTGTAAGACGGTCCAAGACCAAGTCAAAGTTACTACCTCGTCACACAACGAAAAATTTTAAAAATGGTGCAGCAGTACCATGGTATTCAATAAAGACAGGCACTCAAACAGAAGTGATTCCCTATTAATCTCCGTCTCGTCTATTTTATGTACTCCCTTAAAATACTGTTGTCGGATCAATAAGATCATTCTGTAAGAAGAATGACCTTCTTCATTTTTTTTCTAAAATGGTGGGGTAGTCTAATGAAATGGGGATGTTTCTCCTGGCAATGAATAGTTCATGCACCTATTTCATTGGCCAAAGCTGTATTTCATCTTAAGCCAGGAAGGTAAACAAAAATTCAGTGATCATCTACAGTGCTCACCACTGACCCTGATGCTCGCCCGGCTACAACTTTGAAGACAAAAGGGTTAATGGTCCCTGTCACAGACTTTTTGTGGTCGTACCGACATCTCTGCGGATTTTGTTCACGTGCTTGAGCCCACGTTACCTAGGTTCAATTCGTGGGCAAAACAATTTTTACGGTCCCACCTCTTTCGACACCTTGTTACGTGTTCGCGAATATCAATCACGAAAAACGTGATCATTGATCACGAACAGCATGCGTGGTGTGTGGCATGAGAAGTATTGTTGCCAATCAGAGTGTGTAACTCACGCACAGCACGAGGTTGCTTCGAAGCTAGGCCCTGCCACTCCACGAGCTGTAGCGCCACCCATATTATTATATTAGTAAATATTTTGTTCTAATATTACAAAACGTAAGAATTTGCATTGAATTGAAGAAAATAGGGTGGTTGTATGGCGATCTCAATGCACTGCGAGCAGGGCAGATCTATTGGGCCTCCCTTCTTGATTTATGAATTAAGAGATATTTTGAGGTGTTTAATAATCTCTCTAGATGAAATATCCCGCTCCTCTTCTTGATCGATGAATTAAGAGCTATCTTGAGAAGTTTGATAATCTCCCCAGATGAAATGTCCTTATCGTAATGTCAGATTTGGACACCCGACGAGTAGGTATTACATGTGCTACAGTTACCTCATCTGCTTTGCCCCATTTCGTACAGGTGTCATTTACAAGAGATTTGTCCAGTAAGTGCTCCACATAACATCTTTGGCCAGGCCTGTTGTAGGGCCCCTTTAGTTCTCTAGGTTCTCTGTGAGGCCTTGCCATTAGAGTAGTTTTCATTGCGTCCCTTGTACAGATACACACTAGCCTTATAGTTTGTTTAAGTTTTGAGGGTCTCCCTAAAGCTTATTTATTCTTCTTTTGGTGCATCAGATATTATCGGTTATGTTAGGGTTTATAAATAAACGACTGTATGGCTTAGGTTAGGGTTTATAGATAAACCACTGTATGGACTGTGGGTCTTTCACGAAGCCCTTGTAGTTGGCTTTCAATCTGTCACCAATCGCAATTTGCCGGTGGAATCGAATTAACGACACTATCACTAGAGTGGTCAATCAGTGGTAGTCGTCTGATTGGTGGTATCAAATATGGAGCAACAATGGCGTAAGTGTGCTGCTGAATCGACCAGCAGCCCCCAGTTAGGTAAACAATCTAACTAGGTTTTTATGGATGAACCTTCATCACAAGATCTCATCGTCAACATTCTCATGCTTACCTTTCTTACCACCTGCACATCCAAAGACAGGTGTTAACTACGTCGAGAAGACCATCTACCACAAGAGAGGGGATTGAACTCTCTCCTGACACCCCAGTTTCCCAGCCTTTCCCTTGGCATCACGTTTATCCATCTCATGACTACGGCGTCGACTCATTTCTTGGTTAGGACATTAGGACATGTTGTTGACAACAAGTCTAAATAAGTCCGTCTACCCTGTGTAAAATACTGCGATTGCAAATGTCCTTGATTAAAGGCTTACACGGTCCAGATTACGACTAGATTTCGTCGAATGGACCCAAACATTACTTCCAAAAATGAGTCAGAAGTGATACGTGTTCATATTTATTCACCTTCCATTTCATTCCGTCAATTCAATCATTTGAAGGAGAGCATCACAAAGCTGTTAACTTCTCAGAAATTTCTGTTAAAAGAACATTTGCCAGGAATGTGATTGAAGCTAAAAACCCCATAAACACTGCAGTAAAACGTACTTAAACACACATCGCAAGCGTCACCCTCCAGGCATTCACATCCGCGCAGACAGTTAAGAAAATAAGAAATCATTCGAGTAAGTACGCTAACAGATACGTTCACCATACGTAAACGAACAGGCAAAAAGCGAAGAAACCATCGCCTCTCAGCTGTCAAAAAGTCGTAAACATGCAAATACCCTTATGCGCCACACACACGCGCTCCTTCGATATAAACATGAATTTCATCGGCAAGCGGTGACCTCGTTCAACCGCAGATAAAATTTCCAATAAGCTGTCATTGCAGAGACAAATTACTACTGCTCCAATTCACCCATCGAACTGGGTTTAAGGGCTTTGAGCTTTTATTGGAAAATGTTGAATTCACTTTGCGCACACAAAGCTCCGCCGAGGGGGCCTTCAAAAGATGGATGATGTGCGTAATGACCTTCCTCTTGCATTGGCTCTCTGTGCTTGGGAATTAGATATTCAAAGGCCAAGTGGCAAATTGATACACAACCTAGAAATGTAATCACAACTTCAACTGCCGCCGGGGCAAGTCTTTGCTTCTTCTTTCTTCGCTTCGTCCGACCGGCAGATCACTGTGCGCACTGATTTATTTTTAGCACACTGCGCCATTACCACCGGAGATGACTGCGTGAGTGCTGCGCCGCTGTTTACATGCGAAGCGCTACTCATCCTCCGGGTGAATCGTCGTGCTGATTAAAGTGTATCATTTCGCAGGCGATGTTTTGAAATTCGACGGGTGTTTATGGCAAGCAGCTCGTCTGTGCATCGGAATCACGGACGGCTTTAGTTCACGCATTGCTGTGTTGAACTACGCGATGCGCAGATCTTGAACCACCCAACCGCTTTGGTGAACAATTTACACCTTCAGTACTTCCCACTCTTGCGGTTCCTCTTTAGCCAGCTCAATTAACTAATCAGTCTTCTGGACAAATTAATTCAAACAATCAGCCGGGGGTGAACGCGATTAACTGTCGAGAGGCACTGAATCGTTCACGTTGACAGATTGCCGAGACTAATTGGTACATATAGACACAGACTGGCGACACAAAAGCGACTTGGAAGCAACCGCCTACGACGCCCGCAGATACAGACACAGTAAAACAATCCGACGCACAATGGCGGGCAATAATGAGGAAATCGACTTGTTCAACTTAGGTGTGACCTTGCTAATGAGATCTGATTTGTAAGCCAAACACGACGAGATGTGACGATGACCACCGCACCGCCACTGTATGAATGGTCAATTAATTGAAAGGTAAACACTTGCCGCATTGAGATGAACAATGGCTGTGGAAGGCGCGTGTATCTATCTACGAACGCACATTGAAGCGTACGCGAGAAAAAATCGGAGTTGAGTAATATCATCATTGGCTTTTTGTTTCCTTTCTCTTGCATAAGACGATGCTGGGTGATGTGATTGTCGGCTTATTCATCGATGCTGCTTGGTAATGAGCTGAGAAGAAGATGAAGGAAACGGCTGGTGGACTAACGACCGTTTGATTGATTTTATCTGGCTGCAAACGAGGTGTCTTTGGTGGGATGGCTGTTGCTCTTCAATACACTTTCTGTGTTATTTATGCGTCTGACTTGACTCGAGATCGGATAGAAATTTTTGAAGCACAATTGCATTTGCATAAGGATATTGTGTGGCTGCCAACAAATCAACTCAATGTATGCTTATGAATATGTGAGTGTAATGCAGGCTGTTCAGGTGGCTAGGGTAATGAGTGAGTATCCTATCGGAGTACAACTGCTGCTGTTTTGAACGGATTGCGTTCGCTCTACCTTTAAGAAAATTATAAGGACGTCTCTTATCCGATGGGCTTCACGTTAGGTCGGGGTATGGCTGAGCTTCACATAGATTTATTTATTTTTTTTTTTTTTTGCGGGGTCACCATGCTAGGTCAAGGGGTTTAGTCCTTTGAAGACGGCGGAAAGCGTTGGTTTCGTCGAGAATTGGAAGGACAGCAGAGTTTATGTGCTCTTCCAAACGACGCTTATGCTTACGAGCAAAATTCGTACTTTCATCATGGACTGATGGAATTCCAAGATCTCTGTGGATGTCGCTGTTTCGTATATACCAGGGTGCGTTGACGATGGCCCTTAGCACTTTATTTTGAAATGTCTGTAGTATGTTTCTATTACTTTCTTTGGTACAACCCCATAGTTGTATACCATACGTCCAGACTGGTTTTAGCCCTTGCTTCCTTGTATAAGCAATTTGTTGTCAATACTTAGCTTGGAATGTTTTCCAATAAGCCAGTACATGTCTTTGTATCTTAATTGGAGCTCTTCACGTTTCTTTTTGACTTAAGCTTAAGCTTTACACTTTTTCACTTAAGCTTTACATCGAAACTCATTCCGAGGTATTTCGCTTCATTACCGAATGGTATTTGAACATTATTTATAAAAACGGGCAAGTTATTCACGTTCTTATACGTAAAATTTATATGAACGGATTTAGCTTCGTTAAGCTCAATTCGCTGAGTGTTCGTCCATTCGTGTATCCGGTCTAGAGCACATTGTAATTTTCTGGTTGATTCTTCGACCGTTTTGGCAATTACTAAAATGGCGGTGTCGTCAGCAAATGTGCCTAGCACGATGCCTACGTCGCTGCTATAAAGTAAGTAAAGGAGGGGACCAAGGACACTTCCTTGTGGTACTCCAGCTTGTATAGGCTTAAATAGGGAGTATTCTTTCCCATATTTCACACGGAAGATTCTATCAGTTAGATAATTTGATAAAATTGTGTAAAATCTTCTCGGGAGGAACTGTCGAAGCTTGTGTTTCAAACCTTCGTGCCAAACCTTGTCAAAGGCTTGCGAAACATCGAAAAATACAGCTGAGCAGACTTGCTTTTGTTCAAACGATTTTTCTATAACATCAGTTATTCGGTGTACTTGGTCGATAGTTGAATGCTTACTTCTAAAACCGAACTGGTGATTAGGAATAAGTCATCTTTCTTCCACATAGATGCCGTTCATGTTCTTATTAAGACAAGCTCAGTCTGTGAGTGTCATGTCTATTTGTAGCTAAGTAGAAGCAAGGAGTTTCACGGTAATCATATAAGTGAACTTTCCGAGCACATCAACGGATACATGTTTATGACCATCATCATATCCAGCATCATCCAGCTGTTATGGGTCCCAGGGCCTCTACAACACCTACGCGCTATCGTGTGCGGTTTCTGGCAATGTGCCTCAGGTCTCCCAGAACTCTTTCCCAGTTGCCGGGCTTCTTTCGCGACAAAATTTATGGTCATGCTGCATCGCAACTCAGTGTCATTTCATATTACTAACCGGCATGTCCTGCAGCACACTCAAGCATCGCGACTTTTTGTTGCGGTTGAGTATGAACCTTGTACAGACCTTCAAGGTCATTAAAGAATGGTTTGGCTGCTGCATAGCGATTCTATTTCTCATCGGCACAATCTTTACAGTAGTCCTAAGACCTCTTTGTCCGGCAAGGACGCCCACCACTAACACCGATCTAACACCATTGTAATCCAGGTCACATCTTTTACCGAGCTACGGTCATCATAATAGCAGCAATTCTCTTCAGCAAAGCCTATGGCTTTCGGGGGGTATATTCGCCTCTTCAGGGGGGTATATTCGCCTCTGGTTTGCGTTTGGACAGCGTCATGAGTTTACATCATGCGCTGCTAGAGTCCACTTGTATGATTGCAAGGGGGTACACATTAAATGTTAACTCTACTGAAGGTCGAGAGTTTAACTAGCTCGAACTTCCTTTGTGCTGAGAATGATGGTGAATGCGGTGAATGAGTAGTTTTTGTTCTTTTCCTTTTGATTCCTTTCAAAATGTGTTTTCTTGTTGTTCCTTCTTGTTGTTTGAGCGTCTAATGAATCAAATGATTGCCCGAGTGAGCAAATATTTTGGCCGAGTGCTGTATTTATCTCGACGAGGTCTGTATTCCCACTCATCATCGCAGTCCCCCTTAAAACGTGTTATTGTTCCAATCAGCGGGTACAATGAGACACACTAAGTTCGTTTTCAAATGTTTGCTACCGTCGAACTCCTGTAAAATACGATATTCCAGGATGTACCGACTTCCTTAATGCCCGGCTTCCTCCACTTTCGAGCCACTTGCAATGCTCCTCAAATCTTCGCCCTTCATAAAACTTTTTGACAAACAAACTTTTACATTATCGACTGTAAAGAAAAATTAACAATCAACTAAAGTAAATAGAAAGCCGGGTGAACGTGGCAGTCTCTCATTTAAACGATAAACAATAGCTTTCGTGTAAAACATGCGTTGCGTTCTACTGGATCTCTCGACAACGACGTATCTGACTTTATACAAGACAAGTCGAAAGAATAAGAATATTTTTTTAAAGAAAATGTGCGATGGTAGTAACACAGCGATGTATAACTACACAGTGACTTGATTTTAGCCAGGCCAAACCTGGCTCAAATCTAAAGATCCTTCGACTCTGAGCCTGCAGCAGGGATCGCCTCCGTTTAAGGGGGCACACACAAATGCAGAACGTGTACGTGAATGCTCCCACGACAGAAAGATTGAGGTCTAGTTTCATGTTTGAATTAGAGGAATAAATTCAAAAAATAACTCGTAACTGACGTGTTAATAGGTTTGGTAAGAGTGTCTGGCTGCAGATAGCAGTCACACTTGGGCCAATGTAGGCACATTGTGATACCACTCGTATTGACTTCCTCTTAAACCTATAAACAGTTCGTCCGACAAAGGGGCCTAGCTGGCTTTCATTGACATTCGCTGAGTTTGTTGAATTTAATATTCCCTAGGTTCCTCTAGGTCGCGTATGTCAAAACATTAAACATGTTGAACGGTACCGAATCAGACTTTGCTCATACCTTCTGACTTACAACTTTGAAAGACTTGGCTTGTGGTTGCGGACATACTAGAATTAGAAAGGTCTTTTTCTTCATTTTCACACTTACAATCAAAATGTACACCAACGGCAAGATCCAATCTGTTGATGCGCCTTTTAATGACGCGGTGCTCCGTGGTGGCGTCGATTCCAAATTGATCCTTGTTTCCTCATCTTCCCTCAAGAAAAATTCTCCCAAATAAGAGTAAGACCACAAATCCTTTTTACGTAAAACTTTTACCAAAAATACGTTCTTCCACAAGTGTATGCCTTAACTTATGAGTCCTTAGCCGAAGCCTTAATCGACTACATGTCTGCTTTCGTAGCAGAAACGTTTCCCGGTGTTGTAGCCATCGCCTCATACTACAGTTCTATTAGCAACAACACAGTTCTGCAGGACTACAGCAATTCCATGTGTACTGCAAATACCTCTCCCTCATAATTTGAATATTTCACTGAAAAAATGAATGCACATCTATTTCTGCAGTTTCTTCCCGGACATGGAACACGCATCCGAGTAGACTCCATGCTGGTACGGAAGGGACTCGTAAATCACCCGCACCTCCAGCCAGTTTCGATGTACACTACAAGAACGTTCACCTCTTAGAGGTTGTGTGCCGATGTGTTAACTTCCTGGCAAGGCTAAACAATACCTGGAAGGCTTTCTACTTGGTCAGTAAACAAATCCTCGAACAATCCCCGGGCTATACTCGTCATCTACTGCATTCCGCATACGCACCCCAGGGGCGGCTAAGTTACAGCAGCAAAAAAAAAATTAAGTTGCTGCCATTAAGTTATGTTTTGCAGTGGCAATGCGGACGTGCTTCTCCACAGAACCGGTTCCCCACCATCCCAGCAACGCACACAATGGGAATGAGCCCGAAGGAGGTGCTCAGTGGCTTCAAGCAATTGTTTCCAACACTCTCATGCTCCGGTTGAAGTTTGAAGAGCGTGCACCAAAAGCCAGTTGCTGTGCCCATGCCATTGCTCCCTCGCTCCCGGTCGGCTGTTCTCTAGGGAAACCCATGTTTTGCACACCCAGCCTGAAATACGCGCCGCTCTCCCGACGGGGGGGCCATCATTAAGTGTGCTTGTCGACTCTTCCTCTTGGCGTGGAAGTGTTGTCATTGTTTCCCTGGTATTCCTTGAATTTTAATCGGCAAAATGGGAAGTGCCTGTATCAATTGCCCTCACTGTTTGCTGCTAATTCCTAAGTGTGGCTGCTTGTGTTTACCCTTTTGATGCTGGTCGG
This sequence comes from Eristalis tenax, assembly GCA_905231855.2. Taxonomy (NCBI): domain Eukaryota; kingdom Metazoa; phylum Arthropoda; class Insecta; order Diptera; family Syrphidae; genus Eristalis; species Eristalis tenax. The sequence continues at coordinate 64,538,776 of HG993126.1, read as the reverse complement.
GATAAATAGGAGCTGTGACTCCGAACGAGTATGTAGAGTGAGTAATTAAACACAGCTCGGCACATTCATTCAGAGTTTTTTTCCTTAATTGCATGTGGATTTTATCTTTACGACTGTTGTCGATGTTTGTGTTTGTGTGCATGCGCTCGTGTATAGCTGTCCTATAATCCTGAACAAAGGCGAACACCGAGAGCGGGTGGGGGCTTCGAATACAGGTCAAAAGGCAAGCACAAGAACACACCGCTGGTAATCCTGTGTAATCCGGTTTTTCGCTCGAGTTGACTCTCTGTTCGGATAATGAATCTGGTGAACCTGAGTGCTTGTACGTTCCTGACAGAGTGGCTGCAACTGTTAACCAGCCGAATGTATAAGCCTCTTGTCCGAGTGCTTTCATTACTCCCAAACTAATGCTTGCTTTCATCACAGCAAGCGCAGATTGCTTTCTTTAAAAGACATAATAAATAATCCCTTTCAGTGTGGTTGCGCTGATTAATAAGAGATTTTTTCTTGTTTATTTGCAGGTATGTATGCACGTCCGATGGCAAGTTTTAGGCGACAAAGCATGCTGTGCGTAGTGTACAAATGTATGCAATTATTTTTGGTTTGTGTGGTATTATCTATTCAAATCCAGGTGGCGCTAATTGCTGATCGTGAGTATGCAACGTTTAATTAGTTGCTTTATTATTTTGTGGGTAAAAGTCGATGTATAGCCGTAGGCGCGTGGCGAGCTGTGTTCAAGATCGAGTGGATTTAATTGCATACATTCAGGGTGTCTCAGGGCTCATACGATCCACCGAATTGCCACACTCAAAAGCATCATACGTAAGGAGCTACTGATGCATCAAACATGAATTGTTTTCGAGCAGAAAGATCTCGCTAAAAATTTGATACTTGTATGCCTATTGTTCTTGTATGTAAGCACATTTGAATTTTGCTATTAACCAAGTTAAACTATTTAAGTAAAGCCAACCAATATAGAACCACGCGTATCTGACAGAACTTTCACGCGTGAGCTAAGCTATGCACCGTGTTCCGATTCCACCGATTTAAAAATTTATTTGAAGAGAATGATTTTTTGCAATTGAGTTTACAACTAGACTTACAAACTAAATGTTGGCTCGGCAATACGGACCCAACTGGTGTATATTGTTTAATTTAGTATTTATTATTATTTTCGGTTTATTGTTTTTTTGTATGTTCTACAATGGCTGGTGCTTATATCGGGTTGTTCAAGTCCAATGTCCTCTTGGGATGGGGTAGTGATGTGGTAGACAACTTAGCCTCGATGGTGATTGCTATCGCTGCTCTGGTAGAATCCATGCAGCTCGTTGTTCGAGGTCATTGGAAAGTTCTGCTAGTTGAGCAGATTTAACACGTTGAGGTTGCGTTGACAGGGAATTGTGTTTCTCAGGTCCCTGAGTTTCTCGTTAGGATTTGTTGATTTCTAGTAGCTGCTTTCTGAACAGTGTCACCATGTGCTATTGCAGGGGCATGATGCGTGCTTGGTCGTAAAGCCTGTTGTTGCTGTGGCGCCTTTGACTGTCCCTGTCGAATGTCATGCTGGTCTTATAAATGGTGTGCCATATTGGGACCCCTTATTTAACGTAAGGTGAAGATCGGCTTTATAGCAGCAGACAGACAATTCCAAGTGGCACACAAGTGAATCAGAACCTGAGCCAACCTGAAATGAGCATATGAGCTGATTCCACCAGTGCAATAATAATTTCACAGGGAACAATTCATCCTTGTTCCCTAACATTATATCCATCTTAAGTCTTCCTTATTAGCGATAGTCCATAAAGTGTATTTGATTGTTGCTCTATTTAAAATCATTCCCATATGAGCACAATATGTAACTCCGAACAGATCTGCTAACTGCAAGCGTATCATAATTGCAAGAAACTGTCTGCTTTTTCTTCGACCTCCCTCGGTTTGAGCTGATTGGCAGACAAGTCACGGCCTTGCAGGCTCAACTCCACTGGTTGATCGCTTATCTTATGAATTCCTTTTCGCCAGACACGGATCTTAAATTTTATCAACTTTTGTTCTAGAAAGGTTCGTAGGCAGCTTACCCTCTCGATCTCTAAACTGATCTCCCGATCCATCGGGGATTATCTGCGGATTGTTAAAAAAAAAAAAAAGAAATTGGCATGGTCTTGAAGGCTATAACTACACCCTTCAAGCTTAAACTTGTTATGGAACATTATGGACATCAGTTCATGTTTGAACTATTAGCCTGCAATTCAATCCATGGCCTCTGATCATGATACCGAAGGCAGTCGTAACACAACTCTTAATTAGACTGCAATGTTTAAACTCATGTGGATACAAAGATAACGAACTTGACAGAGAACCCCAACATCCAATACATCCCGTATTTTAATCGAGGTTTGAAAGTGCCTCGGATGATCTAGCCCACGCCAGACGTCAATACCTCGATCCCTGTTTTAAATGAACCCCAACACTTATAGCTACAATACAATTAGAAACTGGCAAACATACAATTAGGGTGGATCTCCCATACGACTTCTTGGGAATGTGTAGCAATTAGAGGAGGAGTAAACTATTACTCACCTTTTCTGCACAAACAATGTCGCCTGCAATCGATGGAAAAATTCACCCCGAGGTATAGTGACCACAGCAAGACCAGATTAATGGGCAGAAAAGAATGGGTGAGACCGCTATTCGTAAATTGCCTACGAACTTAATTAAATCCTCGGCAATTCATTTATGATTGATGGTGCCATTCGCTGGCTGCAGAGTGCTGCTTGTAGGTCGACCTAACTATTTCTTCTTCACAGTGTGGCGGTACAGTTCGGGGAGGACCTGGGCCCAATGGATCCAGCTAGCCTGTGCCCCACAGCTTGGGGCACAAGGAAAATAGGTCTATAATCGAATTGCTCTGCTGAGCTTGAGCTATCATGCTCGATAGGTTCACCCTACCTTCATGTTTGATTGTAACTGCTGAAGAACGGATCTGAAGCAATCTTTATTTCGCAGACTTCCACTTCATCCACTTCAGAGACTGTTTCGTAATTGGTTTTCCCATACAACCTTTGTCAATCTGGTCTTTTCGAGCTACCATCGCCATCTTCTATTCACACTAGTGGCTGGTTTATAGTTTAATTCATTTTCATTTAAAATGTAGTCTCATTTAGAGTATTTAATGAACATTAATGATCCACTGTGCGATGGAATTAGATGCTTCTGCTGCTCTTGTCCTTGTAATTTATTCAGTGAGTCATCAGAATTCCACTTCAACTCCAGCATGCATGAAAAGCAGAAAGTTTTAATTTAAAAATATGACGTCGAAATAATCGGTTTCAATGGCTCGGGATGAGTGTGCAGACCTTTTGACGAACTTCACAGTCGGGGGAGTAGATGTGTGTGCAGCGGTTATAAATTCATGCGAAAACTGTTGTAAAACTTAATCCCTTCCATACGTGAGCAGTTGCAAAGGGGGGCTGCTGGGAATTTAAACACAAACCCCTTGCAGTGAATGTCAGTCCATTAATATTCTGAGCAACTATGGAGTCAAATGTCGTAAACTTTCGGGCCAACGTTTAAAAATCGGTGTAAATGCAAATACACGAGACTTTTCAGTCGCCTCAGGGCCTCTACAAGTCTTAGAACCACCGCCATTCAGGGCACCATTAAAACCTAATTAAATTTAATAATATAACATCGCTCATGAACGTCGTCAGATAGTTTCGCGCAGCTGGACTTGCCAAAGTTCAAGGCCACCGTTCGCAGCGCTGTAACGCTTTCCTTTGAGTTGAACTAATACAATTTTATCACCTGCATCGGTAGCCTTTGTTGCCCACAATGGCGTTATTCTGTTTGTGTGCCACCTCAGTGGTGGCGCAGATTTTCAGTGACTGCTTCATTTGCATATTCAAGCTCGAAGTTAACTTGCAGTTCCTCATAACAGAACAATTAAACATTTGCCTGGCAACTTTCAACTTTTTACAACGCTGCTTGTCGCATACACATCTCTCGGTACTCACGGTCGTTGATGAATTAATAGAAATCGACGCCATCAGCCGTCATCGTGTGTGTCGTCGGGTGACACATTTATGCAAGAGTTATGCAATTTTCTATTCAATCCCAAGCAGGCAGAGGTCAGTGCGACCCACTGGGCAGAAGGAAGCTGCAATTTGCATCTGCATGTAGTCAAGTCAAGTCGGCCTTGCTTATTCTAGTCGATTGTGGACAAAATCAGGTTTTCGAGATTCCATTTTCCATTTGGGTCAGCTAACGTTGGCGACTTAACGTGACATGGATGTCGATCGCACCAGTTTCGGTGCCGGTTGGTGTTTGCCACTCCTCCTCACTGCCGCGTCGGTGGCGGCAGTGATGGTGTGTCGGACTGGGCAAGCGTATTACAGAGGATTGGCACTCTGGCCAGTTGGCGGGCTGGTTGATTCTGGTCATTAGTTTGAGTATCAATGGCATATTAATTGAAGGCCGTTTGCGGAATAATTGTGTTGTACTCTTTGTCGTTTTGTTTGTACACAAGCGCTTACACTTCATCGATCGGATGGGCTGCAGGAAGATGGAGAGGAGCATCGAATGCTAATCACGCGAAGCGCTAGATTTGGATTTCTTAGAAAAATGTGCGTGAATTGAATCTGACTTCTGTGCCGGGGCGCTTAATGAGACCATGGTAATTGAGGAATCGAATTAATCAGTGAGTTTATGCCGGCATTGCATTGCACTTCTTCAGCATAAATTCTGACTTTTCCCAGTCCAGGCGCTAGTTGACTAGTCTTTAGCTGTCACTCGAGCTATGACCGTAGAGGAGTGTAGAGGCGATGCGAGTAAATTGGTGAGAATATAGTTTTTTCACCGAATGACGTTTAGTACTGCCGCTGACGAAGATCTTCTGGATTTTGAATGGAAGATTAATTCGTTGTCACAAGGCTGACAAATTAAGATGTTTTTGAGTTTGGATCCTGCAGCACAGCCGAGGCTGTTGTGTGGACTTCGTTATCCTCACATTCTTCAGTGGGCGCTGGATAGGTTTGTCGCTTTTATGTGCTGGGATGGGATGTAGTTTAACGTGGACAAGACCGAGGTTATTACGCCAGCTCAATGCACTCTACATATTAGTGGATTCACTGAATTGTATCGAGAAGTTTAAGCATCTCCGGGCTTTAACATGATTGATGGAAGGGAGGAGTGATGCTGAGATTTCCTGATGGGTTGGCTATGCTGGGTCAATTTTGATCCATCTTGGAAGATGTGCAATCAGGAAGGCCGAGCTTGTTGTCAAATTTTCAATTCAGTATTTATTCCAACTCTCACCTATGGCCATGAGATTTGGGTAATGACCGAAAGGATAAGACCGCGAATGCAAGCCGCTGAGATGAGATTCATTTCTGATGCTCTCGATGTCACTAGCCATGATAGGGTGAGAAACACGGTAGTACGTGAGGAATTCAAGTTTGAACAGCTTATTCTTCGAACGGAAAAGGTTATGCTTCGATGGTCTGGGCTAGTGGCATCTTCATGACTTCCGTGGAGTTCTGCGTAATCATCAATATCGAAGTCCAATAACTCGTCTGGTTGGGCTTTGGCATGGCTTGTAATGCGACTAATTCGATGGCGGACGATAGAGTGGCCTCTTTGAACGATACATTCCCATTGACATGTTGGGTGCCGAGACATTGTGGAATAAATTCTGACTCTTGTGAAAGTGTCATTTGGCACAATGTCACGGTACCCGATGTTGTACGTATAATTTGAACCCAACGAGCTCATAAAAGTACAGGACTAGGGCAGCTCCTGCAAAATCGCTCGCACACGCATCGTTGATTGATTTAAGGGCCTCACAATAAATTGTGCGTGTAGATTGGCAGTTGTTTTAAATTCTTGCAGAACTCGTTCAATCGTGCCCCACTTATCGGAGCAGAAATGTTTTAAGCAACACAGTGAGATGTGATTTCTTTCACATCAAATCGTGCAAAACTCATTTCACGGACCAACACTAGAAGCACGATCTTCCAAACGACCCAATTACTGGCGTACAGAATGACATTAACGTGATTGAGCGATCACAGCGTTCCATCGATCACTTTAGTAATCTGATGGGATTCACACAGAAGTGACTTATAAGACAAATCTTCGTGCCAGCGACGACTTGACAACAACTGCACGCGGTGATAGTTGGGGTCAGTTGATATATCGAAGTGTTGACGTTGGTCTTCTGCCTTATAACAGGATCTATTTGTGATATGACAATGTCGTGTTGAAACCAGCAAACACCAAATGTTGGTCATCAGTGAGTGCCACAATAATAGACTGGCCACTGGCGTATCATGCAGTGCTGATTGGAGTATCAATGGAAGGTTCACAGTGCCTCAACTGTGGCTATTCCATTTAAGATCAAAATCAGGGAAGCCAAAATAGTTGGTCGTGTCCGAATGGGAAATGCCAACAGTCAAATTGTTAATAATAATAATAGAGAGTAAAGAGAGTCCGTAGCTTCTTAGCAACCAATAGTGTTGTGCGTGCTATTGTTCTTTCACGAGTGGATGGGACCTCTCTGATTCCGAACATCCACTTTGAGAAGCTTCTTCTAGACAATTATACTCTTTAAGCATTGTCAGTTGCTCAAAAGAGGTGGGGCTTTGATCTTTTGATCGTACCAGGAATGGAACATAGACACCAATGTTGAGGTCCGTAGGACAACGGCACTGCCGCCACAAATTCGGAAAATGGCAGACAAACCAAATCGACCTGGAAAATAGGAAACACCAGATATCAGCCATGTTAACTGAAGTTCATCCCTTTCCCCTTTTACTCGTTTTAAAGGAGTAGTGGGGGTGGAGTGTGCCACGACCCACAAATGAGCTACATAGGGGTCCATGCTTGAGATGACTACATCGTACGGACAACTCAGACCCTGCCCTCGAAGCATGTGGATACACAGGCGGTCCACAATTTTCGCGTTTTAAGTGCGAGTGAGCTTCGATGCACTTAAAATCCACACCCATTTGGACAAAAGCTTATGTTCGACATTTATTCCGGTACAATCAGCGGATCAACGAAGTCGCTCGAACGGCTAAACCTCCCCCAGAGCTTTCTCGATATGAAGAAATCCCTCGAAGCCTTACTATTTCGCTCGGCACTGCTCCACATTAAAAGTGAAAATAAGGCCGGATTGAAATAGAGAAGAGATACAGAATCGGCCTTCTTTAGCTCGGCATGATGCGAGGTTGTCAGTCAACTTGACATGTAAAGGCTTATAAAGCTTGTTAGTACCCAGGGCTTGTTGATGGTCCATATTCGTCGCAGACAACCAATAATGAAAAAATAATTTAAAAATATTACCTTCTAAACAGCACAGATTTTTCTGTGTTCGAGTTTCTAAAATGGCGTCATCATAAGTCCTTCCATCGAGAGAAAACAATTGAATGAAAAATCGCACTTGATTACACTCATATACAGTGACACTCCATATCTGCTGAAGTCGTTTATTCAGACATTGGAAACATTCGTAGACTGCACAGACCAGATGGGTTGTCCAACTGGACTCACACTGACGATGTTCATTCATGCCTCTAAGAAGAATTGCGTTGATTATGTCATGATGTGAGCACGACTATTCACAAATATATTTGCCGCTTGTCCCCAATTTCAAAACAATCCATTATAATTAAGGTATCGACTCAAGGGTCAAGCAGGCGAATAAGTGTACACTTTGAGTGTGTGCGGGGAATTTAATTAAAGCCGAATAAAGAGAAGTGACATTCTTCTGCTTAAGATATTCATCGATGTCAGAATCTATGTTAATATGCGCTGAATTAAACACAGTCTGTCTTGTCTGTCTTTCTTTAGCTTGGACTGCAATATAATAAATAACATTGCTCCCACTGCTTTCTCAATATGGGTAAAATGTAAAGCAGATGTACTTGTGGAGTTATTGAATATATGACTTTATGTAGATTCCAAGACGTTTGTGCTGCAGTTACAAGTGCTGTTTCCTTATTTTTCATCACCAATCGCTGTTGTAAGGGCCGCGACTGTATTCTCTTGCTTAACTCCACTCAGGAAGTGAAACTTGTGGGGGTCTGTGGTTCGTACAAATGCGCACTTACTAAAACTCCTTTATTTCGTCAAGTTGCGGTACAGCATATAGAGGATCGGGTCTTAACCTGTGGTTCCAGCTTGCCAAACTAATTGGACCCTTTTCCACTTGTTCGTTGCAGTGTTTCTAAGGTCGTTTCCTGCTGCGTGGTCTCTGCTGTGTATGCAGTGTACACGATGGAAATTATCCGAGACGGTGCACAAGGCGCTGCCGTCTTCTATTCTCTGCGAGCTTTGTGAGCGAACATGTCAGCGTGCTCGCCTTACGCAACTTCAGTCAGATTGCATACCTCAGTACTCTTCTGCTTTAAAACAGCGATTGACAAGATCTGTGTTGATGTCGTGGTCGACGTGCACAACACAGGATTGAAAAACTCGTTCTCAAGCTCGCTGTCTTAAACAGTCTACAAATCGACGATAGGCGGTTGATATGTTGGTATGTTGATTTTAAATTCCTAGTTATTTTCCAGCATCTGTTCTTGAATAGTTTTCTGCGTGTATATACTAAAGTAGAAAATTTTGAATACCGGTAGTTGGCTTTGTAACCTTTCATGGGCGGAGGTTGCTGCGATTTGTGTCTGACATGTCGTAAGCTTTGTCTCCAGAGATAATGGAGGAAGAGATGTGCCACTTCTACGTTCTTGGCCCTTCAGATTCATCTGACAGCGTTTTGTATAACCTTTTCAAAGACAGGCTTCTGTGAATACGTGTGAGCTAAGCGAAGCTGATTACTCCGGCCTAACGCCATTGCGTTGCTCCATACTCCTAACAAGTGTGCCCGAAAATAAAGTAGAGAGCACGACCGTCAAAATCTGAGGTGGACTGGCGGTTTCCCACTGGAAAGACGAATATCTCTTCCTCCATTATCTCTGTTTGTCTCCCTAGTCTCCTCCCGAAATTACCACCCAAGCATTTTAAAATTGGCCTAAAGAAAATCCAAAAAAATAAGACAATAAATTGAAGCTCAACCTCGATAAGACTGTATCTGTTGTTTGTGGCGGAAGGTAGCCATGGCTACGCACTTGAGCCTACGCAGCTCAGGTTCGAATCCCGGTACGAGCAAAATAGGTCCCACTCATTTCGAGTCAGTAACAATGTTCAAAGAGTAATAACTCTTGAGACTAACAATGTATCAAAAAGCTTCTCAAAATTGGCCGTTCCGAGTCGTAATAAAACAACAACAGAAGGCAAACTGCACAGCACGTGAGGTTGCTAAGAAGCTAGGTCCTTGCCCTCTTCGGACTGTAGCGCCACCCCGATTATTATTAATATATTCTTTATTTGTATAGTTCTTGATGTACTAATGTCTTCAGTTCTGTCTTGGGTTCTATATGAACTCCTGCCTTAATTGGAGTGATGGAGATTCTTTACGGAAAGTTTATTGCGGACTAAGTCACATTGTCAAAGATTAAAGATCACATTGAGCGACACAATCTTTTAAATCCCAATTAGGATTCCGAAAAGGACACAGCGGTGTTACGGCCTTGCTTAAAGTAACCGGCGACGTACGAAAAGCTATGAACGAAGATAAAACAACCTTACTAGCTTTACTTGACTTTTCGAAAGCATCCGACAGTGTTAACACGTCAAAACTTTGTCAGAAACTGACCTCCCAATTTAGCTTCCACTCATAAGTTAAACTTCTCGTATCTCACTAACCGTGTTCAAGCTGTGTTATTGGGTCTATAACTAACGTTCGGTTTGCTAAGTAATGGCGTAACTTGTATTATTCCATTTGAACATGCGTTGGAAAGCTACTGTCATTGTACGTGATTTCAGTGTATGTCATTCATTTGAAGCGTAAACAACAATAATTTTTTTTCACTCAAATATGTCGAACTTTGTGCCTGAAAAAGTGTTTTTGCGGGGAGTTCTTCTTCATTACTTGAATATGAAGAAAAATGCTGCCGAAGTTCATCGTATTTTGGTGGCAGTTTATGGTGATCATGCGCTAGCTGAGCGAATGTGCCAAAATTGGTGATTTTGGCTTGGCCAACCAGCCAAATCAACGGCAAAGACGAATATCCATGACGCGAAGGTAATGTTCTGTATTTGGTGGGATCAGAAGGGTGTGCTGTATTATGAGCTGCTAAAACTAGGTGAAACCATCAATGGACAACGCTAGAGAACACAATTAATCCGTTTGGAGCGAACAATAGGTGAAAAACGCCCGGCATATGCGACCAGACACGAGGCCTTTATTTTTCCATCATGACAACGCTCGGCCCCACGTTGCTATTCCGGTTAAGAACTATTTGGAAAACAGTGGATGGGAAGCCTAACAGCCCATACCTTGCCCCTTCTGACTACCATTTGTTCCGGGCGATGCGAACGCCCTCACTGAAATACGGTTCACATCAGAGGAGTATATCAAAAATTGGTTTAGCAGTTCTTTTGGGATGGGATTCACGAATTGCCCGAAAGATGGGATAAGTCATAGCTTCAGATGGGCAATACTTTGAATAATACTATGTTACATGTTTTTTCTTAAATAAACGTTAAAATTTTGAAAAAAAAAAGCACACGAATTAAGTTATAGACCCAATAGTAGAGGAAAAAAAAAAACAAATTATTTTAATTATTCCCTCTTTCGCTGATTGTCATTTCTCGTATCTTCAAAGGCTTGGATCAAGCTTCCATGTGGATTGCAGACAATCAATTCTTATGCCGACTTAAAAAACTCTTCATATTCTTAACGGATAACCAAATGAAACTTATTTTTGTTGTTCTTACTTTAATTCTTCTCAAATGAACTGTAAAAATGTAAAGCCATGCTTCCAAAAGACGAATTGTCTTGTAGTACTCATTTAATGAAATAAATAAATAAACCAAACGAATGCAATTAAAAGGCAGTCAAGCTCAGATAACCAGCAGCATGTTTGTTTAAGTTCCTAATGCATCTCCGTCTAAACGTGTGTAATCAAGATGCAGAAACACTTGTCCCATCTTGTTCATTTATCATGTCCTTTCTCCAGACTCAACCTGAATATGCTTGCATATCGGTGTGCATACTTGTATATTGACTAAACGAATGTGTGTGTGGAATAATAATTGCTTTCTCTTGCATAGTAATGAACTTGTAACAAATGTTGCAAAGTCATCAGCCAGAACGAACTGACGAGTGGGGCTTGAGGGAAGAACTAACGCGAAAGTCTGTAACCTATCTCTGATTTCACTTCAACAGTGTTCGGTTAGAAGGTTTTCTTTTTCTTGTGTTTTTTTTTTTGTTTAAGAATTTTTCTGACGGCGGGAATAAACTGAAATCATTTACGAATAAATCACTGGTCTTTCTAGTGTATTGTTTCGTTTCCTGTGGTAAGGGGAATTAACACCGTGCGGCTGAAAAATCGATGGGTGGCCGAAAAATTAATTAGACCCCAACGGTTGAAGTTCACCCGTGTATGCTACGCTCAAATTATTGCATCTCTGCTGCGCCGTGTGTGCTTGGGCCGGGTATCGGTGAAATTGTAAATTGCTTTATCATCTAGGTGTAATTGGTGAGATTTAGGGGTCTGGTTTTAACTATAAAAAAAAACAGGAAAACAACAGAATACTATGAAATGCAATTCGTGCTGTTTAGTTGTTAGATGATGTAAATGACGACGACACAGTTTAAGTGGCCCATACTCGAGCATGTTGGCTTCATCTCGCTAGTAACATTGGAAATGCCTTTCACGGCTGCGATTAGCACTGATCAGCATAGCCCTCATCAAAATTTGCCTAAAGGCGTCAAACGGCGATCTAGAATTTCTCTTCGAACTCATTTCTCAATTAGCCCGTGTACCCTGTTTCATGTCTTGCAGCAGTACAACGGGCCTACTTTGGCCTAAGAGCACTTAGCCTTAACTTAGTCCAAGCCACTTACTGCCTAAGTGTTGACCAGGTTCAGCTCTTGCATTTGGGAGAACAAATTTGGAAATCATTGAAAAAAGTGGTCCCCATTATGGTGACGTTGACCTCAGGGTTGTCCTTATTTTTGTCCGGCAGCTTCTATAAGGCCTGAGGTCGTTTATCGGTCGATTTCGAATGGACGAAGTTAGACGTGCTTGCAGGCAGAATAGATTTCATAATTGATCCTCTTAGGAATTGAACGCACAATAAGGTCTAAGTAAAGTGGTGCCTGGCAGACGATATCCGTGACAGTTGGTGAGATTTAGGGAAAATTACAGACATTATTTATGGAAAATCACATCGTTCAAATGACCCCATGGATTTACTATGTACGGTTCATCGGAAAGATTTAATTTCGATTACTTTGTGCGATAGCACGGGTTATGTTGACTATGTGGGCACCCGTCGTTTACGGCTTCCTGGAACAAACCTACGACTTAATTACGGCTTCCTGGACGTAACGGCTCCCTGCGACTTAAATGTCACATGGAAAAGTCTAACACAGTCAATCGCATAATCTCTGTGACCATTCATCTCTACGTGAGGTGACTATGCTCTGAAACCGATCGTGCGGCGATGTTCATCTTAGCATAAGCTTTGTGACCCGTATCGACCTCCTGTTGGAACAACATGTCATCGTCGTGTCATCGATGTCATCGTTGTTTTCCTGAGACTTGAAGTACAGTCAACATGCCTCTTCACCTAGCACTGTAGATCTGGAGTAGACGTCTGACTAGACTACACTGATGTCTGATGCCCGACAGGACGCATAGTTCTTGGAGAAATCTTCTTTTCGAACTGCAATTAACGCACAGGAAAACGACGAAATGTTTCTTCATTTGAATTCTCCTTGTTTATGCCTTTGGGCCGGAAAGTGAAGTGGACATGATCAAAGTCGTTGCAAATAACGCACTAACTTCTAGGTGCAGTTGCGAAGAACGGTCGAGAGGACGCAGTGCTGATTGATATCAAACATATTTTTGTGTTAGTTGTACGTCGTCCCGTCACGAAGAACATAGCAGCTGTAGCCGCAAAAGGTTCGCTTATATGGTCAAATCGATTCATCCCTTCTTCGGCGACGAATTTTGCACAAAAAAATTTCCGATGTGCCACATTTCAGTCTCGATGGCTACGTGAACAACCAATATTGCCGTTTTTGGAGTTCGACAAATCTGCACTGGTCATCAAGAGGCCAATGCATCGTCAACGTGTTATTGTGCATTGACGGCCTTATTGACCCATTTTTATTCCAAGGCGCCTCAGACGAAAACGTTGCATTTAATGCATACTGAAACGATATTACTGATTTTTATGGCCAGAAATTAAGGATTTTGTCTTGGCCGAGTATGAGCAACGTGGTGTCCCACACAAGCCGACCAAGAATCAACGTAAATTCGCCCCTACAGAGCTACTCAGCCACACATCTCCAGCTCAGTTTGCTGAAGGTTGACTTTGGCTGTTGTTTTTGTAGAAATTCACAGTGTGGGCTGTTTACTTTAACTTTTGTAAACACCTCTTTGTGTTGTAATCTTCAGAAGAATCGTCTTGAATGGAAAATTCCCAGCGACGCAGCTTAATGATGCTGTTTACACAAATGTTCAATATGCAATTAATGATCTCATATTTCAATAGAGGAAATACGCGATAATGCTTTAGAACTCCTGTGGAGCATTTCATACTTTACAAGATTCTTTGACAAGCTCGCCTGCAGATCTACTGTGTATGCCAGTTGATCACTGGGGAGTGCACCGACTATAATTAAAGATAGGAGCTTTCTATGAACTGGTGGGTACAGTGATTGTTGAACATTAATTGTTCTCACATGTGCAGGCATCGGGGAGCATTTGACTAATGCCTAAAGTCTTCTGTGACGAGACCTACTAATGTACGATTAATTGATCTAATTTTGGACAGAACTTTCGGGAGATGTTGCACTTGCTGCCAGTCTACGTTAAAGTCCCCCGCTCCATTGTGTGTTGTGGCGAGAGACTACTTTAGAATTTGCAGAGTGTTATTCTGATTGCTACACAATCGACACACTGTATGCAGCTCGCGGGGAGATGCTACAGAATTGCATACGTGACTCTTGCATACACTGCCACTCGGTATTATTTGATAGGGAGTACGTATTCCACAGACATCAGTCTGAAATTGTGTCTGGTGTCGTTTGACAGATAGCAATGTACGTCGATTAAAGTGCCAAGTTTACTCAACAACTCCACTTGTTTTCAAACGTGTGCAATTATTGATCGACTCCACAACTTTGTATCATTTTTGTTTCTTTTAAAATGCATTTGAAGCATTTCCAGTTTCTCCCATCTGTCCTGTGAAACACGAATGGTTCCATCGCACTTTGTTGCCTTCTACAGGGAATGGAAGGCGAGGGTTGTTTCCCTGTCGACTGACATATGGCAACTTGAACCTTTCCAAATGTTTTCCGCTTTTACAGAGTCTGCGAGACGAACTCTGGGCTTCTGTCGTTTTCATTCCACGCCTTTTGTACACAACCCGTGCTACAACTGTGGATTGAAATTTTGTGTAGAATTATGATAAGTGAATATGCGGCGACCAATGGCGAACAAATCCAATTTTGAACCATTACACCGTCGCAATGGTAACAAAAACGTCAATTTGATGCCCTAAAAGCTCATTACGAGGTCTCCGAAAATGTGCAAATATTGATCCATTTCACTAAAAAATGCTGTCGTTCGATATAAAACCTGTGCCCCAGCCGCGCAGCCAGCCCGCCCCGATGGCACAACCTAATATGCACAATCAATCCTACTTCATATTCCCAAGTCACTCTTATCCGCCATGTATCTGCTCACTTGGAGCACTTGCGATTGTTCGTATCTCACGTGAGACTACACGTTTAATTGTTAATCTCTGTTCGCACGTTCACTCAGCGCCTAACGTATGCGGGTGAGCGTTTCCAACCACTAACCATACACGAATGCATCGCGGTTGTGTAAACGCTCAGCTTTCTTTTGTGTACAACAATTACACTCGTCCACCATCTGTTTGTCAATGTCTAATGGCTGGTGAACAATTATTCTGCATGCCTTGGCGCAAAAGCCAGCGCCTTGCCAAATGTGTCGACAACCGAAAAGTTTACAATCAAAGCACCGAATCCGATTTCATTGATATCCAAGAGTAATGGCCAGTTGTGTGATGGCATTAATGCTGAGCAAAGGCTGTCATTAACGCTCGCCGCGGAACGAGTTTCGACTCAACTCCGGCTTCGACTCAAGCGACCCGGTGTGGAATTGCGTAAAATTAGAAATTGATGCTTCGGACGCTGGTGGAAATCGTAATTAGGGGGCTTTATGGCTTTCCGCAAACCCGAGGGCGGCCGAGCGTCTAACCGGGTTCTGATTTTTATTGCCTCCCAGCCAGGTCACGTTTGTAGACATGCCAGAGACAAACAGCACAGGCCAGCATTTCTTGCATTCTCCTCACCAGACAAGCCGGTCTCGAAAGCATCCAGTGATGTCACAAGCTGATTAGTAAGCAAACATTTCACTTTCAAGTGTTTACCTAATAATAATTCCTCTTCGCCTAAACATTGATCTCAAAAATTGTGTGGGGCCACACCTAGCACTTGACATTTGAGGAGAGCCCACTAGACCGTGGGTAAACATCTCCCGTGAAAGTCTCGCGAACAAGTTAGGATCGGCGTCGGCCGTATCTATGCTGCATTAGCTATGCAGATACCTGGCCGACCACTATTATGCAACTGTTGTGTGCGCATAAAGACACAATGACAGTCTTTATGCGACGCCTTTGCACGGCGTTCTTTGTTTGTGTATCTGGAAATACAGCACATGAAGGTTGTCGGAGGCCGGTGTTTGATTTGTCTTCCGGAACCAACTCGGAGATCTTTGCAGCCACCAGCAGCCCAACAAATGGGACGAAGACAATGCGCGCAACTTATCGCCATTTTAATTGACCGCCGATGCCGAGCGAAACGAACGTACAATGTGGAAGTACGAGCATGTCGTTCTTTGTTTCAGTTTTCACAGAGACAAGTGCTACATGGTTCGTGCCGGTAATGAAGCACTTGGAAAGCTCCAAATGACCGTAAATGGATCGAATTGTTCTTTTCTTTTGTGCGAACAACAACAGTACCAAGCGGTAGTTAACGCTGATGCATTGCTGCCGGAAGTTTCTGCAGTGGTGGCTAATTGAAAGCTACAGTGCTCACAGATAAGTTGTAGATCATGACGATTGTGCTAATGATCATTTCGCGCGTCGTACTTTGGCAATTGTGTGCAGAATATTCACTTGGACATGTCTGTTGCATTTGAGTTTAAGAACAAAGAATGCTTTCTGTTGATATAAATGTCTGAAGGTCAATTTAGTCTTGCTTACAGTTTAAATGTTTGCTCATATCAGCAAAGTCCGAGTTGTGGATGCGAAACAAGACGACTGCTTGTTAGAGATTTGGCTAAAATGATTGAATACAACAAAAAAAAAATATTAAGGAACCTCTAAAAAAATTAGATTGGCGCCGAAGTGGTTCACTGAATTTCGTCACGGTCTTACGAGCGTCACAACGGTGGAAATAGTCTACAAAATCCATTCAAATGAAGCCATCTTTCGGATCCAGCTTTAACATTAATGCATGCAAAAATGATCGGCAATAATTGCTAACTCTTCAAGCGGAATTGAAGGTAATTTTGTGCGGTGTATGGCATTGTTAACTGGAAGGGCTCATTGGAATTCATTGCGATTGGAGGAAGAGCTTCATCCGAGAAATAGAAGATAATTAGGTCATGTAGAGTGTCTGGATAATCCAGCTGTACGTGATGATCGATTAGTATGGTATGGTATGACACGGCACACTTGTTGCGTAGGACCTCAACCAACATGGAGTGCAAACCTGAAAGGCAGTGATCGAAGGATTATGCTTCGTCCGGATGAAATTTTTTCTTCTTAGGTCGTTCCCACCGAATTTGAAGTGGTTTCGCTCTCAATTTATAAGCTTGCCAAAACTAAAGTCACTCGCTCTCAATATTTAACTGTCCGACAGGACAGCTATCTGTTGACAGGAAATAATTGTGTGCGAACAGCAGAGACTAGAAAGAGATAAAATGAGAAAATATACACCAAAATTACCGAAATCAAGCTGGTTCGGTTTAAAAAAACCTGTCATCGACGTATGAATTCAAGGGGCTGCAACTAGTTTTATCAGAAACCGCGAGGTTTCCAGTCCCTGAAAATGTATGGTGGTAGGAGCGGAAAAATGTATGAAACCTCGCGGTTTCGTTCGGTGGGAACGTAGCATTATGCTAAGTGCAGGTGCTGACTAACACAAGGATAGACAAGGTTAGGCCATGCAACACTATAATATATATGATGAGTAATCAAAAAACGCACTTTTTAAAGTTGGTCATGGGGAAACAGATGACAAAGTGAATATTCACAGGCCTTGCTTGCTACTTTACCTTGGCTCAAAGAGGATAAAGCGCATAACTGGAAAGCTTGTATTCGCGTGACAAAACCTTTTAAATTTTACAAAATTAAACTACATTCGATTTAGAAGTTAAGGGTGTCCAAAGCGTGCAGGATTGTAAATAAATAGAAAACACCAGAACGTACGGAATGTACATAGGATTAGGGTATTTCTGGAATAACACAGCGATTGAATGTCCTCCACGGCTTTGCCGGCACATACTCACTCTTTTGTCAAATTCGTCGATGCAGGGTTTATTTTCCTCCAGCAATGGTTGAAATGCACGAGTGGTTGTGGCCATGATGACTTCAAACAGGGGTTATTTTTGATCACCGAAACGAGAGAGCACACGACCAGGAAATGTCTCCCGCAGTAATTGAATTGTTTCAGAGGATGTATGGCATGTGACACCGCCTTGCTGAAACCACATATTGGCATCATACAGTTGCGGCAGAAAGAACACTGTGTCACAGCATAAAAAATGATCCAGTGATACCTCCACCCCAAAATCCCCACCAAACAGTGACACGTTGTGATATGTCATGTAGCACCGGCTTGCCTTTGGACAACGAGTGTGCTTAGCGACGAAGTTAAACAACTATTCCGACCATATTTTGTATGAAATGATCCAATTGTGACCGCCAAACTTTGAAACACGTTGTTAAATCGTGTGACCACTCTTAGTAACCCTAAACTGTCAGCTTTTGTTGCCAAGAAATTACCGCGCACATGGTGGCAAATTTAAATCTTGAGCTAATTTCGGGACACCCTGTATTTTCATCATCCTTTGAAATGCTTCCAAACAACCGTTGCAATTCCAACAATTAAAGACATATATATTGTCTTAAAAATCCGATCAGAAAAATCTAGATATTAGACTATGTACCGGTCTCCGTGTGTATGTGGAAAAAGGTGTTAAAACATTCTAGGCTGATTGTTGTCCTATCGGTAACCACATCGGATTTTTCTTTTATTCGTATTGATCGTTTCAAAGGCGAATCCATCGACTGCCTGCATAGAATTCGCTTAAAAATACAAATCACTTATACTTCATTTTAATCGGTTGATGATTGTTAGTGTTCTGAGAAATTTCCTAAAATCTCCTTTTGAAGTTAGCCATTTAACGACGATGTTACCACTCACAACACATATCACCTCAAAAGTGGTTAGTTAACGCACCCTACTTAGATAAAAACTGGCAGATGCACTTGTCTCTGCACACTTGCCCACGCATTTGGTGATGCAATTGGATACAGTTTGTTGGTCGCAATAACTGGAGTACGCCATCAAAGCCATTTGCCGTGCCTCTGCGAAAACATGCCCACACAAACGTCGCAACCAAATTCCACAAAAGTTGTCTCTGATGACCCTCAACTGAAATGACTTCACCGCTAAATATCCGGCACGACAAATGCATAAGATTACCGCGTAGTTCAGCACTACAGAACATTAATCCCGACTTCCTACCATCAATGGTCAAACGATGCCGCACACACATTGTGTAGCTCAGTATTTAAGGCACGTTCCCAATACAGACGTCAGCTGTCAAGGATTCTCACATCATGTGCTCTAGTGGATGAAACTTTGAAGACAGAAATTATGTAATTATGCGTTTAATCCTCCGCTTAGGGATTGGTGTGACATGAGGTGTGTCCACGGAGTGGCGTGTCCGCAATCCAGAGAGACGACATAACTTCGGCAATCATCAAACAAAGGCGCACGTTGGAATTAAGTAAAAATGCATGTCACCAAGAAGTCAATCGATTTTTAATTGTTGGCGCTCCTCAATTGTCAATTTGGATTCTCCAATCGACCAAACATGAAATCGATCGCAAGCCCAGATCCTCTGTTATGCAGTGCACTATCGACAATCGATCACGCGAGCAAAGTAGTAGAAAAACTTGTACTCACCCACCTTGTGCGCGGTGTATGTGTGCTTTATAAGGTCACGTCAAGGTAGAGTGATTGACTGAATTCGACACAGCTTGTCAGGCAATAACAAATACCTACGCCATGTGTTCACTGTGTGCGCACGTCGCTGCGGAGCCCACAGGGTATCTGAATATTACTTAACACACAAACCGCTTAGCTCATCTCATCTTCTCTGCCGCACAGGCAATTACCTCCGAAGTCGTCAGTGGAGGCATCTCGCAAACTCCCAGAAGGCATGCAGACGATCTCCTCTGTTTGATTACGAAAACCAGTAATCACCTAACCGCCTTTCGCAACCTCACTTCAGCGTCGGCCGAGAATAGGTTCTCTTCTCGCGTTGCCCGTGCGAAAATAAAATTCGCGCAAGACTATGTAAAGCGTATAGAGAACCTCTGGTCGGACACTCAACACCGCACCGCGCTGCCGTGAACCGCACCCCCCAACCGGCCGGAGACTGCAAGGCCTAAAGAGGCCATTGAACGGTCGCAGTTGTGTTTCGATGTGAGCTGGCCATAGTATGGGTACCACCAGAATGAGTCAAAATGGGGAATGACCAAATAAGAAAATTAAAATCCCAGCAAAAATTCGAGAACTGGTTCCACTCGCTAACCACTGTAGGTCTTACATCCTCTCTCGTCCCAGCTAACTCAGTGGATTCTTGCTGGTGGCCCTGACTGTCGATACTGCCGCTGCTGCTGGTGCTGGTGTTGTGCTCGTGGTGGTGGCAGTAACGCCACAGAAGGCGTCATCGCTGCGACGTCGGTAATGCCGCTGCGAATGCACTTAAGCGCATAAGCATGTTCTGCGAGTGATAGGCCTAGAGACCTAGAGCCCCACTAAAGTGTTTTCCTTCGTTTATTTTCCTTTTCCATTCGTGCGAGTGGCTAACTGCTCCCCATGCTGGTGGTGGTGGAGACAACGCGGCGTGTACGCGCAGATAAGAGCATTAAATTGAAGTTAATCTGCAGTGCAAGTCGATGCTGGTTCGCTGGTAGCTGGCAGATTTGAGTTCTGGAAAAGCAGTCAATGGGAGATAGAATGAAAAATGAAAACGAATTGCTGACACAATTCCCGAGGCGGGGTTTTGCAATTACATTTGCGGCCCCTTGTTGATTAGTGTGAATTTTTTATGTGGAGTGTTTTTTCTCTGTTTCTCTCCTTTTTCTCGTTCCATTTACTGTGGCGAAAAGTCAACAATTTTATTGAACTTCTTTTTGCGGGTCTTCCTGGAATTAAACGTTTTTGATTTCAGTTTTTTTCTTTATTCCATTAAGACTGGCCAAAGTCCGCTTTTGACTTCATCGTCATCAGTACACAACTTTAGGTTTGTTTAAGCGGACCAAAGCGATTTGGTGTGGTAATCCATTGGCATCTTGATTTTGGTTGTAGCCAATTTAGGAAACACGTGAAGTTATTTTTGCCTTTGTTTGACATTAGTTTAACCTTCTGAGAATAAACCCAAGATAGGTTTAGGTTCGATTTATATGAGTGTTCAGTTGGTGACAGTTGTTTGTTTGCGGGCTGCTGCTGTTGTTCAGCAAAAGGTCTGAATATCTTGCTAGTCACTGAATTTCTTTTCAAAATGAATCAATGATCTTCTACAGTGTAAAGCGGGGTCGATGGTAGAGTATTGGCGAAAAGTGATGTACCTCTCCTGAGCAAAGTATTGTTTCGGTTGTAGCAGATTTTGAGAGAGAAGAACTTTCTGGGAAGCTGATCTTTCTTGTAGCTGCGGATGTTATGTGAACATTTTCAAGCATAGTATGGGGGTGTCCCTAGAAGCTTGTGGAATTATGACGAAGGAATCTTACCCAGATATACTTGAAGGTGTAATGTTTCAATAAGTGTCGTCATTTCAATAAGGCAACTATCCAAAACACACCCCAAAATAACCAAGGAATGGTTTGCCTCTAAAATGGATGGAACTTATGGAGTGGAGGATAAAATGCTTTGACAGGCATAACTTCGAGAGAAGTTAATCAACTAAATGCTAAAATCCAATAAATGATACAAAAGATGTCTCACTAAGTCGTGACGAAAAGAAATCAAATGGCAACATTTTAATGAGCAGCAACGAAACTACTACTAACTTCCATGTTTCACTATTAAAATGTGCAAACATATAATTAATAGATTGTATTTATTTTTTATCCACAAAAAAGCGTCCTCTTTTTTACATTTTTAACAATTACTTTAGCTACAGCATACCTCCGGAATTCATGGATTTGTTCTAATAATAAAATACATGATTTCTGTAGTTTATATACACTGTCGCACAAAATAAAGTGCAAAAGTGGTTCATCCATTTTTATATTTGGTATATAACTCGTTCGTGCGGTTTGCTAACAGATGGCGTAACTTGTATTATTCCATTGGAACATGCGTTGGAAAGCTACTGTCATTGTACGTCATTTCAGTATATGTCATTCATTTGAAGCGTAAACAACAATAATTTTTTTCACTCAAATATGTCGAACTTTGTGCCTGAAAAAGTGTTTTGCGGGGATTCTTCTGCTTTACTTTAATATGAAAAACTGCTGCCGAAAGTCATCTTATATTGGTGGAAGTTTATGGTAAACATGCGCTAGCTGAGCGAAGCCGCAAAATTCTGTCAAGATGTAATATGGTCCTACGAGTGCTTGCTAGAGTTGAAGAACTACAAAACAACGAAACGGGTGTGGTCTAGACCGTCTGGAAGGCTCAGGCAAAGGTGCATACAAAAAATTTTAATGCACGGAGGTGGGTCATTTATGTTCCTCCTTTAGCGGCGTGGGGAATTTTGTCAAAATTGAATCCAGAATGACAGGACCAGTTTACGTGAACAATAGAGGATTAAATTTGGCTTCGTCTGCTTCGAGAATGGTCATTTATTTTCTAACAAGATAACGACCCAAAGCACACAAGCAATGCAGTTAAATAGGGAACTAAACGGTGTTAATGAGTTGTGGCCACCTCAGGCTACAGATCTTATTCCAATTGAGCACATTTGCACCATCATGGACGAGAGAATTGCAATAGACGATCGCCGTAGCCTACAGTCTCTTTAAGAATGTTTGTAAGAAAATCCCACTCATTTTAAACAAAATTCGTTTATTCGGAATGACCTTCCCAATCATTCCAAATTGTCAAATAACCACTCGGAAAAAAACTGTATTTTAATAATGAATTTTGCATTCAAGACATATTAACAAATTAACACTTTAAGTTAAAGGAATTGTTCCATTTTCCATATGCACTTTAGTTTATCCGACATTGTATCAAGTGTATTAATCTTTCGACAATCACTGTATATCCTTGTGACGAATGGAGGGGGTTGCGATCTATCCTGGAAAATAACGCAAAAATTTACTTTAGCATTTCAAAATTCGTGGTCTAGCTGAACTAGACTTGCACCATCGAAGAATAACTTCTCATTTCATCTTCGTTCGTCTGTTGATTTAGCACCGTTCACCCGAACATAGTTCCTAGAGTTTGTGTATAGATACTGAATGGCCCTCAAAATGACCATTAAACCCATAATTCTGCAGAACACTCGAGAGTTTTACCTCGAAGAAATCGGTCAAGTGCCTTTTCCAAATCTACGAAACGGCATACTTCCAAGCTTTCTCGAGTACCATTCATAGAATGAAAAGCTGGTCGGTTGTACTTCTGTCGGGACGAAGTCCGCATTGCTCATCACTCATCGTGGAACGTGCGTCCAACAGCTTAGAGCAGACTTTACCTGGGAGACTTGCACAAGAGATATGCCATGTATTTGGGGCAATCTCTTTTGTCACAATTCTTGAAATGAGGGACAATCACCCCTAGTTTGTCAATACCATACCACATGTACACATGTTCTGCTGCTGCACCTATCATGTTCAAAAATTAATCACTTTTACACACTTTACCACAGATACATGACTAATCAATTTTTCTTTTTACCTTTTAGGTAAGTCAACAAAAACGAAGTCAATCAATTGTTCAAAATGTCTCAAGTGCCGTAAGTCAAACAGAAATCAAGCACGCAACGAAGGATATACGAATCTCCACCAAAGTCAATTAACACAACTGCAATTGTCTTTTCCCAACCACGCCGCTGAAAAGTGATTATCGATTCTGAGACAACAGAACTGTTGGAATTTGTAAGAAGAAAATAAAAAAACAACCATTCTGTGTGCATTGGTAACACCTGCGGTCGTAGTAGACTCGTATTTAGAGTGCGACGAACATTTTTTTATCCATTAAGCATGCACGCGAACATTCCACAAGCCAGCTATCAGATTTATATGTAATTTATATTACCAACATGCGGCCTTCTGGGCTTTAAATGGATGGTATCGACGGAACTTTTGGTCCGGTGTGGAAATCATCCCAACCTTTCTATCTACCTCTCTGTGTTCCTTTCTTTCGACCTTTTGTGCGAGTACGCGTTGTTGTGTGGCAATGACGCCACTGACATCCATCCACAGTGGGTTTCTCAATTGGAATGACCATCAACTGTGGTGAATTGGTCGCCTGCCCAAAGCGGGATCCGGAGATATGTGATTAAATTTGACTTTGAACCCTGGGCTAAACCACTTGCTGAAGGTAAGAGTGGCTATTTTTTCTATTAATGAAGTCGGAAGTGTGTTACTGCAATGTTTACGTATTTCATCAATTTTACGGACCATGACCTTAACAAATTGTTAGTTCGTGGCATAATGAACATCTCCCACGGTCGAGTCGGAGTTGCGATCTTCTGCTTTTTCCCGCCGTGAAAAAGAACCGTGAAAATTGTTAGAAAATTGCTTGTATAGAACGTGCTTAAAGTCACAACGACAGACAGTTCGCAATAACTATTACTTCTGCGTGCAGAGGGACCTCATTGAGGGCAACTTGAGTCAGATACCGTGTGTTTGTGTGCAGATGGTAAAGCACTGATTGAATCATAGGGACAGTAGTTTCGATCATTAATTCGATCACAGATCGAAAAAAAAAAAACAACTTCACATCAGCACACATTTGCATGTGGGATGATCGGTTTGAGCCAAAACGAGCAACCGATTCCATCGAAAACGGGTCCCGATGCTGTTTCGTAATGAAAATTACATCCCCAAGTGCCTCTTCTGAGAGATCGTGCATGATTATGAAAACTGATCGATGTGCGTGGCACATGCACACGATCACACACTTCGTCGAATTCCACATGGTTTGAGTAACCGCACGGCACTTGAGATGCCACCGCTGGCACAGCGGCTAAAACTCGCAGTTCCTCTCAACCAAAACCGATAACGATCTTTCATTTCGCCGTCGAGTGTGCTTTCGCATCTTGAAGATGCTCGTCGTGAATCTCTTCAGATGCATGATGTGTTTGTATGACAAAACTGTACACATAATTATGTCAAGGGGGTACCTTAAGTCCGATTGGCGCTAGAACTGGCAGGAATGCGCCTCTCGGAAAAGTTCTAGTCGTTCGAGCCAACTGCATGGGATCGTGCGGCATGCAACTCAACCGCAATCTCTCACAAATCTATTTTTCTTTTCTATTTACTGAGCAATTAGATTTAATATCAATCTGTAGTGTTAATGTGTATTGATTTCTCTCCCGGAAGCAGATGATTATTATAAGTTACCAGCGACTACGGTTTTCTTTATACAAAAAGAAAAATGCTCCAAAGCCTAGCCGGGTTATAAATCACAGCATTTCTTGGAACAGTTGTGGGAGATGGTCGGGCAGGCAGAGAGTGAGGTGTTTGTTTGACAAGACTAATCATTTCACTTATGCTGCTGTACTACTTTCTCTGATTTATGTGCACTGATCTGGCATGGTTGTTAATAACGTCCGATAGAATATAGACAGCCGAAGAAAGAAAGTGAAAGCCCACAAAAAGGGCCAGACTGTGATTTTCTTAGTAACGAAGAATTGGGAATGCATACTTTTGTGTGATCTTGGTCATTCGATGAAACGCTGTTTCTGGGCAGTTCTCGTGAAGTTCTCAAATGTGGTTAAATACTCTCTTTCTATGGAAATGGAAATACGCTTGCTTTGTTAAATCGAATATGTTTGGCTGATTCAGATCTTTGTCGGACGTCCTTTTTATGCTTCAAGTACATTTTAATTGCCCACCAATTCGGTCTAGATCGTATTTTGCGGCCAGCACTTTACCCTCGTAGAGAGTGGGCTAACTATTTATGATGAAACAGGCAATTTTGTGTTCAAAATTGTGCATAAACGAGCGAAGTATGAAAGTAAATTCGACTCGGTTGTCCTTGCGAACCATGGCAAATATTGAGGAACCCTCAATTGATACATAGAGTAACTGCATGTTCTACCATTTTATCTGGACTCCGAACTGTACATTTTAAGAAGCTTTGCGAACAATGGCTACTATTGAGGCACACTCAATTGATACGTAGAGTAACTGCATGTTCTACCATTTTATCTGGACTCCGAACTGTAAATTTTAAGAAGCCTTGTCCAAAGAGTAATACTTCAATGTACAGTGGGCAATGCACAATGATTTAGTTGCTTTTGATCTTAACAAAATTGCTCATGAACTTGTACTTTAAGACTATCTACCTTCAGTTCGGAATGTCGTTTAAAATGGGCATTAACTAACTGCAAAAAGAGCATTCGTTTCACATAAGTCTGCTTCGATTTATTTTGACTACAAATGCTATCGAAATTGTCATCAAACGTTTGCATATAGCAACAATGCGACGGTTTTCAAGAGCATACAATTGACTCATGACCCCACACTCATTCAATTCAAAGTTTCTCAGTGTGATGCCAGAAAATTAGCTTGGAGTTAACCATGGGGGATACGGTTAGCCGGATTATTTTTTATTTTTATTTATTATTTTTTAATATTAACATCAATTTTTTTCTGAAAAAATTACATATTTCATGTTTTTAACTCTAATAACCGAGTTTTTGATTTTATAATCAAAATCAACTGAGTTAAATTCCTACAGCAGATAATTTAAAGGATTTTTTAAAAAAAATTTCAAGTTATTTAATTTAAATTTTTTTTAATTGTGAATTTTGGATTTTTTGTGTGTTTTTATTGGGCTTGAATAACAATGTTGAACATTTACAAACTTCTTTCAAAAAAAAAAAAAAAAACTAAACTCAACCGATATTTTCGATTTCCCGTGATGATCTCGATCCTTACAATTCCGGATAATTGAGTTCCAACTGTACTCTCTACATTTGGCTCCAACAACCCGCACTCATCGTTGAGTCAATTCCCTGGCTAACATATGATAGGGAGCGGAATTCTCAATTATGACCATACCGATTTTGAAATTCGCACCGAGTTGAACCCTCTGAAGTTTGTTTTTGATTTTATTGGTCTTGCGACCACGGTTTGATAAATGTAGCTCAGTTTAACTCGGTTTGTTAACCCGAGTTGACACACTCAATCTGTCCCAATCATATGTGGATCTTTTTTTTTTTTTTGTAACGTGAAATTTGTACTGTGCTTCCCTCTGTTCAGTAACTGTTGTGAGGCTTAGCTTCACATCCCACAATCCACATCATTCACGAATTTCAGATCTAAACAAGTGAAGTGATATTGATGCAGATGCAGATAGATAATACCAATCATGAGCGAAATTCGTCACTGCTTGTTGTTCTACAGAATCTACCAACTTGGCACATATCTCAATAGGGTCTATTTCATTTTAATTCTTTTCTCTATTTTTCGGACAACAATTGCCGATCTTGTGCTAAGTTTTCAATCTTTGGTCAGTTGTTCCATGATGCTAAGGTCTGGAGACTGATGGCCACTTCAGCCGTAAAAATCACACTTTCGTTAACTATATACATATACATACATAATTTTCGCACGTGAAAATATAGATATTTATGACGTGTACGAGATCTACAGCGATACCAACCCTTGATGATGAAAAGCACGACGAAGTCATTATAATGCCCCCACATTGTCTGAATGTTTTTTGTACATTTGGGGACGTCTCTACATCTAATTTTTTTAAGGGCCGAAGCTGATTTTTTATAAAACACAATTAGTGCCATTTCTTTTTATTATGATAATATTGGTATGGTTCAATTATGTATGGAACAAAATATCGATGGTCCAAATTTTCGATGCCGTTAATGTGCCGAATTATCTCATCCTTTAGCTCTTGAATTGTTGCCGGCTTATCGACGTACACGTTTTTAAAAAAAAAACCCCAAAGAAAAAAATCCAACGTTTTCAAATCACATGATCTTGGCGGCCAATTGACATCGCCACCACGTGAGATAACACGGCCATTGAATTTGTCGCGCAAAAAAGCCATTGTTTCGTTAGCTGTGTGGCAAGGGGCACCGTCCTGTTGAAACCACATATCGTCCACATTCATAACTTCCAATTCGGGCCATAAAAAGTTCGTTATCATTTCACGATAGCGAACACCATTCACAGTAACTGCCTGATCGGCCTCATTTTGGAAAAAATACGGCCCCATGATGCCGCCAGCTCATAAACCGCTCCAAACAGTCACTCTTTGTGGGTGCATTGGTTTTTCGACAATCACTCTTGGATTATCATTCGCCCAAATGCGGTAGTTGTGCTTATTGACGGATCCACTGAGGTGAAAATGTGCCTCATCACTGAAGATGATTTTCTTCCACCATTGTGACCATTGACGACGCTTGAAATGGTCAAGAGGCTTTAGCACCTTGTAAGCGTGTAAATGCAAGTCTTTATGCATAAAGTTCATCATCGACGAGCGTGAGAGGTGCATTTGTTGGGCCCGACGACGATTTGAGGTGGACGACACTTCAGCCACACTATCGCGAACAGCAGCAATATTTTCTGCAGTACGAGCTGTACGAGCATGCACAGATTGAAGACGGTTTGCTCAAATTTTTACACGATTTTTCCGACTGTACGCACATTTGGACGATTAAATTGACCGACAAATTCACGAAGTGCACGATATGCATTTTGATTTGAACGCCCATTTTCATAATAAGCCTGAATAACTTTAACGCGTTGCTCGATTGTGTATCTTTCCGTGGTTCAAATTGAGTTAGTCTGAAATTGAGAAATGTCAACTGAAATGCAGAAAAAAACTTGACGTTTAGGTGTGGTTCACATTCAACATCGACCCTTTATTTACATCAGTGGTGTTGCAGAATGACTGAATGGAAGTAATTAATTGAACAATAATCGATTTTCAACTACTGTGTGTGTCGGCCATAGATAAGGATATATGGAAATGTTTAAAGGACGTGAGGAATAAATGGTGGCCGGCATTAAGAATGATTAAATCGAAAACAATGAATACAACAACAACACACATAGTTGCTATAGTTGTTTATGACTTGTACTTGTACTCACTACATTTATTTATTACCACTAGTATGCAAGGAATAGCACTTTAGCAAGGGGGTAAAGAAAGGATAATGACGACACTATCCTTCCCTTTATCGGGACCACCGGCAAAGCGCCCAAATTCATTTGCGACAACAAAAAATAATCGTATAAAGGTTGTCCCAAAATTCTATATGAAATTTACTCATGGGCACACACTGTAAAGGTGATTGATATTGTCAGTTGTCCGAGTCAAAGGTTCATAGACAGGCACCTTGAACTACACCAACTTGACCGACTTCATATTCCAGACGATCAAGAGCACTGCTACTTAATAAAACGATCCATTCACAAACGGACAGAGCACAACCCACCTGGAGGGCCTAGAAGGACTAGTAGACTCTAAAATTGCATTTCATTTAGATCTTAGGCATTTTCGGATAACATTTAAAAAATATTTGGCACAAAAAATAATGCAAAAAAAAACAGAAAAAAAATAGATCAATAAACTCATTCATTACGAAAACTCAGCTTCATCAATCATCTTTGCATTCCTTAGTTTCCATTTAAAAAGCAAATGTCGCTTATGCCTTTTAAATGAATATTCATTGCAAGACTAACACTAAAAAGAAACTAAGATCAAGATATATTCGACTTCAAGCACGCCGAATCGTAAAATCGCATTTTCTAGGTCATGGCACGATTCTGAAACGAAACCAGACTCAACATCATCTTCGCTCAGATTCCAATGCAAATTGTGCAAATTCAATTCGATACGATACCATCGACTGCGACCACGACGACGACGACGACACAGCTGACAACAACGTGTTAATGAATTATTAATCCCAAAACAAAATCGAAATTCTAAACGAAAGTAATCGAAAGTTGCCATTGTTGCCCATAGAACCTCAAACAATGTCGAGAATACCTAGCAGTCGCATCGAGTGAAAGTCATCGAAAATATCCGTCCGACCAAACTGAACCGTAACTGATGGCGGCCGGGTCGCCCTACTGAGATTGAAAAAAACCTACTAATTCATAGTACCGCGCCGGCGGTGTCGTCGTCACTGGCATCCACCGGTCTTTGGAGAAGCTGCAGCTTCGGTGATCTACAAGAAGATTGAGGTGAAAAAAAAAGGCGGCACACCGCCAAGTCGCCATCAACATCAATCCACCGAACTGGTGGACAGTTGTGTTTCACTTTCTTTTCCATTTGTATTGGGAAATATCTCAGAGAGTTATTTATGCTTTTTTTTTCAGTCTGTCCGTTGATCTTTCATACATCGGCTCAGGCAAAGGTTTCACTTACATTCGTATATGTAGCGGGCACTACTGGTATCCATGTCTAGGGGAATTAAAACATAAAAGTACTAGTAATCATGTTTACACTGGAGACTGGAGTTACTGAAAAAAATAGAGTCCAAGTCCAAGAAAAAACGTGAAAAGAGCAGTCCAAGCCAAGTCATGTGTGCTGTGTCGATATGGAAAAGCTACTTGTGCTCATAATGCACAATTTCACATAACCTCGTAACGACGTGAAAGAAAGTGTAGGATTTCGGATTCACAGGTCTATTTGCCTTTTGCTTTTACAGCCAGCAATTAGATTGAATTGACGATGGAACATGAATCACTGATTTACTGGGCTATAAGTGCTCGCCAAAGCAAAGCTACTTAATCACGCTGGTCGAGCATGACTCTGCGTGGGAGGCTCTTTGGCTGTTTGCAATTAAATTTGAATTTGCTGTTTTCATGTTTATGAAGGCTTGTATTTGCGCTCGATTTAAGATGCAATTTCATATGATTTATAATTGCACATTCAGGCGGGGTTGCAAACCTGGGAACTTCATTGGCAAGTTGGCAATGAGTGACTTTTTATTTCATTATCGATGGTCCAAAGTCACCATCGGCTGGCAATCGCTTAATGAAGACCCAGCTCAGTAGAGACGATGCGTAACCTAATCGAACCCCTTAAGGCTGGGCTTACATTTACATGCATGGCGATAAGGGGACAAAGGAACGGCCTCTCGCATTCTCTTCTCTGTAAGCGCTCTGCCTATTCCTTTTGTGGTGGGATGTTCTAGAGTTCATACCGAAATCTAAATGAATTCAGGGATAATGACCTTAGCCTACAGTTAAAACGAATCTTGCCTAATCGAATCCCAGCTCCTCCTTACCTCTCTGCCTACCGAAGGTCTGTAGTATTTTTGGCTTGAAACAACTCAAAGGTAAAAGCGTGCCTCTAAATACATATGAAGCCCACGATATGAAGTTATTCAACGCTTTAGACTGGTCATCTCTTAGTTACGTATTGCAAAACGATTTTGATTGATTATCAGGAGATGATCAAATGGCGCAGAGTAAGTTTCAGCAGACTCGCATTTAGCTCGTCGGGTCAGAAGGCAAACGATTTGTCCGACTTAGCTTGTGAAACCACTTAATTTATGTTTATAATGATAAATACATCGACACTGTCAATCGTGATACAAGTTGGATTAAATAGCTGACGTATGACAAGGCTTGTCTTCGAGTTAAAATACGCAGTCAGCTGCAGTGGATATATGCGGTGAAAGCGCATACGACTGATGACTCTGAAGGAAATGTGATTGTTTCGTGAAGTCCACAACTCAAGTGCACAACCGATCGATTGCATTTCATGTGACAACAAGTTGCAATATTAGTCTTCAAGAATGGAATCCAACATCTACTTACATCAGAGCCTGGGGTGAGGCTTTCGTCTTTGACGGTGAGTCGTCACGTCAGTTAAGTTCCAGCCTCGACCCTCTGCTGCAGATGATTAAGAAATCTAGAAGAGGCGGTATGTGAAGCGCATTGCCCACCATTTTTTGATTGGTGATTGAACCTGTAATTGGGTATGAATGTGTTTAAATATCGTTATTTCTTGTGAACTCATGAACACAGACCTATCGCTCTTCATTTAATTTTCTGTCAATAACGATGTTTAAACGATATCTTGATTGCTGGTCATCTCTAGAGTGTGTCGTCTTCAAAAAGGGCCTCGATTTGTGAATCGACCCATTTGCTTGTGGATAGTATGAACTCGATTTTTTTGGGGAACTGAAAGCTTTTCTAACAATTTAGATCCATATTGTCTTCGCGAGTATTTTACAAAAAAAGGTCATTACATTGCACGTCAGACCCTCCTGTGTGAGGTTCTGTTTGCTCCGACATAGGCTTCCTCCTCTCATCAGTTAGTATTTTCAAATTCTAGTATACCATCTAAGGCTATTTTATGAACAGACATATATGTACGTACCATAGCATGTGCTTTAACATAAAGTCGCTCATTTATATCTAGTTCATAAACTATGTATGTATCATACGTAATATTTTTGTTTGTTTAAAGGTATTTTTGAAACGTAAGCAGTTCGTGTGCAGTGTATGAGTGAGCGTTTTCATCTGAAAAATTATTGGATTTAAAACGACGAAACTGATTCTGATATTATGTAATTCACATTGAAAGCATTTGAAGCCACATTTGAGAGATGGCATCATTCACTGAGCAATCCAAGCATTTTTACATGATAAGTGTATGTTATTTTTTTTCTGCACGGAAGCTGCATATTTTTTAATCAGAACGCTATCAAAGGTGTAACCTGTGGTTCAATTTAAAAGAAATCAGTTCCATTGACGTAAGAGAAGATCTTGATCCTACTCGTATTCGCTGTGATCGATAAGTCGGGTTCAACTTTCTTTTTAACAAACCTGAAAAATTAAACGGGTAATTTTCCAAGCATTTGATTTTGAATTCTAAAAAAGTCTGGAAATTTGCAAAAGTTGGTTCTGCAATATTTATTTCAGCTGGTAAGTCTATGGTTGACATTTATTCTTAAAGACTCATGTGAATGTTGACATATGTTGAGAGAGCCCAATTCTGACTCATTTTTTCGTGGATCCTCCACTTCCAAGACTGCTATTGACACTAGCTTACGGGGAGGGTCCAGAGATTTGACCGCCACTTAAAATAGTCTCATTGCATCTCATGTTGAGGGACCCTCATGATCCACTAAAAAGGTCGCGGTTGCGGTCGCGGTTGTTGTTCGCCATTGATTCCAACTCATCGGGTGTACATTTTTGGACATCGTTGAACCACCTCAAACTGGGTCTTACAAGTCCTGTCAGTCATCTGCTGATAGAATCGTAGTTAAGGTACGCCTCGGAAGTCGTGATGAGCCTAAATAGTGTAAATGCTCGCACATATAACCGGTCAATTCATCGGTTCCAAGTATAACATCTCACCGAACTACATAATTTCTCAATTGGTCCATCAACTAAGCGCTGTCGTTCTTGAACCACATATCGACCAGATTCAGCTGTATTATGGACAAAAAAAAAGGTTTGAAATAGTGCGCCCATCGAAAGTAACGTTGTTCTCACGGTCATCTTCATCAAAAACTGCGGACCAATGATTCCGCCGGACCATTACTCTCACCAGACAGTGTATTTTTCTGTGAACATTGGCAGCTCTTTCGTTGTGTGATGTTGGTCAGCGGACGAAATATGGACTTGTATCCACGTTATCCACGAAATATAACGAGGTCTGTTTCAATTTGATGGCCAACATGTCGACAGAAATGAAAAATATATTAAATAAACTCTTGTATAATTTGGCAATTCGGAATGACTGCATTGTGGTTGATTGAAATCTAATTAGTGGCAGCCTGTGACAATCAAATCTCTGGGTACATCCAGATTCAGCTCAAAGACTTCCCTGAATTGCGAAGGAGATGGCCGAGTATTATAGCATCCAACCTATGTGGATGCCGAGACACTGTGACCTGTAGAACTGGGAAGCATACTCTTGACCCAAAGCGCGCGCACAGCTTGATCATAATGACCGAATGTGACTAAGTGTAACTGTCCTCAGTGTAACCTAACCTCAATAAGAGCGCAGCAGCGGTTGACTTTTTCTGAATAATTTTCATCCCCCGCGCTCTACGAACAAAGTTCGCGCCTAATCCGAAACCGATTTGGTACATTTTTCTTCCAATCAGAGAGCAAGCGAGGCTTAATAACCGATTTTTTACTGGCAAAACTTGAATATTTTGACTAGGGGTGCAGTAAGAAGGGGCTACGCGCCACATAAGCCGAGCAATAATCAATTCATTGCACACTAGACTCGGTAATTGTGTAATTTGTCACTTAATGAAGTTGTTTGGCCGCTACCGAGCTGCAATGTGAAGCTGTTGGGCGTGTTTTTGTGGGGTTGGATTAAAGTTCGATGCTACGAATAACTTATGAATAACATTGGGCGAGACATTAGTTGAATAAGGGTTGAAGCCATCGAAATGTATTAAAAAGGAACAGATTAGCCTACTTCCAAACCAGCCAGGGCAGTCATTTGAATGAATGAGCTTTAATTAAGGTTTACTCATTTCAAAAAAAAAAGATGGACCACCGCTCAGCGGAAATGAATCGGACAGACATTCTTCAAGGTGAAATACTTTCCTGCAATTTTACTAATTGTTCAATTAATTCATTTATTTATTTCCAAAAAGAAACATTTTACAATTCAAATGAAATGAATAAGTGAAGTTGCTAAGGGGGGCTCCTTTAAAGGAATGCAATTTACACCTTGAATTGATAAAAACACGTCAATTACTTCACGCCGTGCACTTAACTTTAACATAACAACCTTCCGTAAATAGAGCTTTAAACTGGGTATCAAATTATAAACAAGTCTCGTCCTACACAAATGTGAAGTGGCGTCGTTGCGAAGAACCGGCGTCGGCTTAGACCAACAAAACACTTCGCCGTCAGGAGAAAAGCCGGTTCCGTCTCACCTCAATTCACATTCCATAAATAAAAGAAGAAAAATTCAATTGAGGTAACAAACAATTATAATTTCTGTCCACCATATTACATCAGAAGTACTTCAAACCGAAAATAAGAAAAAGAAAAAAACTGCATACACACCTAGAGACCACATATATCAAGCTACCCATTCTGGATAAGAAGTGCTTCTTGCAAAAGTTCCTTCCGCCACGGCTGTATCCCGCTCTTTTTTGTTTCTTTTCAGACAAGAAGCCACGGAGTTTTTGTTGGCTCACGACATGGCGCTCTGCTCAGAGGTACCTTATGCTGAGCACTTTTCAGCCTATTCATTAGTTGCTGGTACAGATCGTGTGTAAATGTGTTGGTCTGATGTTTGCGCTTTGCGGTACAGTGAGGCAGTTGAGCGTATCGTCGAGAGTTTCTCTCTTTCTCTCTCATTTTCTGAATCTCTGAATCTCACCCCCTCCAGAGTACAGACACTGCCGCCGGTATAATGAACACCGAACGTCATCTGTCTGATTCTCTGCCTCTCCACACACCACATGCCCGAGCCGACCAGACAAACAGCCAGCTGTTTAGTTGTTAAATATTCCACTTGTAAAAGTATCTCTTGGATACTCTTTTTCCGCTGTATTCGAATCGCGTACATACACATGCACTTCGCACGTACTATCTCTCACCGACGTGTATCCATATGGGTAGACCACAATTCAAAACAAGTGAGCCAAGTCAAGTCAGTTGATTCGTGTCTCGCGAGTACGGTATAACGTCGTTTTAGTGTCGGCGGTCGGTGGTATATCTAAAACGGCTAACGAATATCTTCTTTCTTTCGTAACTTTCTTCGCTCTCTAGACTGTATTTGTGTCGTTGTTGTGTGCGTGTTTTTCTTCGAGTCTTGTTGTTTTTACCTCATTTTTTTTTTTTTTTTTTTGTGCATGTCCACCGCATATTTTGTTTACAATCCGTTCGAATATTGCGAAAATTATTATGCATTTTTTAGCACGACAGCAGTAAGCAAGAAGCAAAAAAAAAGATCACTTAACGGTGGCAGCAACAGAAAAAAATACAGCTCCCTACTATAGCTTCAAACACCCCTTCCCATCGAGCCCAAATCGAATACACGAATACGAATACGAAAACAAACAAAAGGTTATTAACGATTAATTTGCTGTGCAGTTCGGATCGCGGACGTGGACGCGAGGTGTTTTTTAACATAAAATAAATAAGAAAAAAAAATAATAAATCGTCGCCTGGTCGTGCATTTCTCTTTTCGGAAGTCAATTTGAATAAAATATAGCCGCGCATTGTTCACTACTTCCGTTTCGAATATCCGCGCAACGAATACGCAAAACTGAATTCTAGTGAATTGGATACCTACTATACCTGAGAAAAAAGTTCATGTTCATATTGTTCAGTGCAAACAAGTGAAAGAAAATTAAACAAGTTTTAATTAAAGGCAAATTGCAGTGGCAAATCTAGAGATTTCTTGTTTTTTTGTGAAAAGTGATGGTAAAGTGATTTTTTGGAGTTACGAATATGAAGCGACAACTCTTGCAAAAAGGATAATAGCTGATGTTACGAGATGTACATTTTTTTTTTGGGAAACAAACAAAATGCAAAAAAATAGTGCCAGGATTTGAGCAGGCCATGTTGGTTGAGTTGCAAAAAAGCTTATGATTTTTAGATCAATCCGTGAGATAAGAGCAGGTAGTTTAGCGACGCAACAAAGGGGGGTCGATTTTCTTTCTTTTCTCACACAAAACCCTGATAAAGCTTAGGCAGGGCCAGAGAGTTGCTAGGATAGAGGACATGCACGATAGTCGACGGTAGACCGGGGTCAAGCTTCTGCAGCAACCATTCGTGAGGTACGCGCTATTGATCTATCGTGAGCAGATAAGACCTACGACGAAGTTTGAAAAGCGTTTCCTAGACAGGATTGGCAGTGATTCGAAAGAAGTGAATTATGAATGTAGGGGAATTCGAGGATTGAAAATGACACCCTCGGCGTAGGGGTGTCTCACGCACCAACCCACAACGCCATGGCGACCAACAGCAGGATATAGGTAGTCTTCCTCAAAAATTAAGATTTGTTCACGCTAAAACCTGCAATTTATGCTGTCAGCTTAAATCAGAAACGATTGTCAATCGGTATTAGCATGGCCTGCTGCTAGAAATTGGTAGCAAAAGTTGAGTCTCCGTCTCCATTTTGGGGCCAGGTGACTCGGATTCGATCACTTATCTTGGCCGGAACAATGGTTTTTATGGGCTCGAAGTTGCGGAGCTAGTTTGGTCGACAGATTTTCGTCGTCTGCATACTTGCCCGCTTCGTTCGATGCATTCGCCATCCTCTAGCAGGCAGGATTAAATACCCGCTTGTAGACGATAAAAGTAAACACGGTTTATCGGTCGGTCTGATCGAAGGGCGATTCGATCCTTTTTGTTTACTTCGTCGTCTGCTGCATTCTGCGTTGCAGAGGGCTTCAAGAATCAGATTACTTCTCATTCCATGCACAAATTAAAATTGCCAGTATGATGTTTTATACAGCGTGACTTCATGATCATAAGAGTCAGAATTTTGGTTGGACAAATCGAAAAGCATCGGTCTCCCAAGAAGTCGTTTGCGAAGTATGCTGAGAGAACTGAGCTGAGAAACTGCATGTAACTCCACATATTTTCAGACACGCCCATATCCCGTATTAAAACTTTATAGTTCCTTCAATGGGACGTTGAGAACGTATTCTACTGCAGTATGTCGTGTCCAACTATCATTCGCTCAGAGTCACATTTCATTATTCTAAACTGAAGCTCTTTCAAGTAGCTAAGCCTCGATGCCTGTAATCTATCGCTATATTCTCCTGAAAACGAAACTAAACCAAAGCTACCAAAAGCGAGATTTTCGTCTCAGCTATTAGAGAGTCATCGTGATCATACAACATTCTCGTTTTTGTCATCGCATGAGTGTCCCTTTGAAAATACGCTCCTTAACACAAACATGCACCCCCCTTCAACAATTGCCGAGATATAATCGAAAAATCTCCTCGATATCGCCACACAACCCGAACCATAAGCAGACTGTTGATTGAGGCAGCTGTCTCGCTAAGAGTTGAACACTCATAATAAACATTGAACTGGAAACAGCCACGACAATGCACGTGTTAATTTTTGAATAACTCATAATTTTCTAAAGAATAGATTTCGTGGGATGTTTTCCCAAAGGAAGTGATGTGACAGCTGCCGTCAAAGAATAGGACACAATTTTCGAAGTGATTAATTAAACGTCGAAGAATATCCACTTTTTCGATGATGAGCATCAGTCATTCATGTTTGGAACGCAGTCCCCCAGTCTGGATCTGTCGCTTGGATTTGACTGCAAGCGGTCTTCTTCAGTGTGTATCGTCTATACTGCCTCGAGCACCAAATCAAATTTGTTCAAGCAGATCGACGTTTCCTCCGCCAAATCCAAAACCAGTTGTAATTAACATCGACAAACAATCCTTGTTAGATGACCGTGTCCATCCAGTTTCATGACCGCCCTTGTAATGGTTCAACCACCTGCAAGTCTTAGCAGGTCATTCGTCCCCCTATACATTCCACAGATGTGAACAAACTGCCTCCGAAATGAAAGGGATACACGCTCGAGAAAATAAACGCTCAAGGCAAAATAAATCGTATCTCAAAATGAATTTGTTTACTTCAAGCCTTGTCGTTGAAAAATAAATCTACACATGAATCCACTTGTATGCCGAACGTTCAAGGCAACTCAGTTGAGTTGAATTGTAAATTGCTCTGATTTAATTGCAAACTTCACAAAGTTGTGCTCCAAGCCAACGTATTTCTCACACCATGCTGGGGAGAGTTCCTTTCTCCATTCCGGGACGGACCATACATTCCGCTTGAAAGGAGAAACGTCAACCCTTCCAACCACAGTCAAACACCTTGACCCGGTGAGTGGCCTTTGCGGGAATTCTCTCTCCCGTGTTGTTGTTTGTTGACACCAGACAATGATTCTGAAACGACGACGTGCGCGGCCGCCCACAAAATAATCGAAAATAATTGCTTGAGTCTCGACAGTGAATTTGATTGTTTCCTGCCCAAAAATCAAAAACACCCATCCCCACAACAACAACGACGATCTCAGAAAATTGTATAATTCTCGCTGAAATCAAATCGACAGCGAATATCTGGCTGTACTGGCAATCGATACCACTTGCTTCGCCAGTCGGGTTCGTGCAGCCGCCTAACACGACTTGCTCGTACTTCTCAGTCACAGCCGTCAGTCCAAGGTTATCTAGAACATGAGCAGCTTGCTTGCGGAGAGCTATCTGAAAATCATGACTGCGCGACCAAGTGTATAAAAGGTTTTGTTCTTGTAATTAAATTAATTTGATTGTATTAATTGTCCGTGCTATTCGCTCGTGACACAGGCGACGACGACGACATCGCGAAACACCTCGCTCGTAGCGCGGTGAAAGTGGTCCTCCACAATGCGAGGGAGCCAGGGTGGAGCTGGCCAGAAATCCAAATAAGTTCGGCTTCGAGACATGTAGAAACAATTTTGTTTCGCTGAGCAGAAAAAAAAACCCACAGTGCCGATGAATATTCTCAATGTTTTGGTCATCAAGCTATTTGCGTTCGGAGCGTCCGTCCGCCTTCCATTTTCGTCAAAACATACCTACCCACCCGTGAGGTAATCGCACACACTGAATGAAGCTTTATTTTTAAGGCCATTCGACGAAAAAAAATTTAAGCCGTGACCTGATGCGGCGTGAAATGATTGTATAGCTAGTCCAAGCGGCGACGCTCGGTGGAGTGCGATTTTAATCCGGGTTTGGTGTGAAATACTTTATTGATTGTAGTGTGATTTTTTCCGCTCCTCCCTACCCCTTAATTTCTTCGGCG
Source organism: Eristalis tenax (assembly GCA_905231855.2). Lineage (NCBI taxonomy): Eukaryota > Metazoa > Arthropoda > Insecta > Diptera > Syrphidae > Eristalis > Eristalis tenax. Next base: position 64,499,425 of record HG993126.1, on the reverse strand, counting down.
CACATTACAACTGTTAAGTTTTGTGGAGAAATGTAATTAGAAACTAATTTGTTCGTATTTGGTTCAGTGGACATTAATCATGCTTAGAGTGACTGGAGGTTTGTTATCGAGTGGTGTTAGTCGATGTAAATGATATTGAATTTCCAGTAATCGCAGTCGTGCACAGATTGTGAGCTCGTTTTGCACGCACCAGTCTGTGAGGCAGGCAAACAGGTGGTTGCGTTGTTGATTGTGTCTGCTAATCGTTGTTCGCTGGGAAATTACGAGACTTTTGGTTTTGAAAATGAACGGGTTGCAGATGGTCAACTGGTGCGTTAATTGATCTATTTTCTATTTCAAATGGGTTAACTGAAGGTCAGTCAGTCTGAGAACAATGCTATGCGAGCTTTAAGTTGCTGTGCATATCGTGGTCATCGCAAGCCTAAGCCTGTTCATGACAGACGTGCATGGCCCGTCCTTAATTTCTCAACTGCAATACCATCCAATGATCGGTATGCATTTGTGTTAGCACAGGACTAAAAAGTACTCCATCCGCCATACTGAACGTCCTCCTTGGATATATTCGGAAGGCTGGCTTCGCACTGGTCTGGACTGGACTGATCTGGACTCCATATGACGCCGCCCTCTTCTGCGAGATGAACTTCCCAACCACCATTCCCTCCAGATTTAAATGGAAGACTGACACCGAGAAGTTGACTGGTTTTCTGCAGATGACTCAAGACAGTGCCAAGTCCGATCACATGGCATTGTAGCATTCTCATGCAGAGACTACGACGACCAAAGTGACAATGTCCTGGCTCATATCCAAGAGGCAAATCATTATTTGTTTGGACAAGTGGGGCTGCGATTGAATACCCGAAGCAGGTCACTCTTGATTCTAAGACTGTTCTTATTTCTGTCGATTGTCTCCCGATGGGATGATGAGCATTTCAATATTCATGTCATGTGATCTTGAGCTGGCAGTCGCCAGGCCAGTCAAGACATAACGACAAACCATCTTCTAAGCCTATGTCTCTGTTCACATCAAGGCATTGTAAAAGGTCTGAGACACGTGCCTGATAGCAAAGCAGTGAAGCTCAACATTAAATTCTCGGTCACTGCCATAATCGACAGTCCACGGCTTCGACTAAGGCCACGTCATGAACGACGGTACTACGCAGTCTGAGCAGTTCGGCAGACCAGATCGAGACACGAGACACTGTGTATTCGTCTTCAGGATATCTAACTTAATGACTTTTGTAGAAACCTTCTTAACTTCAATTGAGCGAGCTGAATAATAATAATAAGAATAATAACCCGATCACAAGCCTGTTTTGGTTTAAATGTGACAGCCACTTAAGCCTAGATAAGGTAGACGGATGTTTTCAACGTCCCGGGTAGGTCCTGATGGAGCCATTGTGATGACATTTTGTGTTTACCAAGTTTGCAACCTAGAATGCCCTTCCAGTGGCTTTGTTCGAGATCAAAATCCAGTGGTCATGTGAATATTTTAAAGGGTTCATGTCTGGTTGACGTTCCTGCTTGATTTTATTTGGCCGCCATTGTAGTCTAGATGACACATATGACCGATCACAATTTATTAACAGTACATTAGGTCGCAGTAAATTGTGTTTAAGTTACTAAAACATTTCAACCGATGCAGGTCCCAGCCGCTCTCCTAATCACCCCTGGCAGCGCACACTCTATCAGACTGTAACCTCTGGTGAAGCTTTTTTCCAGTAAGATCCCATAACATCCGGGACTAGTCGCCTGTAATTTTAATTTCATCCAATGAACCTCAATCTATGTACATATTGGACATAGTCGATGGGAATCCCTTGCTTACGAGCTTTGTTCGTAAGAGTAACTGACACGTAAGTAGGGACGAGTCCTAAACCGATATCTCGGCTCGTTTCTTAATTGACTTGAGTCGCCGCTTATGACAGACATGTCTTACCTCGGGTATATTCTAACACCCACGAGTAGGAGCAAGAACAAAAATGGACACAACATGGAATGAATTAACACTATAAGACTGCCTCACGCCACAACCAGGTTTCATTTTGAAAAACGCAACACCCTGTACTTGAATCATATTCCTGTTCTAAAATTCTAATTTGTTTCATGCCTTATCTCCGCCACGTGATAAAGGTCAACCCCTTGATGGATTTGATGACTTGCCACTACATACTTACAGTTGTGCAATAAAAATCCTGATTACCTGATTTTTTATTTGCCCTTGAAGTCATTTGTAGTACGCGAAAATGTTTAATTTTTCGAGTCGTTTAAGTGTGCCATAAATTTCTTAAAAGCCGACAAAACCACAAAAAAATTTGCCTCTAATTTGCGCGAGACTTACTTGCTCGCCGAGCACAATTTCATGCATGATGTATTGACTAGCAACAACAATCGCAGCGCTGATGCAGTGACACAGATTTTAGAATGTTTTCTAGACAGTTAAAATGTGGCAGAGAATAAGTGGATTCGAGAAGTGAACCACTCTCAGGGTGCACAAGATCACGTCACCATGAAATCGATTATTCAAATGGGTCTACTCACCAGCCTCCAAGTTTGATTAATTAGCTTAGACCAAATTTTAAGTCTGTATTTGGAAATACAGGGTTTTATTGCTTGTTGCCTGAATATAAAGTTCATTTAATTTATTTATAATCCAATAACGATCGCAGGCTGATCTAATATATAGAAAGAGAATTTGAATGTGAAGTGTGGTGTATATTTAGGCCGTAAGCGCAGGTTAACTGCACTCAACCAACAATTGCGGCGACAAACAAAACACTAAAATAGTTTATAGCTTGCATGGCGTGCAGTCGATTACGGTTTGATTAACTAACACAAAGCGGCACGCAATCGTGACATCAGTTATTAAAAAGTGATTATATCTCCTATGCAAGTGTTGTTGTTTCAGTTTTTAAATAAATATCAGTGCTTCACATGATCTTCTGTTCACAATCGAAAGGATTAAATTACCCCCATCACGCGGTACTGGATTTACGCTGCGTATTGGCTTTCCTATTGTATGCACCTTCCACAGACATCACAGCCGACAAAAAAAAAGAAGAAATCTACAATAATGAACCCCAAGAAATAGATGAAGGAAGTCACGCCAGAACGCATTTCTTGAAAGCCGCAAAAAATATATGTGGCGTGCATTGTATATGCGAAGTAACAAACATAAAAACCTCACCTCTTAACAGAAGACACAGGACATGGTCGTTATTGTTGTTCTTCTTTTCATTTTCAGAACAAAAACGAAACTCTTCGCTTTTGCTGTTACGAACTCAGACTTTATTGTTATTAAGCGGATATGTGTGTACGTGTATTTCTTTTATTTTACCTCGTGTGATTTTTCCGTAGAAGTCCATGAGACAGCATAGGTTTTATGTCGTTATGCCAGGATGGCTTTTATATCCTTTTCATTCGACGGCCAGACGCCAGACGGAGTGGCTTTGATTTAATTAGACATTTTAAGAGTTCCTTAACATTGCCAATGATGAGATGTTTTTACTTCTAAATGTGCACTTTTTATGAAGCATTTAAATTAATGACGGGTGGTGGTGACTCGGAATGAGGTAGGCTGAGTTGATACAATTTAAATGGAAACACTTCGCTCGGGAGTCTCCTACGTGACCAAAATCAGTAATCAGAGGTTAGGAAGTAATTGCAATTGCGCTCTGCGTTCTTGAACTGTAGCAATGTCATATACGGCATGGAATTTCAAGGACCTAGCTACTTTAATGCGACTTAAATGTATCGATATAAACAAGGGGTATCTTTCAGGGAGCAATTTTTGAACTTCCTCCAAGACAGTTGCTAAACGTCAGTGAAATTGGGGACCTGACCCATAGAATCTATCGCTTGAGTTACATTTGTAATCCGCAGAAATGTGAAGCCTTGCGTCTACAACGCAAATTCATATAAAATTGAAATGTTTGAAAATGAACTACGAGCTGACATTATGCCCTTGGTCAGCGGGGTCCCCGGTTCGAATTCCAGTGAATGCAAAGTTCGTACGCTTTTATCTGGTTTTCAAATCTGGTCCAGTCACTATTTACGTCTGGGATAAAGTAGAAGTAGTAGTTGTCTGACTGTGGGTATCACGAAGGACCAACATGGCGTGCTTAGTGAGCTCAGGAATTCACTAGCTGCCCCCTTCCGCTCACAAACAGTAGTAGTAGTAATTTTATTGAGATTAAATTACAAACGTCGTTCGCATGAATTTGAACGGCAACATCTGTCGAACGCTACACTATTTGACAACATCTGTCTCCTCGTGGGCCGTATTCGCTGTCTTCTCAATCTCGCCTGTCAGGCTTTTGACAGAACGCAACCCACAAGACACATGGTCTGCGCCCTCTACTGCTCATACACTTATGTGAACATGCTTGTCAAAGCGCTGAATGCGTTCATCTAAGTGTTGACAACTAAGTTTATTGAATATTCCCACAAGATGTGGAATTTTAAATTCCCCTCTACCGTTGAACGGTCAAAAATTGACTGACGTTACGATGACTTTTAATATGCAAAAACTGGTAGTTTCTTCCAAGACGATCGATACCCGCAAAAATCGACTACAACACCATGAAAGTTTCGATTAAAGGGCCACTCATTTGAGCTCATTACGAATTGCGAACTTCCCCAATTCTGACTTGATGTGGAGTTTTCTGCAGCTACAAACAGACGCTTCATAGCCAGATTTTTGGTTCGTGAATTTGTGGATGCGTTTGCCTTTTTGATTGCCTCGTGGAGAAAGAACTTAAAATCGTTAATAAGGACGCTTACACTCGATAACTGCAATCCGCATCCTTTTGCATACCGAGACGTATAACTTTTTGCTTATATTCGACGGAGATTGCTAGTTTCTGAAATTTCGCATTCGCAGTTCGCGGCTCGTATGAATGGCACTTAAGGCGATTGTGGATGTTTGTGGGCACTGTCAAGTGGATTTTTGCGTATACTGCATCTTGTGAATGGGTGAGGTGGTTGTGGAATGCACTTCCATGTTACTTACATGATTGGTCCTTTTTACTGCGACTCAGAGCAATAAGAGCCCGTCCATTGCACAGTTGTGGCGAACCAATCGGACCTAAGGGTGAAACGAAGTAAGTATGCGGTAGTTACTACATCATCGAAACATTCGATCGGGGCGCGATCGGAGGGAGGTATGATATGCTTTCCACCTTCTCTTCGTCCATGCATCTTTTGCAGAAGTCGGTTGTGACATGGCCTAGCCTCCCAACAGGAGGCAGTATCCTGTAATGATACCAACCACTGATATTTTATTGTTTCATAAAGAGGAGGGTGCCTTACATTAGTTGGTACCGTCAATGTCGTTAATGCCAATAGTTTGTCGGTCGGCAGAGTGGGTGGGATGAGTTCTTGTCTCTCTGGCTACAAGTGAGACTCCAAATCAGTTGGGCCTACCACCGCCACGGTGAATAGAGAGTAAAGATACATTTGGAGACTATTTGGCTTAAGCCATACTCATCAGCAAACGTCGAATTTCGATTCATGATTGATTGGAATTAATTAGATTTTTAGCTCACAATTGTTTCACTGCGTTTTGTTTTAAAACATGAGTAAACCAAACTACATCCAGGACACAGTTTGGTGCCGCTTGGGCCATTGAGAGTGGCATACAATGGCGCGATTGTGGTTAGATGGCATTTCTGATGTTGACCAACGTGGACGGGGTTTACTTTCAACAGACCGTAGCCACATGGTGGTTAAATAATAGCTCTGTTGTAGGAACAGCATTGTAGGTGTATGTTTTAGAGGAACAGAGACAGCAACCAACCGCTAATATCCAGCGATTTAATGCCTTTCGGCTTTTCCTTTGCAATTGTCTTCACCAATGTTCGTCCACTGAAAATTCTCGAAATTCAGAAAACATGACGGAAAATTTTCTTCTGAAGACAGACAACTTCAAGACTTACGTGGTTTCTAAATATTAAGTCAGAGCCTGTTTTGTTAAAAATCGTGCGATTTCCAATGAAGTTAAAGTCACACCTCTTGTGTGCTATGTGAGTCCCCCCGCCGTCTCTCTCTGTCCCTCTCTCTCTCTCTCTCTCTCTCTCTCCCTCTCTCCCTCTCTCCCTTTCTCCCTCTCTCTCTTCCCCTCTATCTCTCTCTAAGCACGATTGCCTTCTATTTGACTGCATTAAATCCGGAAATCGGAATCACATCCCATAGGGTAACTTCAAAGATTCTAATCACACCACGAGGAAATAAACCGTGTGCGTGGTATCGAAGTTATCTCATAGCATGCCTCTACCAAGCGAACAAACTGTTTATTCCTACTATCGATGCAATAACATTACGTATGCCCACTTGTGTGCTGAATATAGATCCATCTTCACTCCATGCGCTACAAGTGCACAGATTCGTTCTCGTGATAATGCGGCATATAATCTGCAATTCAGTTACGGATAATCCTCCATACTACACTGATCCAATTTTAAGCACTCACCGGTTCGCGAGTATCATGCGCTGCTACATTGTTGCCACGACCGCGACGCAACGTCGCTCCACACAGCGTTTGTGTGCTGGGCACTCTTCACCGTTCAAACGATGCAACACGCCGTCTAAGGCAAATGAGGAAAAAGCAAACAGAGAAGTCGTCCGAGAGAAAAAACCTCACCTCAAGCCTGCGGTGCATGACTGCAATTGAATAGAGGGCATATCGAATTCACATACAAGTGCTGCTGTAAGGCACACTCGGCGCAGATCCACGAGATATAGCTCCTCTGCAGAAGTAGAAGAAATAAGTGACAAAGGCGGGTAATTAGCACCCATGTGTGTACCTAAGTATGCATATATCATAAGTCACGTCTCACGTTGCGTTTCTATTTCCAAATTGTGGTTCTTCACAATGCGAGCAACCAGGTGTTTCCGCAGCAACACACTGCAGCGCATATAATGTAGGTTGTCACCTCACCGCCGACAAGAGCGTGCGTTACATTCGCTGCGAGGATGAGGTATACACGGCGAAATGTAAACCAGACCACACAAAAACCAGATATTATGTAAGGAACCCGAAGAGGTACACGGTTTGTGGTTCTTAAACGTGAAATGTGAATTTTACGTTAGTTTTTGTCTCGACCCGTTTGCCCCCATAAAACGTCTGCAGACATTCGCCTTAAGTGCCACGCGAAAATAGGATGTGTTGAGGCATTGTTTGCGTGGCGGAGCTGCGATGAGGAATGATGATGGAAGCAGAGACATGCCTATGCGCCGGCGTGTGGGACTTTTTGCTGGGAAACAGAAACGGAAAAACAAAAACAAACGTAACAAAGTTCCAATGGATACTCTTGAAAATCCCCTTCAGACAGACTGCACGAGAGGAGGAAGGTGTGTATCACTCTGCTTGCGTATACATCCGGTCTGTTGATATACGAGCGCATTTATTTCGGTGCAGAGACAAGCCGGTTTGCGTACGAAAAGAGAAGCATGATGAACTGCGTGAAGATTGGAGAGAAGAGAAAGGTTCCGAAATGAGGTCTCTAGTCTGTTTTCCTTTCTGTTGGTGTCCCACCATCACCGTAGGAAGCTGCTCTATGACTAAGATGGACCATATTGATTGATCAGGTGTGGGTTACCTATTTTTTTTTTTGCCTCCTCATTTCGCAGTTAAACACTTCCGTCTTTGCGCATTTTTTGTGGTTGTTTTTACGATGTGGCAATAAAGGCGCACACAGTCGCACACAATGGACAAAGGCGAACAAAAGCAGTGCATTAATCTTTTGAACTTAAAATGTTTGTTTTTCGTTTCCACTCAGGCGAATACGCAACATGGTGCAAATAAAAAATGAACTTTCGCACAGATTTACTGCCCATAAAGTAAGTTTATTTATTTTTTCTTTTTTCCCCTTTGCTTGTGCATACATAAATATTGTCAAATGTCGCGTTGAGTAACCGCGGTAGATGATGGTGTGCTGGGTTCGGGATATATTTTAAATCGATGGACAGGTTGTGTAATTGTTTTATTTGTTTTCGGGTTACACAACGACTGCGTTTAGCATTTGGAATGTGAGGTGTTGGACTTGCTTAACTGGCAATGAGAACATTGATGGAGAGCGCACCACAAGTGCCGACTACCAGTCAGTGTGCTAAGTGAGTTTCTGTGTACCATTGTACGCCGACAAATAAATACCATGTCAGCTAGGAAGCCAGATTATGATGATGTTGTCAGTGGAGAGTCATCCGAGGGATGGAGCTGTAAGCACATACATTTTCAGAAACAACGCTCCTAATGCACAAGTACTAATAGGAAGCGAGGTACATACTCAAATGTCAAATGTACATATTCTTCTCTTAAGCTTAGGAAGACTAGTAGAACTCCAACACCTCACATTCCAAATAATTAACCCTTTTCGTGCAACTAATCTTGTGTAGCTAGGTAATGACTTGTGTCATCCGTTGTCTTGTTCTTCTTCTTCTGACAGCATTGAAGTCGTGGGTCTCAATCTACAAGACCTTAGCCAGGTACCTTGAATTTTGGTACTTGTTCACTCTTGAACTCCATGTGCGTGCGCCATCGGTTTCGTGGGCGTCATCCACTGCGTTGTTCCACTGTCACAGATTCCAAGACTCTTCAGGCTGAAACAGTGCGCTCAACATGGACTAGCCATCTTAGGTGTTGGATCCTTGTAGCTTTTCCCACGGGTATTAAAGCAAACAGGACTAAAGATTGAGGACTGATCGCAGAACTGTTCTCTCAAAGGGTTCGAAGGGCTCTTTCATGTTTTGTTGTCTCCGAGTCATAACGAATTGGTTTCCAGGATCATGCTGCTTGATTTTTCAACTCATTTATTTGTCCTTTTGTGACCATATTGTCATTAAGAAGTTGTCAAATAGGTGTATCCACGCGACGGCAAGCATTGATCAGACGAAGATCACTCAACATATGCATTAATTGCTCGCTTTACTATCTCAACAAAACGTACTCCTCAAGAAACAGACTCTCCATTGGCTTCACTTCGAACAAAGGTCTCAGCATGTCAGACTAACTCTCGAGCACTTGATTAAACTTCTACAGAGACCTATGGGTCTGGACTGGGAGTGGCTTTAATGCACTCTTTCAATTAGAGACATGCGATTTTATTTGAAACCTGAAACAATTTCTAATGCTGCCTTCCATTGTTGACGAATTTTCAGCAGAGGTTGTCTAAAGCCCGTGATCACTTTGAGTTTTTACTGGAGTTTCCAGCCACCCAACCTTCTAGAAACGGAAGAATTCGAAGGTCTTAGCTGGAGTCTTGATTTCTATTCGCTTGAGAACGCCTTGGTACAGCTCATAGTTTGCTCTCAATAGATCCACAGTCTGCGTCTTCTACCAACGACAGAACGGAAGGCACCACGTACAGTGTTGCAATGAATGCCTTAGTGAGTGCCTTAGCACTCACTTGAAGATTGCTTGTTGGTGGTATTCTTATTTTATAATTTTACGACTTAGTTGGAACGAGCGAAGGTACGTGTCCTTATTTGCTGCCATTGCTGCTGTGAACCTGAAGCTGTGACAAGTGCCAGATCGGGACATTGTTTAATTTGAAGACGTGACAGTAAATTGGCTTATGACTTGTGTAGCAACCAGCAGTTTCCGTAAATGAACCTGTTTGCGAATTTATCCAATAACCTGCGTGAGCTGAGTAACAACAACTATCAATCAGTGATGGCACTTCAATTCGAGGTGAACCAGTGACTTTTGATTTAACTATCATTAGGAGAATGTTTATCCACGACGTGGCATTTTGTGGGACCTGGTCCAAGTGTGCTTGCTTCCATCTACAGTCCGCCACTAGAACTTACGAGTTACTCACGTCCTCAAGCTTCAACTTCATTATGCCGAGTTTTTTCTTGGAATTTATTTCATAGAACGAACAAAATGCAATATCATCTAATTAATCGACCGCAGCGAGTACACCATTTTATCAATTTCGAATTTTACCAATTCACGCTGATGAGCACTTTTGGTCTTCAGTGATGAGAAGATAAGTGCATTCAGTGCCCACAACGTTTTATTCTCTCCACTCGGTCTGTTGAAAAATGCTTTCATTTACAGCCGAGCACTCATCAAACACGACGACGCCTTCAGTGAAATCAAGTCCAAGCTCTCCGCCTTTGATTGCCTCTATTCTTTATTTTGAAGAGGTAGAAATGTGTTCCTTTGAATCTTTAAGTGGATTCACATTCGTGCGGTTTACATATGCTCTCTCTGATAATTCATAGCTCTGCGCATGATGTTTCCAAAATGGAACGCTTGCAACCACAGCAAGCGTCTTAATCTCACAAAGTACTGCGCTACCTTGACACACATCGACTTGAGAACTGCGAGAGACTCGGGTAACCTCAGCGAACCTTTTTATTTCTGCTCCTCCATTTGCCTGAGGCATCATCGGCATGTGCCTGTAAGCTTGTATTCCGTATAGCTCTTCACTTCATCAAGAGAATCGCATTTAACTCGTACTCACCTTCCTTTCTGCACTCGACTAACTTAAGAGAATCAAGATCAAAGTAAATATTCTTGAAAGCAAAATTAAAATCAAAACGTTGTCTCTCATTAACCCAAATATGAAATAGGCAAACCTCGATAGACGGTTCAAGAGGAATAAGCGGATTGCGGATTTGCAAACCGACGACGCTTGAATGAATCACTTCAGATACAAAAATCGGCGTTCAATTTGCATCGCCTCAGAACAGCATTCTGATTTCACTTTTCCCACTCGGGGCCCAAGGAAGCAGACGCATTAACGCGTTCTAACTAATTATAAATAATTGGGTATTCGTGCAAAAAATTAATGACCGCGCAGCGAGAGAAAATCTCAGTTAATTATTCAGAATAAAAACAGAAGCATCAGCGGCAAACAGCGAAACAAAAAATGTCATGAATCTCAGCGGGGACATAAAAACGAACACAATTCTATTGAAGTTCACCGTGTCTCGGTTTCCTGTGTAGTTTGTTTAATTTGAATACATTTTTCTTTTTTTGCAATCAGGCTGCTTTTGGTTGCGCAATTGGTTGCGATTTGCATTGCGCTTGAGAAGATCGCTTTTATTGCTCACCGGACCGATGTAAATTGACGATATATGACGACATCAGCACAGCTTACAATTTATTCTATTAGCGAGCAATGGGAGCTGTCAGTGATATCGCAAGACAACTGAAAAGAAACATCTATTAAATATCGCAAGTGAATATTTGTTTAAGTATTTAGAACGTGAATGCGAAACATTGATGTGCTGGCACGACGCCAGTCTCTAATAAAATCGAAGTGAGTTTTGAGAAGTGATGAACGTCGAACTGATGTGAAACTGAAGGACACGTGTAGACTAGGGTACATCAAATTAGTGGCTTAAAAGTATGTGCCAGACTATGTTTTATTCACAATTAATTCGAAAGCAATGATAAAAACATTTAATTTTTATGTTATTATTTGCTAATAAAATTTGTCCTTCGCAAGGAATTTCGCCAGTCTATTCGAAGACAGTGTGTCTCGTTAATTCGCATTCCAGTCTATAAATATACAAGTGAAAATCCGCCTCTGTGTTTGTCTGTACTCGGTGGACACCCGGAAGTTTGTATATCTGAGTCGATATTTGACGCAGAATTATTGGATTTGATAGGGGACATCCAAAAAGACTGTCTACACTGGTCCTTGTTTGGCTGAAGATATGGACTCAACCAACCAACAGCCCCCCAGCAACGCGATCGCTAGTTAGGTGTGTCCCATTTCAGTGCGTGAACTTTCTTTGCATTTATCATACACATAGACAGACACATGGACTACACATAGATCCGTGGATCGCCACTCCCCATAGTCATCTTCGAGAAGAAAATCCCTACCAGCATTTCGTGCAGATCGGATTGGAGGTCTGACAATCAGACGCTGGACGATCCTCTGCGAATATGCACAAGCAGATCGAAGGCGGACTAAATCGGTGGGTATAGGAATCTACTCCAAAGCCCTTACTATTGTTCTCTCCCCTTGAAGCTCCCTGATCACTGAAGAGTTTCTCATGCACTGTCAAAAGGGATTGCACTGTTCAGACACCTTTGCGGCCTAATTAAGTCCCTGAACAATGTCATTGTTAAATCAAAAACGTCCCTTAATTACAGACTATTTGAACGAGGTGGTTGAGATCTAAATATACTCCTCACGTGGGTCCCGGGACGCTGTACATACCGGCCTCCTCTTTTACACCAGGAGCAGATTCCCCCTCTATGTCACTCGCTATAGTCTACAGTCTTCTAAAGACTCTTCAAACAATGGTTAGAAGCAAAGAAATGGACATCACTAAATGTCGAACGATCACTCACGGTCTCCTCAGACCACTCATCGGTGTCATAACACAACTCTGCACGATTAGCATGCATGCCCCGCAGGATGGGTGTCCCGCACAATGATGTGACATACGCGCTTTTTTGTCGACAATTTCCGTGGGGGTTTTGCATGGGAGTTATTGGCACTAGGCTTAGTGATCTCTAACGTGAAACTTATAGACCGGCGAAGGATGATTGACACAGATGAATTTTTTTTTTTTTTTTTTGTCAAAATTTGAACGTTTATTTAAGAAAAACGTGTACAATAGTATAATTCAAAGTACTGCCCATCTGAAGCTATGACGTTTTCCCATCTTTCTGGCAATTTGTGGATCCCATCCGAAAAGAACTGCACCGGCTTGGCAGCCAAGAATGAATCAAGCCAATTTTAGATATTCTGCTCGGATGTGTGGTAGTCAGAAGGGACACGGTTTAAGGCGGCTGGGGTAAAACCTCTCATCCACTGTTTTCCAAATAGTTCTCAAACGGAATAGCAACGTGGAGCCGAGTGTTGTCATAACGGAAAATTATTGCCTCGTGTCTGGTCGCATATTCCGGGCGTTTTTCAGCTACTGCTCTCTTCAAACGGATTAATTGTGTTCGGTAGCCGTTGTCCATTGATGGTTTCACCCAGTTTTAGCAGCTCATAATACAGCACATCCTTCAGATCCCACCAAATACGTAGCGCTCATAAAGCTTTAACTGTCACGTGCCATCTTCTCTTATTGTCTTGTTGTGTTTCTCGTGTTTGAGCGGAAATTAATTATTGGAGATATATCCGATATCACAGCTGATTGTCCTCTTGACAACGCATTAACTGACTGGCATGGAGACAGAGTGAAGAGCGGCATCCCAATGGGCCCAGCAGGAAATATATAAGTGAGACATGGCTTACACCCGCCTTCTCATTTAGGCAAACAATGTAGAAGTCGCTTGTCTCTATAAAAAGTCATTTTTTATCGACTGTCGAGTCCTAAGCTATGAAGGGAACAAGTTCTTCCTGAAATTGTTATCACTTCCTTGATTTTCAAGAAAACGTTTTTTGAAGTCCACATACAGACTTGACTCAGACTGTTTCTTGTTTTTGACTGAATTAAATGGGGCAAGAATGAATAGGCTTCGATCGGTCCTTTCCATTGGCGTTTGCAAATGCAACGCCTTCTAGCGCGCCTGTGAAGCTCTTCTGGTTGAAGAAATCTGAGTGATCTTCTTAGGCACAAAGAGTGCAAGACGAATAGCCAGGGCACTGGCCGCGATCACGTAGCCAGATTGAGTACAACGCAGAAAGTGAAACCGTGACCCACTTAAAAGGAGAACACTAAGCAAACCGACGTGGGAATGAGGAGCCCTGCAGATTTTCACGCCAAGGCTCGCTATTTCGGCAAGAAGTCTCTATCAGAGCTGTGATACTCGTGGAATCTTAAGTTCTTTTACCAAATTTTTAAAGTAATCAAAATTGTCTGTAATACATTTCAATCTCAATTAAGAGTGACCTCCACTCGACAGGTTCAATGAGTCACAGTACGTTGTTACAGACAAACAGAAAAACCCCATCAATGAGGCATACTCTTCTTCACGGCTAAGTAACGTGCCTATGAATTGTTCCCACGGTCCCCCCTAATCACCGGCCACCTAAAGCGTTACGAAATCACCCCCGGTGATGAATTACCTTTTTCCCAAACGTGCTGCGGTTATGAGCAAGATTCTTAGAAATCATGCAATAACAAATACACATGAATGTGTACTCTCGTGTAGTGTTTAGCAGTGTCTGAGGATTAAAGGCAGAGGCTCGATTGCGAGCCCCCACATTGTGCTTGCGATATAATCTCTCTTTAACCCACATTCAAATGAGTGCTGCTGTCTGGGCTGGTGGTGTGCTATCTCCCCTTGCTGATTATGAAATTGAATTGATTTTTTTTTAATTAAATTCTTCATCTATAGCTTGCTGTTTGGTAAGGGGGGGATGTAGTATTTTTTGCTTGAAGATTTAATTTCGATAAATGACTCTAATGCCGGTTCAATCGATCCCTCATCTGCTCTGGTGGCAGAGGGAATGCGGTCTTAAGACCGAACACACACTTCATCGTCCGATACCGATTTCGCAATTAAGTGGGATTAATTGAGTATAATTGGGGTCAGCCGCAGTTCCCAAATCGATTTCATTGAAAGCTTATGTGTTTTTGTTCTGTTTGGTAGACACTCAGACTTCAGTCTTTTTGGTTAGCAGATGACAGCCTAGACTACTAGCATGTAAGTGTACTTCGTTTAATTGAGTTTGTCAAATAAAGGGACGCTGCCGAGAAATGGATGCGTCTTCGACTCCGAACCTGTGGGATAACGCAACAGAGGACACATACGGTGTACGGTGGCACGCATGTGGTTGGTATGCCGATCTGGAGACTTAACAATCTTGGGACGGAAATGTATGTCATGGCTTTTATTTACCAACTACTGAATAGGAAATTCAAAACTTCCTCATTCACGCAAGGGGGTGTGTTCTCTTTCCCCTTCTTTGGGACTATATATTGTTATCTGTCGAGAGGCTTATGTGCAGATTGTTGCTACCGGGGTTTCACTTTACTCATTTATCAGGTCTGCGACCCATTGATGGTCTGAGCCTAAGCTATCGCTGCCTTCCATCGCTGACGGTCCCGGCCAGTCATCCAGACCAAGCTGTCTTGCTTCCGCGATGACTTGGTTTCCAGGAGGCTCGGATTCGGTGACGATGTCGATGTCATCTGTGTAACCCAGTTGAACTGACTAGTAGATGATGTTTCCTTCCGCGTTTGCAGTTGCCCGTACAGGTCCTATTCTCTTTACTAGTTGGATGAGGTAGGATCGCATTTTTTGTAAATGGGACTGTCACTCCAGTCATCGGGCATGTTTTCGTCTTCCCACCCTTATACATCATGCAGAAATGGATTGAGAATACGGACTGGGAGGCTACCCTCTTCGACCCTCGCTCACTGTTCCACACAGACACTGATGGCAAGCCAAGCTGGGTACGAGAGAAGAAAATTGGAAAACAATCATAGGGAGACAGAGTTGCTTTAGACACAATCGACCGGTGGATGCTTGCCACGAATGCTCACTAAAATGCAATCAACGTCGTTCCGAAGACGTCACTTCAATTGAATGCAACTCCCAGTTACGAATTAACGAATACCATCCTTCAAACTTAATTTCAGTTGCCCTCGCATTCATAGTCGAGACTTTATATTTCGAAAAAAAACGCAGCCCCAAAGAGGTCACCGCTTCAATAAAAAAAAAGTGAACAATTTTATTTTTTAATTTAAACAATAAACATTTTCGAGGGACACTTTTAAGACAAAAGCTCACGCACTCTAATGCATAAACGGCTCAAATTAGTCAGAGGTCGGGCTGGCCATCTACGTAACACATGCCCGTCGTGTTTTCCTGAGTTCGAGGGCAGTTGTGCAAAGATTCAAGTGTCAAAGTAATTGAAAACCAAAAAAGAAGTTGTATCTCTTTGTTTGCACACGGTCGCAGGTCTTATTTGAACATGTGTGAATTCAGACTTGAATATTCATTCGCGGGGTAGATAGCGCTGGTTGTATTTGCTGGGGATATCATCCGCTGATAGAAGCTCTTATCCATTGTTGAACCTTTATCTAGATAGAAGATATAGACTAATGAGCATTGACACTCGCAATAATTAAACATGCACATCGATTGCACATTGATCAAGTTCAAAGTCTGAGCGGTTATCTGGAAAATAGTTTACATTTGTTACTCTTGAAAACCCATCAGTGAATATTGGATATGAATATTTTCATCGCGTTTATGTGTCTTTTTGACAGTCTTGATTTAAATTGAGCCGACGTGTTGCATTCCATTGCCCACTCCTTCAAAGTCACACTTCTGATTTGGTAGATCTAAAAATCTTGGGCTGTAGTCAGTTCTTCCAGCACTTGGCGCTGAAAAGAAGCTGCATTTCTGTACAGACAGTGGACGCATGATTTGAATTTCTCCCACAATCAGCTTCATAGCACGACCTGTGTGTGATGTCTTGTTGAAACAGCAAGTTCGAGACGCGCCTCGTTGATTCAAAGATGTTTTTGACCATTCACCAATCCCTAGTAGAGCGTTGCCTGTCCTCTATCATCTTCAAAGAAAGGACAGCTCATTGTCCCCGCCCCATGTGCCGCACGAGTTTGTTAGCATCTATTCGAGGATGTGGTTATATTTACTGTGGCAAGTGCAGGTTTTCGTTGTCCTAATACCGGCTGTTCTGTTTGCCAAAAATCTGGCTCAGTGATTAGTTGATTACATTTCTAAGTTTGGGCCCGTTGTTGCTGTGCTCTTCTATGTGTGGCGCTAGAGTACCGGGCGGACCTTGGATGAGAGTTAGTTGAAGACCAAAAAAGCCATCTGCTTCTAGTAGCGCACACCAATTGTTTGGGGTCCTTCTCCACTTATTTGTCCAAGACTCTTCGGGACTGATCAAAGACGTTCCTGTCTTAGACTTATCTCGCTGCACAACCTTGTGCGTCTAGAGCCTTCAACGCAAACGTGCCCAAAATTGTACCTACCCCCTTTCCTTCGAACAGATCGGAGACGTATTTGTCCACTTTTGGACGCCATATTGATCACAGATCTGGCGTAGAGTCACAATAATTCTACCAGAGAGTCGTCTATAACTCAATTCCGTCTTGAGCCCAAGAAGCAACGGTTGTCGACTCTGGGTGGACGGAAAAAAAGTGCTAGCTACCACAAAATTATATCTAACCGAGGTAGACGAAATCCGTGACAAGTTCCAAGGCATACTGCCATCCATGTTCTGTCTTGATGTTTAGTTTTGCCTTCGATCACTTCCGCCTCCGTCACAAAGCTCGCAACAGTCTCATAGACGAACCGCTGCGTTCCAATCCGCTAACACGTGTCGGAACTTCTAGAAGGTCGTGCCTCTACTGTTAGCCTGTGAGTTTTGAGATCTTCCTTCTCCAAAATTAAATGTTATCGATAATTTTCACCATCTGTCAAGTGATCACTAAAAACAGAACGTCGCAAAAACATGTAAACCACCCTGTACTCCCGTAATCGAAACACTGATAGTCTGACTCACCTTTGAACTTTCTTCCAAACAACACAAAAAACTCCAAACGTGTCATCACCTAGTTTCGTATTTCCTACTCAACCAACGGCAGCTTTGTGCAGCACAATCTCGGAAGGCGTGCGTATCAACACGACTCAGTATTCTTCATTTCCGGTAAAAAAGAAAAAGATGATCAAGCCAACATCAGCAACAAGCAGCCACTCCTTGTTACGTGGGTCATGACATAACATCAGTGTTCATCTCTCGGAGAGAGCACTACCACCACTCGGTGTGAGTGCAAATGAGGATTCGATTTTTGTTAAATGACTGGCCCCCCTTTTAACGATCTCGATTTATCACATCTGTATGGGTTCCAGCTCGTTTTCAAGTGCCGACAGCAGCGGTGCTCGTTCACACACACGTGCGCTTGCAAACAAATTTCCTTGTTTCCATTCACATCCCAGGGGCATTGGAGCGGTGAAATGAATACAGGCCACCACTTAAAAACCGACCACTGGCTGTTGGTGGTGGTTGTGGACTCTTGGACTCTCCTGGTCAGCAAGTAGCAGCACCTCGTCACACCATCGTACCCATCGGACAGAGACTTCGGGCAAAAAGAATTTGATTGTGGCGCTGTTTTCAGTTTCTTTGATTGCAAATCCACCGATCGTGTTGAGGGTGGGGTGGGGTGACGGGGCCATCATGTGAGAGACAAGCATCAAAGACCGTTTAATGGATTTTTCACATGACATTCAAAGAGGTTCGACTTCGCCAGCTGTGTCCGTGGAATTGATGGAGGCTATTCAATGAATCGGATCAAATGGATTGCTTCCGCTCCAGAACTTTCTAAAGCAGCCACTCGCTGGTTCGTGTGCACGAAGCAAAACACACTCGAGACACCTATTTGGGCGACTGAACTGTCAATCATTTTGTACATGAACGTGTACATACATTCTAGTGCATGCCAGTGCGTCCGGAGTGTATCTATGCATGCATAAAACAAAAGGCCAATTAAGCCGGACAGTACAACACACAAACTCATCAGAGAAATGTTTTCTTCATTCGCCGACTGGCCGTAAGTAACCCTCTCCTGGCGTAACTAATGAATGCCCATCTATTGTAGGACGGGACTCAGGCTATGTACCCCACATTTAGGCACACGCCAATGCCCGGCCAAAGACGACGAGCTTTCTTCTTCGTCTGCTTCGACGAGCGAATTGAATTTGATTATCGTCTTTGCACCTACTGCTGGTCACGGTCTTCTTGGTCAACACAGCTGCCCAGAGGTGGGTCTTGTGATGAGCATCATTGGCGGCAAAGTTGATTCGAATGCACATCTGAAGTGCGCTCAAGTGAACACAGCCCGACACAGACATTTCTGTGTTTACGTGCATGTTAGTCGACCAATGCTTGATCAGTTTGTATTAACAGCTGATGGATTGTAGACTTCTATGAAAAAGAAGTAACGTGTGAAGGCGGCTGCCATAATCGATTTCGTTATCCTCATCCACGGGGAATGTATGATGCTGAGTGTGTGTCGAATAACCCGCAAGAAACATTTTGACTGAATAGACCGAACTATTTGACCTCTTTCAGACGAATGCCCAAGGAGAATCGAATCAACGTGCCTTGGAACGAATGATTGACTTTTTTTTTGCATTCTTGAATTGGGTATCGAGAGATTGCATTTGCATCCTGCTGGTTGAAAGGCGGTTCAAAAATTAAAATTCTTTTTTAAATAACGTCAAGGACAGTGGTTTTCTCTCTTCATTGCTTGACCCGAATAATCGCAAAGGAGACATCGAATGGATTCTATTTCTCTCCGTCCTTGCAACTGCTGCAAAAGGATTGCCCGTCTTGCGTACACCTTTGCTACTTAAACTGGCCTTTGATGATGTCTACTTTCTGCTCACCTCCGGCGATTGATCCCATGTCTAGATGCAGGGCTTATTTATTTGCTTTTGAATATTCCTTGTAGAGATTCGTGGTTTGAGCTGTTTGTGTGTACACCAGGGCTGGTTAGAGGTGCGTTCATATCCTGACAACAACCGAAGTTAGAATTTCTACCGCCAAGTCTTCGATTGCCGCCTGGCTGTCGAAATGCATTGCAATAAGCAATGCCCTGCTTGTCTACTGCCATGTGTCTGAAAGAAGAAAATCAGTGGAAACAGCGAGTGGCAGCGATAGCTAGTCCTTCCGATTGTTGTTTTGTTGTACTGGCCAGTGCTAATGGGCCTGCCATTCTAACACCGTACCTATCCGAGTCCCAAGGCCGATTAGTCCTCTCTACAGTTGTGGAAAATGTCAACGGCCATGGGAGATCATTTCTAGACAAGATGATCTTCTTCACTTGAGCTTGCCACCAGATCGGAGATCCATATATTTTAGTTTAAATATTACTCGATCAGTCGCTGCTGTAGCACATGATTTCTGCTCCTAGAGCCAGCGGAAGTCATCACAATATTCGATGGAGAAACAACTCCATCAGAAATCTACATGTTGACACAGGCTGTGTGATGTGGCAACTTTGTATATCTTTTGCACGTCATCAATGATAGCTCTTCGGACGTCTGCAGCAGTGCGACTCAATCCATTCCATCGGATTAAGCTAACAATCAATTCATAGAGAATGCGACGCTGAATGGCTGACTGGAATGGGTATATTAAAGTTGAGGAATACACGAACAGGAGACAGAAAGTGAGCAACTTTTGCCCAGCCCAAATGTTTCGCAGATGAACATTCCCTACATGACAACAACCCTGAGCCTTTACCGCTTCATCATCAGCTCCTCTCAGTTTCCCAATGGTAGTCATTTCTGATTCAAGTGGCAGCATAATGGGCCGTACCCACCCAGCATCGGCTATTAACCAATTATTCAAATAAAATGCTACAACAATACAAGTCGCATTGACCACTCCCTTCAAGTGCCAACTGGGAACTGACAAATGTCGGTCAAGCCTTGCACAAAATTTGAAATAAGACCAAACGCTTCCACAGCCAACGATCAAAGTCTGATGTCCAAAGTCACTAACCTCCCCGCCAAGTGGATTCAAATTCAGTTCAGTCTGATGTACAAGCTTTTATCGCATTCCGGAGACCTATTATCTGCGAAGTATAATTGACAGCTGCCGCGGGGTACGGGTATGTGCGTCCACCCCCCTACGCTGAGGTGACTGCGTTCAATCCCTGACACGAATGGCTTTCATAAATCACGACTCCACCTCCTTCGAGACCCTTCGAGAAGCTAACGCCATCCACATTCGATTATAACAAGTGCTCTTGATCTTACCCGAGTAATACCCGACAATTACACGGGTAATGCGGGTTATACCCAAGTTCGCGGGTACCCGGCACTCTTCGGCTACCGGGTACTCGTTATCACTCGTCAATAATTGAGTTTCTCTCGTATAACACAGCCATTCGGCATGCGATTGCAGTCAAATTCCACACGAAAAGTAGGTCTTCAGAACCATTCGCCTTAAAGAAAATGTTTTAATTCACACTTACTAACGATTTCACCGGTTTCCCTTTTTGTCGATTGCTAAGCATCTCAATCACATTCAAATCCATCTGAATTCCGAAGTGATTGCTCCACGAGTGCGCTAAAAATAGCGAATTGCAGACGATATGTCAACAGCAGTTGGCCAAACGATTTATGCAAACCGTTTCCGTACACGCACGCGAATCGCGGTGATTCACGAAATTACTTGTCAAAAACTGTGCCAAATGCAAATTACTGACAATCAAATCTCTCTCTCTCTTGCTCTCTGCCTTTGGCAGCACTTGAAGCGCCAACACTTGAACCGTCCATAAAATATCGACCACTGAGATACAAAGCGAAAAATCGAACAACTGTTACCAATTGGAGGAATTTTCTCCACAAAGCCGCCGAGACTTAGACCCGTTGACTGGGAGTGAAGTGCGAGAAGCGAGAGGGGGGAGAGCGAAGAATTTAATTCGAAACCTTCCGGCGTCGTGGTCATGCAATAAATGACCACCAATCGCTCGTTCCCTCTCTCTCGCACACACATGCACACTGCCAACAGATGGCAGCACATCATGCAATTTCATTACTTTGTACAATCGAAATGGTCAATGACTTCAGGGCAAGTTTTTCTGTTTTTTATGCACTTTTTCCTTTTAACCATTTTTTTTTTTCACTTTTTTTCCATCCTCTTCTCCACTGACTATCGCACTCGAGCAAACATCGCACGGCATTGTCGGTGCGGGCCAAGACCAGCACCAGCAACATAAACAGCGCTGCTTGTGACGGTGGTGGTGGTGTGTTGTGAAAGTTATGAAACTTAGGTGTACAACTTCATCCGCAGTCTGTCTCCCTTCTGGTTGAATGGAAATCCATCCATCTGCTGTTTCGGTTTGAATGAGGAAACTCTCTGAACGCGAAGACACTCGAGCGGCTGTCGTATCTATGAAATGCAATATTTTTATGTTACCAATTCCCGGGTACGCTGGCTTGGTAACCATCAACACGGATGATTGGCATCGGGCGTTATGCAACCGCTTAATATCTTGGCAAGATAATTCCCTTCGGCAGCGCGACTGTGATGACTGAGCGGCTTGACAGGCGCAGGTACTGAGCTGATTCTCTCAGCCATGATATTTCGGAGCGACGTTGCGCATACGCATTTGGCTTTCAACCACCAAAAGAGTTTCAGGTTTCAATCCGCGTATAATTATCTAATGACTACTGGATGGCGTCTTTTGTATTTCATAACGCATATCCACTTTGTACCCTAACTGGATTGTAATTATTAATCGTTATTAATTGAGACGTTAAGTGGATTGAGAGCAGGAGACGCCATGGGCCTGAGAGGCTCGGAGCCGGTTTTCCGGCGCTGAACTGTGGGTCCAAAGTGCTCGGTGTCAATTAGCAGTGATCCATTGAACTGCATGAAGTTGTAATGACAGTTATTAGGTTTGCTCAGTGAGAGGGTAACAATTTATTGCTTATGAAATTCGACACATTTGAACAGTTGGTGATTTATAGCATGTTTGGTCGAAGAACTCCATTTTTGCCTCACTTGTTCAATGTCCCCTTTGGTTATGCTTTGGGAGAAGCGACGAAACAAGGTATACCGTCGTGTGAAGATCGTCTTCCGTGCTGGAAGACCCATAAGTCTGGGCTACTTTCAAAATGTTTTTGGTTTCTGGTTGTATTCTCGCTTTGTTTGCATGTAATTCTCTTACATCAAACTGACGCAGTCTAGTTATTCTTCGCATCAGGAGTCAGCTGAAACAACATATTTTACTTATACTGGGCCCCTGAGTAGTGAAAGAAGCGGGCTTAGTAAGCCGTACATCTAGCGACAGAGCCTGACTGCGCTGCACAATTTGTTTGAATTCAATGCTTAGCAACACAAAAAGAGACCACAATAGATGCGATAGATCATTTACTTCTTAGGCTAGCACCACATCCAGTACTTCAATCTGAGCCAAGGTCGCCTTTTATCTTTCACGGTGACGTCACGGGCACATTGCTTCCGGTCATTAAGACAAAGCTGGCTTTTGTAAGACCAAACATTCGTCATAAACAGCAAGTGGACATACGACAGCTTGGACCGTCACCATTCACTTAGATTCAGGGCCTCCCATGGTGACGGCCTGAGAAGTAAATGACTGGTTAGACAAATCAATGCTGTGACGGTTGTCGAGGAAATTTCACGGACTACGATCAACGTTGGAGAACGACCGTGTAAACCATAAAATGAACACTAAGCTTCGCATCATTCATGCAAGGGAACTGGCAATTTTAAGAAGTTTTTTTTTATCATTTACAAGCTTTGCTCGACGGTGTAAAAAAAACATATAAAAACTACCCCACCCCTTCACCGGGAAAATCACAATACCTAGTTTTAACTGACGGCTGATTCTATCAGAGACCAAACACAGCCCTCAAGAAATGGTACAAACAAATTCAATGTTCTGAGTTCATTATGTTGACTGAATCGGTGGAGAACAGGATGGGGTTGGGGTTGGGTACCATTTATTCTGGATACTCACTGCAACGGAAATATCTCCAGTTCATCATTACAATGTAATGACAAGTTGCCGTACCACCCATGCTGACATACAAGATAAGTAACCAGCATGGAAGCAAACAAAACTGCTCAAAATGTATACGTCGCGCGAGTATATGAAGAGAAACAATCAATTTCCTTCAGTTCTTCAGGTTATCAGCATTTCACTCTGTAGGTTGACACTTGTACCCCTCTATCAGTTCCCTGACATTCTTGATTGACATCAAATCAATATTGAAACACATGCTTTTCAGAAATAGAAACCTAGTACATTCCTCATGGCTGATAAATGGGAATGAAAAGCAAATATCTACGCACAATTTGACCAGGAATTTTGGACATATAATTGATGTGATGACTGAAAGTGTGGGAGAGGGCAAGCACATATTACCCCAGGCTATTCACGACATTCAGTTGGCTCTGTTCTAGGACCGACTTCCGACGGTGTGAGGTTTTCACTGTGTGTCCACACTTAACTCTCTGTCGAGAAGTGAGTGAATAAATTACAAATCAAAATCACGCGGGGCAATCGAAATAAGTCTGTGCACACTTTGCACACTATGCAAGAATAACCAATTGAGGGTTTAAGATTCGTATGTCCGCCCAAACATCGTAATGATTTTAAGGGATTTTAAGAGGTTTTGTTTTCCACTTTCGACCACTGTAGCACCAGACGCAGATGAACTTTCTTTTCAAAACTCAGCAATAAACAGAACATCCAATCGCCCTTATTAATTTTCAGGAGAGAGCTTTGATGATTCCTTGCGAACTTGGACAGTCTCCTTTCGAAGTTTTTTCATATTTTTTTTTTAATGCAACCCCAATATCCTTGATTTTAGGACACTTCTAACTCTCCTTGGCATAGTCTCCACTGATTTTTCGATGTAATAATATGGGTGGAGCCTGTAGAAATAGCCCGTGATCGCTATTTTTTCCATCACAAGTGGAATGGACCTACAGTTGTATGCCGACTCCGAACGGCCAAGTTTGAGAAGCTTTTTCCTAGACAGTTATTACTCATTGAGCATTGTGAGTGACTCGAAAGAGGTCATACCGACCGGGAATCGAAGTTTCAGTTGCTAGGGGTCGACGCACATACCCACAACGCTACGGCCGCCATATGAGCATGTGCACTCGCTCCTGTCTGTTGCCAAGCGTCCTCGGCGAACTGTTTTGAAATAACTGCTCCCCAAGCCAGCTCTTGAGTAATTCGTGCTGTGTGCTTGGGAATGATCTCAGTATAGCGCGTTCGTCAAAAAATGGGAGCAAGTCTAAAAGACACATCATTTATTTTTAATGTAAAATAGAAAGAGGTATTGTTCCCTCTTCATTCTGATCAGTTCCAAAACGTAAAACAGCTCCTGATGCTTTCAGAGAGTTTCATTCTGCCGATGGCAAAAATGTTCTTTGCAATCTGAAATCGATTTATTTTCAGTCTCTCTCCAGCCGTTTCTGAAATTCAAGACTAAATATAACTTAATTGTCTTTATACATGCCTGCTCATTTTGTCTCGCTACCGAATGTATGTATAACGTCGCCGCTCACTGAATCCATTCGTTTGCAGATGACAAATACCAGTCAAACTCCAGGCCTACACTGACACGTTGGTTTAATCGAGGGCAGGCCATTGCGGACATTTAAACTTCTATTGAAAATAATTTAGAGTAGAGAGTGCAGTAAGTGTCGAGCGTGCCTCGTATAGATCGATTAGGCTAATTCTGGGTACAAGTAGCGCATTGTGCGCGAGTACCAATAGCTTTAATTCCGATTCCGAGAGTCAAATGTAATGGGGCAAGTGATGCTTTCTCTGTTTGCCAGAAGAGGGGGTAATTCTTCTATTAAATCCATCCTGAAGGACAAAATTGAGTTATTTTAATATGAAGCCATCCGTTAGACGATAATCAGAGCAGATGCCCAGGACTTACCTAATTTTGCTTTAGACGGAAAATATGTATTTTCATCGAGTATTTAGTCTCAAGTGCAAGGTAAATGTTGAGATAAAGCAAAAGTCACGAAGTGCTCCTGAAGGCAACCCTGGATTGTCGAGGCCGACCAGAAAACTAAAAAAAAATCCTAGGCGACAGATTCGGGAGGAAGTCTAAATGACACATCACCTTAGATGCAAACAGTCTGATTCTAAAACTGGTATCTCCGTGTTCCCCGTCGAGCCCAGTCTCTACTGGCACATTGGCTGAAGACAGAGAGGAGCAAATTTGATTTGTGATAGAAATAAAACCAAATTATAATTTACGATTCAATCTGATGTCATACGCAAAGACATTTAGACTCAGTGCTGTTACCTAACATGAACCAACTGAACTGCAAATAACAAATTTCAAAGCTATGAGGTCAATATCTCTTGTCAATCTGCTGATGTCATCATTTCTTACGTAGACGCGCTGAGTCAGGCTAATAAAATGGATGTATTCCACTAGATGAGCTGAAGGCTAGCAGTCATCTGTGAAATAGTGTATCGGGTTCAAAGTCGTGTAGCTTTTATCTACTGAAGCATTTAAAGGGAATCGGCCCGTGCCGTACAGACTAATTCCCTCCCAAGACGACTCGACCACCATCTACCACCGTCAGTTTTTCATTCATTTGTAAACAATAGAGTAAACTATTGTGTGAACAGGAAAATTGGAATGCTGACTACATAGATGGCGCAGATGACAAATGTAAAGATTGCCCACGACGAATCATTGAACCGTCCTCCCACAAGCGCGAGCATCGTGTTCCACAAAAATGTCCCAACCTCAACTCAAGCGCACAGTTACAAAACAAGTTATTCAATAATGTTGGCTTCTGCCATCCCTCCCATTACAACACACAGCCTCTCTATGGTCTATATATAGCTCAAGCTCCACAAAGCATCTTTAACACAAACACGGCCACTGCCACCCTACGTATTTGGGTACAAAAAAATCATAGAAAAAAAAAACAGATACGCAATAACTCCATTTTAAGTTAAGACAACATTTTACAAGTCTCTCTCCCGAGTGGGTAGAGACTCTTTCCCGCCGCCACCGCCGGAGCCAGGCGGATTCTAGTTCTTTCCAGAAACAACATCGGCCCACAGCAATTAGAATCCAGTTTAAAGCGATAGTACATATTATCTTTGTTGTTGTTTTTTTCTGTTTTGTTTTTCTTTTCAAGATAAACGTTGCATGCGCTCTACGAAATTGGTTTTCCTCTACAGCCATGGCATTTTCCCAAACACGACTGCTTCAGCGGCGACGATGCCAGCAGCGGCTGCAGCATGGAGAGCGTGTGAAAAACCTTCGAAAATGAGCTCTGCTTGGAGCCATATCACTGATCAATGCACCAGAGCCGAGGACTGCTGTGTGAAGCTGGCCATATGGCAATCGTTTTGCTGAATTTGTTTCTTATAATACCGCGTATTGATTTTGCATTAATTATGCGTGCACATGAGCGGAAGAGAGGGAGTCAGGCGGCAAGAGCAGTAGGCATCCAAAATTGTAAGCGTGTTCCGGATGTTGTCGCCTCCGAGAGCATGTTGTTGCTTTGCAAATTCGTTGGCTCTCGATTCCCATGAATTCGTTCAAATGTTTCCCCAGTGAGCGCTGATGAGGTATTAGTAACATAATTTCGGGGAATTATCTCTTGGCGTTGGCTGGGCATTGCATGTGCTATGCGGGTTGTAATTAGACCTAATGGGGTGAATGATGACTCAGCGGAGCGGCTGAGCGGTTTAATTATTAGTGACATCGCTTGTGGTCGTTGTGTGTGTGGGAGGTGATGTTCAATTCGGCGAAGAGACATGAAAATCCGGAATTATTGCTTGCGGCTTATGTTGTGTATGTGGGTGGGATCGATGGGTGCGAGGGATGTTGTGATCTCCTATACATGACCTGCAAATGATGTTCAGCCAATCTCGTTGATAGATGGACTCGATGGATTATCACAGAGTTGCATAATAAATATTTGGTTATCTAAAGCGATGATTTTAAGCACATTTTGCAGAATGCGTCTGTTTTGCTTAACACGTTCGTTTCAAAGCTTTGTACATTCAATTAGTGCTGAATCCGAATCCCAAGTGCAACAAATTTGCAATAAAAATTTGCATTGAACCACAATCCACCTGTCATGTGGAAGCATCTTGTTGCGACCTCATATTCGTTAGATATAAGCTATCTCAGGGGCAAGAAAGTTTCCCATCAATTCCCGAGGTAGTAATTGGTACCGCATTGCATCCAGCCACATCAAAGAAATATAACTCACGCAACGGGCACAAATGGCACGACGTGCAATTTCCTATCGAGAATGTATTGGCCTTGGGAGTATGAAGTGAAATTTCCAGATGCTTTTACATCCCCATGTAGCACTGCGGGCATTTATTAACAAAGTCAGTCAAGTGAAAAATTGCATTGTCGCTCATAATTTCAAATAAACAATTTGTACGCAACTTGCTCCGATGCTAGTTGCGGCATAATAAATTGACCACTTTCTATGACTGTTAAATGCCGACTGACAATTGTCATCCTAAACAGAATAGAGCTCAAATCAAATCGACCTGAACCTGGTGTCCGTAAAACTATATGCAGTGAAACTTCTCTATAGCGGACAGCAGCCATCGTGATTGCCGTAGGGGTGTCCGTTATGAAGGGGTTGATATAAGTACACGACTACCTTTATGTCGGGACCATGAGGAATTGTCCGTACAGACAGGTGTCCGTAAGAAAGAGTTAGAGAGTTATCGAAAAGATTGACAAAAACATCAACTTCTAAGCACTTTCTGAGGTAGTAAGCTCTTACCTCAAATCCAAGTCAAGTGGTAGGTGGGTACTTTGTTAACTGATGATTGCCTCCGATAGATGTCACAAACTATGTCCTTCAAAATCGTCATAAATACGACGCTCCCTCCATCCTTGAGAGCACAGAACCCTCCATGCTACATCACTGAAACTGAATGCACTGAAACGATTTCAGTTTGTGTCATAACCCGATCGAACGACATGTCTTGTTCGAGAATGAGAAACTGCGCAAATGAGCAAGAGTGTAGGAGTCGCTGAATGGCTGATGGTCCCAAATTCGTTCGTATTTTCGTACAGAAACGGCATATTGCAAAGCACTCATCAAGATCAAGTCCATTTCGTTCTTATTTGGAACAATGAACTTCACTCGGATTGGCCTACTTTATGACGATGAAAATACCTTTTTCGTGTTGAAACTGTTCTTGTTTCCTTATTGGAAGACAACGACTCTGCTTGGCTGTGGCTAATGGTGCAATCCAAAATGCGATTGTTTACGCCGTTATACGTGTCTTTCGGTGCTCCTCTCCAAATGATACTTAGATTCACGCGCACAGGAAGAGCGCAAAGTAATGATCCAAATCAAAGGCACCGAAAGTGATTAATGAGGAATATTCATCTGAAACTCCCTCGCTGCCTCTGCTTGCCTCGACTATAGATCATCCCCGTAGGTACTTGGTTGCGGTTTGCATCCACAACCGCTCGCTTGCTGCTGGCGTGGATGATGTAAGAGCTGCTATAAATAATTGAAACAATTACCATTCGAAACACCCTCGCATGGGAAGTCCCATCCTGAGGCATTACACTCCGTTGACCTGTGTGAACTTACTGTCTTTTGACATCACGCTGGTTGGCGTTGAAGTTCACATTGTGAGAACGGGCGGCGGGGAGGTGGAAAATGAGAAATTAATTTGAAAGTGAAATTACGTATCCGTTAACAATTAACTCGCAAAACAAGAAAGCTAGAAAATCACGACGACGCTGACGTAGACGAGATCGAAACGTTTACATTTACGAAACGAAGCGAACCACCGCAAGGTAATGACAACTTTCTTTAACTACCACCGCCACCACAATGACTTCCTGTACGAGAGTGGTAATGATAGTAAATTCATATTCGGTTTTCGTTATGTCTTCTTCATTTACGACTGGTTAGATGGTTAGAGATGGTTAACCTCAAATGACCTTCCTGGCAGCAATGGCAACGAGGCCTGAGTGATTGTGCAAGTATCCTGTGAACGTGTCGGGGGAAAATAGACTTTTCTGCAGTTTTGCGGTGAATTAATGCTCGATGTCTTTGAACTCGATTATGGCTCTTGTGTGTGGATTGTATGCGAACTATAGACACACGTCTAGAGTCATTTGGGAACGTATCCAGGAATAGGATGGATGTGGGCCGAGAGAGCTTGTGCGGCATGCACGCCAAACAGTCATTGGGCTAGTTCTCAAGGCGAAAGGTTGTTCTGCGTGTTCGCTTTTGAAACCAGCTCTGGACTACGAATGAACGTGTTTTCGAGCACATTTTTGTCACTGTTATTATTCGCAGTGCAGTTGGTAGTCGGCTTGGTCTTGTACGCTGTTGCAACTCAATCTGGTTGCAAAAATTTAATATTCAAAGGACTGGTTGAAGAAACTGTGCGATCACTTGAATGTTGGTTGGAGGTTAGTGTGTACCGAGTGACATTTTAAATCGGTCAGTCGTTGATAGTGTAGTTTTTGAGCACAATGCTTGCTTGAATGAAGACTATGTTCCTGTTTTTTAAATCCGATTGTCTTGTCTTAAGGAGACCATCAGTTCTAGATTAACTGCCAGACAGGGTGCTTGTTGATTAGTCATGTAACAAACCATGTCTTCCGGAATCGCGAGGTTTTCTGTCTGCCTATACTCTGCCGGAGACTGCGTGCTTTGCATCTTCTTCCACGATCGAACATTGTGGGCAGGAGGCTAAATTACTGTGTCCCCCTTTCTATAAGAGCCATGTTTTCTATGTTTTAAATTAACGTCTTAACATTAAGCTCATTCCAGAACTAGTGA
The DNA here is from genome assembly GCA_905231855.2 of Eristalis tenax. Lineage (NCBI taxonomy): Eukaryota > Metazoa > Arthropoda > Insecta > Diptera > Syrphidae > Eristalis > Eristalis tenax. The sequence continues at coordinate 64,469,210 of HG993126.1, read as the reverse complement.
TGATGTCCTTTCATCTGCCTTGTTTCGGGCCCACTGCCGATACGAAGTGCTCCTGGTGAACACATTTCCCATTACTTGACAGTGCTCATCTATGCGCCATGCAGAGCCGATCACTTATCCGACATCAAATGTAAATTATTACCACATTTCCAAGTTATTTCAAATAACCATCGGTTAGGAGCATAAAAAGCGCGTTTTAAATTTTTGCAATTCACGAAAAAAAAACGAAGTGTAAGACCCCTCAAACTGCGTACACTGCTTCACGAAAAACGTCAGACAGGTGATGACAAAGTCAAATCTTATTCATGATTTGTTGAAGACCACCATAATCATAATTAGCTATCAGCTAACAAGCGCACACGTACGCATATTGTCGCCTCATCTTATCTAAATGCCCATTATCTCAATGGAGAAAATCTGTCACAGGCATACACTACACCGAAGGCGGGCAAAGAAGAGCGAAGTCGAAAAAAGAAGAAGAAAAAGAGAAAAACTGAAAGTGAATTTTTTACGATGATGGTCGAGTGATCATAGCACACAGGGCTCTGTGACTGAAATTGAAAGTAGTGTCGATGGAGACATCCATTTGTGATCTGTATCTCATGGCGGAGCTACATAATTCGTAATCAACCAGGCAGTGCTTGTCACTCGAATGACAGCACGAACGAACTGGCCCACGAGGATTTATGTTCATTCAATTGTTGGCCGTTGGGACATGGCGAAAGTTTCACGGCGACGGCGGCGGTGGCCACGTGAATTTACCACAATGCTAAACAAAAACTCAAAAAGTGAAATATTTCGATGAAGACTTGAAGATAAGCGAAACGGCCTAGTGATTTTGTCCTCACACCTAGCTTTAATATTTTACGCCCTGTTTCTTTGTAGCTTTCTTAATTCCCCCTTCCGCCGAGTACGGCCACAACTCCCTGTGCGGTAGACCACCTCAAGAGTGCCCAAGAAGAAAGGGAAAAGTCATTCAAACACCACCTTCAAACGTCATAAATTCCCTCGCATCAGAGTGCAGGCAACATGCACGGATCCCTTGGCAACTTAAATCACTTAAGAGTGGGAATAGCCTCCGGTGGATATCCATGTCCGATGGATGGATACGTGCCGCACATACCAAGTAGCCCAGAGGAGATTTCATTTACTGCGAAAAGCTATCGGATGAGATTGATGAATTGAATGGCCACAGCTTTGGCGCTTCGATTGGGTGAAAAATGATCGGCCTTGGTCGTTTATTGGATTAAGAGATGAATTCTAAATACATGCTCCACTTACGTGCGTTGAAGGACTGTCTGAATTTCATGCTGGATGTGGTGGATTTTGAGATATTACTTAAGATTAAATCGGTTTGATCTTCTTCAGATGCCGGTGGGTGGAAAGTGAAATTGTGAAACCTTGCTGGCAGTGGGCAAAAGTAAGAGGTTCGAAGATGCGTGCTGATTTGTGCGTGGGAAAGTACTGAGCAAATTACAATGCAGTGCCTGTGTCGGAGAAAATCATTACTTTTGAGCTTTGTGATCAAAAAGATATTGAACGTACATAAGCAGTTTAAACTCACACACGCGCTACCAGATTCAAGCTGTGTCAAGCGGTTCAAAGTCATATTATGAAATGAGGAGTTTACTTCGTGATCGACTCCGAGTTATTGCGACTCAAGCTCATAAAGGACTCAAGCCTTTAAAATGGCGCGTAGAAATATACCAGGCCCTTGGGACTGGAAGCAAGGCAGGGATCGCACTAGATGGACCCGAGTTTTAGGTCTACACAAAAAAAAAAGAGAAGAAAGAGCGCTGGAACCACTACTTCTCTTCTGTCAACATTTTTTTCCACTACAAATTAAATTAAATCTAGTCGTGGTCAATGGTTTGAATCGGATATGACGCCTCGCCTCTAATACGTTCTTCTCTTGAAAGCAAGGATCTTGCACCCGATATGCTTTAACCTTGATGCTTTAGACATCGACTTCCCATCGTTTTGATCGGAAACTGACTGTTTCTTGCCCAAGATCACGTATCCGAGGAATACTCTTTTTTTCAAACGTCCTCTGAATTTACTCTGTTGACGGTTTTATAAAGAGTAGGGAAGTAAGCACTTTTTTTAGCTGGCTTACGCTCAAGTTATTCAATTTGCTTAGGTTTCAAATGAAAGTGAAGAAGGAGGAGTCCTTCTTTTCATGTCTGCAGCTTCTACAAGTCTTAGGTATGAAGGGCAAGTTCTGCCCTGCATAGTGGACAAATTTCTCGAAGTCTGTGCAGAAGGTCTGTGGATCAAATCGCTCGGCGCCGACAACTTTTCTATTTTTAGGGCGCAACCTCAGTGAAGTCACTGAAAGTGTACAAAGAGCATAATTGAGTCCTTTCGTGAAAGAAGAGCAGCACGTACTGCTGCGTCAAAGCAGGTCTTATGCCATCTTTGAGTGTAGCGTCCACGTATTCATCTTATGCTACGAGCAGATGCACAATACCGATTTTCACTAGAATACCGCTAGGAAAATTGTAAATCTATCAACTGCTTCAAGGTCAAGGACATACAATGGTGGTCGCCGTCACGTAGTGGGTATGTGATTCGACTCCTACGAACTTGAACCGTTGGTGTCTAGGTTCGGCAAACAATTTTCACGTCGCTACCACTTTCGAGACGCTAACAATGCTCAAAGATTATCACTGTCTAAAAATTACTTCTCAAATTGACCGTTCGGAGACGACATGAAACTGTAGGTCCCTTCCACTCCTGAGTGAACAACAGCACGCAAAAAACGAGTGGCTGCAAAGAAGCTAGGCCCTTGCCCCCCATATTTCACTATATCGGAGGTTCAGAGGCAAATTAAAATAATAAATGATGAATTTTATTTTCAAAATCGAAAGATTGCAAAATATTAAGCAAAGCGAGAAGGATCTATATCAAAAGTTCAACAAAATGTTCCGACCGCATTGTTTCAAACTGACTTCCACTTCACACCCCAGTGAGTCATTCTCTGTCGCTCGTCAATTTAAATAAAATTGCTTCCTCGTCAAGTAATTGACTTCCATTATTCGCATTAATTTCTTCTTCAAAATGGGCATTGTTGAATCTGAATGGACCATTATGAAATCCACTTAAATGCAGCTATTTGCAGTGGAGCATGAAAATGCTAATTACGCGCACAATAGCCAGAATTTAGTTATGCAAGTTCCTCTGCATTGGGTCGTCTACAGAAACCTGTTGTCTCTTGCTGTTTGAAGAGAATTGTCCGAAAAAATATAATTTTGTCGACACCCGCAGACTTTTGGTTCGTAAAAGAAACAAATAATAATTTAGTGCAGTAATCTCTGAATCTGTGAAGTTTTTAAGGAAGTTGAATTAACGTCTTCGGTTCCCAATTTGTAAGACCAGTCAATGGTTTATTTAAATTCGTTGCTGACACATGCTTACTTGGCTTGTGTGCATGTAGTAATTTCCTGCTTCAATCTTCTTGATGGTATGCGGAAGTAAAGACTTATTCTGGGAGCGCACGTACATATTTTTCGTGGTTTGTCACGTTCAGCGATAAGAGATAGCATTTTAAGTGGACTCAAAAATTCAACATTTTTTCAATCCATTTTTGATATTTTAATTTTAATACAAGGTCTAGGTTAGAACACAACCTCAGGACATTGGCCAAATGTCTAATATGTCTGTGGGATGTCAGTCTGTGGGATGTCAGTCTGTGGGATCAATCCCGAATTTCCCTGTTTTTTCGTTGTTTGCTTCATCTTCATCTTCTGACCCGCATGCTCCATTAAAGAAATCGCGGGGGTAAACCACGCACGAGAAGTCTCGACTCTAACTCATCAGGAGTGTCCAGACGAGTTTTTGGACTTGATCCAACCACCTCGTCCTGGGTTTCTCTAGCGGTCGCCTACCTGATGGGATTCAACTGCCGGCATTCGTGCCACGTGACGGAGAAGTTTTTCCATTATTAAATTATGAAGTTTTTTTTAGAATACCCTCTAGTTCCCCAAACTCTCCTACGTTTTTGGATACACTCAAGCCCCATACCGTCTACACAATGCGCGTTTTTTTGCCAATGCATGAACAGACAAATCCAAAAATAGCATTTATGCACTTATTGTCGACTGAAGGAGGGTTCACGTGTGGAAGAAACTGTCATCAGAATCTGTAATAAATCTGATCACGGCTGAAAAGTAGGTGGACTCTGTTAATGAATCCCTTATGTTATACCGCCCAGTCCAGATTTACCTACTATATGCAGTGTAGGCAGCCGTAATGAAAGAGAAGATGTGTTTCACTTCAACGTTCGTAAAAAGAAGAACCCCGTGGGAGAGGAAAAGTTAATTTTTGTATTTCCAAAGTTGTTAGCTGGTCGTTATTTCTGTTGCTGTAGCCTGGTCTTCCATCTCATCTTCATTGAACCTCATTATGCACTAAAGGGGTCTTGGGGCAAAGCACGCATGAGAGATATTCAGGCCACACGATTCTCCGCCATCGATTCTTATTCATCGGGAGCTATGCCCAAGCGCGTCAAAGCAACTTTTTGAGCATAGTCCAACGACCTAATGCTGGTCGCCTACTGATGAAATTGCTTTTTTCGCCTCGGAAGTCGTGGTGATGAAGACATTCGTACCACCTGACCAAACCATTCAGTTCTTCGTGTACTGCTGTGCGTTTGCCCCTTTCACGGCTACTAAAGGAAGAGATCGTCATTACCCCAGTTTCATGAGTGCTGCTTAGCATTGACACTAAGCTCGGCATTTCTGGTTACAGACCTTCAAGCTCACTCGTGAAAAAGACTTAAAATTCTCTCCCTGCTTTTTTGGGACCTCAGATTTGTCAACGTGAACCTTCGCAGCATCAGCACATACTGCCACAAACTAATGTAGCGCGATCTGCCTCAGGATGTGCAACTTTAACTAGTTTCCCAGTACTAACGCCGCACGAGCTTCAAGTCCCTTCACATGCAAATATAAGTGCCAAACGTATTCTTCATAACCTCCTCTGTCGAAAGCGTGCTTATTTTCAAATGTAGGTACACAGGGAGATTGTTGACGTGACAGGTTTTCGATCATCGTCTACGAATTTGATTCCTTCAGAGGCATCGCGTCGGCAGGCTTGTGCATCGTCTGTCAGCATTCCATAAAATATGTCTTAATTAAAGGCCACTGCCTTTCGTTCATTAGCTGCTGCGAATTAGTGTTTTTCCCTCTCGGGATGGTAATTAAAAATATCTCATCAGCAGTCGTTTTGTGGATCATAAATCATTTGCCGATTATATTTAAGTCCGCCGTGTCATCCGCTGTTCGTGCCATGTGGCCAAACTTGGAGAAAGTTTTCTTCTTCCTCTTCCAATTCCAGCACCATTTCTCCCAACAACAATCCACACTTTTCGCACATATTTCTGCTTGTTTGAACTCGATTATCACACATTTAGTTGATTAGCATCATAATCTTCGGCTACAACTTTCCCACATGAACTGACAACCTTTTCGTCTGCGCACGGGTTTTCCTATGTTGTGCCTGCTTTCCATTGAATCGTAGACCCGCGGTACGTGTGAGGCTGTCGAATTTTAGGAAATGCGTCGCTATGATGAGTGTGCGCTTTTCGTCGCCACTCCATATCCGGCAGTCCCCCTGGTCATATAATCATTTGTTTAAGTCAATTCCGAGCCTGATCACGCATTGCGAAAAGTAAATTGATTTATGGGACTGCTCCAGATACCCGCGCGAAACACACACAACTTTGCATGCACTCCAGCTTACAGTTCGTTTATCTAAGATGACCATCATGCGAAATGCAAATTGTATAATCAGGCGCGTTTCCCTTGATTTTGTGCCCAAGTCATGACCGTGATCTCTTGTGCAAAAATTATCTAGGACACAGATAGTCTGGCGACGCAGAGGACTGCTGCTGCTGCACGCTGAGTATGTTTGGGTTCATAAATTGAACTGAAAACTTGACAGAATGGTGACAAAACGAACGTCGAGAGCGAGCATGTTCGTTTTGCGTTGCAATTTGTAAGCGCGTTAAAGTCAACTGTCTCTGCTTAGTTTGAAATTGACAGGCTGAACTGATGTAGAACAATAACATGAAACGCTCCGTACTTGCACAACAGGAACGTGCATTGAATGGAAATTTCAAAAACGGAATGCATAGTTATTAGATAAATGTGCTCGGATTAAGTTTCGGATCTAAGATTCCCATGGATTCAATAATTCAAGCGATCGCATGATGGTCATAACCTCAACTATGGACCCCAGTGAAGGCATGATGATGGTGATGACGGTTAGGGGCAAAATGAGCTTTATTTCATTGCGGTCAATTGTTTTAGATTGAAGCTTCCCTTGTCTGGCTTGTTGGATTATTCAAGGTTTTAACTAGGTTGTTTTGATGTGAGAAACAGTCTCGTGCGCAAGGGAGTGTTGTCCAACTTGCTAAAGAATATTTTACGGCAATATTATCTGCAGTCTGCGGTGCTTTTCTAACATTGATTGGTTTATTTCTGCCATTTGAATTGGCTGTTAAAGTTTATCGCTTTTGATTGTGTAATCGTTTGGAATTGTCATAAACCACTCCCATTTTATGATGGGATGATGCATAAAGTTTCGCAGAGTTCTCAATTTGAATTTTAATTGCATCTTAAGTGCTTTTTGGCAATTCCCCGTATCTGCTTGTTTTGATTTTTGTGCTTCAACGATGTGAAGACCTAACATTTAATGTTTTGGGTGGCTTTTGAAACTCTGCCATGGTTGTACACGGTCCTGTGCGTTGCACCACCCGTGCAGATGCATATCTATCGGTGTCATTGGTGAATGAATTTTTAAATGACAGTTCATTTTTTTTTCTTACGCCTTTTGTGAATCGTTTTCGTGTCGGATAAATAGTCCGACATGAATAAATGGATTTGAAAAAATGGTGTTGTATTGTGGTTTCGAAAAAAGGGTGTTTTTTCTCCGTTCAAGATAGTTTTTCACTTTGGTCGTATTTATATTAAATTTAATTCTAATTTTTCAATTTAATTTTAATTCTTAAATTGATAATTTTTGCGGCCCTCAACATTGTGTTTGGAGAATGGTAGACTCTGGTTTTGACACAGAGACAACTCTTTACAAAAACATCTTCTATCACGGAGTTTGTGTAGTCTTGATGTCTGCTGATCTTGTTTACTAGTTCTCGAAATTCACAAGCTCGCATTTTTGGCGGGATCGATTATCCCAAGCAAGGTTGCTGCGATCTACGATAGTTGAGCTTTAATCAGCTGTGATGTGGAAGGTGGTTGTTGTCCAGGGACTTAGTGAAGTGCACTTCGTGTACATGTAACTAGCACATTTTTTACAGTCCTTAATTATTAATGTTCTCCTCTCTCCTTCGTGTACCCCTGTAAGGAGAACTCGACATTATTCGTCTAGAAACTAATTTTCACACATCACGAGCTGTGATTCGTCGCATTCTTTGTTCGAACTACATGTTCGGGAGGCCCACCTAATTCAATTCGGACGAAAGCAAGGTCCCGGCCATCAGAAGTAACTACAGTATCGTCTCACAAAAGCAAGTTACCGGTCATCAGAAATGACTACAGTATTGTCTCTAGCTTCACCAAAAAAACCTAGCCCTATGATAACATCGACCAAACTGGAATTGCATGCATTTACTCTTATTGTCGCCTTTTGTTATGTGATTCTGGGAACCTATCCTATTCGGGCACAATAAAATGTTAATGCATTAGTAACTGGTACCGCAATGTTTCTAAAAAGATGCAAAGTTCAAAGAACATTGTTTCCATGACAACGCAGGCCCAAATGGCACACAATGCAATTGAACTATGCACTAAGCTGTAGCGATTTGTGGTGAATCAATTCTTTGTCTTAAATGACAGGTTCTACATTCGCTGTTATAAGCTTCTCCACAAATAATTGCTATCGACTCATCTCTGCGACTGTCAGATGCCAAAAGAAGTGTCACCCAAACCAAAATTGCGCCCAATAAAAACCAATGGTCTAGAATTTCTTTTCTAATATTATCCATAATAAATTGTTATCGACGACTCTCGGTCTTCCCACTGACAAACGTCATACAACTCGAAATGGAGCCCAAACCAAATCGCCCTGAGCCATAAAAAGCATCGTGTCCATATGTCATTCTGATTAATAAAATTCTAAAACATCGTTTGCTTGTATTATAGTCAATAACTTGAAAATTCGACATTTCTTCTTTTGATTGACGAACCTCAACTGTCTACTGAACACTTCATTCCACTGAAATTCCGATCGAAAAAAATGCATCGCCTGTACCTCACTTTCAACAGACACTGTCATGCCTGTGAGTTTCTCACAAGGCAACGCCATATTAAATCACCCACCTCTCCCCCTCCCCCCACACACACCTATTTCTCTGAAACAAACATAAACGAAAACTTGTTTTCATGACCATAAATATAAGTTTTAACAGAATAATTGCACTCTGATGAGTTTGACTCATGCGACTGCCGCTGCTCACCCGTGTGGGTACGTGCTCACTTACCGCGTTGAGTCATGCATATGTACATACTTAAGTTGCTGCAATCGATTGTGAACAGAAGATCGTCGTGGTGTCATCCTGGAATATTCCAGATAACACTTCAACTCTGTTCTCCCCTTACAGATCAAAAATGAAACTCTTTTGGCCAGACTACAAGGAAAGCTATTCCATAGCTTATGACAGAACTCCTTACCTTCGATGAGTGTTAACACAAAACCAGAACACTAATTCTACGATAAAATGTGAGCTCGAACATTTGAAAAGTGCATGCAAAAGTAATCTTTCAACCGTAACACGAAACCAAAGAAAAATTAAATTAAAATTAAATCAAGAAGAAATTGTAAATAACAAAAGCATCTGTAACCAAATAGAAAGAAAAACGACAGTCGACGAAATCGCAACGAAATAAATTAAAAATAATTCGATTATGTCCGAAACCGAGGTTATTGACAAGCCCAACGCTGAGTCCTTCCTGCAGTATGGCAGCGGGAAACCACCACCAATTGTTGTTGTGGTCGGCGATGGCCGCAGTCGTGTGCGACGTGTTGTCCGAACGGCTACACGTCATGTGACGGTAGTTAGTTATTCGACTCGACACAAGGAAACCCGTACCCACACTTCACACCATGTGACGACTGTAAGGTAAGTTTTGCAAAATAAAATAAAATCTTTAGTAAATGATGGATGTGGGACTGTGTGCTGAGGTGACCGCATATTGTTCGGGGAATTATCCGCTAAAAATACATATGTGCCAATGGATGGATGGCTGTATGTGTGTGACTACACACGGAGATGTACGTTTTTTTAAGTTCCCACAGCCACAGGGAGCTGTGTGGGTGTGTGGGAGTGTTGTTTTTAAATGAAGAGGTTTGACTAAATAAGAGGTTCCTCAAACCATATTTGTTCGCCGCTTTTTTTAATGCATGCAATGAAAAATTATTGAGGCGTAAGAAAATTAATTTCGTTTAATCCTACCTTTTTTAAATAAATTACAACAAAAGGTATGATAAGGCAAGTCATGTGACCCAGACGTTCGTTGACTTCACGACTGCCACTGCGAGTGTATTTTTGATCTGCTCTCGGAGCAGGTCGAAGTGTAGTTCGCTTTTGAGGGTAAACATTGGTTTTCATTAATTGCATGGAAGGAACTGACTAAATTAACTTACTCAGCAAGCCTCAAGAAATTGTATTTGCAGTTGATCTCAATGAGGAAACTCGAGATAGGAAAAGAGTTCTATCTCTAAGAATGCCCGATATCACATGAATAATCCCATTGTTCCAGCTAGAGCGATAAAAAGTCATTCATGATAGAGTCAGGCAATGTAACGGTAACAAGGTTACTGATATAAAATAATTTACATGCTCCTAGTCCAAGAAAATTGGCAATGTTGAAGAAACACCAACTTCCAAGAAGCCTTGAGTTCCCAGCCGTGGCGTGGCGTCCATATAACCCGATTCCCATCGAGTTACCTTAAAAAATTCCACTCTTCAATAGTATATCGATACAACAAGGAACATGAATCTGAATATGAGCATATAAACGTCATATTAGTCTGTTTTCTACACCTGCAAAGAAGAGACAAATTCTACGAAGACACAAGCCTACAACCTGCGCGTTAACGCTAACATTCTATCAGAAATGTAGTGTTATAGTAATAGCCAACTTCTACCTCAAGTGTCTCTTAAAATGTTTGACAAATATTTTTAATATCGTTTTCTCCAACAATCAGAGAACGGCATTCACATTAGTTCGTGAATAATTGTCAACAATTCATGAATAAATGCCAAAAAGCCTCTACACTCCATCGATTGGATAGGGGTCAAGTTGGCCATCTCTATAATACTTCATTTCTGCATACATGACACGTACTCCATAGCCCATATCCGCAAAGCGACAGCAAAATAAAGAGTGAAAGATCATAGAAACCCGAAAAATGTCGGGTTATAAAATATCTGGCTGGTCTGGTTAGAACAAATTGGCTATGCGTCCTTGTTTTGCCTTTTTGCTTCGCTGTGGTTGATTCCTCTCTGCTTAACACACGCTTTCTTATGCAAAAAAATAAGCCGGTTTTCATCGACTTTTTGATGAGTATTGTTTTCTCTCGCAAAGAGTAATAAAGAGTTACCCGAAGGATGTCGGGTTGTTTTGTGGTAAGCTGGGTAGAAGAAATGGTTTATCTTTCCTTAATCATGCGCTGCGCTTGTCTCCTCTCTGTGCAAAAATAACCCGCTTTTCATCGACTTTTTGCTGACTTTTTTCATTTTTTTCTCTTAGATTTCCCCTTTCCCTTTTTATTTCTCAGTTATGAAGCAGTTCGCAATGTAACTGAAAGTGATTTTGAGTGTAATTATTGTCGTGCAGTAATGTGCAAATTTTACTTTAAGTGACTTGAAGCATACAAAATTGGCTTGAGTTGCTTTACTGTTATGTGATTAACAAAATGCCAATACACAATACAATTTCAGAAAGCGTTTGCAGGTGAATATGTTCACCGACTTACGTTTTCAAATTTTTCACGCCACGCCACCGGTTCCCAGTGACTGTCTCATAGGGGAAATATTCTGCAGACTGATGAGAAATAGTTGTGTATGGCTGCTCTCGATCTCACGTACATGTAACACGACCACCATACACTGCATACAACCCTTTACATTGCATATGAAATTGAAACTCTTCCATTATCAGACAGTAATCAAATTGTTGCTTGCTCTAAAAATAAGGTCTGGGCGTCGAGAAGAAAAACTAAAAAAATCGTCTGATGATAATATTATAGGTTTCATATACAATGCTTATATGTATCAGAAATACGTTAAAACAGAAGGAAGGGGAAATGGGTCCTGTATTATGGGTTAGACATACATCTCGTACTGGAGCGCGGAAATAAATCTGCACTGATGGTCTTAGTTCCCTTTAACTGGAAACTGAGCAATGCGTAGGCACGATATTTTGGATAATAGGGACAATGGATCAACATTTATCACCGATGCGTTGACGTACATGAACAAGTTGTGGTTGCTATACACCAGCAAAAAGACAAAAAATTGGTTTAAAGCGCAGAATTGTGGTCATGCCTCGTAAAAAAAGCTGGTTCCAATCAATTCCACTCAAAGACAACTAACCGTGGAGCCAAATATATGATTCATGGAAAATAAGACCGCTGGAGAGACGGCAGTCCTTGGTGATGTCAGGCAGCCATACGAAATAATGGCCTTACCACAAAATATTAAAGTTAATAAGCATCACTCCGTCTTCGACTCCGAACCTGTGGGGCAACGCAGCAGAGAAAAGTTTCGTCTCCCAGACATAAATTAGCTTTATAAACATACATCATTTTTCAAATTCAATACTGCCATTGTCACTTTGAACGCAGCTGTTTATGTATTAACGGGTATGATGAAAACCTGAAAATATAGCTCATATAGCACACAACGGCTTTCATCATTCATTTAATTACCGTCTAAATATTGCACACAGTTTACCAACTTCATATTTTCATAAGACATGACAAAAGTGTACTTAACCTCTTCTGAAAAAGCTATCATTCCTGCTGAGTTGTGTTGCACAAAGATTTTAACTTATGACCACAGCATAGAAAACCTCAATTCAAATACGAGTACATCATTCATTTGCCTTCTCAGCCCTTTCGCACAATTTGCAACTCGTATCGTACCTTGCATATTCGTTGCGGTTTCAAAGAATAAATTTAGTTAAACAGGCACCTGATTCGCTGGAGTTGACTGGGTGCAGCACTTATGACAGGTTATCGCAACTTATTTCACGGTAAACAAATTCTTCACTTTGCCCGAGGCAAACAAACGTTCCAGGCTTCAAACGGAAATGAACACGTAGAAAAAGCAAATATTGTGGTGTGTTGTCCTCGTCAAGCCTGAAGAGCTGAGTAATTTACGTCAGTTGTCGTTGGCAGTTTTTTTTTGACTGGTTTAAATGCTTACCTTGACAGGTCAGATTCGGAATCATAAACAAAAGCAACATCGCGTAAGCAGTACTGCGAGAGTTTCTGTAGTTTTTGTATGTCTGGCCACCAAGCGCCTGACAATAGCTCAGCTGAGCATCGCTGGCGTGGTCACCAGGCCATAACAGGCAGTCGAATTTGACAGGCACGCGATATCAATTTTATCCTCGCTGGTGTAGACATACCTCTTGTTACATAGATTACTCGTTACCACCACCTGAGTAACCCACCAACTAACTAACCAAATGTTGAACGTACAACGGGAACCTCTGGAATGATCTGGTCTAAGCCCGATCCCAAGAGTTCAAAATAACTCATTTCTCTTCACGGATCAGTGGACACTGTATGAAGCGAAGGATGACTCAGGTATTGTCTTGATGGAAGGAGACGGAAGTTAAGCATCTTATGACGAGTCCGTAACCGTTAAGAAAAGCAAGATGCTCAGTCAACTCGCAGACCTCCAAGTAAACTTCGTCGATGATCTAAATGACTTAAGCGACACATCCATTGAAGCAAGGAAAAACAAGAGGCTCAGGCGAGTGAACTTCTTCGATGATCTACATGACTTTAGCGGCACATCCATTGATGCTATTTAATGTTTCAGAGGACGCTCAGATCAAACTTGCTAATTCCAGACATGTGAAGTCCTCGAACCCAGTATATTCTTGAACCATCTCAGGCTACTGCACCCACCTGTGACACCTAACAAACCCGACAAAAATCTGCTGTAAGTGTAGTCCTTTGGTACCGAGTAGATTCACAACTTTCTCAGCACGACTATGACACCCTGATAGACTCATTTAAATTAGGAAATGGGAGCAATTTGCAACCAAGGCAGTCCTCAATTCGTGACAGAGGTGCTGCTACAAAGATCTTGAGAATTAATTTCTTGAAAGTTCATTTAATTACGACCACTGACGTGAGCCTATGGCTCATGCCGGACTAACGTGACTAACAGTCTCGTTATCCGACAGCGGATATATGCATTTCAATTCTCAGGGCGATGCTAATTTCGCTGAATTTTCCGCTAAAGTCAAACACATTATGCATGCATCGGCAGTGAGTATGAGTACGATGGCGATCTCTACTCTGGCTTGGATATTCATACTGGGCTGACATGTGAATGTGTCTAGTTAATCATAGGCCATCCAATTATGGGGATCTCAATTTCATATTCAATCCACCTCTAACCTTGGGGGTTTACATTGACTTTGTGTTGCATTCGATCGTCCATTCGATCTTCCCTGTCGATCACATATATTCATCTAGTCAACTTGTATGGAGCTCTTCTAATTTCAACACTTTTTTCCTTTCTTTGCAGGTAAGCAACGCGAAACATCACAATTTGCTGGCGAAACTGCCGGAAACCTGTTCGAAAATGTATCTGTTTTGTTGATAAATTTACAATTCTGTTTCGGTAAGACGACATAAAGCCACACGATGGAGATGACTTTTATCGGCAGTTGTATTTTATTTTGAAACTGACTCAATTAAGCCCCTTGACGATGATGAGGTTATTACTTGACTTACGGGCTATAAAAAAGATACGAGTGATGCAAAATTTTGTTTGCAAAAATCTAGATTGCGTTCGGCGAGAGGGCATTGCATCGAGGAGTGAAAGTCCGACAGCAAGGGCATTGAATTTATTTTATCCTTGCGATGGCAAAAGGTTGTGGTTTTTATTTATTTGCTGTTAATCTCTTGATTACCATCCATTTTTGTGGGATGGATGTGTGATGGATTTTGTGTTGAAAAAAGCTTGTGAACATGGAAAATATTTGAGTGTTGGGACACTGACTTAGAAACTTGTTTGGCTTCCCCCACTAACTGGCGTTAAATTGGCTGCAGTTTCGTATTTGTAAAGCATGTTCCTAGAAGTAAGTGGCTTAAATAACAGCATCCTCCATTTCGTGGTTGGAAAGCGCATTTTGGCCAATATAGGGCAGTACCTTGGCCACAACTTGACGAATATTCGTTTTCAATGTGTCAAAAGTTTGCGGATGGTATGCACAAAAGTTCTGTTTCGCATAAAATATATCTGCCTACGTAAGACTGCAGCGACCTTCGTGGCCCGGTCAAATCACCCAATCACGAAATAAGTCATTCAGGAAATTGTCCTTGCATTAAATTCGAAACGGGTCGTGTTATGCGAGTTGTGGAATAGTCTTATTGAACGCACAGCCACATCTTTGCTACGATTAGATGCCAAAAGAAAAAAAAATGGATTGACCTGAGGCTTTAGCCAAGAGTATTGACGATAACGGTTGCATCTTCCTTATGATCGAAGAAAACCAATGACATCCCCATTGCATACAGCTTTGCTTTCCCATGTGCGACAGTTTTGCTTCTTTTCTCGAAATTTGGTCCCCCAAACTCTGAATTTCAAGTGAGCTTATACCGATTCAAATAGCTCCTATTCTTAAGACACTTCGGCTTAAAAAAGGGTATGTAGGTGCAAATCCAAAATAAAGCAAAATACGCCATTGTGTGCCGTGAGACAAACCCAAAACCAGCGCTCGATAGCTTTGGATCCTAAACTTTTACTAACTACAGCCTTATTTCCTGTATAGACTGCATGGGATGGCCTTAAGATGTCTGCAACAGAGCCAGTGTTTGAAGTCTTGCCTGATGGACGATAGTATCTACCATAATCTGATACAGAAATACTATTTTTGTCATTGTTCTTGAATGATCCAAATAAAGATGATAAAACCGCGACCACGGATTGGATGTCCTGATATTTTAAAATTTACTTCAATTATTTTTTGCAAACCCACACCTTCATCTATGCACAAAAAATACTAGTGTTGTGTCCGCCTTCAACTAAAAGTATGCAATGAAAAACGAAAGAAAAACATTTCATGCCATATTAAATTTCCCCCCTTTCAACCATTGCATACTTCCAAGAATCACACCAATCCATTGGTTCGTGTACAAACTGGAAAAAGAAGAAGGGGAATTTTCATTAAAGATTCTCTCGCACTTTGTCAAAACATAAACAAGTGAAATTAACAGCTAATTACCGCATCACGGCGCCTTGAGTCTCCGCCGTCTGCCAGTGATTTTAATTAAAAAATAAACAAAACGGTAAACATCCTTACGTCGTTTGTGCATAAAGTATCCAAAACCCACCAGCCATTGCCGCCACCACTACCACCGGCTGGGTTAAGTAAATCCCTTGAATAATTTACTCCTGGGACAGGAGAATCTCCTCATGATCCGCCCCACTTCCCGCCTCACGGTGAACCATTCTCCGAGGCCAGCGACACAGGAAGTCAAACTAAATGAACGCTGCGTTGGTGGTAACTACTGCACCGCACCGTTGCGGAGCGCAGCGTTAGTTTGGTTGCTGCGTCCTGATTTGATTCGCCTCGGGCTCTTAGAATAATCTCGTACGTACATTTCAACAATCCTCTCTCCCCCTCTCTGTGTACGCCTTTGCCCTGCAGTTGCGTAAGAGCAGTCTAGTGGGGGTATTTTCACGATGTCGCGCTGCATGAATATAAATGCCGTCCTTCGGTCGCAGCTTACTTAGCCATGTTATCGTGTCAAGAAGGAGAAACCACTGTAATTGGGTCGTTGCGGTTGAGTGCAAAATATTTACATTGCAATTCACAAACAGTAACATTTTCACACATCAATCTGCGCTGAGATGCCCAGATTTGCATTCTCAGTGAATCATCAAGTAACTTTTAATTTATTTCAAACGGTCTTGCTACAACTCGTTTACACAGACGGTGCTGCGGGGCAATCCACGCCGCTCAGCGCTGTGAATAAATTTGAATCGAAGAGAGTGCATTATTTTTAATAGCTAGACTTCCCTTCGTTGCAGTGTGCACTAGGACCTGCTGCGGGGAAAACATCTGCTCTCCGATGGACTGGGGTACATATTTCCAATTCCCGCTCTGTTGGCGCACTCCAAGCGGGTGGTTGCCTTTATTTTTCTTTCAGTCGGACATCAATCTTTCAACGACACCTAAAAAAAGGAGGGAAATCTTCAAAAAAAAAATCGTTAAGTTGATCCTTCCTTTCGTGTGCCATATGCCCAGCACTGTGCCGGGCTGATGTCTGAACAATGAAATCCGATCGGATCCACCTTCATCGAGTCGCTTGACAGGCGTGTGTGCGTGTGTGTTGCTGTAAGAAAGACGGGCGATTGTCCTTAAAATAGCAGAAAGTGAAACAAATTCGAAAGAAATGAAAAATGAGATTAGGAGAACGATTTTTCGTCTGTGTCCTTGGATGTCGTATAGACATAGACTGCCCTTGTCTTCAAAAGTAGGACAGCGGGTGACGAATCTTGGGTGTCCCTTGTCCCCGGACTGCGGGTAAAATGCAATCTAATGTAGTTTTGAGATTCTCTTTCAATTGTTACTGACCAGACCACAGAAGACAAATGGGCAAATGGAAAGGTGTCAGACAATTGGGCAAGAAGAACATATTTTGTTGAATTTGTGAGTCATGGGATGCAGTTGTGCAAGCATTTGTTTGTTATAATGGTCCAAAGCAAGACAATTCATGACCTTCAATCAGTATAAGTTGAATGGAACATCCTGCCAGTCGTGTATCTACTTTTCGCACAGGTCAACCACTAAATCATTAAATTTGTTCGATATTCATCTTCAGCCGTCTTCTAAAAAATTTTACGTGAGCTACGACCTCTTTCGGTGGTTTCTTTTGATCGATCACTGCGGATCGACCTAGTTTGTGGCATGTTCGTCAATTTTACGAGCCCTTCCAACACCGATTTTTTTATTAACTTGTGATGTCATTATTAACTTTTACTAACGCAACATCTGATCTGATCTTGCTGAAATATTCAAACACTTTCTCTACTTCATCTTCTTACGGTCATCTATTGAATTTTGTTCGTAGCTAACAGAATGGTCGGAGTTTTGAAATTTGATCTAGATCGGTGCAAATTTTTGCTCAGTTTGGTTGTAGGTGGAGGGTCATACAGTGACTGTTGTGAAATTGGAACTTTGTGAACTGTCAACATCCATCTATGACTTCGATGACTTTCTCAGCTCTGTGAACAGAATGCCCTCATATAGTGAAAACATATTCCCAAAAATTCGCGGGAAACATTTCGTTTGTAAAGTTCGAATGGTGAATGTAATGTGGTCGCAATGGTGGGCATTTTCGTCGAATCCTACTCTGGAGACCAGTTCAGGAAACAAACAATTCTCACTTAGCCTTTGTCGTAGAGTAGAACTGACTAGGAAAGGTTTTGTTGGCATGAATCTGAAGGTCATGAGAAAACTCACAACACAAGTGGCCACTTCGCTTTAGACGAAGTCCATCTTTGACTGTACCGCGGCTATGGACAGCCACTCTTCGATTAAGTTCCTGAAAAATGCCACTTTCTATTCAACGCCTTCCCTCATAGTCGGCTGTCTCTTGACGAGATGTTCGAACATTTCAATGTCCACACTTTGACATACCGGGTAATTGCAACGTCGATGACAGACTCGCTACACGTGGCACGACCTCTTCTGTCTTACCAGTTGACCATCTTCCAGACATACATGCTGTCAAGGCAACTCAACGCAAATGGATGGAACCACGTACCTCAGATTTCGACGAATTTCCTCACTTTGTCTGCTTAGACTACGCAGGCGAGCAGTCAGATCACTTATCGACGCCTCCCTGCAGAGCGGTCAACATTGCACTCGAATGAGTTCGTGAAGTTATCTTGAGCATTCTCCGTCTCCGACACAGACGTCGTCTACTCAATTCTCAGCTTGCCCAGAATGACATTCACCATTCTCTCAACGCACACTTCAAACACTGCGCTATTATTAGGACGAAGAGTACGAGCACACCACACATCAGCTCTGCTCGAGCAGTACCCTCGCTTCCAGCAGGAATGTACACTGGGGCTTATTTCTGCGAATAACTCACTTATTTTATTAAGTGAATAACTCATGTGCCTCATTGCAAGCACCAAGGGAAATAAGGAGTAGAAGGTCCCATTCTCTCGCTTTTGGAACCGATGAATGAAAATTCATCAATTCAGTCTACGTACATCCAATATCCAGGTCAAGTGGTCTAACTCGATAATTGCCGACGCTTCGTCAAAATTGCCAGATGATTACTCTGATGACAGTGTCATCGTGTCACCACATTAACTTAATTATCTCTTCCTCCAAACGTGCTAAGCATTCCCATGGGATCCCCCTGCACTACGATCTAATCACACCTAACTCCAACCACGCGCTAGTTGCTGTCGAAGTTGAAGAAGAAAATATTGGCGGCACATAAAATAATTTTCGCCAAATATGCCAGCCAGCAGGCACCTTTTTCAGGCGTGCGCCCGTTTTCATGTCATTCCTCAATTCGGTTTCACATAAAAACAAAAGCGAAAGCTAACCTCTATTGACACCATTTCCATGCCCCCCTGAGCGGCGAATACCACCAGTCAGGCGTTCCGATGCGATGGTGCGAATTCATTAAAAAATAATCTGATTCACAGAGTGGAGAGACAAATCCGTTCCATTCTCTCACCGCTTGAACGGTGGATTGATTAAAAAGTCCACACAACAAAAGGTTTTGAAAAATCCTTTGAGGTTTTTTTTTGTCTGCCAATAGTTGTGCTCTAATAAACCTTGCTCTGATTTGTGGTTCACTGAATCCGAATGCGTCCCAGTGGGATTTGCTTTCATGAAAACTAACGCGCAGTGCCCTACGGCCTACGGGAACAAAGAATACCCTCTTTTTTGCACGCACACTGCCATGGTAGCCCTTTTGCTGTGGCAGACCGCTTTGTTCGAGGCGTTCTCACTCTCATGGATATCTATCGCATATGAAATTGCCCTCAAAAATGTACAGGACGACTTCCAATTTGGTGCGGATTAAATAAGCAATAAGGTCGTTTTTCCTTGGGTTCTCACTGTAATGTGATGTGCACTCCCACAGTGAAAAAGGTATCTATGGCGGCACTTACACATTAGTTCTTGTTGCTCGACACACTTCGCACAAGTGGTGTTTTGTTTTCATGACTGTCACTGAGCTACCGCTTGTGGTTACCCTAGCTACGCATGTATACCTCACCTTGTGGATACTTTTGGCAAACAATTCCCTGCCGGCTCGGGATGGGTGGCACTGTGCCAGTGATAATTATCGTCGTTATGGCAGACAATGCGTTGAATGTACTCGAATGTGTTGAGTTTATTAAAATGCAGACTCGATGTTGGCCTCTGTGGGCAGAATTAAATTGGCGGTGGCGGCGGCTATCTCCGTGTCGCCCAGTTTAAATGAAATGTTCTAGAAATGGGGTGTATATGAGTGTTGGAACGACTATGTTTGCATAACATTTCTCCATGTCGAACCGCCCATTTTTGTTGTAGCTCGCGCATTTAGGGCTGTTGGGACAGCCTATCGCTTTACGTCGGCACATTTGATTGACGCGTGGGTTTGTGCATGGTCATGAGGTGACTGTGTCACTCTAACGCCCTTTAATTAACAAAAACAAAATAAAACATAAACAAAAGATATACGTTGAGATAAGCTGATCTTAATTTTTCTTGTTGCATTTAGGAATTTGAGGAGAGAGGTTAGTTGTAAAATTTACTGGCGAAGTTCTATCCTGATCGAACTTTTGAATCAGCTTTCGTGAGCAACTGAACACCCGTCGTGATTTGCCGAGGATTCGATTTAAATGATTTTGTGATTATTTCTCAAAATGTCCTTCAAATTGGTGGATTATCCTCTAGCTAGTCAAGTTTTAATTTCGCTTCAATAACTCAACGTGACTTCAAACGAGCACTTGGTTATTGCAGGAAGGCCAAGTTTCCTTCCGTGATTATCCTAGTGAAGGTTGAGCCATTTATTGAAAGGCAGCACCCCCTTTGGGTCCCTCAAGACAGAGATTTCTGGTCTAGTCATAGCGGGACTGCAAAGTAAGACCTGCTTCGATGTGGGTGAATGTGGTCGCTGGACTTTGGAACAGGGAATCGTTAAACCAATATATTATCCACTTGCTCCATCCTTAGAAAGCAGAGAGAGATAAAAGCAAATCAACGCTCCGTGCCTTCAACGCCTTTATAACCATCGTACCTAAGCCTCCATGACCGTCGATTACATTGCATCTCGTTGCAATAGACTACTGGACAGCCGGACAAGTCTAAACAGGTACCACATATAATCTAATAATCTAAATGCGTGTTCTGTTCTTTCTTGTGAGCCTGGTGAACTCTTCTTTGTCCTTCCTGACACTTCTCTCACTCAGCTACGATTTTTTGGCATCCAAAAATGAGAAGATTGTTGTCCTTGAAGAAATTTGTGATCTCTAGGTGGCCCATTAGACTGCCAGCTTAGTGCGGTCGTAACATAGATAGCTCCCTACCCTTAAGCTGGCTTCATTGTGTGTGGGAAAGTGGAGTGAAAGTTTACTGACCGTAGTCCCCATGGATCTTGAACCAAGTAGTCTGTTAACATTCGGATCGAACACAACATTGTTCTTTTACGTCGCTGCCTCTCCCGAGTAACTGCCATTGTCTCTGGGAGCAAATCTGTCGTGTAATACTTTGAGGTGCATAGTCGCTTTAACAGTTTAGGTTCCTTATACTTATACTCGTGGATGCTCCAGA
The DNA here is from genome assembly GCA_905231855.2 of Eristalis tenax. Classification (NCBI taxonomy): domain Eukaryota; kingdom Metazoa; phylum Arthropoda; class Insecta; order Diptera; family Syrphidae; genus Eristalis; species Eristalis tenax. The sequence goes on along the minus strand of HG993126.1, from coordinate 64,448,148 downwards.
AGGTAGGCCCAAGCTCACGCCTATAAAGAAGGTTGCCATAAATGCTGTGGGACAGCTCGTCATTGCTCTGCATGCCAGCCAAGTCATGGTCTCCTTGGCCCTATGTGACCACTCTAGGCTCTAAAAGGCCAGCTTGATTTGCAGTGATGACGCATGCCAAGTAGGTCATCAGTTTGGTTTTTTCCATATCATCCTGAAATCGTGTTGGCAACGCACTCTGTTATGAGTGCCGGAGGGGTTGTGAGTATATGCCAACACAAGGGTGCATGGAGTTGTTGCTTACCAGGCTTGATTCGCGTGTGGTGCCCTGACAGTCTTATGAACGCGGCTCACTTAGGCCAGCGTGTTGTGTCGTTACTAGATATTGGTTTACTATCGTGAGATCTACTTTAGTCCTCGAACCAGCCAGTTCCAGTTCAACGTCACTTAAGTCTGCTTTTTCGATTTCATGGATGCGTGTATGTCGGTTCCCAGCAGAGGGTCACAGAGTTCACCCAGTCTATCTCACTGATCCTCTGTCCGTATAACCTAACCAGCTTCGATGTCAGAATCTGATGCTACAGCCTTTATTGCCGCTTGAATATCAGAAAAACAAATTTGTCGATTACGTTGTGGTCTCCCAACGCGAGTGCCGCCTCATGTACCGCAGCCACTTGCTCCTGCACCTGTAATCGCGCTCGTCTCTGAGCCACCGATGTACAGAGCGATGTCCACTTCTGCAGTTTCCGTTTGCTCCTGGCATCTTCCTGTCGGTCCGGAAAGTATTGATGGAAGCTCTTCTCCGAGGCTGGGGGTGGTAGTTGTAGACAAACGGACACTTTGTCTAATTAGGTGTGCTGCTAACCAACTTTTTAGTATATCAGCGTGACCATTTGATTTCTCCCTACAAAACCACGTCTCTCTGAGCCTCTCCGATGAGGCTGCACTGTTGCTGCAGAACAAGGCGAGACCAAGGAAGAAGAGGATGCCTGCGAATGCTGCCGTTGGTGTCGTTCGGATCAACCTGTCATTCCTAGGCAGGCTGATCTTTGGATTTTTGGTAGCTGTGTGAGAATTAAAGTAGCTCTTGTATGCATCTGCGATTTCTTAGGAAACGAAGTGAGAGGGGGGACAGATGGCTTCTGGACCCGTCTTCGATTCACGATTACCACGACCAACTTGAACAAATCAAAAAACGCTCTCTCTCTCTCTCTCTCTCTCTCTCTCTCTCTCTCTCTCGCCCTTCTCTACCTCTCTCTCTCCCTCTCTCTCAGTCTCTCTCTCTCCCTCCCTCTCTCGGCCTCTCTGTAAAGATGAATATATCAATTTTCAAGCTTCGAGCCAAAATTTTCCATTTTTAAAGACAATAAGTACAATCGGAACTAGCGGCTTTGATACAAATGCCCCAAAGCATGTGAATCCAGCCACACAGCCTGAATAACCTTCGACCACAAGCCAATTAATCAATATCGAGAACGTGACTAGAATTTCTTGCGTGCTCAATCCAAAAAAAGTGTCACGTTGTCCACTGATTCCCATGTCGTCCCAACGGAACCATTAACCTTTCATCACCCTTAAGGCCTTCTTTGCCTTAGCCGTTCACAAGAACAATCACATCTCATTAGACATGCACAACATGGCTAAGTATTCCGGTGCAGAACACCCTTCGCCGACAATTGCTGATAGGCACATGCTCCGCCACATTTGACCGATGCCGACATAAGACTGCAACTAGAAACTCCCAACAACAACATTGTGGGGCGAGCACACTTCTGTTTCCGTTCTGAATGCAAGTTTGGACTTGGACTGCGGCCTACAGCCCTAAGCCGTTAAGCACTGTCATTAGCAGTGCATACAGAGGCGTAACACGCCCGACAGTGAAAATGTTGCACAAGATTGTTCACAGTGATAATCCTTCACTTAATTTCAGTGCAGCAGAAAAAAGAAGTGCCTCTTTTATTTCTGGCATCACCTGGTAGCGGATAATTCGCATAAATTTGCATTTTCCTTTCTGCTCGGTGGCTACACCTGCTCTTAAGTGTGGCTTGGTTCCGAAAAGCGTCGAAAAAGAGAAACGAAAAGAAACCTCGAGCAGGTGTTGCTGGCATCATATTTTGGAGCAAAAAGTATAGTGTTTCGAGATTATGATCATATGGCTCCCGTGGTCAATCGGTTTGATGATTAGGCCTGGGATTCTCTTGTATTCTCGTGGCGTTGGACGAGCACAAGGTAAGATGCATTCGTGTGATGCAAGAGCTATTGTGTCCCGGGTGACTTTAGGTCCCATCAAATTGGTCTTTATCCACCTGCCGCCGTTTTTATGTTCTTTCCTCGCTTGTGCGTGGTTTTGTGTATTCTCGACAACATCAAGCACGGCACACGAGAGTCGTTTGTGCACACAAAGGGCGGTGGTGGCGCGGCAGCGGTACGGTGCGTGACATAATGGGACATCGGATTGTCTTTCACCGCTGGCTACACGACGGTCATTTCCTTTTTTAGTCGCCGCTGCGAGGAGGTGACTGTACAGTCCTGGATTATCATAATGGGCTGCTTCTGAAAAGGTGACGACGCCCATAATCAGAACTTAACAGCTTTTCAAATTGACATGACGTCTAAGTGCGCTGAGCCCTCCACATAGACAGATGTCTGAAAACACACGGCACTCAAGGCGCATTAATAAAGTTATAAACTGTGACGACTTTGGCAGCCACAGACATCGCAGTTGGCCAACCTCTACATGGCTGCGCAATTGTTGCATTTAGATGCACATAAAGATTGGGGGAGTTCATTAAAGTTTTATGCTGGTATTGTTACTGCAGTCGAAGGTGTGTGGTAAATGCCTAGTGTGTGTGAATATCGTTTGGCTGAATCGAATGAATTCGATTCTTGCCACACTCCATCGCTGACGGCTACTGGCGCTGGTAGAGCATGACGTGGTCTATTAGGATGTGTACTGCATGAAGCTTAAATTTCTTGGCAAGTTGAAGTTTTTCACACAGCACAGGGAATGCAATGTGCAATGTCATGGCCTGTAATTCATTTATTTTCTTCACGTGGTAACTTTGACCTTGCTGGATGAAGAGTGTCGATTTTGTTGTTGGTTAGTTTTCAGTCGCAATGGTGAGTCAACCAGATATTAGTTCACATTCATTTCACATTCATTGTGTTATGGAAATCGTGACATTCATCACGGTTTAATGCATATTTGTTTCATATTTTGAGATTAACACGATCTCTCAATACACATTTTGGAACATTTTAGAGTAGCTTTGCTCTACAGTCCGGGGTACACTTGTGCCCATGTTTTAGAGCCAACACTAATCGTGTACTTGTTGTTGTTCTCTCGCGAATAAAGGAATGAGTCGGGGTCCGTCTAGTCTCTGACCGTTGTTACTGAGTTGGCAGGAAAATTTGTGGAATGGCGGCGGCGTTGGGTTGTGGTACAACTTCCCTGAAAAAGTGTCATTGGAACTGTATTTCCTACGGCAAGCAGATCTTGCCTTGCTGAATCGAAGATAATCCTCGTTTGCGAGCAACATTCCATTCATAGCGGTGTGGCGTGTCGACTTCACGGCTTACACATGGTCCTAGATTCAGCAGCAACTATATCAACCACTCGTGTTGCTCTTGTCACTGTTCTCACGAGTGGAGGGGACCTATAACTTTATTCCGACTCCGTACCAAACAGTTAAGTTTGCGAGGCTCTTTCTAGACAAGTATACTCTTTGAGCATTATTAGTGACTCGAAAGTAGTAGTTCCGTGGGAATTGCTTTGTCCTACCGATAATCGATCTGAGACACCACGGGTTCAAGCGCTTTCGAGTCGATGTCCATACCCACCACGACGATCTACGATGAATTGAATTGAATTTTGCTGTCTGGACGATGCTGGGATGTCATATGAGAAAAGACTGTCTCTTGACCACTTTGAACTTCTTCATTTGGAAAGCGCGTACGTTTCTGTAGGATCTAGGCCTAGTCCAACCCTAAATTGTTATTAGGGAGTTACGCTGATCAACAGTGGGCAACCGTATGGATGAGGAGGGTCATGTAGCATAGCAAAGCAGCTCCTGTCTGTATACAACAGTTGATCCGAGACGTCTTTCTACATTTTTCAGAGCCTGGGTTTCAACTATGCTGAACATATGTCGGCTTATGCTCCCTCTCCTTAAGACCACGTACAGGAGAGCATTTTCAGGACACACAAAGTCCTGAAAATGTAGTTTTCGTTGAATTTTATCGATACAGTATATGTAGACTTTCGCATCTGTGAATTAGGTCGCCAGCGTACGCCAATAGATACCTGGCCGTACAGCATTTAGTTTTAGCAATAGTTTACGCATGTCAAATCTAGCCAACTTGAGAAAGACAACGTTGTCGAAAGCTTTCAAATCCATCTTCTATCAATCTTCCGTTCGTGTTAAGGACAACATTTTGAACGTCGCATGTATGCCCTTATTGTCCTACGCAACTTAACGACGATCGATTTCGATACACTGTCATTGCATATCAATTTTGTTCATTGACTAGGTAAATGGTCTTCTTCTAGAACTCACTCATGCCCTAGTTCCAGCTCAAGTTCTTTATGTTTGTTTAAAAGAAATGAATGGCAGCTAGTTCATCTAATGCACTAGTGATTGTTGGAAAACGAATGCCTACACACTTCCTTGGGTCAATTTAGAGCTGAAGACGTCACTGATCCACTATTGTCTTAAGACGGCGCCACGTTGCCTGCAGCACGCAAGCAAATACTTAAATTCCTGCGTGATTCACTCTCTGATCGTATAATTTTGCACTCTAGTTACCAGAAAAAGGCCCAGCTTCGCAGCCAACTCATTCCTTTAAACGAGAACTAAGTCGACGAAATTCAATCACATTTATTCAGAACACTTATGAACAAACGTATCAACCAGCAAAGCCATGAATCGGTCTAAATTGGAAACCCTTGTTTTCTTTCAAAAAATACATCTTGCGCACGTTTTGGGACATCCTTCAAGGATTCCGGCCACATATTCCAAGAACGAATTTGTAATTTATGTCTACTAATGCTCAGTTTCCCCAAAACATAAATTGAGTTGAACCAAGCCTTCAAGATCTATGTAGCTATGTTGTTTTTTTTGTTCAATAAAGGGGAGAAAGGAATGAGAGAGAATATCCTGCAAGTTCTTCTGGCGGACCATTTTCATACACCGCAAAAGTCTCCCACAAGTTATTAGCAGAAACAAATAAGTTAATTGGTTGCATACTCAATTTGGGATCTTATTTTCGAAGACTTTCCGATCGTCCCAATAGTCGAAGTGATCTGTTCTTCATTGAACGCGTTTTTCTCTACTCACACTCGCATTAAACACTAGCGGTCCCGGCGAAGTGTTTGCCAACGTACACCTGACTGTGCGAAAAACAGGGAAATTCAAGATTAATCCCACCGACTTCCTCGTCGCTAACGCAAGTCGAAGTCAAAAATTTTATTTTAAAGGAATCAGTAGGCGACGCTTTAAATTCAGCTTCTTTTCGGGCACAATTCTCTCAAATTGCAACCTTAAATGTCACCGTGTGGAGTGGTTCCAACGTGAACTGAGGTTTAAACGACACCGTTTAAAATGTCAGTCGGTTCAAGATTTAAACGCAACTATGAAGGCGAGGAAGTCAAGAACTTCCCACAACAGCAACTTATCGTTAGATTCACAGTCTCATGGTCAATGTTCACAATGGAGTCCATTCATTATCAATAGCTTTCATCCTATTTGTCTGTTTTGAAATTATTTTGCCTGTATTCATTTTTGCCCAGACGTAAGTACATGTTTACAATGAAAAGTAAAGCATCAAAAACCTCCCTAAAAGTATACATTTCTCCAATATTCAATCCCAATTGGATTGCATTAGTCATGAATGCATGAAAGACTGACAAAACAAAGCCAAAACCCTTTCAAAACCCCCGTCCAATGTAGTTGTTGACGAAAGAAATGCATTTCCTTTTTCCTTCCGCTCACTGCTTGGCCACTCGGCATTGGTTACAGTTTCGCCCGACAAATTCCCCAAGGATTCCGCACCGAAACAAACTGTAACTAGGTATTTCAAACAGATTTTTCTATTTTCTCTTCCTCTACCTCGGGTAAGATCACTCATTCTCATTCCAATTCCTGGGGATTTTTCATATCCATCCGCAGACAAGGAGGTCTCGCTCTTCGGCGTCCGTATACACCGTGGTTGTTGCCTGCCTCTGCGACTCTGCTGGTGGAGGAAATTCCGATTTTTCAGTTTCACTCCTATTTGTTGCATTCCGATTTTACTTCTCCGCATCGTAACAGGATTCGGCTCGGTGGATAAATCGACAACAAATCGAAGGATTTGCTGTGCTTTGTTAAAGTGGAAAACAGCAAAAGAAAAATATCTGTCGGATGCAGTTTTCCCCTTAATAATGCAAGCAGCGTGTTGAATGCATGATCCAGCACAGCATCCTCGAGCATCAGCGTCATGATGTTGCAGATTAGTGTTTCTCATTGGTTTTTGCCGATTCGTGTGACTCAGCATGGTCTGGTACGGTGCAGTGATGGTTGATGGGATTGCGAAAAGGATTTGCATTATCCTCCTTATGCTGTGAAAATGTATTTACACACTCCTTTGGCTAAAGTATGAAATTGGAATTTTCTTTGTCTTCGGATTGAGGGGGTGGTTACGAATTTGTTTGTGGTGGAAATGACAGGACAAATTGCGTTATGAATCATGGTTTTCAAGACAACAATTTATCTTGTTGTTCGTTGAATGAATGTCAGGGATTAGGACGTATCTGGATATTCTCAATTGAAAACGAAAAGCAAACGAAGAACGGGTTAGTCATTCTGCAAAAGCATTCAGTTGCATTTTATAAAGATATTTGTTGGATCAAAGATCGTTGAATTGAAACTAACATGAGAGATAAGTTGAATTAAATGCAACTTATCGCCTACGTATATGCTGTTAATGAATAAAGAACAAAAATCAAGCAAGAAACGAAGGTCTCTCGATAAGAAAATCAGCGGCTTCATCAGCTTTTGGCATAACGCTTATGTCATAGAGCATGACTTGGATGACTGCGATTCTCTTGTTTGGAGTAAATCTTGCCCTTTGCTCTGTTATCATTGTCTCAAGTTAAAAAAGTCATTGGCCGGAGATTCTGCGATCGATTTCAATTTAAAGTTAATTGCTGAATGTAGGCGGAGGTAGTCCTTGCGTACATCGAAAATGTTAACACCTGTGTTCTGGTCAAGTCCGATCTTTTTCGAAGACTTTTCGTTACGCCCCGTGTTTATCGCAAGACTGGTCTTGGATTTCTCTTCGAATCTAGCAAATATGATACATTTGCAGGTCTTGTGTCAAATCCAAGACATTAGAGTATGTTACCAGATCTTTGAATTATGGGAGCTCGTGCTGCCCAAGTCACAAATTCAGGTGTACTTTGGCAGCCTACAGAAACTGATGAACCTGGCAAGAATGTCTTGAAATGGGTAAAAAGGTGCCTAATGATCTTGGGAATTTTTTCTAAACTTCACTCGAGGGTAGCTGCTTAAAAGTTACCGTGGCTTGTCTGCTGTGTCTACAGCTTGCGCTTGCATACAAGTTCATTTTAGTTTTAAATCCTCCCTAGCTCTGGAGTGTCTAAAGACATTAAACCAAGAGTATCAGAAGAAGGCCTCTGGAAATTCTGCTGACAATCTAACGAAATTCCAGAACTGGAATTTGCCCACCTGGACATGCATCTAATATCAGAGGAAGTATTGAAGTCGCCAAAACCAGCTCTCCTTCTCAGATTCCCAAAGGAAACTGGATCAGAGAGAATACTCAACAGGAGTCCATAACTCTCAATACAACTCTGAAAAGAACTGCTTGCGAGAGGAACTATTAAGAAGGCAAAGGTATGACGAGACCTAGAGGTCGCAGTGCAATATAGCCTCGACAATAATAATAAGTGCTTCAGGGCAGGTTGAGCTTGTTTCAGATGCAGCTCACAAACGAATGAGTTTTTCCCAGTTTTTTCCAGACTGAGTAGTTGATGGCTTTCCTCGACAGCTGTTTTGTTTGGATTTTTAGGCATTGCCTGAATATCTGAGAATGTCAAAATATTTGGGACATTGCTTTATTTATGGCTCAGTTGGGCTTGAATATTGTGAACAGTTCCGAGGGTGGAATATGTGTGTGGACTGTTACTCAGATTTAAACTCCCACAATTGGGCGTCATAATTCATCCGATCTGGGTTGTGTGAGTTACCAGAGAAAAAAATTCAAATTATGACGCGTTCAAAATAACCAAGTGGGTGGGAGGAATATGTTAAATTGGATAGTTGGAGATCTCCTTGCTCACTCAATGTGACTGGATTTGTTTTCTTCCTCGTCTTCATGCAGAGGTGACAATTAGTTCAATTAGTTCATTAGAACGAAGCTGAGCATCTATAAGGGGACCGTGTTATCGTGAACATAAGTATAACCCAGCTACGTAAACGCCTGACTAGGCTTATGTCGCTTTACAGATCGTGATTAAATCGTCTCCTCCAAAGACAGGCAACGATCAAACATGTCCATGCCTGTGTGCCGTCCAACAGGAATGGAATGGTCCCCAATGAGTGGAAAGAGTCTTCTTTTCCATCATCTTTACTTGGCGCTACAATATGAAGTGGACCTGGCCCTTAACAAGCCTCTCCACGATGTCTGACCAGCTGCCTCCAGTCTCGCACGCCAAGTAAGTTTAGGTCCTTCTCCACCTGGGTGCGCCACGATAAACGCGTCCTCTGTTGCGTTGTCCCACAGGTTTGGAGTCAAAGACCTTCGGGTCCATGCGCTTCTCATGACCCAGCCACGTAAACGCCTGACTAGGCTTATGTCGCTTTACAGATCGTGATTAAATGGAAGGTATGGAATGGTTAAGCTCTTATATAAAGTCACCATGATCCTTCGAGAGATGGCTCTATTACTCAATTGCCTCTTGAGCTCAACAGCGGCTTGCAAGAGTTACTCTGCTTTTCATCTCGGTACTGATGTTGCTTGTACTATTTACTGCGAAGTCGAGGTAGACGAACTCCTTGACTACTTCGAAGTTAAAGCTGCCCATTGTGAGGCTCTGTCCAAGACTTCGATGGTGTATGTCCTTTCTCGAGGACAGCATATACTTCGTTTTGCCCTCAATCACAGCTAGACCCATTCTAGCCGCTTTCGTCTCCATGCCATCAAACGCCTCATTGACGGCTCGCTGTGTTCTGCTAATTACGTCTATGTGATCCGCGTATGCTAACAGAGTTGCACGGACCTCTGGAAGATCGTGCCTCTAGCCGGGATTATGTTAAAGAAGCCTCATAACAGTGCGTCGTCCTCGGAGAGTCGCGAGAATTCTCTATCGTCATCCACTTTCAGTAGTTTCTCTCTTTATAAAATTTCGTTCAAATGCATCAAACATCGCATCTGGTATATTTGAACCAAACTAAACTAAAAAAAAAAACACTCGTAAACCAATTTGTGCTCCAGACAGATCACTAACATCTACCGCTCTTCACCAGAACCACCTGCCATCTTAAAGTATCCATAAAAAAAATGTTGAAAAATCAAAACCCTCCGTCGGATACAGAACAGATTTTCTCCAAACAACCCTTAAAAGTGAACAGCATTCAACATGTGCAGCAGGTATCCCTACGGCACGACGAAAAGAAAAACCAACACATTGTTAAAACAGGTCCAACAGTACACAGAACCAATCCAATCCGCACACAGTAACACCAACAACAAGTGGCAGATGTTCTCCTCTTCCTTTCATTATCATGATCCTGTGTGATCCCATAGGAATAATGTCGAAGAAGAAAAGAAATACAACACAACAGAAAAGAATAATTCAGGATGGTGCTACAGTCGTTTTTAGGGGTTCTTCAGGATGTACCTACCTGAGGGATGCATGCATAAATTGCATCCCAAGAAACCAGGTGTAATCTTTTTTTTTTTTTCGGAAAATACGCATTTATGGGTATGCCTTTTACCCAGTTAAAAATGAAATGCTATGGTCTTGTTGGCTTAGACGATTTTACGTTGGTGATCAGCAAAGATCACAGTAGTGCCGGCAGGAATAATTCTCGGAGAGAAAGTGGTACTTGAAACTCCAGTGACCGCTGAAATGGGTAGACATGATCGCAGGGTCTTCCCTCCGTATGTCAATGCATTATAGTCTGATATGAGTGATGCCTGCACTTTGGCCCGCAGGTTTTAGTCCTATATCTTTTGCTCGATATAGGTATTGTTTGTTCCGAGTCTAAATTGAATGCAAACAAATAATAAAACAACCTACCACATCCCCTGGGCATCCTCTCTTCCTCAATACAATTAAAGCTTGAATATTTGAACACCATTCACAGCCATTTCCCCATGAACGAATTACAAGAACTCAGTTTGCAAGCTTTTGTTGATGAATTTTCAAAAATGTACTCTCTAACCGCTATTCCCAGGAATTTTGCACTTTGTTCGCCGAACAATGAGAAACTAATTACTCTCGTAAGTTGAGCATGACGAAGTTGCCTAAGCGGCGCTTAACTCTAGTAAAATGAATTCCTGAAACGAATGTCCTTTCCAAGGTCGGTCATATGGATGATGCATAAATGAGAACATTTTTCAAGGATTCCTGAAAATTCAAAGGTGCATTGTTCATGCATCTATTAGGGGTTTGTTTTGACAAGCACAAATACTTGCCATAAAATCCCCAGAAGAATTTAGGGGAACCTTTTGTTGTTGTTCATTTACTCGTACGATGGAAGAAAGCAGACAACGGTTGAAGAAAACATTTTCAAAGTATTTACGAGATGTTTAATTCATGTGCCCGCACACGAAAGATCATGCATCAAGTGATTCGTGTGCACTCAAGGGTGCACTTAACCTTGATAGAAGAACCTGAAACTTCAATGTCTATTTTCGTATTTTCCCATGGCGCAGTCTTCATGCAATGCGTCCTCTTTAATACATTGAATCTGTGCTACGTCGGTGTTTACAATTTTAAAGTGTTTATTGAAAAAAACAAAAAAGCCCACGGTTCAACCAACAAGGGTTATTGCCCCCGCAACGTGTTGCTCACAGATTTGTGTCTTTTATGCACATTATTATGTTTATAAAAGCACAGGCTCACTGCAGCCATCCACTGGTACACACTTCATGCGCCGTTTTGTGTCTTCTCAATGCAACTATATATTTCTATTTTTATCGCATATCAGAATGCAACCATGAAGTGGCAGCAAATATTTACTCTCCTCCAATTCATATAAAGTATTTGTATGCAACAAACCCCATTTTCCCCCGCCCCTACCATACACACACACAGAGAGAAACCAAATGGCAGAGAAATGCAGACAGAAAGGAGTACTATACCGGCGCATAGCAGTGCAATAAACCCTTATCAACTTCGAAATAATCGTACATCGGCTGGATAGTTCGCTGCTCTTTGCCGCTAGAAGGTGGTGGAAAACGAGCGCTATCGCCTCGCTTCCTTCTTCTAACAGCAGAATGTCATTTACCCGAGCGCCGCCGCCGCCGCCACCACCGCATATGCATATGCACGGTAGACGTCGTGCGACTATATGTCAATTTGATTCCATTTATAGCTGGAAGTGTTTTTTATTTTAGGATTCTGTTCTCCTTTCTTTGAACCTGTGGACTTGTGTGACGGGAGCATTAACTTCGACATCATAGTTTTTGGTTTGAATTCTGAGGCAACCTTCCCAGCCCAGCCGAATGATGCCATCAAATCTTCCATCACGTCGCATGGCGGCACAGCTGCATGCTATGCGGGAACAGATTGATGTGACGATACGACGGCGTGGGCACTCTCGTGTTTGTATCCGCCTTGAGCATAGTCCTCAGATGTAGCACTCTTTCACTTGGATTGTTTACATTGTTGTTTCGAAAGGAATTGACACCCAACTGAACTTTGGGTGAATCCTGACGAAAGATGAACATTAATATTCTGTGGTGTGACGTTTAGGGATGTATATCATTGTGTAAAGACTGACGTCTAAAGGTGAAGGGTGATGTGCATTCGATGCACACAACAATTAAAAACATTGGTTTAAACATGTAGTTGCAATAGTGATTGCTAAATCCATGCCTCCCATCAGGGGAGCAACTATGTACGCTGTGATAATAATGCGTGCAAAATTTAAGGACTTGAGGGGGGTATGTAGATTAGATAGTTTCTCGATCAGTCTTGGAGGGTCATTTGCATGAACAGAGGGTCCAACTTTCACAGTAGTTCGAAGTGCTTATGGTTCTTTGAGCAATTATTTCATAGTAATTTTTTACATAAAATGACTTGAGAGTTACTCGCAGCGATGTGGTGGGAAACACTGCAGTACGTGAGGAACTCAATGTTGATCAGCCGCTTCTTCAAACGGAAAGGGCTACGCGTCGATGGTTTGGCCGACTTGGCGCGAATATCCATCATCACGCCTTCCGAATCCTGCCGTGAAACCTATTCCATCAAGTGAGCGACTCCTCGACAGACTCAGGACGTGGTGGTGAGACCAAGTCCAAAAAACCTGCCTGGTTGCGCTTGGCCATAACTCCTGATGAGTTAAGCTGCCCATACACAGCACACTATGAATAAAATGAAAATGTTTTCATTTTTGTTGTCATTGTGCCTCGAACTGCTATACACGAAGGGTGCTGTGTATGGGCACCTTTAGAGTTGATCATTCTGTGCACTGAAGATATGATGAGAGGATTTGCCGTATCACTCTGAAGTAAGAGAAGGACGATAGTTCGTGGGGATACGTAGTGGAGAGGACACACAAATTTCACTTCTGTTCAATTTTCTACAGTCATTTTTATGAAATTCTGTTGACAATGAGATTGCTGTGAATTATCGTTTTATCCATTCAATATCACAGCAATGTAACATCAAATAGAATTATTTTTGTTTTTTCGTTTAAAAGTGCCGCATCTGGCAACACTGCATAAAATCACTGCATTCCTGTGCACCCACCTACCCAGCTTGTTGTTCAGGTGTTGTCTTCACTTCATCCTTCTCTCGCACATTCACTCTCGACTGCTATCGGGTACCTTTCCACATAGTCTTCTGCAAACGAAATGGAAGGATATTATTAAAAGGAAGGACGAGAGAAAATTAAAACAGCAACCACACGTCGCCCGTCCAAAGTACAAAGAGTTCACCTGGTGGTTGAACTTAGATCCCACCATCGGGTGCACAGACACGGCCGACGAGCATGCCGTGGCAATGGCCAAAAGAAGCAAATGAACTCAAAGCCAGAGGGAAAGGGAAATGCATCTTCAAGTCCCACGAGTCCTTCTTCTTTAATTCTTGCACTCGTATGCATACAAGACCAACAAAGCAAAGCATCAAAAAGATTTTACTTCCCATGAAACGAGTGAGCATCGCATCGATGGTCTTGGAAATTGCCAAATGGATGCCTGAATGAGAATCCTTAATGCATGTCGGCCAAGCATGATGGTTGAGTAAAAATAACCCCCGAGTTAGCAGTCAGCTAAGAGGTGCAAAATTGTATTAAACCCACATGAACAACACGTCAGCAGAGAGATATTTTTAGCGAGGATTGCTTACCTGGTCAGGGGCGGGCAGATGCATAATAAGCCATCAGCAGGCCATCCTTCCATCAAAACTATTTTTATAGAAAAGTTTGTGATGGAGCCGTGTGTAAAAGCAATACCGGAACTGGAGAACACTGTAGTCGGAAGCAGTTTGAGTATAAGTGCGAAATAATGTTACTCTCGTCCGAACGGAATGGCGAAATGGCGTACCCAAACACATAAAATGGCTTTAAGTCATTTATCATGTGCAGATGAGGAGATTATTTGCTTCATATCCTGCGTACGAGGGTGCACTATTGGACTTATGTAACCATTCCTCGGGGACTGAATAAACACCCAGCAACAGTAGCTGGGAATTTACGACTGCATTGCTGGCAATCGTGAGCGAACATAATCGTCTAATCCCTGAAGTTAGTCCCTGGAAGCGTTGACAGTTTGAAAGGATGTGCCAACGTTATGAGTTACTGCCAAGCACACAAATAAACGGGGTTGATTGTTCTGTGGTGCTAAATGTATCGTGGAAAATAAATCTGCTGCCGATGTGTAAGGGTCAGCAGAATTGAGCGGAAGCTGATGAAACTTATTGCTGTTGTCTGTTTGTTGCTTTCGCTGTCCGTAGTTTTGTAGAAAAGAGTGTCTAAAGAGACTGCATAATGACAGACACAAGATTGTATTTAGAGAAGGGAAAAGCACAATTACACTAACAATGCTTTCTAACTCTAGTTGGACGTCATGTGGAGATGGTTATTCAAGACGAGGATTTCTCTTTAACTATTCACCGTAAAGCCGTGAAGCTGACTCTTTGTACATCGACAGTTACTTGAAATGCATTTGATTTATTCTTTTAAATATACGTCTAAGGTTTTTTTCCAAATGCTAACATTGTTTAAATACCAGAAACTTTCAAAGATGGTTGATTCGAGGTCCATCGTTGAAATAATCTGTCAATCCTTTGGTCGATCCACAAGAGAGGGCACTACTTTGACTGAATCTAATAAATTCAGGTGTAATTGGAATTACGTAAAATTATAACACGGCCATCTCCCTTTGGCATCCGACACACAGTGACTGCAACGTACCACGCAGCTACTCTAGGATAATGTAGTAGTCTACCGGCTAATCGACGAATGTTAACAAAGCCAGCCAAGTCGAACAATTCTTCGTCGCTCGTTATGAGCATTGGGTCAAAATGAATAATTATTTTAATCATGCTTCAACATTGACTGCTTCACCAACCTAAATTGTTATTGAGCACACACTACGACTTGCCAAATGGCCAGGTCCGCTCCGAGACAAATGAGCGCCCTATACCTAGCGCCCCATTGTCTGGTTTTAACAGTTAAGCACAAATGTGGCACAGGATAACAAATGTTAACTCTGCACATTGTTATCGCCCTCCATGCAGGACTGTCAAATGTTAGACCAAATCTACGTTGTTAGTACACACTCCACGACTGTCAAACACCAAGTGACAGATGTCACCCGCACCGAAATGGCGCCCCAGCGGGAAAAAACAAAGACATAAGAAGCACTCTGTATACAGACATCATGTTATCAAGCGAAATGCAGCCCCAATTCCTGCGCTCCATTTTCTTTTGCCGTCAAAGTCGTTAAAAATTCGAAACACTGTTCCCACTCCCATTCTGTAGTTTCCAGATTTTCTAATTCCATCTAAATCCATGCATAGTTGATTTGAAAAGTTTTTTAATTCAATTCATAACAGAATAGTATTCCATTTGCCGCGCATAGCTTTGACATAATAATCTAATTTTATTGCCATTTGAGTTTACACCCGTTTGAAATCAGTTTGTATCCATAGCATTCCATTGAACCGCCTTCCACTCATTTCACCACGGCACTTCACTCGCACCTCGCCAAGTAAGGGATCCACGACTGTTCACTTCTGTTGCTCACTTGCTGTTTGTTGAAGGCAAGAGGAATTATCATTTCGTGCAATTTACATTTCAAAATATATTTAATCAGAATATCCTTGGAAACTAATTGAAACTGGAAAAAGAAATATATTCACCTGGCAACATCTAAGCATCCTGCAAAAAGGCACCCTCCCTCGCTGAGTAAATACGAATCCTTTGTCTCATCGCATACACACCCAGAGCAGAGCAGATATGTGTCCTGTGCTCCAGCGGCAGCACTCTTCTGTGTATTCGTGTGAATCCATCTTCTTCCTCTTTCGTGTATTATCATTTTTGGGGTGGATTCGAGTTTGTTTTCTTTTTTTTTTGTTCTCCGTTCGTCTGTGGCTATACCTACACATTGTTATTCGTGTTCTCTGCACTTGGCTTCAGGTTATTCCATTCAAGCCAGTGTGCTATTGCGAGCAGTTCTAGAGAAGCACTCGATACGGTTGGTGGTGTTTGCCTTTCAGTCGTTTCATGCGTTCGAAGTTAAATAAATGTCTACCTGACTTACCACTGCACTGTGCACGGACAAAGTGAATACATTTTCGAGTTGATCTTTTGGCAAGATGCTACTAGTGATGAAGTGGATTTTAGTAAATGCTCTGAATTGTTAAAAGAATTGAAAAGTAAAAACAGTGGATTTAACAAATAAAACTACAAACAACGACAAAATGCTGCTCTTCCCAATGTTTATGAAGTAAATAATATTGTGTATGCTTTGTGGTGTGAAGTTTGTGTAAATAGATGCTCGCACTTGTATTTCTCATGATTTTTAATTTTGCGTCCTTCATTTGTTTTATTTTGCTTCATCTGTGTTCATTTGTTTAATTTTTAAATCACACACACACTCTCACACGCACATCTCATGAAATAACTCTTGACAAATTATATGTTTTACCATGGATTAATTTGCTCAAAATCAATATTTACTTTGTACACGACAAACACACACGATTTTATTTGATTGGATTGTTGGATTGGATTACATTGCACACATTACAATGATTATTTGTATTTCTGGATTTATTATTAGCACAAGGTATGATAAATGATCATTTTTGTTTTCCTTAAATCTAAGTGAAATCTGTGGGGGATTTTTTTTATGTTCTCCGAATGGGCGATAAGAAAGTTAATTCGTGGAAGAGTCAACTTTGATTGCTGGGGGTTCCAGGTCGTTAATAAATGCGCTATTTCTAAAAGTTTACGGCCATCATGTGTGTGCTTGGATGTAACAGCATAAGATAGCAGGCAGTCCGACTGGGGTTCAATTTTATACGCTTCGGTGGACCTCTTCGAAAGAAGAACAAATATCTTGTTTGCGGATTTATTTTAATTGGTGGGAGTGATGCGTACTCTTTGGGTGCATGCTTGTTACAAGTTATTACATCTCATTCGATTTTGTTCTGATGTGATTTTGCCACCTTTTAAAGATGTTCGTAAATGTTCTTAAATCAAACCACAATGCAGCCTCGATGGTAGAAAAGTGAAGGGAATTAGAAAAATATTCATAATGGGTAGCAAGTAATTTGTTTTGTTGTGTAGAAGTTGTACATTAATTTCAACATTACGTACGTAACAGTGACAAAAAGCTGCCTTTACATCAAGCAGCAATGAGTGTCCTACGGAATATGTAACGTGTCTGACCGTGTCGAGACATGAGTTATTGTAGAGTTTTTAATTCATTAATAGAAATGTAGCTATTGCGAAAAACGAGGAGTTGCATGAAACGAGAGTAGCGTTAATCGAGGACACACTGCATTTATAGATTTTTGGTAAAAAAGCGCGGCTGCTGTATTTATTGCAGACTATCTGCTCTTTATCTCGCAGATATAAGATGTAACCGATACCTCAATATGTCTCCGGTTTATCCAAGGAGAACATTGTTTTTTTTTAAGGAGAGTAGTCCTTGAACTCTTATACATTCTTTTAAATGCTCCTTTAACATTTCGATTCCTCTTTGTAGGAGGATTTGTCTTGCTCTCAGAATAGGCCTCAGTTTCGGTGGAAACAATTGTTCATTTGAGCCAAATGTCTTTCCCTGGGGGCATCTTTTTGATGTCTGCGAAAAGCTGGGGGTTGGAGTTGGTTTGGTGGGTGGAGAAGCTATATTCGATGCCTAATTTATTCAACACAAGCACCTTTTTTCTCAACTTGTCCTGGGGGAACAGGAGTTTTTTTTTTTCATAACATCACTATCATCCAATTTCGGCAAAAGAACTGTGTTATTCACTGCTTGACCAGCCGCATTTTCACCAACTCTCTCACACGCTGCTTCGATATTGGCATTTGATCGACATGTTTTTGGACGACTAGTGTGTTTAGCGTCATCAACAGATCCCTTGATTGCCTCTTCACAGTTGACGAAGTTAAAACACTATTTCGAGCATTTTTTGTATGAAGTTTTCGAACTGTGGCTACCACGCTTTCATTATTTTTCAGATGTTTTTCGATAATGGGAGACCGCTTTTGTTTCGTGTGAAGCTCCGTTTTTACTATCCCTAAACCAGAGGTGAAGTATGAAAGAGATGCCCAACTTCTACCTTAAAATGTTTGACAACCATTTTTTCAGAGAACGTCATTTACGATATTTCGTGAAAAATTGTCAAAAATGCATGAATATCAGTCAAATAGCCTCCGAAATTCGTCGATGGACTAGGGGTCAATCAGCTGTGAAGTTGGGCATCTCTATAATACTTCATTTCTGCCCTAAACTATCAGCAACAGAGGACGTTCACGGAACCGGTGGCGTACACAAGTGGAAAAAGACCTTAACCAAGTCAACGTACGAAATTGCGGGCACTTAACTAAATATCGTGCGAGCTAGGGAGGCTTGTTGGTTAGGACCAGCTCCACCCAGACTGTTAGAAGAAGAAGAAGCTATCACCTGTCCAATCTGTTTTTCTATCAGTGCCAAATTCGAGTTAATTTTGAGGCGTCCTTTATGTATAAATTGAACACGTATTCTTTTTCGTTTCCCTCTATGAGAGATTTTATTTATTAAAATAAAACTGTTGACGTTACTCAGCTAGAAGTCAAATTAAAACTAAACTTACTCTACTTATTCTAATCGTTCGATGTCGTTGAACGATTGCCTTGATGTTATTCGGTCCCACGGTGGATCTTTAGCTGCGTCTGGCATGCTCGGCTTAAAACGCTGAGCTAGCGTCTGGCTGTTCACACACTTTTGCAACTTTGAGAGCGTGTTTACTTATATTTTAATAATTTTTTTGTAAATTTATAGTGTGACAAATGTAGTTTCTCCAAGTCTCTGCACCTTCACTTCAATTGCATCTTGATTTCATCCTTTCGGATTTTCTTAGAATTTTTTTGCACAGTCACTTCTAAGATCAGAACAGTCTCAGAGCTTATTTCTAATTTACATCATGAAGTGCAAATAAGCGTGTTCTCGTTCTGCAGTATGACACATGTTGTTAAACAAACGTTCATTATTTTTGTTTTATTTTACGATTTCAAAATTTAATTAAAATCACCAACTGCATTTGAAGGGATTGTGTAAAATTAAAAGCACACCCGAGCACATTCCTCGTCCAAAGACATTCGTATCTTCCGAAAAAATTCCTTCTTTCATCCAAATTAAGGAGGAATTCAACTCATTTCTCCCAACAAAAGAATGAAAATACCACAAGAAAAACAGAAGGATAAATAAAATAAAGAAATGAGAATCCCACACAGCTCCCAACAGCTTGATGAAGTGGAATTCATAAATTTTGTTAGTTCCTTCCTGCTTGTTACATTTCCACAAAATTTGCCTTTCAACCCTTGCAGGTATGTCAAAAAAGAGAGAGAGAGGTTCGCAAACAAACTCACTGATTCGGGGTAAAATAATATCCCACCTGAGTTTTGTTTTAACTAGCTTCGGATGTTTATGGGAATAAAGCACTTCCTTCCAGGTTTTTGCCTTTTTGCCACAATACCGCCGTATTTTGTTTGGCAAAGGGTGATGTCCCTGTCGCTGAATTGAGAATTAAACCAGATGAATTTCACGGAATTATGACTCAAAGTTTCTCACTTTCAGGGGATGAATGTGTGATGTTTTCATCCCCTGTACTTTTTACGCTGAAAGTTAGAGACGTAGAATTAAAAGGCAAACCATGAATGCGTAGGGGAAGGCGTTTGTCATTGAATTCTGCTTGGAACGAAGTTGCTTAGTTAAGTTTTTTTCTTCACATGTGAATGGGCGTGAATGGTGTGTAAGGGGGAGGAAGACCCGTCAACAAACGCCCCTCATTCACACGACTCCGAGAATCTCACGATATATGAAAAAGTGTCATGTCTCCTGGGCACATGTCACAAACATAGACTTGTGTATCACTGTGATGCCCTATAGCCTATAACCCTTAGCCAATTGAAGGGAATTCTATTTCACACAGCGCGAGAGAGAGAGAGGGTGCTTGGGATATTTTAGACAGACAGATGGCTTAGGGGATTACATTTTCGGAATTAAATGAATCTGTCAGCTCTTGGCACGTGCTACTAAAATGTTAGTTTCATGCCTTGCCTATCCCTTATTGATTCAAGGGGAGGAATTGTGAATGTTTAATCATAGACACATTAGTGGACTTGTGGGAAACTGAAGTACAAAGCAGTTGACAGTCGGTAGTGCACCGCTGGAGGAGTCCAACATCCGTCCTGATAATAAGATAATCGAAGAAAAAGCTCAATTTATAACTTGCGACATAAGTACTGCCTAAAAATGGATTAAGATGGCAGGTGATGACATAACGAGCACCCAATGATTTTCGGAGTATGAGCTGGTGTCTCTTCAATCACCCACCTAATTTTAAACTAACCTACAATCAACTCGGATCAACCCTTATTCAAAATATAGCTTCATTCGATGTTTTAAGACAAATGCCAATGAAGTCATATATACCACGCCCACAAACGCTATGTCATCATGCAGCTATTTTCAATGATGATCCATCAGAAATATTCTCTCAGTCAACATTATCGACTACCCATCAACGCTGTCACGTTTTGTTCCACTCCTTCAATGCGTGAGTTTGTCCTCGAAAAAGAAAATGCTATTAATGAAATTTCACCCAAAATGAAAGAAATTTTAATGGTTTATTTCTTCTTTATGAAGAGCTGCAAAGTGATTGGTTAAGGCCCTTCTCTTGACCTTGAACAGACGAAGCTTCTCTATTGCGTTGTATCACATGCCATCAAATGGCAAGACCCCTTCATCCACATTTAAAGCTCATGGATCTACACCGTAGAACAGGATTGCGACGATCAAAGTGTTGTAAATCACGTCAGCAGAAGGCGATTTTCCTTATTCACATGCGGGCGCTTCAAATAGTGCTTCAGTGCCACTGTGTTTGGGGCACTCACTGGTCACTGGTATGAAAATAGCGATTGCCTGCGACTACGTATAACTCTGGTAGTGAAGAAGAACAAGAGGATAATCTTTTCCTCTCTGCCTCTGCTAAGAGCACTTCTCCCGATCTTCATCGATCTTACATTGCAGGTAAACCATTGCTGTCTCTATTCAGATTTATAGGAACTTCCGGATAACCCAACATCATCGCTCAAGAATGACCACTTACACCAAGAAAGGAGGCTCATCATGGGCCATCGGCTAGTTCCTTTCAATCATCTAAACTAAATTACTCTTGACTCCCGAAGATGAAGCGCATGGTAAGCTTTATCCTGCTACTTCGCAGTTTGAATTGACTATTGAAGATGTCAGTTTTTTATAGTTTGCGCGTGCACAAGGGATTGTTAGTAACCTTAAGTGTCTGGGGTCAAGACACAGCACGGGCCGAAGGTGTAGTGGGAGAAAGGGAGAGGAGATACCTGTGCAAATGCGTAAGTGTCCTCTCCCTTGAATCTGTTTCCCGGTTTGCGCCAATTGCTCCTCTCCGACCGCCTTTACCGCTTCGATTCCAATGCCGTGTGGCAAGCTGCTGTGTTCGATCAAACAAGTCAGTAGTAGAGACCCTTCAAATATCCTAGCTCTGGTGTAATGTAAGAACGCGTTATGACATTGAAGGTACTCACCTTTTAACGACCTTCTGCACACTCTGACGAGTTCGGCAGGATTCTCAAAACTTGATATCGCCCGGTCCCTCACTTGCTGCTTTTGCTTCATTAATTTCAAAGTGTCAACGTGCTACACAATCAAGTAAGTAAATTATTTTTAAAATGAAGAGAAGAGCAAAATAATGCCCCGTTCCCAATGTTTTTGGCCAAATTCCTGCACAGAAAATGTCAGAATATCTCAGGGATACCTAAGAATACTTGGCGTATCTTCACTGGGATTCCTTGCTCTTATGAGCTTGTTAGACTTTAATTAAATCCAGTTATAGAGGTATCCCAAATTCCTCACATCTCTTCGCATCATTTTGGTGAAGATATTTCATTAAGCGTTACACTCGTTAGTCGTTGCATGGATGGTGCACACGTAAGTGACTTACTACCAGATCTTACATCTCACTGCCCCTACTGCCCAAGTGAGTCGTGGATAAAATCCAAATGAGTCTTGAAACTGTTCGCTCCAAACGCACAAATGGGTTGTGACTAAACCGTCTAATCATGTTCACAAGGTGCAGCACCGCTTTATGGCGAGCAACAAGTGCCGAGCGCAAGCTATTGCTTGTCAGTGAAAGGTGATACGAAACAGTGAGGCAAGACTATGTGAACCTATGTTTTCTTTCATCCACGACAATTCGTTCGCTGTGCATGTCCACTAGGAGGTGATGATAATCGTTTTGTGCAATAACTGTTATGTAATTGTTTTAGTGTCATGCAGCACAGATCTGTGCTGAGCTTTGCTTGAACCTAGGGTTAAGGACAACCGCCGCAGTGACTCATGTGCGGCAGTGCATGGGTGGTGGTTGTGTGGAAGCGTAGCCTCATTTCTTGACTTTGTTGACCGTCATATTGGTTTGAGGTACAAAAAGCTTTTAATAGCAGGTGGCAAGATGTAATTGTTTTCAAGGTCTCGCGTTCCCGGATGTTTAACTTCTTGCACAACCACTTGAACTAAACATAATTGCACGTTTTTGAAACCGCTGTCATGCGGGTAAACAAACGATTTAAAATGTTGTAAAATATGAAGATCGCGGATGTATTCAGAGAAGTTGACTGCACGTACGTGCTTCTACAAATATGTATTCTCGGTCTTATTCTGATGGCGCTGGCAGCATTGTCATCTGTCACTCATTTGGGAACTCGCAAGGGAAATACCAAAGAAACACGGATATTGCCCTCTCGACTCGTGCCCCGGCTCGGCGTTTTGGTTATATGGCCAAATTAACATACGCAACTCTTTCCGATACAAAATAAGAAATTCCGAAACCCCAAACATGGAGAGTGGGACACGTCCAGAGGCAAATGTGACAAATCTATCGCTTGGGACCCAAACATCAGAATCTAGCGCGCTCAAAGTTGTACACAAAGTTCGAATACAACGAATCGAATTGCATTATTTTCACCTCCAGCTGTGTGCAGTGTATGTGCCTCTCCTATACTCACACAGAGCACACTTTTTACACCTGTCGCCTCTTGTTGCTGTTGCAGCTGTGCGCCAAAGCAAATCACACTACCCACACGACTCACGGCACGATAAAAGCTCTAAGGTTCAGAAAATGAAACAAAAAGAAATCACCTTCAAGAAGAACACAATCAAATAAACACGTTTACACTTACTCGCCGATTGATACGAGCTTGCTAAAATACGTATCTTTCGTGCATGGCTGTATGATGTATGCTTTTCAGGTTGTATTGCCATTGACAGTGGTGTCGCTTGGTTTCAGTCGTGGACTTTTAACAGCCGCGCAACAATTACTGAGACATTTTTTCTGCATACCTTCTCGACTCGGTGTGGCTTTGATGTGTGACTTTGTGTGACGGTTGGGGGGAATGAAATCAAGTTTTTTTCTCCATCTCTACTTGCCTTTTCGTTTTGCCATTTTTTTTTGTGTGTTTGTTTGGTTTTATGTTTTGTCAGGTACACTCGCTGTTCGTTCCCGATTCTATTTGAATCAATCGTTCAAAGACGGAAAAATTAAATTCGCTTAATTAAATTGATTTATGTATTCGTGAAGAATTTTCTCAGAGAAAGGCAGCGGAAAAGTAAAACGTCAGCAACGCGAGTGTCAACAAACGGATACGGACTACTGTGTGTTAACTTAAGTGATTCAAAATCAAAATCAGAGAGAGAGAGGGGAACAGAAAAAAGCGATTCACAGAAAATCCTTTTGAAATTGTTTAAATCGTGCTTCTAACGTTTTATCTACTGCATTACCTGAGCTATGTGTTTTTTTGTGGTTTTTGTTTTCGAAGAAAATTTCAAAAAGTAAAGTGAGTGAAATGGAATCTTTTCCCTTTTATTTAAAAAAAATCATAAAATCAATGTCTCACCAATACATCTACACATATTCTGTCTTTTTGATAAACTTTTGATGAGAAACGAACTAGAACTTGATTTGATGGTTATGCTGTTTCAACCGGATTACTGTTGATATAGCGATGTACTCTTTTCATTCGCAATGCAATATCAGATTGCAATCATGTGGAGAGGAGATCAAGAGTTAATGACATACATTTACACGTATTTACACGGTTTCAGATCGAAGACTTTGATAAGTTCATTCGCAAGTGACTGGACTGTATTCAGGTCATGAAAACATTTATTATTATTTTATGACAAACATTCATTGTCTTTGACCCTGCTTTCAATCGGTGTAAAATTGAATACTTTTGGAACACATCCTGAGCCTAGACAGAGTTCCTTTGTTCGGGACTCAGCTAAGTGAATAGATCCGATAACCAAACCATGTTTCAATGTCAATGAACATCAAATCAATTCTGTTGAACTTCAGCTTCTGCTTTTGCTGTGACGCTATGACGATGTGCAGGGTGTTTCTTACTTTCCAGGTGCATGTATTTCTGTCACCCTTTTCATTTTGACCAATAGAAGATTATGGCCGAGTTCATAATTGCAACATTGTTGCCCATGCACTGCACAAAATATTCTCTCAATACATTTATGAACAAGAATACTGCCGCAAGTTTGCAGCAGGTAAGCATTGTCAAAAAAGTATTCATAAATGCAACACAAGTAGGCGACACAAAATGTGTTTCGTTAACATTTGTATTGATAAACTGAATGTCTAGTCCATGCTTTTAAATAAATGCCAATTTGATCGTAGTTTGACTGTAACAAAGCTTTTATGAACGCAGTTGCCGACTGCTCTCATGCATAGTCACTGCAGTTTATTCACATTTATGAGCGTAAATCTTGCAGGGCTACCGTAGTGTGGCGTTTATGAACTCGGCCTTTCCGTGCTTTATCACATACAATCAATTTAAAGTCAATTTTCCTTAGCTGTTCCGTTCAAAATTGTTATAGACCACTCTCTACGACGATAAAATGCGAGCAGACAGATGTCATCCGCGGCTAAAATGGATACAAACACCCTGCATACATAAATATGTAGATCTTTTGGAAAGGAAAACAAGATGTGTGGGAGATTTAATTTAATTTACTGCAAAATGCTGACAGAAATGTATTCAGCTGAATCTCGCAGCTTCTCTAAGAGAATTTGTGGAAAAAAAGTAAACAAATGTTGGCAATCTTCTACCCATTCGATGGAGCAAAACAATTAAAACGTTTCTATGCAAAACTACACCTAATTTGTGAAATAATTTTTTAAATGGTCACTTAAGCTCCATTGCTTGGATGGTCAAACAAAAAGTTCAGCAGTTTAATGCCACAATGAAATTCTATTCCCTTCACACGTGTGTGATGAGTGTAGTCGATTGTTTCCCACCTTTGTTGTCAAACAACAATCGAATATATGAGAGCTATAATGAACCTTCCCTGTTCATTTTGCCCAAAATTGGTTTGTCTCCTTTCAGGAAGAGTACCATCAAAAATGTGCCCAATAAAACCGCTTTTTATTGTGTCTTCACGTAATGGGCTGACGTCAATCCACAGGGCTGTATAAGATCCCCTAAAACTGAAATTCAAAAATTATGAGCAGGGATATGTTTCCTTGACAATGACAATCCTATCGAGAACTTAAAAATAGAATCTGATGATGGGACCCATTTTTTTGTGCCACTTAGGGACGGAAGGTAGTTCATTTTGTTTGTTCGCAGTTCCACTGCATCCATTTTTTGAGTCCATCACTTTCAGGGGCTCGTATTCTTTCTGTGAATTCCTCATATATTTGTTCATTTTATGTGTAGTTGTTCTGCTTCTCAAAGTTGGTCGCACAAAACACCACAAGTGTGGTTGCTATAGAAACTAGGCCCAAGTCCACCACCCCATCCTGTAGAACCTCCCGAAAAAGAAGCAATCTAGCACTGCAGATGGACATTCCCTTGTTGCGTCGCGTGGCTTGAATTCAAAATCAAGAGCCATTCAATTTTCTGCATTCCCATGCAGGCGTCATTTATTGATACACTGAAAAAACTCTGTATTCTACAAGCCAAATATTGCAGACATTCGTACATCCAATTCATGATTCACCTTCAGAGCGATTTTCCGGTGACTTGAAGTTTACGTGCTTATAATTTAATTTTCCCCAACAACCCTGCATTGACAAAAGAATCGATTTTCAAACGCCTCGCGAAATGCACATATAATAGTATTTTTCCGGTGAAAAATTGCATTGGTTTGTCACGTTTGGCACGTCTGCTGAATAATTTACATAATGTCGCTTGTTTGCATTTCGCTGCGTGTAAACATAACACGTCGCATTCATTTTCGATTGCAGATGTTACGTGCATAATTAAGTAAACATAAATTCATATGTTTTTGTTTTGATTTTTTTCATTACAGTTTTCCACAAAAGGTCATCGATCGGCCTGGTCCTGGGCAGTACGCCATCGCTGCTGCATCAGCCCCTGGATCGATAACATCGGGTAGTGCATCCACAGCCACTGGTGGATATGTCTACTTGCAGCCCTCCACCCATTACCCGCCCTCATCACAGCAGCAGATAGTCTACCAACATCATCCCCATATTCATCAGTTGTGTCATCAGCAGCAGCAGCAGCAATCGGCATCACCACTGCCATCGGTTGTATCCACATCCGGAACACCGGCGTCGCTCCTCTCGTCGGCACTGTCTGCCTCATCTGTGGCAGCAGCATCGCCTGTTGGTGTTGTCCATCACAATCATCATCATCACATTCACGGTCATCATCATCATCATGGGGGTGCAGTGGTTATTGCCGGCAGTGGTGTTGGCACCGGAGTTGGAGTTGCTGGTGGCGCAATTGGATCGAATGGGTCCGGCAATGCAGTTATCCAGCAATCGCTGCACAAGAAAAACTCAATACGCAGTGGCGGAGAAGTCCTGAAGCGTTCCAGAGCACAAACAGCGTAAGTAGACAGATTTGTTTGTTTTGTTTGGTCTTTTGTGTCATCTATGTCGACGGTGCACCTGTCTCACGGTCTGCAGGCAGTGCTTATGTTCACATACGTGATGGGAAAAACCGGATACTGTGAATCTTTTCCCAACATCGGAACCAACATGAGAACCGGAAGTGGTCCCTTAAAAGACTTGTGTACATAAAAGTGCAGATCCGCAGACAAGAACTCGTATTCTCCTCTTCTTTGTGCGAATAATGCAAGAAGTTGCGCCCGCGGAAGTGTACTGTCAGCCAATGATCGTAGGAAAACAAGACGTAAAGAATTGAAAAATGTACACTCGCATTAAAGCAGGTAGACTCTCAGAGCTATGCATCACGAATTGTTATTTTCGTCTTCGCTGGTTTATTATGCAAAGAAGATAGACGCAGCAGAAACCGAGAAAAATTAACAAGTGCACCTAACCTCTCTTCGCGGAGAAAAAGGAAATGACAGAGAGAAGCAAAAGAAACAACTCAAACAAAACATACTATGTATAGACACGGAAATGACACCAATTTTAATTGGTAGGCGCAATGTTGCCAGACTTACTGCATTATGTATACTCGACGCGTTTTAGTTTGATATTTTTTTAAACATCACAAATCTCAGCCGATCGGAAGTTGTGTGTTTTTGTGGAGCTAGGCTGATGAATCTTGTACAGTCAGATGAAATGTGGAATTTTTTGAAAGCGAATTTTCGGTGCTATGTCTGTCATAACACAGAGCTTCTCATGCGGTGTCATTTTGGAAAGATAATTTCTTTAACATTTTTAAGCGATAGTCTCCTGCGCCCGCTACAGCTACAGTTTTCTACAATTTTCTACAAAAAAAAGGATGACATGACAAAGTATTTAGCTCGATAAAACCATGCACTACACTCTGACTTGAGCTCGAACTCATGAGGTTAGAGCGACTCTCTATTCGAGAATTATCCCCGTTTAACTTGTCGTTTAGGTCGAAATAAGCCACCATACTCATGGACGGTTGCATTCCAATGTGCTGCAACTAGGTTTATCTGAAACCGCGAGGTTTCCAGACCCAGAAAATGTGTGGCGTGTCTTGAAATGTGTGAAAATGTATGAAACCTCGCGGTTTCGTTGGATGGGGACGTAGCATGAGTCCTGGTGTTCTTTGATTCCAAGAATCCATCCTGTTTTTATCCAGCGTATACCGAAACGTTTGCCCTGACCGGTGATGGACTTCTTGGTGGTCTCATCCATCAGAGATGTGTCATTGGTGGAACAAGTAGCGTGCGGTGTTGACTAAAATGTGGAAGTTTCTCGAAAAGTCTTTCATTTGTTAATCTTTTTAGTTTTCTAAGTACTTTCATCACCGAATTGATTCTTCGGATTGCTTCTAGTTAATATTTATAAATTTGCTGTTGTTGTGGGTAAGTTTGATAGTAAATTTCTAAGTACATCGACTTGAGCCTGATATGTTTAATTCCTGGGTAAATAAACCCCCACCGGAATGCGTTTATGGAACTGTTTGGCAGCAGTAATTGTTTCCTGTATCCTGTATTTTGGGACTTCTTGTATCCTAGAGCTTAGTAGCCCTATTATTGTCCATCAGCTTGGAGGCGTACAACCACTAAGTCATCCTTTGCACAGAATCCTATCCTGTCACACAACTCAAATACGTATCATCATCATCTGCGTCTTTGGATCCGCATGATAACCTAAAGAGTGATGTTGTGTCTCTTTTTCGAAATTGTTTTAAATCTAAATACATACCAATTTGTAAATTAAAAATCACTTGCTCACAAAAATGTCCTCCAGTCATCATGTAGGTCTTTGTTCCCTGATAGACAAACGTCATGTTTTTAATGTGATGCTTTTAATGGCAAATCGACGCGGCGCTTAGTGGCGTAGTAGACCGGCGCGTGCGACTCCTCGATACAGGAAGCTCGTATTATAAAGGCCAACCTATAATGCGCAGCAGCGCAAGCATGTTAAATTGCCGTCCACGAACTATTGCGAACATTTCGTTAAGCATATGCAGATATTTGGCAGGTTGAACACAACCACCAGAAATGAAGTATGATAGAGATACCCAACTTCACAGCTGATTGACCCCTAGTCCATCGACGAATTTGACAGATAATCATGAACAATTTCGACGGTTATTCATGAATTTTTGACAATTATTCACGAAATAACGTAAATGCCGTACTCTTACTGGTCAGTTTGGCTTAAGAAAACAATATAAAAAGTGGTTGTCAAAAATTTTAAGGGGCAAGAGAGGTAAAAGTTGGATATCTCTTTCATACTTCATTTCTGACAACCACGAAAATATTTCGTTAAGCATGAGCTCGAGCGCTCTGAACCGCGCCGCACATATACGAATTTGACAGATGAAGGGGAAATATGAAAAATGGCGATATTAAATAATAATTCTTGCACACATACCAAAATTCTACCTCTCTTGCCCCTTAACATTTTTGACAACCATTTTTATACTGTTTTCTAAAGCCTAAGGCATTTACGTTGTTTCGTGAATGTCAAAAATGCCTACATAACTGTCAAAAAGCGTCTGAAATTCGATGAATTAGGGGCCAATCAGCTGTGAAGTTGGTCATCTCTATCATACTTCATTTCTGCTCAAAACATGTGAAATTGTTTGTCTTTCTCAATAAAAAGAAGAACACGAGAACAATTTCTGACATATGGCAAAGCGCCCATATGCTCATTATGGCTAGCCATGTGTTTTTTCGAAAACTTGACGAAACAATTCGTTAAAATTTGACACTAGTTCATGTACACTCATGCGCATTATAATTGAGCCTTTAGACTGTCTTAGAATTGTTGAGTGTTGTGATGTCCCTGATGGGATTCTTTCTAGTGATCTCGAATCCATAAATTATAACCTTTCTTCCTTGAGATCTCAAGATTTGTATTTTCTTTATCCACTTTGAGGGCAAATGAACTCCGGATCAAAATTGCAGGATTCTGAACCCAACGATTGCGACTGTGCGTTGTCATTAATATATTATGTGCTTTGCAATACATCCTTATCTCAATACCATAAACGTGTGCCTTAAATCTACTAAAACAGCCCTTGATGGAACTTAGGTCAACCAAAGCTAACGGACGAATGACCAAAAATGATGCACTACACACGAAATTACACAATTTCTGCTTCGAAATTTCGAAATTGCCCAAAGTGTTCACACAACGATTGAAGTTTGACAGCGAAATGTCTTTACGTCGGCATTGTATGGACAATTTTAGCAAAAAAAGCCCAATCTGTCAGAAATTTGGCATAATGGAAAAAAATCTGCTAGTTTTGTTTCTATTGAAACTAGACTAATCTGTTATAATACACAATTTCGTGCGCAATTTCATTGAAATTGAGGCAATTTTAAAATTGGTTCGTTGTATAGGAAGTTGCATAATTTTGATCGTAATTCCGAGAAACATACTATAACCATAATAACCGCTTCGTTCAGTTTCGTTGTGTTCTTTGGCTTGAAGCGAGATGATTTGCTGTGTAGAGACACACGGACATAAAAGACAGATTGTGCTGAATTTATTTTTAAACCTCCCGAAGGAACAGGGTATACTTTTCACCGTGCTTGGGGTTACTTGTATATCGGTTCAGACATGGGTTCAAGAGTCAAGTTACCTAAAGTCACACCTACCCGCTGCATCATCGAATTCACTACCCGTTGAAGGAATATAGGCGGCAGCACGCTACCCGATTTGCTTCCGCTTGCGTTTGCCTTCATATGTATATTCCAAACTATCTCAACTAATTAGCATACATATGTGCCATTACGAACGTTCATCCAAAGCACATCAAATCTCTTTCATTTTCAATCATTCTTGTTTATGGGGTTCTTATATCGTTTTGTCTGCACGGATTATCATAACCAGTTGTATGTGTCTCCTATAAGTTTTAAATGCCTCATTCCAATATACCAAGGTTGATGTGATGCTCTGATGATATAACATCTGGCAACGCTAGTGGCTTTCTTTCCACAAAAGTCAAGGGGAAAGTACACACGCTTCCCCCCACATAATAATCGATCTTCGAACACAGACTATCACTGTTATGATGGAGTACCTTCTGCCAGTTCTGTCCATTGATTGACAAGCTGAATTGAAATTCAAACTGCATACCCAGTTCCGTCCAATTATGATTTCCACAAGCTGTATACGATTCTCGGTGTATTTGGTCGAAATCAGTGCATGCCCCTCTGCGCACATCGTTCAATTAGTGCCACGTTAAAAAAAAATGTTTAAGACAGAAAACAAAGACAAGATATCGTACCGCGGTTGTTTGCCCTATCTTATCTGGCTCCTACCTGTATTTATATTCGTCAGATGACTTGATGCCCGTCTCTGTCTTTCGCATTCTCTCGACATCCCTCGGCCTGCAAATAACAGTCTCAATTCGCGCATTCTCTTGACACAAATCCACGCAAAACAGAAAATCTATACTCCTCATCGCGTATAACTTCTACTTCTAATCTGTGGAGGTAGAGATATTTTAAACTTAAGCACACAAGCGGCCGAGAGCTTTGTTGACGCACGAAAGAGGCAAGTAGACACACAACCAAAACCTGCACACTTTCGATTCTATTTTTATGGAGTGGAAGAGTTTCGCTTGCTTGCTGTGGCGGAGTTTTGCTCGAATCACCTGCGAATCGCGGGAAATATGTGTTATCAGTTGCAGAACATTCAACATCCCCTAAGAGCATTTTTTTTTGTTTGGAAACCATTCAGCTCTCTGTCTCTCCCTCTCTCTCTCTCGCAGTGTTTATCTTTCGAAAGGTTTTCAAAGAAAATGTTTGTGTAATTCACTATTGTTCGGTTCAAGTCAAAGTAAAGTTGATTTTATCAGTGAAAGGTTGTGAGTGAGTTTGGGAGGCAATTAAGGTTGTGGCTGTTTCAACGAGATCAGGGAGTCAAATGTGAACAAGGCAAGTACAATCTACTGATCACGTAAATGTATAGAATTCAAATGTCTTATGACTGGATCAGGTGAAGGTGACAAATTGTATAATAGCTTCTTACTCTCAAGTCAGACGTCGCCAGCAAACATTTAAGTTTGCGCTGAAAACCGGTTTTTTCGCCAATAAAATCCATCAGCTTTTCTAATTGCTTTGTAGTGCGGACAGTAGTAGCTTTTGTCTTCCAAGCACTCACCGTATAGATCGCTTTTCGATTTTCATCACGTACGATCTGGTAGGGTTCTTAACAGGTTTGATACAGTCGACGTAACATTGATGGAATCAGTGCATACCTTGTCAGGGGGAGACATTCAAATATTCAACCACTAAACTTGTGCACACATTTCGACAACACTTGATGCAAGTTAACCGCTAATTGGCATTGTTTTAATCAATGACAAACCGATGGCTTGACGAGACCACCCCCTGTGCGCTTACTCAGGACATCCTCGGGAAATGCGGGAAAATCCCCATGGTTCAGTGATTCAACCCGCTTTCCCGAGGAATATTGTGTTTTATTTATTTTGAGTAACCACATTTTGATGGATGTACATAAACAAACATTTACCTTTCCGCATTTGTTTATTCAAATTTTCCACATCACGGGAGAAAATCGTTAGTCATGCGAGTGCTTCCCCAGTAGCCAAAGAATGATTTAAAAGGGAAAAAGTAGGAATTTTGTGAATCCGTTTCCCCATCACCCCTTGGCATCGAATGGCACTCCTTTCTCAAACAGCCTATTAGAGTACGAACACATTGCATCTCGTTGCCATTAACCGTCCTGCAAAACAGATATTTGGCATCGGACACCATCGCCATGTAGGCAGTTATCCTCCGTTTTCCAAATCAGGTCGTATAATTGAAATATTCTTTGCTGCACAAATTTACGAGGCGCCACGAAGTTTTGCTGCTGCCTGAACATTTCTACATTTCTTGTTCCAGTTCTCCTTGCACAACGGGGCGACTCTTTGTGTTTTCCGTTGACATTTCTGTGTGTGAAGCTTTTTTGGAAAATCGGTCTCTTTCCACCGTCGCACAGGAAAAATTAAAAACGAAAAAGAAAATCTCCTCCGTCTCTTCGTCTCCGAAAATAGATGCAGAAGAGATGTGCAGGAAAAGAGAACTTCAATCGTTCAGTTTTGGGGTGAGGATGAGAGATACTTAAGGTTTTTTTTTTCTCACTAAAGTGTGAATGGACTTGGATACGTTTTGCCATCTCGCATTCGAATGCAGCCACGGTATCGGTGTATACATAGGTGTGGGCATATTTTTTTGTTTCTGAATTAAGATATTTCAAAATTTTTGGAGAATCATCTCTGATTTCGCAAGTGTGAGCGGGTGTAAATCAGTGCTGACAACGTTTGTTTGTGGCTGTGTCGGGGGATTGTGACATTTCCTTGGTGAACGGTGAATGGGTGATTAAAAGTGCACATAATAAAGATGTTCGGAGAAATGTATACGCAAGTACAGAGTACATAAAAACGGAAAGTGCAGCACTGTTCCTCACTTTCTTTGTGATGCGCAGCGCTTTGCGTCTGAGTAATGTGTTGAAAACGGTGTTTTCGAAATGTGAACGAACGAACAAATGACTTGTTAATACGAAGTGATGCGAAGTGAATGTGCGCACATTCTTTGAAGTTTATCGAATGTGTGGGTCGGCCAGGCAATAAATAGCGAAGAATAACATATTCGATCAGAAAAGAAAACCCATTATTTACCCTTAATTAGTGACTTGAGAATAAAAGAGAACCGTGCACACATATTTTAAATGCCAAATAAATATTGTCTGCTTTATAAAATAGTCGAACGAAACATGAAGAAGATAGCCGAATTGATTCAACGCTACAAGCGTTTCTCCACAGGGTTAGTTAGATGTGTGTGAAGTGTCGACCAATTAGAAATAGTTTGTTTATTGATTGGCACGGAAGAAAAAAAAATGCTGTCATTTTTGTCTAGCTTGTTTGAAAATTAAAAACGATGCTCTGCTGTGCTTCTGGTTTTGTAAATGTTGTTGCTTGAACTTCGGATTTCATCGCATTTCATCTGCTCAAATGTTCATCCACTTCGTGCATCCATTCAAAATCATTCGCGAACTCAGTTGACTGGGCCAGCTTAATGAACACTTTGGCAATACAATGGCTCGTTAACAAAACTCTGCTGAGTCAAATAAAATCATTAAAACGTTCCGAATATACACAAAACTCAAATTATCGCTCGCCCTTCCTGCACTGACTAAATCACCGCAGTGCTTTGCAATGAAATGAAAAGTAAATTTGCTTTGCTGCGAATAGAGCTTTACTGCTTTATATTTTGCTCTGTCCTTCCCCGCACCACAACGGCGTGTATGCCGCATGTCCTTAGTTTATTTTCATTTTCAAGAGCAACGAACTACGAGTTAATTAGTCTAATTAGGTACGTTATAGCGTCCCCCTTCATTACTAAGGGTGCGACACTGTACAAACAAAAACATCCCTATTTTTGGTTTAAAAATAATACAGTCATCTGTTCATGGCAAAGTGCGCTTCTCCTCTATCGGTATCAGCTCGAAGAGATTCTAGTTTACTTTCGTTGGGTATTTTGAGAATGTAAGAGGTTTTGTCTGAATTTCTCAGGGGCTGTGTTTAAAAGGAATTACCCGAGGAATTTATTTTTTGGTTTTATTTTTTGATTGACGCCTCCTTAAACGGGGGGAGTATATTTTTATGCGCCTCCCTGAATTAACACTCACGTTTGTTTTCCGAAAAAAACGAAATTCACACTTGTTTTTATTGCGGATGTGTTTTTTGTTAATTTATTATTTTTGAGAAAAAAAAGTGTTTTTTTTTTCGAATGCAAAAAGAAAGATCACTGGATCAGGGTGCGAAACTTTGTTCGCGTGACGTTTTCGACTTTGATGTCTTCTTACTACCCACGAGCTAAAATGCATACATTTTCCCATTAGAAGATGCTTGTGCTGCAGATTAAAGATGCCTTCGCAGACCGTGCATGGAACGTTGTTCTTCAAACTGCACTGAAATAAGGGTCATCCTTCGCCCTTGATTTAAAGCTGATGTCATGCGTGCTGAGATCTTCTGTCTCACATACAGCAGCCTTCCAAAGCTAATACCAGAAGGTTCTCCAAAAAAAAATCGATCGATAACGTGCAGAACGAAAGAAGAAAGAATTGAATCTTGGTATAATCCTGAAACAAAATGTAGATTGCCAAAGACTTTGTCGTCCATATTTGGTTCCGAAAGTAAATCTAAATAAAGCACATTTTTTACTTTTGACACATATCGGCAACAAGAGTGTGTGTCAGAGTGTCAAGAATTTACGGGTTGTGTGAACTTGATACTTTGCATACATCGTGGGCAATGCGCATCACAAAACTTCGGAATAACCCCGCTTTGAAAACTTTCTGGCCAAGAATCGAATGTGGGTGGTTTTGTGTGAGAGACACGAGACCCATCATCTTCGTTTAACTTCTGACTGTCGACTACCGCAGTTACATCGTTTTTATTGTCCACGAAGCATGGCCCAGTGACACCAACAGGCCAAGCATTCATCATCAATGATCCATTTTGCCTAAGCCATATTTCAGATGCAAAATACCGACTTCGGACTTGGATTCAATTGCTTTCCTAAAACGAGGAACAGATTAATGATACCTACAGTCCCCTGTATACCCAAATTCGTGCACCCCGTTCGTTAGCTCTTTCCTATGCAAACAGTTTTACGGGCACTTACTTAAGTATTATGTGAGGGATTTAATTACGCGTAGTTCGTTTCGGGATCTCTTAATACATGTGCAAAAATGTTAAGCTCTAAAATCCATCGCCGCTTAGTTTCCTTCCCGTGTCAGCACAGTTGCCATTCCAGGAGATAGCACAAGTATAAAAAAAACATAAACATTTCAACGTTTCTGTCATTTTTATCGTATTTGTCCGATAAGGACATGACGTAGATTAAATCGACACACGTCCATTTACGTAGCATACACTTATCTGCGCCCAAACACCTGACCAAAGTTAACGAAGGGGAAAATATAGTAAGTTGTTATCAGCAAAAAAAACCCAGAGACTACTTATCGCGAATGCCAACGCGAGTGTCATATAATTGCAGAGCGCAGTCTGAGTATAAACAAAATGAATGTAGACTTACGTTTTCATCACTTTTGTGGTGCATGACCCAATTGGATTTGCTTTTTCCACAATAAAACCTCATGGGATTTTCTAAAGTCCAAAGCGCGGGCGGTATTTCTTTTTATTGATCATATCAACAGAATGCTGTGATCTCGTGCTCCACTCCCCGACTAGAGATTTGTTTAGCATAAGTAACATCAATCACGGGAGTGTTTGACAATCAGTGTCCGAAGTGGAGTTGTATAAAGTGGTCCCTCATCGGATTCTTGTTTAAATAAAAACTGTTTACGATACCTTTAAATAGAGCGGATGGTGGTCGCCTTAGTGGGATGAAAAGTACATAAAAAGTTGTTTGGAAATCCAGAGCTCATAGGGGGGAGCGAAATTAAATTTCTTATCACGAACCGCGCATACACAAGCAACGGATTGCCAAAAAGTATCTCTCTTATCTGTTCCATAATATATTTGTGGTAAACAATTAGGTGGCTCGTGGCCTATGCAAATAAACCAGTTTGCGAAAGCACACCCACACCCTTGCACCACTATCTGCAGATAAGTGAAGTGAAATACATGGAATTTGAATATCCCATGTCACCCATCCACCCACACGTATAGGCGAGAAAGCGTTCAACCATTCCTCGTTTGCTAAATTTTGAACAAGTCTCGCGTAAAATTACAAGCTTTTCCCGACCAGCAGAATATTTAATTTTATTCTTGGCAATGAAGGATATCAATTTGTCCCTAACAACTACCAACCGACGAGCCTGTGTTTAGTAGAAACGTTTGCCAAAGGCAAAAAGACAAACGATGTGCAAAGCAGTTCATAGAAAAAGTTTCCGTTCCAGTGACAAAGAAATAGTAAATGTGCCAACGTAGACATGAATTCGAAAATAAATTCAGCAGGAGTCGACCTTAATGGTCGATTTATACAGTGGGAGTCGGCAACAACTTTATCACGTGTTGCGGTTACGTCATTTCCATCGCCATCAACGTCAAAAAGTGGTAATGCAACGAAGGCGACTACTGTCTCACCATCATCATCGCCCATGCTGTGGCTGGCGTCATCACTCAATGCTGCCGCAAATGAGAAAACGTCATTGATCAGGCACAGCAGACGACGTCAGAGTCTGCATTCGATACGCCGCTGGGCTAGTGTTGAACGCCGACGAAGTTTGAAAGCATCCGGAGCCGAGGTGAAGCGCATTTTAGAAGTTCCGGTTTCTGATGAGGATGACGAAGGAAATGACATCGATGCAGTGGAGAGCTACGACAGCTCAAGTACATACAGAAAGTTCTTCACTATACGGATAAAGTTTATGTGGTAATTCAGTAGTAAATTTGTTTATTTTCTTTTTTGTCGTCAGACGGTAGGAGATTGGTCGAATTTCAAAGTGAATTAAAAATATGACTTGACCATTATCGTTTATCGTTCAAAAGATAAGTAAGCCTTTATAAATAGATTGACTGGAATTTTTAATCAATATTTTCGTCGAGAGAATATTCTCACTCTCTTAAGATGGTAACTACTCAGCCATGACCACCAAGAAAGAATAATGATATGGGTGGCGGCGCTACAGCCCGTAGTGGACCAGTGTCTAGCCCACCGCTCGTGTTGTGCTTAGGGTTCTACAGTTTTATGCCCACTACGAAATACCAATTTGAGAAGCTTTTTCTAGACAGTTATACTCTTTGAGCATTGTCAGTGACTCGAAAGAGTTGGGGCCGTGAAAATGATTTTGCTTGTACCATTAATCGAACCTGGACAACGCTCGACGCACCAACTCAACGCCATGGGGTATTCTGTTAATTTATACAGAAGTGATTGAAGAGGGAAATTACCCCCGAGTTGGTCAGTTTAACAATGCACAAGAGCAAAGGCAATGTGAGCAAATGCTTTCTCTTAGTTGTCAAAAACTGTAGACAACGAAAGTTGATTAGACGTAGAGAAGAGGAAGAGAAGAGGAACAAATCCATTTTTTTTTTTATTTTTTTGTTTGCTTCTTGTACTTAATCTTCAACGGAAAAATAACACACGCCCTGCATATTCTATTTTCGTTTGCTTCTGCGACTATGACTCTGAATGCGTTGAATTAATTATTCACTACGTTCATCATTCTAATTTGTTTTTACACATTATCTCACAAACAAAACTTTGGTTGTTTCTTTTCTACTCATGTCCTTCCTATGTCTGAATTAGGGTTGTTGTGAGTCTTCGCATCCGCAAATGCGGAGCTTAAGAAATCGGGATCCGCAACATCCCTGGTCTGAATTTCCTTATCTCGCAGTAAATCTTACTTCCTTCCGACAAATGCATATTTTCCAAAAGACTAAATCAAAGATTAATGGTGATGTAAAATTGATGGTGAAAATTTTTCAGCCGAGGGTTTCAGATCCAAATAACAAATCTTCATTTCAGGTCACATCCCGTCCCAAGTCAAACCCCTTAACTCTCAAAAAATCAACAGTAGCCACAACACGGATGGTTGCTGTAGAACCTAGACATTGTCACTTCATGTGTGGCTATAGCCGCATTTCAAAAATTTAGAAAAAAAAAATAAAAAGCTGCAGACTCTGGTTTAGACCACGTGTTGCCGGTCATAAATAATGATTCTAAAAGCTGTTTCCCAGACAGACAGCTGTTTCCTGAAAAGAAACATGTTTAAGACAACCTTTTACATTTTAGCTGAAACAGAAATGTTGAGGAGGATGGCTTGCCTTGTGGAAGTGTAAATATTTAACTGCTAAGCCAACCACTTAATTCAAATGTGTTTTTTCTCTTAATGTAAAAACACTTACAAGTCGTTAGAATGATGTAGGCTAATCGATTTGCAAATGGCATCATCCAGCCATTGACCTGGCTTCTGTACATTTTAGTCT
This sequence comes from Eristalis tenax, assembly GCA_905231855.2. NCBI lineage: Eukaryota > Metazoa > Arthropoda > Insecta > Diptera > Syrphidae > Eristalis > Eristalis tenax. The sequence continues at coordinate 64,409,344 of HG993126.1, read as the reverse complement.
ATACGTTAGACTGTTTGAGTTTTTTTTTAAACAACTGATCAAGTCTTGGCAACGTTTTAACATTTCAAACAACACATCTCCCTTTAAAAACGCCTCCCCTCTCTTCACTGGTAACGTCGTTAAGATCGGTCTGCTGAATATGAATGATTATACACGTCTCACGTGTGCATTTCCTTTTGCCGGAGTATGGGTGAAATTTCTGAAGCGCCAATTACACAATAGGCCCTCCTTCGCTTCCTTATAACACAAAGATGGCATTGTTTCTAACAATAACAATTACATTCGGTTTTCGATTAAAATGAGACACCACGGCTCTCTGGGTACGTAATTTCCAAATTCCCTTCCCTAAGGGATGCATTAGATCTCCCCCTCTCCCTAACAAAGGAAGGAAGAGAAAAAGAGAAAGGAAGAAAGGTATGCTGCTCACTCGTGAACATTTGTGAACAGCCGGCTGAGGGTTGGTAAATATTTTTGGTATATTTTCAATGTGCACAACTGCATTCAATGCGTTCAGTGCAGATGCGTGCCTCACAGGAGAAGTTACATTTCGCTGCAGAGTAACAACAGTCTTTCTGTCCGAAATCATTTACAAATAATACGTTATCCATGGTTTCTCGAATGTAAATTTCACCAAAATTCAGTATCATTCTTGCATTTTTAACAAAATTCTTTGCTTTGTGTTTCATTACAGGTACGAACTCTCCCAGGATCTTCTGGAAAAGCAAATTGAACTACTTGAACGGAAGTACGGTGGAGTACGTGCTCGAAACGCTGCCATCACAATTCAGCGTGCCTTCCGACATTACATGATGGTAAAGAAGTTTGCTTCGATCACAGCAATGGCCAAAGCAGAGAAGCGTCTTAGTCGCCGAATGATGATAAATGCTGCCGCAGCTGCTGCAGCCTCTGCTGAAGATGGTCCCCCATCGAATACTTCATCCTCGTCAGCTTACGGTAGCGCAACTGAATCTCAATTGGATCACCCAGGATCACAGCAACATTGTCAACAACAACAACAGCATCATCAACCTCGGGTGACCATAATGGCCGGCCCACCTGGAGCTGCTGGTAATGTTGCGCGTACACCACCAACGCGATCCATGTCACTACGAGAACGACGGCATCTGGATTCCAGTCCTATACCCAGAAGTCAGTCGGGTAATACATCGCCTATGCCAATAGCAAATTGTACGTATTGGTCACAATCTACGGTTTTTTCAGGTGCGGGTTCGACAGTTTCTACTGCATCGTCAGCGTCGACAGCGTCTTCCACATCTTCCCATCCACATGTCAACTTATTGCATGCCACAGAGCAGCATTATTACAGTTCCGCTGCTCAAATGCAGGCAAATATTGGCGGACCACACTACGTGTCCGCTCAGTCAACATACCATGCGATCCCACACGATGTGAGCTTCAGCTCTAACTCAAGTCATCTGGATTCATCATTGAATTCTTCGTGGGTCAGCGCTAGTGGAACTGGAATACCAAATACTTCACCTCACACACCATACTATTCAGCAGCTCAGATATACATGAGACCAAAGGCATTGGTTACAACTTCTGAGAGAAAGAAAGTTCCACCAGAGGTTCCCAAGCGTACATCGTCAATAACAGCTCAGCAAGCTGCGGCCCAGCAGCAAATGATGCAACAGATGCGACAGACACCACCTCCGCCGTCAATGATGCGTACCAACGGCCTGTGCAAGACAGCTGAAAACGGCAGTCTTACATCCGTGCAAAGTTCAGGCAGTGATTCTAGTGCCACGTCCGCCGATCGTATCGCCAACTGTGATTTGGGCTCAGATCGTTCCAATTCCCCACACACGTGGAAGCGTGGCACGGCTCTTAATAGCTCCAACCAATTCAGTACCCATTCTCCTGATCATATCCTAATGATGGCATCCCATCCTCCGGCAGCAGCAGCTGGCATGGTCGTGGTTTCCGATGATCATATGAGTTCGCACACCAGTGCTGCCCAATACGAGCAACACGCCGAAGCAGAGCAGTTGAATGTAGCAGCCACAACCATGCAAAACTACAAAGTCTCCGAAACTATCCGCAAGCGACAATACCGAGTTGGATTAAACCTTTTCAACAAGAAACCGGAAAAGGGTATCACTTATTTGATTCGTAGGGGATTCTTGGAAAATACCCCGCAAGGTGTAGCGAGATTCTTAATCTCACGGAAAGGTCTCTCGCGACAAATGATCGGCGAATACCTTGGCAACCTGCAAAATCAATTCAATATGGCAGTTTTGGAATGCTTCGCCACCGAATTGGATCTATCGGGAATGCAGGTAGATGTTGCGCTAAGAAAATTCCAGGCCTACTTCCGAATGCCCGGTGAGGCGCAGAAAATCGAGCGTCTAATGGAAATTTTCTCACAACGCTACTGCCAGTGTAATCAAGACATTGTGGGACGCCTGAGGTCATCAGATACGGTAAGTTGTACACATCTACATATTCTCTACGTACTATAATCGATTTGCTTTGCTTTCAGATCTTTGTTCTGGCGTTTGCTATCATCATGCTCAACACTGACCTGCACACGCCGAACCTTAAACCTGAAAGGCGAATGCGTGTCGAAGACTTCATAAAGAATCTTCGCGGTATTGATGACTGCCATGATATTGATCGTGATATGTTGGCCGGCGTTTATGAACGCGTCAAAGCTAACGAATTTAAGCCTGGCAGTGATCACGTCACCCAAGTGATGAAAGTTCAAGCTACAATTGTTGGAAAGAAACCGAACCTTGCGCTTCCACATCGTCGATTGGTATGCTATTGTCGTCTATACGAAATCCCGGATGTGAACAAAAAGGAAAGACCTGGCGTCCACCAGCGTGAGGTATTTTTGTTCAACGACTTGCTAGTGATCACGAAAATCTTCAGCAAAAAGAAGTCATCAGTCACCTACACATTCCGAAATAGTTTCCCGCTATGTGGAATGGTAGTCACCCTATTGGATGTACCCAACTATCCATTCTGTATTCAACTGTCTCAAAAGGTTGATGCTAAAATTCTGGTCACATTCAATGCCCGTAACGAGCATGATCGGTGTAAATTCGCTGACGACTTGAAAGAGTCCATCAGTGAAATGGATGAAATGGAATCGTTGCGCATAGAAGCCGAACTAGAACGGCAGAAATCGGCACGAAATCGTGCTGCTGGTAATTCAGAAAATCGTGATAGCGGAGTAGCCGACGTTGAAGTCTGTCCGTGTCCATTCCAATCGCCGCAGGGTAGCGACACAGCGAATGGTAACCACGACACAGCATCACAGTTGAAGCGTAGTGCACTAAGCAATAGCCTGCTAGATATGCACGAACAATGTAAGTAAGCGAGATCACATAAAATGTATGAGTAAGTTATGAAATTGGCGTTTTTTTTGTTCCTTCTCCTCCATCAGTTGGTAATGAAAAGCCGCAACGACGTGGCAGTGTTGGATCATTAGACAGCGGCATGTCCATTTCCTTCCAATCGACTACAGCAAGTAGTGCATCACGCGAGAATGCTGCGGTAGTTGCTGCTGCCGCAAATGCCGCTGCAGCCAAAATGCGCTTCCCACCTCCTGCCGGTGGAAGTGGCGTCATACTGCAACAGCATCCACAGCAATACCCTGGTCACCATATGATGCAAGCATACCATCATCATCCCACGGTGATGATTCCGCATCCAGGAATAATACATCCACATCAACTGCAACCGCAGCAGCATCAGCATCCACAGCAACAGCAACAGATTCCATTGACCGGTCGGATTCCAGGTAGAGAGCGGAAGATGTCTCGTTCCGACGAGAGTGGTCGCTCCACGGAGGTTTAGAAATTCATTTTGAATTAAAATATAGTATATATTGTACATTTTGATTTTAATCCTTGTTTTTGTTTAAGCTTTTGTTTATAGTTCTTTTTTTTTTTTTGTTTTGTTTTGTTGAGTATTTTTGTATTTAGAAACCAAGAAACCATACAGAGATAATAAAACCGAAAAGTTTGAACGAATAAGAACACCAGTTGTGTGTTTGCGCGCGCGTGTATATGAAAAAAAATCTAAATATTTAAGTTTCCTTTTGTAACATTTTTTTTCTTTCCGATCATTTCTTTACACGATTTTATTTTAATTCTTATTTTTGTTGTTACCATGTATACATGTATTGACGGAAGTTTATTTATAAAGAATATATAAATACAATTATTGAATATATATATATATGTAAAAGCAAATTTATATAAATATGTGTTTGACTTGAGCCATTCGGACTTATCCGCTAAGTAATACGAGTATTTATCTTACAACAAAAAAAAACATGCATTTCAAAGTAATATCTTGACGGAGAGGAGTAAAATAAGTCCAAACAAATGATTATAATAAAACAAAAAAAGAAGTTGAAAAGTAATAAATCTGAAAATACATATAAATTCTCGTAACAATGAACATTTTTGTTTTTATTTTGTTTCTTTCTGTTTTTGTGTTGTTTTTATGTTGTGGTTATTTTTTTTGTGTGTCCAGAATGGGCAGTAAATTTTTATTTTATTCCCAAGAAGAGTGTTAACGTAACGTTGTTGGAAATCAATATTCCTAAACCCACGGCATTTCTTAAATGTTTAGTGTATGAACTGAATGGTCGAACAAGAGCAGAAGGCACTGAATTAACGGCGTCATACCATTAAATGCACTAAATGCAATTTATATAAGCGGTCTATTTTATTTAGCCACGAATTTTAAGCACGATAACATTTTTATATCTTTAGACGTCTTCAAATACGTGATCGATCAGTGTTCGGGATATGATAAGAAGACCAGCATTTACCTTCACAAGGGAATTAACAACATGCATTTAAAAAATATAACTTTGTGATGCATTGATTGAAGAGTTGTGAATTGATTGATTCCGAAAGCAGGACCAATTCATATCTCTAGACCAGATAATTATTTCCTAAAATTATATTTTGGCATCATGACAGCACCCTAGCACAATAATATCAACACAATTTACACATATTCAAGTCTAATTTCGAATCCTTCCACTCTGAGCTGGAAGACAATTAGAAATTCCTCCCGAAGGGAAACCAGGGAGAGCAAGCATTCAGCTGTTGGTTTCCAGACTGCTTTTTTGAACATGTCTTCTGCGAAAAGTTGCACCTTATAAAGCTTACTCTAATCTGTTAAACCAAAAAATGGAATTGCATAGAACGCATCACATTCCACATTAATGTGAGGCAGGATTGAATTGTTTTGCTAAGTGGAGAGTTGTGCCATTTTACACGCTCTAAAATCAGCTCACAGCACGACTCACTGTATAGAGCTCCGGTATTTCATTTGACGCAGATATCTTCAAAGTTAAGCCATGTACTAAAAACGTAAGAGTTTGTTAAACTATGTATCTGCCCGATTATTACTAACTTAGCTTTTTCTTTAATTTTTCTTTACTTGTTTTATTTAAATAATTTTTATTTGTGCAACACCAATCTTTTTTCTTTTTTTTTCAAAGCTTACTCCATAAGAATTGAAAAATAAGCAAATTCGAATTCATTTTCAAACGGCATTAGTGAATTAAATGAAAAAAAAAAATAAAAATACACAAAAGACTTAGAAAGATGAATTACAAAGCAAAGAGGACGAAAGAGGAATAGAAATGATGAAGGAAAAAGAGAGACATTTATTTTTTTATTGCTTAAATATTATAATAAAATATAAAGAAAATTAATTAAGAAAGACTATTCCACGTTTCACTGTATATATGAATTCATTTTAAATAATATTTAGGGTTATGAATTTATCACAAAAATATGAATTTTTTCTTATCAAAAGCATCTCAATGTATTTAAAATTCAATTAAACTGAACGTCTTCAATACAAAAGGAAAACAAACAAGATCAGTAAATTTTAAAATTTCAAAAGTTAGAAATAGATAATCCAAGACAAGTACTTGCGTTGTAGTCATTCACAAAAGGTTTAATTAAATAAAAATAGACTATGTAAACATAAGATGATAGAGTTAACCTCGTGTATTTCGTTTGGTTTTTTTGTTTTTGAATTATCTTTCTTTTGTGCCCGTGTGGACTTTTTTGTGAAATGTATACTGTTTTGTAGATAAATATGATTAAAGAATGAGAATTCGTCGTTTATGGAACCCGTGTATTCTTATTCTCCTATAATTCTACTATAATTGTAATACAAGATAACTTAATTTTAAATAAAGAAAAAAGAGATCAAATAAATGATATAAATATACAAATTCTTTGTGAGCCAAAACGTTCGTTTTTTTGTTTGCCTTAGTCTTCTTAAGAGTGGAAGGGAGTGAAAGTTTATGGATCGTTTATGGCAAGATGAAACCATAAACGAAACCAAAACCGATGTCAAATAAAGCTGCTTGTCCAGACAGACTTCTTTACTGAATCTATTAAAGTCGAATAGAAATAAAATCTATTGACGGTATTACGAACTTCAGTTTGTCGACATATCTTGTTCGTCTAGTTTCAGAGAAGGCATGAAGGCAGCACAACATGGCAGTACTACATTACGTGGTTCGACATAACTTGGTATAATGGCCTGTTAATTGCTCCAGGGTTTTCAGGAGAAAGGGGGAGAGATAATGACGCCACGCACTGTTGTGTTTCAGCCATGAGTTAACCGGGATATTTACCAGCATTTATAAAATATTTAGTTTCTTGCGAGGTTTTTTTGAACTGACATTTGATAAATGGAAACAGCTGATACAATATTTATCATCTGGTATTTGAGAGAGAGAGGGAACAGCTACTTAAAGCAGTGCGTCAGGGCATTCTCTCCCGTACATGAAGTCTCCGCTTTGAGAGGAAATGCCATCTTCATAGTTCAATGATTAGGCATGATTCACTTTTTAACCCAGATATGCCTAAACGAATAAATTTGAATGAAAAGAAACAATGCCATGTCTTGTATCTGACTGACCTAGGACATCAGGCACATCTGGTTTTACCACTGAATTTCTGTTCAGTTGGGTTTGTTTGATTTTTGATAAGCGACTCAAAGTCCATTTTCTAGCTTCCTTCATATTCATTCTGAAATCACGTTTTGTTTTTATCAATTATATGAAACAAGTCCCACTGCAGAGACACGAGTTACTGTCTGTGCAAGTTTGTTTTTATTTTATAAACGATCGTATCGTCGTCACACGCAAACTCTGTCCGAATGTTCTTAGACACCTGGAAAGTACAACGAATAAGGTTTGTCGCCCAGGTGTTACCATTAAGTACGCTTGCAGACTTCAAGTTACATATATCACTATCATCCAGTTCAATCTTTTCTACTTCGTCAGGGGTACATACAGCTCATGTACAGGAGTTGAGTTCTAAGATTTTGGTTACCGTGTAACAGGTTCCTTTCTCGAGGAACCAACCTGGTTCTCCTACAATCGGAAAAGAAGCCCTTGGAGTTGTGGATAAGGGGTGTTTTCATAAACGTCAAACTCACAAAGGCCTGCATTAGACATGTTCATTAATGCAGATTGACGATCGTACTTACACATACACACATTACTTTGACGATCGTATCTTAGGTGAACTACTGTCCATAAACGCTGATATGTCATCGATGTGGGGCAGATTGTGCAGTAATTATTTTTTGACTGCAAAAAGGGTGCGAATGGAAAAAACAATTTTACTTGTAAAAAATGCTGATACTTTTTTGTAGTCTTTTTTGGTGATATTTTTTATGTTGTAAATAGCTCAAAAATCAATTTCTGAAACATTTTTATCACACCACATCAATTTCGGACGTTTCTGAGTGATCAATGGCTGATGACAGTCGCACTGAAGCAGGCCTGCCCACATTCTGCAGCGTGTATGAGTTTAAAACCGCATGAGAAAAGAAATAGTAATAGAAAATGAACATCCAATCACACCCAAAAATCCATTCTTTTTAAGAAAACGAGCTTGCATTATGCTTTTTCTTATGCTGTCAGTAAATATAATCCATCTGAGAATCATAGCTAAGACGCGGTCCAATATGCTCGAGTTCTGCTCCAAAAGGCATCCCGAAGTTATAAGAAACAGCAAATATAACCACCGAAAGGAAATTGAATGAATACAGATTTTGACGTGAGGCGGCAATTTGGCACTTCGTCTAAGGCGGAATAGCAGGTTAATAGCTGTTGAAAGGGGCAATCTAACCATGAGCAAAGAATTGTTGGTTCCGAGTCGGCGGGGTATGTAATGGAGGACCTCCATCGCTGAGGCGGAGGATGCTACTAATGAAACATAGTATTTTTCTTATTTTTTTTATTACTCGGGACACCTAACTACAGAACGCGTCAGCTGCCTACGTCCACCATTCTTTTAATTAATGCTGTGGGTGTCGCGAAACCACACCATCGCATACATTTTGCAAAAACCACTGGAGTAATTTTAAATAAGGTAACAGTGGATAGCAACTAGGTTAACTCTGATTAGTTGTAGTTCTATGGACCCCTTAACATAACACCTAACTTTTATTGAGTTATTTCTGTCTAACCCTTTCAAATCAACTTAATCTGATATTCTTCACCTCTTCCATTAACGTCTCGTAAACCTAATTGTCTCGGCTTCTCTCTCCACCTCTCTTTCTCAGCAACAAGGTCTATTACATGTTCAATTACACTTTTTCACAGGTGCCGTGGCATTGTCCCAAATTGGTACAATAACGCTTTTGAAAGTGTCATTAGGCCGAATGTTAACTTTTGGCATAATGTTGCTTTCAAAAGTGTCATAAGTCCAAACTAGTTTGCGACATTGTGCCAAATTTGGTGCAAGGCTATAAGTCCACAATCCTCACAATCGGTTAAAAAGTGTTAAGCTATAATTAATTTAGCTCCAGGCGCCTGCCTGACGATTGCTGACATCCTTAGCACTCTTACCCATAGCAGAGCGACGTAGTCTCTTGGGCGGTTATACACTGCGGATTATAACCTAGGCTAAATTTTGAATTTAGATATGTCAACAACTATCAGGCCCATGTACGAGGACCTCAGGCACCCATACCTATCTCACTGCTCATCATCGTCATCTTCTGGCGCGCATGATCCACTAAAGGGGTCGCGGTGGTAAACCACGCACGAGAGATGGCCAGGTAACTTGATCCTCCGCCATCGACTCTAACTCCTTAGGAGTTAGCACAAGCGTAAGCAGGCGAGTTTTGGACTTGGTAATACCGCCTCATCTTGGGTCTGCCAAGCGGTCGCTTTCCTGATCCAATCGCATTCAACGTCCATCTCGGAATTCGTGATGAAGGGGAGATTCGTGCTATGTGAATAAACCACCGAAACATAGCCCTTTCCGTTCGAAGAAGCATCTGCCCAATGTGGAATTCCTCGAGCACAGCCTTGTTTCTCAGCCTATCCCGGCGAGTAATTCCCAAAACAGCACGAAGAAATCTCATCTCAGCAGCTTGTATTGGTGATCTTATTCTTTTGGTCAGTACTCAATTTTCATGACCATAGGTGAAAGTTGAAATAAGTTGAAACCCGCCAACTTAGCTTCCACACCAAGCTCGGCCTTCCTCATTACAGATCTTCCAAGCTATTTCAAAATTGACCCAGCTTGTCTAATCCTGCAGGAAAGCTCAGCATTACTTCTTCCATCACTCGTGACAAATTCCACGATGTACTTAATCTTCTCCACCTGCTTCAATGGGACTCCACAAACATGTAGAGTGCAATGAACATGCATTCTGGAGATGACCATAACCTCCGAGTTGTCCACGTTGACCTTCGTTCCAGCATCAGCACATGCGGCCACAAACCTATCGAGTGCGCGCTAGAGTTCCGTCTGAGAAGGTGTGCGGATAACTAAGTCATCTGCAAAAAGAAGATGAATTGCCCTCAACTCTCCCAATGTTAAACATTCCTCGCCTCGGCAGCGCTGCAACATCCAGTCCATATATACATTGAAAAGGAGAGGCGGAAATACGCACTCTTGGCGAATTTCAACGCCCACGGTGAAAGGTGTTGATTTACCACCGTTAACCCGAACACAGCTGCTACATGTTGTGTAAAGAGACTGAAGGACCCATACTTCCACTCCAGAGTTTACCTCGATGTACTCTGTCATATGCCTTTTCCGAATCTACATAACAACTGTAGATGGGTTTGGCATACTCCCAATTCTTCTCGAGTGCCATTCTTAGATTGAAAAGCTGGTCGGTTGTATTTTTACCGGAAGCCGCACTGTTCATCCCCCATCCACGGCTCGACCATAGCTCTAGAAGGCGCTTCCAACATCTTGGCGTACACTTTCCCGGGGAGACTTAAAAGAGATATACCCCTGTAGTCGGAGCAATCCCTTTTGTCCCATTCCTGAAAATTCCCTTTTCTCTTTTGTCCCATTCCTGAAAGTGGCCACTTTAATGACACAAGAGAGCCATAAAACTCCCCCTTTACCCATTGCCTTAAGCATTTCGTGCCGGATTTCTTCCACATCGGCAGATGTGCCCACATTTAGTGTGACTTCCATTTGAGGGGGAACAGAACATTTTCCGTAAAGTGAATAAAACCTCTTGCAGCGTCGCTCCTCTGATCGGAACCGGATCCAGTCGCTTTTGTTGGAACCACAAAAACATCGTTTTTTCTAATTCCACAAACTGACCATCCTGCATTCGAGATCGATACAATTTGGTCCTGCTGCGACAAAATGTCCTCTTTCGTTTCTTCTACCAACAATGGTAGTTAGGGTTGACAATAACGATGAAATGGCACAAATTATTTAAAAGATTACACATTTTGGATTTTATTACACATTTTCGTGTTCATTTTCTCATTTTATCTCTTTCCATTTTCCGGTGTTCCCACACTTATTTTCTGTTAACAGACAGGTGTTCTGTTCCATTTAACAATTGAGAGCGAAACAACTTCAAACGTGTTGGGAACGGTCTGTTCAGGTTTCAGTAAAAGTTCATCCGAACTCGCGGTTTCTGTTCATTGGGAACGTAGCATAAGCGAGACTCCACTGTATATATCTGCTTACGTATGCACTAGTGGTGTGTCAACTCGGGTTAGCAACCAGACTGAGCATTTGATGCTGAACTGAAATCAACCCAAAAATTTGTAGATGGAATTCGGAAATACAACTTGATTTGCTCAGGGAACCTGACTTATAGCATTCCACCACCACTTGCAGCAATTTGTATGTTTACATGTTGTTCTCTGAGTGATGTGTTAAAACATGTAAGTTGCCCTTCGGCTTTCGAGTCTAAGCAAATACGGAGAGAGATAGTTAGGTTGGCTATGGCTATAATCCTCCATTTCTGATCAGAACCAGGGCATAGTAATGTTAGCCTCTGATTCCTCGTTGAAATGTTGACGAAATTGCCCTGGTCCTGAGCCAATCCAATTCGGTGTATATTTAGAAGGTACCTCGTCAGAGCCTTTGTCTTCGACACCGAACCTGTGGGACAGATAACGCCCTCGTCAGAGATAGCGCTAGCTGGAGAGTCTTTTCGGTTGTCTACTCTCAGCACCACACAAAACGGACGAAGAACTCTCCAAAATGAACTAGCGATCAACATTCAAACACCATGAGTGATTTACAAAAATGTATACATAGTTTTATTTATATAAATGTTGTGTAAATAGTTGATTTATGTGAGTTAACATAAAGCATAGATTTTTCACGTTATACAATTCATTATTGTGATGTAACAAATTATTCAATAACCAAAAGCAGTAACATCTTAAGAAGAAATTATAAAAAATAGCTTATTTCTGACAGCAATCTTAAATGACGGTTTGAAAATATGTTGGAGAAGCTTGGCAAACATAGACTTCATGAAATTCTTAAGTACCTCTTTACTTGGCTCCGTACTGGATGTTCTCTATATTATACAAATGCAACGTGTAAACGGATGGGTTATTCAGTAATAGGTAGTGATTTCTCTTCTCGGTCAAATTCGATTAAATATCACAATAAAACAAAACAAATTATAGCATATTTTATAGAAATGAATTTATCTTTAAGACTTAACGCTGTTGTAGTCCGTATTATGTACATATGTATATATGTGTGTATAATATATTAATAACAATTTTGAAATGTGTAAAAAAAAACAAGTTAAATGTTAAGTTAAAGTTTTTGCATCTCAGTGACGTCCTTCATGTTTTTCCCTTTGACAATTTCAACCCGTAGGAATCCTTCCTCATCGTCCATGTCCCGACCCGGCAGGAGTCTGTCTTCATTTGGATCGATTTTACTGGAGCGACAGAAGAGTCTGCAATTGAAATCAAAGACAAAAATATCAGCTGGTTGAATTTATGTGCGCAAAATTGATTAGAAAAGACCACAACAAAATTGGGAGATTTTTAGTTTAGTTAAAGCGAAGAAGTTCAAGGGTGACACATACATATGCAGGAACCTTATTCGGCATAGAGTTAGGGCTTGTTCCGTAGTTATTAATGGGATTCAAGTTAAGCAGGTTTGGATCAAAATCAGAATACTTTAATAAATCGCAAACGAATAGCAATAGGCACTAGAATGCAATCAACTCATTTGCCAAACCTTAGGGTAAACTCGACGCTCCATTGTCAAGGCATTTTTTATCCACTTGCAGAAGTCCGAATATACTAAATAAAAAAAAATGTTTAGAGCATAGATTAAAGGTGAGAGATATATTTTGTTAAATTTTTAATTCACGTTTTTTTTCGAATTTCTTTAAAAGAATACACGAGTATATGATTCTATCGAAATTGGATTTTTGGCCAAACAACACTGCAGTCTGGCGGTAGTCGAGAATAGGTTGTAGCACACTAGGGCAGCTTGGGTATTTTCGCTGTCGTTTATTTGTTAATGTTGCTTGAGGTGCCGACGAATTTGTAGGACATACTACTACTGTTAACAGACCAACGTACTAGACAAATACCTTAAGTTGGTCAAAACTGGATAACTGACCGGTTGATCCTACGGTGGATGTTTCCACAGGGTGCTTATTCGGAGTTGGGTATCTTGTTAGGTTAGGTTCAAGTGGCATAACCTCGCCTAAAAGATTTTGTAGGAGTCATTTGGGAAGACGACTCTTTCCTAACATGCTTGAATCTATTTAATATAATAATTTGAGTGACACTACAGCCCGAGGAGGGTTTCAGCCAATCGTGTTGTGCGTGTTATTGTTCTCTCACGAGTGGAAGGGGCTACAGTTTTATGCTGACACCTCTTTCGAGTCACTGACATTGCTCCAAGAGTGCTCATGTCTAGAAAAAGCTTCTCAAAACTTCGGTTCGGAGTCGCCTAAGGCTGCAGGTCCCATGGTACAGGACGCATTAGCACCAATAATCTACTTGGTTGGAGTGATGAGAGGAAGACCGAACTTCCGCCTTAAAGCCCAGTTGACAGTGGATTCAAGGCATCTTTGATGATTGGAACATCAAGATGAATCGCAGCATTAGCTCAGGCTCAGAACCTCCATAGGTCCATGGTCTCAGAAGTAAGGAAGATCTTGATGCCTTCCGTGCATTCAAATTTATTACGTAAAAAGAAAGCTAGTTGTATGGTCTTGGATAAGTGGCTGACTAGGGGTAGTGTCATAACCATTGAATTGGTACGTAAGAAATTCATTTTTATTACAAATAATTTGGACCATGATTTCAATAAAAACTACTGATAAAATTTACATTATATACGAAGAAATATACTCGTACTAAATACACACTAATCATGGCTGAATGCTTCTATTCCCGGGCTGTCACTATTTGCTTGCGGCAAAATGACAGATTCGGAGAGACAACACAAATGAGGCCGGCCTAGAAATCTTCAAAACAACACTGACACTTTCAATTTCGTACAAACGCCATAGAGTAAGAAATATATACGACAATATAATCATTAGCATGCTACTTATGCTAATGCGAGCCCATCTACCAATACAAGAACGCCAGGACAATAAAAATAAATCTCGCGAATAACACACATTGGAGGTCTCATTGAATCAGTCGCCATCCCTTCATGTGTACATCCCCTTTCGGGGATATAGACAACCAGCAACAATGGACAATATTTCTCCAGCAATTATTTGTATTACATTGGAACATTGAGTTTTTGAGAACATTCATTGGGTTCAACTTCATTATGAAAATGCTAAATGTTGCAGGCGACTATCAGTTTAATTTCAAGCGTGATAGAAGTAACAGCGTTTGCCATAACCTTCAACACTTTAGAAAGATGAGTTGTGCTTTTGTTTATTTACTTGGAATTGTACTTTTGCTGACAAGCTGGGGTGATGCACGAAACATTCAGTGCCCTGAACTTCCGGGTGTAGCTCTGAAAGCTATCCTTGGAACCACATACAACCCCAGATACATGAGCATCCAACCTCCTATGGACGATGGTACGAATACCGGACGTGGACCGAAACGTTCTTCAATTTTCGTCGAACACGACTTTTACATGGACGGGGATTTTGATGAGAATCCTTATGAGGGAATTCCAGCGTGGGATGTGGATCATGTAGAGATCGGTGAGAAGCAGAGAACAAAGCGAACCCCACAACCTCCGTCCAAGAAACGCGATGTCCGTGAAGTGTTTATTGAGAGAATCACATCCAAATCAAAGAGAAATGTATTTCAGTCAAGACCGTGGGAATGCAAAGCCGAGATTGAATGGATTGACTTAGGACCTGACTACTTTCCTCGATATCTTCGCAGTGTACAGTGTAAGAAGACTAGCTGCTGGTATGGACATTATACTTGTAAACCAAAGCGGTTTAGCATTAAAGTACTTCGACGCAGCACCGGGCAGTGTGCCAAAGTGAGTCAGAGATTAAAAATTGTCACGCTAGACACTGTGAGCGGGGAATACGCTCAGCAATGGGAGTTCGAAGAGAAAGCTGTGACATTCTGCTGTGATTGTGAAATGAACTATTAGCCTTAGATATCTGTAGTATTTAAGAATGTGGGTATTTATTTTGTGATGTGTGACGATTTTGTGAATAAAAACAAACGAGATTAAGTTTAGTGCTTCTGCTTTTCACTCGACTCAATGTATTATCCTTTCTTCAGAAGAATGAGTTTTTATTTCTGATAATTTATTCCGTTCGTCCAGTATTCGCGGAATTACCTACCTGGTGATATTTGTGACGTGATTTTCTACGGTGGCAGTTGCTGATGATTGTTCATATATGATGCGAGAAACGTTCGGTCCGGTTTTTAACAGCACATGAGGAGGGCCGCTTAAGCTATTCAGGGAAGCTTGAATACTCTTAACTACAAGTACTTACCGCCGACGCAATAGTTCATGCGAAAGCCAAATTAGTTTAGCAAATAAAATGGTTCCCTATTCAGCGTGGCGCTATAGTCCGGACTTGGGTTACAATACACCAGAAAAGTGATTACTACGAAATAGTGGCGCTCATTCTTGGTGCCTTCAAAATAAAAATTCAGCGTCGTGCAGAATAATCTTCTCTGCCATGTAGTGCGAAAGGTAAAAATACAAATCCTCAAGCTAAGAGGGTCTTCGAAGCCGAGGCCTATAAAGACGAAATGATCGCAGACGGCGGATAACTTGTTCTCGACGAATGGCAGCAGATGTCGTTAACGATAGGAGGCAGCTCAGGCTTGGCTTGGACAGGGACAGACCTCATAGATAAATATAAAAAAATCGGAGTGCTTTTGCAATACACTGTCCTAGAAACCGCTGGACAGACACATAGTGGTGAAGCTGTTCTTCTCCTTAAACGTATGTGGTTAATGAATAGGAAAATTAATCCAGACAGGTGTCACCACGAGTCAGTGCATCACTTTAAAACGCGACACAAATACTCCGCCGTATGGATGAAGAAGGACGAAGTAATTTTGTAGCTTCAATGCTGCCTGTCTTCTTGCTGGGGTGCTAATAGACTCTCTCACGAGTGGAAGAAACCTACAGTTTAATGCCAACTCCGAACGGACAGGTTTGAAAAGCTTTCTTTTTACAAAGGAATACTCTTTGAGCATTGTCAGTGACTCGAGGTGGAGCCGTAAAAATATGGATGTTGGTATATTCGGGGATTGAACATGGCACTCTCTGAGTAGGAGTCGACGCACCATCAACAAAGCCACGGCGACCCGATTAAACAAAATTTAAAAAATTTGGATTAAATAAAAATGTTGAGCAATTGCTTTTTACAAGTAAGGTATTTCCGGCATCCCTGTGGACTCCCCCGCACTTGAAGCTGCGGTATATAGGTTCGATTCCCGGTAGAACAAAAGTAATTTCCCACCACTTTTGGGTCATTGACAATAGCCAATGAGAATTCCTGCCTAGAAAGAGATTCTCAAACATTGCCGTTCGGAGTCGGCAGTAAACTCCAGACACAGCCCTGGCTTTCTACAGGCTGTAGCGCCACCTCAATTATAAAATTCCTTGCATTCCCAGTACTGGTAGAAAATGTTAATTCGTTGATAAACTACGAATGAAATCGTCGGCATCAGATGAATGTATTCATGTGAATGATGTGAATTTATATATTGTACCACACAAAGAACCAGAATCATTAAATCAAAGAATGAAACCACAAGTTAATCGTCCGCAATGGGCATTTATGAAATTTTGGCAGTGTAGTGATGGACAACAATAAAAATACAGCTCCCTTTCCTAAACAACATCCTTCATTATTTATGTAAAAGTGGCGAACTATCCTTCGGAGCCATGACAGTAAGGATAGGGTAGCAGACATTATGTGAGCCGTCTATCCAACGCAGACTGGAATCCTGGGTTCACCAAGAAGACTATTAAAGGTATGTTCCTCTTGGTATGGAGTTGGTCCCTATAATATAATAATAGAATAAATCGCAAGTATACCTGGAACAGGACATGCCGCTGGTGTCGAATCCAATAACATAACGACTCAAAACATCCCTCCAAATTGACAAAAGAATAGTTTGCTGTAAAAGGGTTGAACTTAATAGTCTGCTCAATTGTAGGACCTCAATCCAATACACAAACTGTGAAAGCTGTTCAAAGATGCTTGGGACTACAAAACCCAAACAAAAGCAGTAATAAGCTTGAACTTTGGCAGGAAGTGCAGTCTGCATGGAAATTTAGAACTTCTGATTTATGCAAGAAGCTAATCAACTCTATGACTTGACTATAACCGTCAAGAATACAGGTCCAATGACAAAATAATAATCAGTGGCATCGAAACTAGAACAGTGAAACTTCCCTATAGTGAACTTCTATGAAATGTAGATTTTTTCTGGTCTCGTAAGAATTCATTAGAGGGAAGTTCGACTGTGCTAACTTTAAAGATTCGTCCTCAAAATGTATGAACAAGTATATACCCAATGTGAACCAAAAAAAAAAAAACCTTGAAAGCTATCGCGTTCGTTGGCGGTTTAGGTTGGCGCGTTGCTCGCCGTTTCTGCAGGTTCTGCGTTCAAAGCTGGCTTGAGCTCTTATTTTTGCAATATGTACCACCACGTTTGTTTTGTATGAATAAATATTTCAAATTCTGTTTTCCGAAGTATACCATTTCCAATGAATATAATGAAATTTGTCGTAGACACAGGCTGCGATGCATAACATTCTGTCATGTGTCGTACGACAGGCCTTTCTACTTGTACAATTAATAGAATGTATTTATTTTCTTGTCCAAAAAAACAATTACTCAGCATACTACATCACAGTGACATACTTCTGGAGTACATGGATTTGTTCCATATTACTGGAGGAACACTTAGACATTAACTTTTGAGCAGAGATAATGGAGGGATAGAGATATCCATCTTCTACTTCTCTTGCCCCTTGATTTCATCTGACAGCGTTTTTTATGCGCTTTTTGTCCCGTGTCTGTGAATACGTGTGAGCTCTTGAGATCAGCTGGCGCACAGATGATACCCTTCCCCAACCTAGCAGAGGGGTGAATTAGAGTTCTTATTTGAAAATTCGCTCGTTAGTTGGACGTTATTTCAAATGTTGGTGTTAAATCTCAAGACAGTATGGAGGGGTAAACGAACGAACAAAGCTTATGTTCATGAAGTCGATTCCTTAAGCTCCCATTTGAGCAAGTTACAGTCTGAGATACTAGGACAAAAAGAATGCACGACTAGTGTATGTATTTTTGTATATGAATTATGCATTTAAATTCACAATAATCATGCGTACAGATAACTAATAATAACAACATCATTGAAACGTTTGCATGAATCACTTGAAAAATAAAATTCCCTGTTCATTTCGCCTTTTGCAAAAATACTGATAGAATAATAACTAGAGATGGGCGCATTCGAAGGATATCTCGAGTGATAATCGATTATTACAACACCTCGAGAACATCTCGATTCTCAATCAATCACTCGAATGACTACTAATCTCTCGAGTGACTACTAACCACTCGCATGGCTTCTAACTGCTAACACAAGAGAACTCGATTAATGTATCAACAGCGCGAGAACGAGTAACAAAAAATGCTATACGGTGTATTTTACGCGAAACACTCAACTTTAATTTTTAATTATTATTCATACTCAACGGAATTACAAGACTTTTTTCTTTACTTTTATCGAATTGTCTAGTCTAAACATACAAGACTTTATTAAATTATTTTGTTATCCTTAAGTTTACAAGAAATAAGTGTCTTTTAATTTTTAATTTACATTCATTTTGTTCGTTTTTGATTCTACCAAAATATGATCTATATAAAAAATATTTTACGATGTTTTTATTAATGCACCGAGTAGTGGGGTTATACTTCAGTTCATTTCCCTTCCCTGTTCCCTTGATCATTCTATGTTCCTGATGAGTATTTATCGACGAGAACTATTTGTTACTTGGTCTTGCGCTGAAGTAAGACATTTATCGAGTTATCTTGTGTTAGTAGTTTGTAATTAGTTAGTAGTCACTCGAGTGGTTAGTAGTCATTCGAGTGATCATTCGATTATTAAAATCATTCGATTATGCCCATCACTAATAATTTTGACAACCTTTTCTATGCATTGCTTATAATTCCAATACCTTGTCATTGTTGTTATCAAAATGCAATTTGAATGTATGAGTTTTCAGAATTCATTAATACAGGGTATAGAGTGGAACTAACTTTTGGGACTGTTTGTCAGATCTGAGGCTGTAGGTGTATAATCTAAGAATTGAATTGAGGTCAAACAGTCCCAGTTCAGTCGGCATTGCATTACATTTTTATTCCCGAAAATGCTCTTAAAAATACGAGTTAACTTTTGAACACTCTCGTCGCAACAATACATGGATCGTGGGCAAATTCGGCAATCTGTCCCAATTTTTTCCCACTAAAATCCACGAATCGGCCGCCATTGCGTGGTGGATCCACGGTTTGTGTAAAAGTATGTGTGAAATACAAGAGAACACCACTACATCTCCGGTGTGGACTAGGGGAAAAAATGGCCGAAGATAGATATCTCTATCTCTCCATTATCTCTGCTTTTGAGGTACATGCTTTATGCCAGAGATGATGGAGGAAGAGATGGGCCACTTCTACGTTTCTTGCTCCTCATGTTCATCTGACAGCGTTCTTAACAACCTTTTCACAGACAGGCCTCTGTGAATACGTGTGACCTAGGCGAAGCTGATTACTCCCGCCTAACACCATTGCGTTGCTCTATACTTCTAACAAGTGTGCGTGAAAATAAAGTAGTATGCGTGACTGGAGGTGGACTGGGGGTTTTCCACTAGAAAGAGGAATATCTCTTCCTCCATCATCTCTACTTTATGCAGTTGAAATGTAACTATTAGTGCTCAAGATTCATGTGTATTTATTTTTTTGCCCATCACTGTATCTACAATGCAAAGGTGTACTCTTTCCTAGCGGACAACTCTCATAAGCGGACAAAATTCCTTCTCGTCACCATCAGTGTCCGCTTATGAGAGAGTTCACGGTATTTGTATGAATTGCCTGGAAAATAAAATCCTTTCTACATTATAATACACTCATGCTCATATACAACAAAATATATCTTACAATATTTCCTTTTAAAAATGTGTAAATAAAACTGCAAGCAATTTAATGACAATTTATTTGTAAGACCCCCACGTGCAATAATATAACCCACACGTGCACTATGTACAAACGTGTTGTGCAAATGCGTTTCTTCAAGGAAGATGTGTTAGCACAACACAACAAAAGCATGTATGCGGTATAAATATATTTATGATAATTATATCTTGTATATTTCAACAGTTACTATTGTTTCCCCATGTATAATTGCGTTCGGGAGTGCGTAAAAAACTGAAAGAAATTATAATAGTGTAAAAATTTAATTTAGTCTCAACTATTTGCATGTACTGAAGCAGTTTTACGAGGACTTACACGCAATCATAGCTCACACAAAACAGAAACTAATGAGTTTAAGTGGACAAGGACATAAGACAATATCCTTAAATGACTTTGGACGTTACATATAATACATAAGACATAAGTAAAGAGGCACAACGACATGGCTTATCATTTCCAACAGACACCCGTTCGCATTCGTAACAAAAACGATACAAACCAACATACTATTGCCGAAACTATAGGTAATTGATGCGGGTTCGGATACAACAGCCCCGCAAAATTCTTTAGCGGCCATTAATTGATAGACGGTTTCTGTAACCACTTCCCTACGGATCCAGCTTAAGTACAGAGAATGTCGATTTTTTTTAAACCTAAACACATTCCACAACCCATCACCATCGACTCATTACCCCAGTAAGTAAACATAGCATATCAATAAGTTGGTCTTAACATACCTTGACAAAGTTGAGCTATTTGAACGACTGAAATTCGGTCTTGGAATATCCTCTAGGCCTCTGTGAACTGAGACGGTATCTGGATCTCTGTCTGTGGCACTTATCAGCTGCAGGTATTCAGGAGTTCGTAAGGAATCAGCTGTTGGTTTTCTATACATTTTAATCAATAAAGATGAACACACAACGGAAACTGAGCTAGCAGCCATAGCCACCGATGCCATCCATGGTTGTAAAATGAAACCGAATGGAGTGAAGACACCAGCGGCCAATGGTATACCCAATAAATTGTACATGCTTGCGAAAAGAAAATTAAGTCGAATGCGCCTCACTGTTTTCCGAGAAAGATCCAAGCAGGCTACAACGTCCAATAGATCGTTCTGGAAGAAGAGCATGGGAAACATTAGTTAAGCTCGGGTTAGGTATATTGTAGTTACAAACCCTCATCAAGACTACATCAGCTGCTTCTGCGGCAACATCTGTGCCCGCGGCTATTGCAATACCGACATCAGCCTGTGCCAGCGCAGGACTGTCGTTCACACCGTCACCAACCATGGCAACTCTCATTCCGCCCTCTTGAATGCGCTGGATTTTGGCAACTTTATGCGATGGTAACACTTCCGCATAAACTCGATTTATCCCCACTTGATGGGCAATGTTTACGGCCGTGTTTTTGTTATCTCCCGTGAGAAGGATCACATCAATTCCCATTTTTTTGAGGGTGTACACAGCCAAATGTGCTTCAGGCTTAACCATGTCGGATACAGAAATCATGCAGATCAATTGATTGTTTAACGAACAAAGGACGGCTGTGTTGCCCAAGTTTTCCTCTTCCGTCATCTTGGCATGAATCTCGGAGGGCACCAAGATCCCATTCCTATGCATCCATTCTCTGTTTCCAATGAGCACGGTTATTTCATTTCCTTGAATCGGTTTCTCAACTGCTTCGGATTCAGCAAATGTTCCATCGAGGTCTAGCAAATGCTGAAGTTCCAGTGAGTTCTTTTGGATGGCATTCATTGCTGGAATTGACTCTTCTATTGATACTCCATTCACCATATGTAGTGCCTTTGTGTTTGTTCGGTAGATGTTCTCGTAGTTGATTATCTTCTCAGCAGATGAGGCTTGCCTCAAGGTTTGTTCGAAATTTGATACGGTAGACTTGATGCCACATCCGGGCACTGCTTGGAAATTGTTGGACTTACCAAATTGCTCAACATTCAACATGTCTTTTACGAATTTGACAATTGCTGGAAAATGTAAAAACAAAATGAGTCATTATTTGAAACGTCAACCGTTTAGAAATTCCAAAACGTTACCCGATGCTATGGGATGTTCACTGTTGCTTTCTGCAGCTCCAACAATTGTCAAAAGGTGAGCCAAACTGCAAACCGTCGGCTTGACGAACATGATGATTCTAGATGTCATCGGCGCACCATACGTTATTGTTCCAGTTTTATCAAATACTATCGTCTTGACCTGGTCGGATTATACTGAGGTGAGTCATGATTTATTCAGAACGTGTATCGGTTTTACCTTATGAGCGTTTTCTAATGGTCCTGCACCTTTAACCAAAACTCCATTGATCGCACCAACGCCAGTAGCCACCATAACCGCAGTTGGAGTAGCCAAGCCGAGGGCACATGGACAGGCGATGGCCAGAACACTTAGAGCACACCTAAATGCATATCCAATGATAATTTCATCTCGATTCAAACCTATTTTATTGTGATCCGATAGCGGAAGCTTGTCTATGTCAATGTACCCAGTTATTATCCAACCGATAAGGGTAATCGATGATACAGCTACAACGAAGGGAACAAAATACCCCGCTATCTTATCAGCCAATTGTTGAATTGGTGCTTTTGATGTCTGAGCCTCCTCCACCAAACGTACAATCTGGGCCAAAGTAGTATTCTCCCCAGTGTGGGTTGCGGCAATAAACAGGACACCGTTTTGATTGATTGAACCCCCAATAACAACAGAACCTTTCTTCTTGGCAACAGGCATTGACTCTCCGGTGATGAGGCTTTCATCGCAGGTGGAATGTCCATAGAGGACTTTTCCATCAACAGGTACTTTTGATCCGGGAACCACTTTCAGAACGTCGCCTCGCTGAACGTAATCTACGGAAATCAATTTTTCAGAACGGACCTCAAATTCTTCAGAGATCTCAACGAGTAACGCTTCCGTCGCCTTCAGGGAGAGTAATTTGGACAGTGCTTCACTGGTTTTGCCTTTAGCTATGTGTTCTAGCCACCGACCGAGGGAAATGAAAATCAACAGCATCGGAGGGGTATCGAAGAATGTCAACGGCGATGAATGCTGCTCTAACAAGACAGCCGCTATCACGACCGCAACCGAGTAGAGGTAACTAATTGATGTTGCCATTGTTATGAGGACATCCATATTGGTTGCGCCATGCTTTACCGCCCGGTAGGCCTGTACGTAAAAATGCCACCCGCCAAAGAATTGAACCGGCGTTGACAGCAAGAACATAACCAAATTCTCCATCGAAAGGCCAGGCACAATACAGCAGGACGCCTCATGGCCTTTGACTTCCATTTCAACCATGAAGTAGATCATGGCGATCATGCAAGGACCGCCAAATACCAAAGATATGAGGAAAGCATTTCGCCACTTGCGGATCTCTTCTTTATGCTCCAAATAACTGTGCGCGATTTTGTCCTTGTTCGAAAGAAGATGTGCGTCGAAACCCAATGACTGAATTGTTTCGCAAATGTTGCGGGCACCGGTCTCTTCTGAATTATATCGGAATTTTCCTCGTTTTGTGGTGAGGGCAACAGCCGCATGAGTAATTCCTTTTGTTCGTAGCACCGCTTGCTCTATCTTATTCACACAAGACGAACAAGTCATCCCAAGAATTTCTATCTCCACCTCAGCCTCTCCCGAGCCGGGTTCATCGATGACACTTGTGGGGAAGCCTAGTTCCGTAATTGACTTTGCAATGTTTTCTGCCGTTATGACATTTGCATTGTACTTCACTTCGGCCTTTGCCGCCAACAAGGCCACGAGCACGCTGTCTACTCCATAGATTTTCTTGCAATGCTTCTCTATGGCCGCAACGCAACTTGCACACGTCATCCCTTGAATGTGGACGTTGCACTTGGTCATGTGTTGTTCCATTTCAACATTCAAGACTCCGTCCTTTCCGTTCAAGAGTTCACTCTTGTTGTTATTTATCACCAGGATATCACCACCACCTGTATTATTCTCACGCTTCGGTGATTTGTCAGTCTTCTTTGCCTCTCCTGTTTCGGCCTTGTCTTCCACGGTTGCCTCAAAGCCCATGTCGTCAATCATTTCTGCGATTTCCGGCGGCTTTAAAACGCTATCATCGTACTCCACAGTGGCACACTTCTCTTCCAAGCTTACTTTTATTGACAGAATACCCGGCCTTGTTCCGATGTTGCCTTCGATATTACGAACGCAACTGTTGCAGGTCATTCCAATTACTCGGATGCGCGTCTTCGCCGGCGGGCTGTCTTTATTCGCAGCTTTGTCACTTGGGTAGGGACATTCAAAGCCCATATCTTCGATGTCGGCGGCGATTTGTTCTGGACTCGATCTACTTGGGTCGTAGTCAAAGTAGCCGGCATTTTCGCTGAGAATTACTTGTGCCTTCAGGATACCTGGTTTTGTTGCGATTGTGCCTTCAATATTGCGAACACATGATTGGCATGTCATACCAGTGATTGGTAGTCGTACTGTGCAAGAGGGTGCTTCGGAAAGAAGTCCTGTCGATTCGGCGTAATCGTAATCCATCGTTTTACTGAAAAGAAATGTATGAACATCGATTAGAATTAGTTTTGCCATTGCGTGGTGGAAATATGAAACACTTATCGACTTTTATTATGTTTGTATAGTTATCAGTTGAACTAGCTTTACAGCCTGTCTGATAAGAGTAAAGTATGAACATGCATATTGTTTTCAGCTTTAATGGACATTTGAACGCAATAATATTTCTGGAGTCAACATGAATTAAATTATTGCTCTGTTCAGTGTATTAGGTTGGATTGCGTTTAATGTCAAGTTAAACAGAATCATAATGGCAACTGAGACGATGATGGTGAAAATTGAGCATCGCGCTGTTATTAAATTTCTCACTAAGCAAGGAAAAAGTCAAACAACTATTCATGAAGAGATGGTGGCTGTTTACCAGGGTTCCGCACTTTCATTATCAACTGTGCAAAAGTGGTCAAGTGAGTTCAGGAGAGGCAGAGAGAGAATTGAAGACGACCCCCGCTCCGGCGCCCCGGCTACTGCTTGTACGGGAGAAAACATCAAAGAAGTCGAAAAACTTGTTCTTGAGGATGCCCGAATAAAGGTGAAAATGATGGCAGAGATCACCAAGCTTTCAATTGGTACCATTCACACCATTCTTCATGGCCATCTTAGCCTTTCAAAGGTCACTGCAAGGTGGGTGCCACGAATGCTCACAGCGCCTCAGAAAAAAGTTAGAATCGCATGCTGTGGAGAGTTTTTCGAGATGTGTAGTGTGTAGAACGCGGACGGTGTTATGGATCGAATTGTTACTGGTGGCCAAACCACTATGACCCTGAATGCAAACAAGAGTCCAGGCAGTGGCATAAAAAAGCAACAGACCCCCGAAGAAGTTCAAAGTCACTCCGTCTGCCGGGAAGCTCATGACCACAGTTTTTTGGCACTCAAAGGGAATCTTGCTCATTGAGTACAAAAAAAAAAGTGAAAGCATCAACGCCACATCCTACGCTTCCACATTGCATAATTTGCGGGAGGAAATTAAAAAGAAAAGACTGGGTAAACTCGCAGCGGGTGTGTTGCTTCTCCATGACAACGCTCCTGTTCACACGGCGCGAGTTTCCAAGGCTGCTGCGCGAGATTGTGGTTTCGAAGAAATCCAACACCCACCCTATAGTCCAGACCTTGCCCCTAGTGATTATTTCCGGATTTGAAAAAATGTTTTCGTGGAAAAAGATTCTCGGATGATGAAGAACTCAAGTCGGCAATAAATGGGTATTTTGCAGAGAAAGAGGAAATTTATTTTGTTGAGGGTTTAAAAAAGCTTATCTCAAGATGTAACAAATGCAGGGGAGATTATATTGAAAATATAAAAACAATTCAAATTGAATTCGCATTTTCCTTCATATCGATACCGAGAATATATTGAACGCCCCCCGTATGTTCCGGCGCCTTACTTTTTCATGGGTTTGTGTGCATGGACAATTTGTACAGTACATATATGGTTGTGATACAATCAAAGACAAAAAGAGTAAACAAATGCAAAAATGTTGCCATATTAATTAAATTAACTTGTACTTGTAAGTACTACTGTAACTCACATTTTGTTAAATTTTTTAAGAAAAAGACACTTTTTTCGAGAGATAGTAAACAAATTACCTTCTATTCTGTCACGGAGGAGACCTACAATTTCATCCCAATTGCTAACAGACAGTTGTACTCTCTGAGCGACTCGAAGGGTGTGGAGCGTGGAGCCATGAGTTATGGAAGTTGTTCGTGTCGGGAGTTGAACCTAGATACCCAGAAGAATAGCCAAAGGCTTATTGACAAGATCCATGTCAAACCTAAACATCGCAAGATCTAAATTGATAATGCATCGGTCCCGACTGTGAATTGAATCGATAGTCGATATTGGTACTGTACATCCACTGAGGATCGTACTTTGGTGAATTAAAAACGTGCATATTAGTATTTTGTTTAAGTCTGACAGTTGTGGGTGTCAGTTGACAGTTGCCAGTTGTGGTTGTCAAATCTTTCAATTTCTGATTTGTGCATATTGCCTGAAACACAATAGTGCGTTGCTGCGTTCGACTTCAATGTTACGGAGGGGAACGATGACGCACTGCGATAATCAGCTGTCAACTCTCTCTCTCAAATACCAGTTGAAAAATACAGTGTCAGCTGTTTTCGTTTGTGAAAAATATTCTGCTCAAACAATTGTACTTTTTTTCCTCCTTGGTCCGAATTCAAATTGATTTTGTCGTTAAAATGTAGTCAGCTGTTTACCATCGCACCAATCTGTCAAAAATTTTCCAACATGTTTGATAATGACATGCCATGGTCTTAGGTTTTACGATCCTCTCATCTCTCTCATTTTGTACTTACGTAGGTCGGCGCAGGATTCTGTGCATGGCCATTGAATTGTGTGCGCTGAAAGACGACGCAACGCAGCAAAGCACACAATAGTGTTTCAGGCATAATATTATAGGGAGCGAGATAGAGAGTGGCAAAGATAAAGAGAGAGAGATAGATATATAGGGAGAGAGAGAGATATAAAGAGAAAGATAGGGGCAAATAGAGAGAGAGGGAGATATGTGAGCTTCGCCGGTAAAATGTCGTGTGTGGATCGAAACAAAACTTGTCTGGAAATATTCCTGTGAATTGAGACATTTCCTGGCCATATTTTACACTTTGTTTTATTTGCAACCATCTTTGCTCGAAATTGAAGGAAAACAATGCAAACATTATTTTATAAATTTCGGCCACACGAAAACCGTCGACAACACATTTGTAAACAACAAAATGTGAAGGGAAAATCGACTAATGTAGACCACAATACCAAAAGCAATCGACCGTCGACAATGGTTTGCTGATCGACAACCGCAATCGGAGACCCTGTCACATATACCTTAATGAGATATCAGTCAACTGCACACTGACGCTGTGCTAGGTTCAAAGAATGGTACCAAGTGTAATGAAATCAGATCACTCTAGTGACAACACAATGCGGCTGGATTGGTTAAGGTAATTCTACCGGTCGGTCGTCGCCTATCTATCTTCCTAACCCAGCTATAATATTCATGTTTGTGCAATTCAGAAATGGGGCTTGACCGATACAGCACATGGCAGAGCGACAACTACTTGTGTTGTTCTCTCAGGAGTAAATGGGTCCTACAGTTTATTGTCGACTCCGAACGGACCACTATGCCAACAAGATTGTATTTAAATGCCAATACCAGCTTTGTGAATTTAAGATGAGCCTGGAGAAGGATACTTTATCTGTAAGTGAGCAAGTCATTTTTTCGCAAATGACTTAATTTTTGATGTCCAGATTTACCTCGACTGTCTAACTATTCAAAAATATGTCCGCCATCTCACCTAAATACAAGGAGAGAATTAAAAGCAACTTAAAAAGCAACACTATGTTAAATTTGTGTGTCTCATGTATATCATGCACCTCTTTTTTTATCTCCCAAGGTTCATAGAAGAGTTTATCTCAATTTCGATGGCACTATCTCCGTTTTTGATTTAAAAAGAAGATCCCAAACCATGACAGAACATTTACATTTAATATCAAAACACCTTTTAAGCATGTGGCACATTTCTAGTGCCAAATTAGTACCTCGACAAATACACTCATGGGTGCATGGATATATTCTTGTTTACCATACCACAAGTGTCAACGACCTTTACTCAATGCCACAATTTAATACAGGAGTTCATTTCAATAGGAAATGTGTTTAAATATAAACACTATTCCGAAATCAACGAAACTCTAAAGGCCTCTACTTGATTCCATCAAGAACATTTCTGATTACTGCCCCATACACATATTGTAGTATCTAATCAAAGAGTAAACAAATGTCTTGCTAATAAGACGATCAAGGTTTTTCTTCTAAAACAAATACCCGATAAGGCTCACACACAAGTACGGGAAGATTCACTCGAAATGTGTTTGTTCCGCCGCGGCACGTCGCTGTCTTCGCTTGTGGAGGATTTTCATTTAATTTCAATTAAGTTATACGTTCTTTGAATAAATACACAACAATTTAGTTTTCAACTAACAAGGTTTTATCTAGGATCAATGTTAGTTGGATAAACATTGCTAAAGCAATACACGGAGCACGTGCAACTCAAACATAGCGACTCTCAAGTTCTACTGCCCGGTTTGAAAATATCTACATGAGTAGTTTAATTTGAACAAAGTGCCCACAAAAGGTTTTCCAAAACAAAACAGTTCGCAATTATCACTGCATTATGTCACAAATAAACAAACTATGCTCTCATTCAGCAGAGTGCGTAAGTAGAACGCCGCATTTTATTGTTATTGAAAATTACCGTATAAGTTGCTCACGCTCATCACTGACACAGAAAGCCTGCTGACTGTCGTTGTCAGCATCTTCACTTGTAGCACCATCGGTGCCTCCCTTTTTCGCACAAAACTTCAGCATTTTCGCCCAGTTTCGAAGAATCCACTAACAGCAAGATGAGTAGACGCGTTTAATGATTCGCCCACTATCACCCCCGCTTTGGAATTTTTTAATAACGAGAAGGATAATACTGCCGCCAATGGAATGTGAGAGAATTGTTGGAGACGTTTATTATTTTCGTAGAGACGTAGATTATTCGAGAGCTCGTCCCCCGCCTAGGTGGTATCCAAGATAATCACTATCAATGAATGTTATCACGCTCGGTATGAATTAAAGGTTTTTAACAAAGCTAGCTGGGTCAACATGCTCGCAATAACAGACAGACGTAGATTTATCGCCTCACCGGTCGTGTGCACTCCCTGATAACCGGAATTGGAGACTTGGAGACGTATGATTCAATGTGACGGGTGAAAATATCACGAGATGTGTGTGCAAGTTTATCATTGTGGAATGAAATGGAAAATGGAGCATAAGTGAATGGGACGGTGCCGAGTGTGGCGACGGCAAAAACTTAATTTATAAAGAGCGGATAGTTTTGATGCCGACGGCGGTATAATTTTAAATGTTGTGTGAATAGAACCAAAGAAAAACGTTTGGGAGCAAACATACATAATCTTTTCTTTTTTTTTAAGTTGTTATGCACCCTCAGTAAACACATTTTTTCTCGGGCATTTCGAGGGAAAACGAAGCTTTGGATTTAAGAAGCACGCTTTTGAATTTAGCTTCTTGTAGGAAAAGTAGTATAACTCGTACATTTTTTAACTCTGGCGGCCGTAGCATTGTGGGTTGGTGCGTCGACACCTATGCAGCCTATGCAGCCCAGTTTCGATTCCCGGTATGAGCAAAATACTTTTCACGGCCTCACCTCTTTCGAGTTACTGACAATGCTCAAAGAGTATATCTTCTCAAACATCGACATGCCGAGTCGGTATAAAACTGAAGGTACCGTGCACTCGGGAGAGGAGAATAGCACGCACAACACTGGTAGTTGCTGTAGAAGCTGGGCCGTGGCCCTATATGGGCAGTAGCGCCACCAATATCATTATTATCATCATTGGGCTTAGACGGGGGAAAAAAAAAACCAGCATTCTCGACCCGCTTAGAAGCTGACAGGCATGGCGAATTTTGAACTTTAGAATAAACGAGTCACTGAATTGTGTCTCAAATTGTCGAAGGGATATCACGCACACTAATTATTCACATAAACGTTGGGTATGGCCATGTAAATAAGGATAGCAAGAACGATTTGTAAATTAACGATGAATGATACCTCCAGTTATTTAAACGACTAAATCCATGAACTTTGAACACAACACAATTTTGACAACGACACAAGTCGATGGTCTAAATAGATACTAAAGTCCGCTTTGAGCCTGAGACATAATGTATTAGGTAGTTTTGCACACGTTCCCAAATGGCAGAAAAGGGAACGTGTGCATCTGTTGAGTCATTATATTTGCAAATAGAAAAGACAGCAGTTATTATTTTGAATAAAGGTAACTTAATACCGAATAACCCACTCGTTTCATCAGATTTTTGTGTTGATTAGCAAGAGATATCCCAAGGTCAGATCTGCGGCAACATACAATACATTTCGACGTCCTATTGTTTTATTGAAAGTGATACCGCGGCCTAATTTTCAGACAAACAATACAAGAAAACATAATTATCAAACGAGTCTATGCATCATAAAGCACTTAAAGTGGGTGGGACCGTATCACGTACTTAAGTGCGAAAATGGCAATTGGCACAGCCGCAAGGAGAAAGTTAAACAGAGAGACAACGCACAGAACATTGTTAGGAGAGAATAGAGTTTCACTATTACATTGCAACATTGCAGCCGCTGTGATCACAGATTGAATCGAGGTTTTTCACACTTAAGACTGGGCTATCACTAGAATCACACAGGCAAGCGAGGTTTTTAATTGTACTTACGTTGTGGTTCACACGTAGGGTAGTGAAATATACACATGTACATATAATCAAAATAGTCAATCGTACGATCTTCGTTCCGGAACTTATCTTGAGTTTTAATCGAGTTTTGCTGACCTGAACCAGGTGTTAGATTTGAAATCTGGTTGCATAAATTCGTTTGGTACACTCCACTGCCCGCAAAATAAGTCAAAATTGTTTTTGTTTTGTGAAAAAGTCATTTTCTCGCGGGTTCATTTTACCTGCTACAAACCACATCGCCCGCTTGACTGAAGAAAGCTGTAAAACAACAAACAACCATAAGGCGAGTGATCCATGCTGCGGCAGTGCCAATGCGGCAATGTGGAAAACCGGTTTCGAGCCAGTGTTTAGCTTAGTTGTGGAAAATAACTTTACGTTCAGAGAGTCCAACTAGGTACTATGTGCTTTGGCTCGGCTTTTAAGTTCTACATCAAAGCTTTTGGAATGTGAATTGAATATAGTAGTTGCCAGTATTTGTGGGGTAGTGACGTTGTCACAGCCGGAATCAATTCGGCCAATGTTCATAGTGATATGTGCCTCAGTACAACAGTCTAGTTCTAGCCAATACTGGGGCGAAGTTAACCTGGATCATCTGCGAGTGTATATAGAAACGAATATACAAGCAGAGAAATCCAGTTTTTCGGTGAAAGGGGATTCAAATCTTTGAACGAGGTAGGAAGGAAAAAAAATAACATTTTGCTTGGAATATTTTTTTAATGCCCGCATTGACCTTCGCGTATTAAGTGGCTCACTTGGTCTTTAGTTTAAAGCAATTCCTAACAAGACTTGGCACTTGGGGACACATTTCAAACATAGAGTAGTGGCTATTTACTCAAAGCTGACAGGCATGCCGAATTTCCAGAAATTCGTCAAACATTTTAAAAATAAACGTTGATTTTAAAATCGACCTCATCTGCCAACAAGTGTAAAATCGACCAGATATTGTAATTCCTCCTCAGTATTCAATTTATTGTTGTTCCTTGCTCATCCCTTCTCAGAACACAATTTGTTAAAGATGGGCTCTAACTGATGAGCGGAGGAATATGATCGCGAATACAAGCCGCCGAGATGAGATTTCCTCGTACTATTCGCGAGGTTTGGATGAAATTTTACTAAAACCTCAACATGCAGTTCCCACTGAATTTGAGGTGTTTTCAAATGTCATTAGCTGTCAATTTTGAAGTAGCTGTCTGTTGACAGGCAATGATAGAGTCAAGAACACTAAAATAAACTGAAGTTAACGCTGTAGGCTTGTTCGGTTTGATGACCTCTAACGGACGGATGAACTCAGGGGTTTCAACTAGCTTTCGTCGAAAGCGCGATGTTTCGAAACCCCAAAAATGTGTGGCGAAACCTCGGAGGTTTTGAGAAATTTGATGAAATCTCGCGATTTCGTTTAAAATAATATGGGTGGTGCTACAACTCGTAGAGGGCCAGAGCCTAGCTGCTCAGCAACCACTCGTGTTGTGCTTGCTATTGTTCTGCTATTGCTTATAATTTTATTAAGTTTGAGAAGCTTTTTTCTAGACAGTTGTTATTCTATTTATTCTTTAAGCATCGAAGAAGGTGGAGCCGTGAACACTATTTTTGGTCGTACCGGCCGGGAATCGAACCCAGGCAACGTGTTTCAGTTGCGTAAGGGTCGACGCACATACTCACAACGCAACGGATTTCGTTTGGTGGAAACATATCATTACGACTTCCGAGGCGTGCCTTGAATGCGATTCTATCAGGTACGCCACCGCTTAGACGAGATGGTTGAACCAAGCGCCTGGTTTCGCCCGGTGAGTTAGATTCGATGACGGAGAAACCACTGGCGATCTCTCGGGCGTCCTTTGCCCCTTTAGTGGAATACCACTGAAAATGATGATGTATTATAAGGAACTGGTTTACTTCTACTTTCCTAGAAAAAACATATTATTCAAGAGCACATGATCCATTTTTTCGAAGGAAATATGGCACTCATATGGCGGTTTATGCTTGATAACGATCCTGAGCACACTTCTCGGCTGGTGAAAGGTTCCCTTAGCGAAATGTCACCATTTTACAATGGATCTCCTAGTCTACCTTTGGAACTATGTAGGTTCGAGGCTATAAAACCGACCAATGCTGCTGAATTGCGAAACTAAATTCAATTTCTGTTAAATGAAATAAGAAGTACAAAATATGTTGGAAAACTGAATTTTCAGTACCGCTAACAAATTCAGAAAAACTCTTGACAAATGCTATTTCTTGGACTAAAGAGGCTATGTCTAATGCAGTACTCTCTTGAAAAATCAACTTGATACAATACATTGATCACCCCAGTGATGGTCTATGGACCACAGACAGATCAAAGCCATTATCACAACATGTACAGCATGTAGGTGTAGGTGTTCTGCGTTTTAATCAGTATCTTATTCAAAGGGTCCCCAAAATACAAAAATTGTTAATGTAGTTTTCTTAAGCAATTAGTTATGTAAAGGGTGATTTTTTAGCTATTATCTTTTTGGCAACACTGGTTTAAACAGCTGACGCACGTTTCGTGTTTTGTTTCACTGTCAAACATCTTCAGTTTGGTCAAACATCTTCAGTTTAACCATGAATCTTCTTACAAACGAACAACGCTTGCAAATTATTGAATTTTATTATCAAAATGCGTGCTCTGTTAAGAAAGTTCATCGCCCGAAAAATTGTGTTCAGCGACGAAGATAATTTTTGGCTAAATGGGTACGTAAATAAGCAGAATTGTCGATTTTGTGAATATCAGAGTGAATATCAGCCAGAAGCATTGCAAGAGCTACCAATGCATCCAGAAAAAGTCACAGTTTGGTGCGGTTTATGGGCTGGTGGCATCATTGGACCGTACTTTTACAAAGATGATGCGAATCGTAACGTAACTGTGAATGGTGAGCGCTACCGTGAGATGATATCCAACTTTTTCCAAGAGCTTGACTTGCATGACATGTGGTTTCAACAAGAGGGTGCCACATGCCACACAGCACGCGCAACAATGGACTTATTTAAAGGCGAGTTCGGTGAACATTTTGTTTCACGTTCGGGACCGGTCAATTGGCCGCCTAGATCGTGCGATTTAACGCCTTTAGACTATTTTTTGTGGGGCTATGTTAAAGCTCATGTATATGCGGACAAGCCCGCTTCAATTGGCGCATTGGAAGACAACATTGAAGCATTTATTCGTGAGATACCGGCCGAAATGTTGGAAAGAGTATGCCAAAATTGGACTAAGCGAATGGACCATTTGAGGCGCTGTCAAGGTCAACATTTGCATGAAAGAATCTTGAAGCTTTAAATTATATGGACCGTACTATCGATATAAATAAAGATTTCATGCATTTTTTTGAATTTTATGTGTTTTTTTTTTTTTGAAAAACTTTCCTATAGCTTTTAAAATTACACCCTTTACTTATATCAAATTGTTAAATTTTTGAGATATCTTGATATTTTTGGTAAGTACGAAAACTGCGTTTAAGGTTTTTCCTGCACTCCCGTTTGGCATCATTTTTCGTTGAGAATGCAAGCACCTCTATGCTGTACACTCGTTTTTGACGCTGACTAAGTTCGTTAAAAAAGTTTTTTTTTAAATAAATACAGTAGCTGAGGCTATTACCGTGAACATTACTCGGCCCAGGTGATAAAGAACTTCCCTGCAAATTTAGCAGTTTAAAAGTTTACTGGCATCTTTAGTTTTAAACATAAACAACATTTCCTACTATCACACTGGAGCTTATTCAAAAGAAGACATAGACACTCTAGCCGGTACAAACGTTAAATTTTGAGCAAATGGGACGTACCACGAATATGTACTTTTTTTTAAGTTACCTTAGCAGCAGTTTTATCACTTTTTTTTTATAAAAAAAATACATATTGTTTCATTTTTTTCAAAAAATGGGTACCTTTGTGTTCACCACTGCACAGTGTACGATGAAGCAGGCGTTAGAGAAATATTGCTGCGTCTGAAGTCAGAGTGGTAAAAGGCAGCAGTGGTTGTTACAAATGCAGATTCAGTCATAAATATTTGGATACCAACGAAATGCATTGTCAAGCAATCAAGTAGCATCATTATGCAGAGAAGTTTTCAGGGGCATCATCCTTTGATCATTTTGTGCAGGCATTTTTTACTAATGCTCATCCCCTAATTTAGGGGCCCTAATATATACACGGAATGTATAAATTCTTAGCTCAGGTATCGATAATTGAATAACTTGTTCATAACAATGCGATGTCAAGTAAGATTCTTTTTACCTCTGCGTTTTTACGAGTTCTGTGCATTGCAATGCAACACAGCGGACTGCCTATTTTTCGATCAATTACTTAATATGCAATGAACATGTGAAGCAACATTATTCTACAAGACTCGTTTGTGGATGCGAGTCTGGGTGCTTCATATGCGAATTGAGGGATAGTCGGAGTTGACAGCCA
This sequence comes from Eristalis tenax, assembly GCA_905231855.2. NCBI lineage: Eukaryota > Metazoa > Arthropoda > Insecta > Diptera > Syrphidae > Eristalis > Eristalis tenax. The sequence continues at coordinate 64,374,126 of HG993126.1, read as the reverse complement.
CTTGAAGTAGGTCGTTGACGCAAGAACTCACTCTTCCAGCGTGATTGCTTCCACAAAGCGGTGCACTTCAAGTGAAACACGAAATAGACATACACACACTGTGATAGTGCTTGTCAGGTCAGGTGTATGTGAACGAACGACGTCTATGCACGCATGCGAGTCTCAAAACCAACGTCAAATGACGTGAACTTCAGTTATGAAACTGCTATAGTACGCGATGCAGAATTAATTGAAATTCAACTGAGGCTGTTATCTAATTGATTCGTGCACTTCATGCACGAATAATGACTATTTCGCCTTCTGAATCAGAGGCATGAACTCTGTCATGTGCTCGAGAAGCATTCTATATTCACACGGATATAGTAAATGGTGGGAAATAAGTTTTGTGTAACTACAGTCTACGAAAGATCTGGAGCTAGCTTCTACACCAACCACTGGTGTTATGCGTGCTATTGTTCTCATGAATTATGAAAGTATCTCGTGTCGAGAATTGAACCAACATAGGAGTCGAGACATAAAACTACTTCTACTACTACGATACGTAATAAAAGGAACAACATGCCAAGAATGTGACATTGAAGTTGTTGGTCGAATACGGCGAGCCATCAATAAAGTCTTTATGTATTGACTTTGAAGCGGAAATAGTTTTAGGGGCAAATGGGAGCGAGCAATGCAAACTTAGATGTGTAGGTGGCATTTTACAAAGGACGAACACAGTTAACTACTGAAATATCCAAGACCTTGATCATGCCGGGCGTGCTCATGGAGAGAGGTTAGACAGCCGGAGAGTTTTGCACTGCTTGTGTCAATGACGATTGGAGAACATCAGACCCTTCATATTAAGGATTCTAAAATATACAAGCCAGGTGTATACATTTTATTTTAAGTGGAGAGGAATGATTTGCATTGGGAGAGTTGAGGGTAAGTTATCTTAATTTTGCAGATGAGTTGACTGACCCCAGACGGAACTCCAGCGCACGCTAGATAGGTTTGTGGCAGAAATCCAGAATGTCTGTTCAATTCCACATGTTAGAGGAGTCCTATTGAAACAAGTGGAGGAATTTAAATATCTCGTGACTTTTCCGCAGTTTTGGGAGAAGTAATGGTACGCTTTCCTGTAGACGGCCCAATTTTGAAACCGCTTGGAAGATCTGTAGTGAGGAAGGCCGGGCTTTGTTGTCAAAAAGCCCACTTAGAGGTTTTTAACTCACACTCACTGCCAATTATCACTGATGGGCATGAAATTTGGATAATGACTGAAGGGGTCATACCCCGACTACAAGGCGATTCTTCGTGCTGTTGTGGCAGTTACTGGGCGGGATAGATACACTGCAGTAAGCAGCAGCTGCTTCTTCCAAGGGAAAGAGCTATGATTCGATGGTTTCGTAGCGTGGCACGACTTCTTAGGTGTCCCTTGGTCACGTGGCACGAATCCCCCCATTACCACGATTTCCAAAGTGAGCCCTTAATGACCCCAATGGGATCAGGTAGGCGGTCGCTTTGCAGACTCAGGTCGACGTGGTTGGGCCAAGACCAAGAAACTCGCCGGGTTCCAACTCCTGAGAGCAGATGGCGGAAGATCGAATGGCCTGGAGAGACCTTCTCGTGTGTACTTTGTCCCCGCGAACCCTGAAGATGAGAATATTTTATTATATTTCACTTGATTAATTTACAGTTCATTCTCGATTATCGCAACCAAGGGAAACTGGGGTAGTCTTTAAATTTGACTGTTGCGAAAATCGAGAGTTGTGTTGATCGAGAACGTATTGTATTTAAGAAAACTGTAATTGGGTTACATCTAATAAATGACACAGAACACTTTGAGGCTATTTTAATCAACTCGTGTACTCATTAACTACTCATTAGAAAGTTTTCCAGCAAGTGTAAAAGTTAACGAAAGTTCCAGATCATTGATAAAAGCTCAACTGAACGTTTTAATTTCAATGTTAAAGCTACTCGTCGTCCAACCGCCGACAACAAGTCAAACAAACAATTCCCTTTAACTCACGCGAAGGCTGATGCACATTCCTACATTTGAAGCGCATGAAAGCAAAACACTGTTCCGTAATTCTGATCCACATTCACTGCATGTGAACATAGAAATCTATTCAGTGGAATTAATCGCAGGGATTAGTTTCCATTTCATTCGGCATTCCCGCGAAAGCAAATGTGACACCACAAATGTCGAAAATAAAATTGCTGGTTACAATTTGCTTCACATCGTTATTTACTCTGTAATTATCGTGTGTATGCATACGCTATGCATGTGTAGGCTGAACTGAGGAGCGGATAGCCGATAAATTAGCATAACCTGGACGTTATTACAAACCCGTCTGGAAAGCGACTTGAAAAGTGCACGTAAAATTCTGTTTTTATAAAACTATTGAAGCGCCATTTCATAAGAGTGTACATATGTAAAGTGGCTATAAAACTGTTCATTTACAGGGTGTAGCCTGAAAATAATTTTGCCAAATGATGTTAGCACGAGTACGAGAGAGCAGGAGTTGGTGTTTATTGGAGTTTAGTTTATGGCTTTCAATAACTGCCCAAATTGATTGAAGCTTAAGCATTGTTAGCACTTGATAATAGCATGCAAGCACGCAACGGGCATTTCTCTAGAAGTCGCTGATTAAAGCGTTGAAGTTAACGAAGTTAATGATACTCATTGCTAATTAGGGCTGACAGTTATTATGGGACTAAAAATATTCAAGCAACAACAAGAGTGACTAGCTATGCGTGATCCCTTCAGCAAATTGAAGTAGAAGTAGTGTACCGAAAATGCTTTTATTTTTTCTCTGATTAAGTGTTGTATGTACGTCCGAATAAATGCAATGAAACAATTTAAAAATGCCCAACATTTCGACATGCTTACAGCAAAAATAAACTGCAACGGTGTAAGCTTGAATAAGAAAAAGAAATATTGCAATCGAATCGTAGAAATATTTAACTTGACCAGTTCCAAGTATTCTTTCACCTTTAGTGGCGTGCTCTGTCAGCCTGACTTGGATCCATACTTTTGATGCTGTCATATTTCATTCAAATGTTTCACTGAGTTGCGGTCTTCTTTTGATGGCTATTATAGCACTGACCTCATGGGAGTGCCTGTAATTGCGGAGCCACTGGGCTCTCCCTTTGCAGACCAATAATCCATGACTTTTGCTTCAGCCAAACGTCTCAAGCTTGCCACGATTACATTCATCAGAAAGCATCACGCACCGCATTACGAATGACCACGTCTGACTAACTCTTAATCTTTAACACTTAGCCTCGCCTGTAGTAGGAGTTCCCTTGCAACTGAGTCAGCAGAAGATGAATAGATTATAGTGCACTGCTTCCATCGGCCATTTTTACCCCGGCATTGATCCGTAAAGAATAAGAGTGTAGGGGAATTCCCTTTGCATTTCACACATACTCGAACAAAATTTCCACTCAGCGCAACACGGAATAAAAAACGCTGTCAGATGAAATCAATTGGGAAGGGAGGTAGAAGTTGGATATATCTAACCTCAATTATCACTGACTGGTTCGTGCACTGCTTTAAGCGAAGTAAGTAATGTCAGCGTCGTCTTTACCGCTTGGTTAGTACGAAATGGTTTTTGAACTAGGAATTCTGTCTACTTGGTAGTGCCTGGCCTACGTGCGACTACAGTCAACCACCTAACCTATCCCAATCATTTACAAAGATTTGCCCCAGTCATACATTGCAAAGGTCTGAAAAGCACTTTTCTGGCATGGTGATGAACACTCCTGTTAGTGAATGATTTTCAAATCCCAAAACTTCACGCACTTCGCAATCGAATAAGTGCACGCACGCGCATATGTTATCACCCTGTGCCTTCCCTCGTGCTCTAGACAATTTTTTCGGACTTAAAAAAGACCCATAACGTGATCTGATTAAAAATACAACAGCTGTAGCGCGAACCTAAATACACACTTACGTCTGCATGCGGATACAATACCCGTTGTCTGGCTTTATTTATAACTCACGCACACTTTTGCTAATGCAATGATATAATCCAGATTAATTTTGAGCTCAGATTGATGTGAGTAAAAGTAAAAGTAAACTTCTCTTTCATTGCTGCCGACACTGTAGTGTTTCGTAAGACTTTACAAGACAAACAGAGTTCAATGAAGGCTTTTCAGTTAAAAATTCCATTTATCAATGGCAGTGTGTCTCATTTGTGTTATTTAATGGGAACGTATGTTTCATAGAACTTATGACCTAATGGTCTCATAAGCAGGGCGACAAGAACACTTGTCACTTTTAACTTATCTGCAACATCTGTTGTGCATGCTAAACAATACAAGATCGAAAGCAGATGTGTCGTTTTTCAGTCAAGATTCACATCAGATGCTATACAGATTGCCTGGAATCGAACAGTGTTCGGTTGACTTAAATATCAAGCGATAAGACGTGCATCAGTAGCGTGTTGAATGGGTAATTGATATTGATGCCTGTTTGTGATTTACTTCAAGGGGAATCACATTATTTGTTGCAAAATGTGTGCTACAGACAAACGCCTGAGACAAGAATCACATGAACAAGTGCAATTTGAAATTTACCTAACTACTGCATGCACTATCTAAATAATCAAGTTTTCAAAATTTGCTTATATCTTTCACTATCATGCACGTGGCTTTGCTTTCGGTGTACGCAGCATGTATAAATAACGCCGCTTTCCTACTTATCCATTAACTTCCTAAACGCTCTCTGGGGTTCAATAATTACTTTGAGATCGAAACCAATCAAAGAAGGATATTATTTAGGACAATTACGTACCCCGTAAACACGATCTCAACTCTACTTGAACCCTTTGCAAAAGTACAACATTTACCAGTTTGTCGTGGTCTGTCCAATTCTTGTAGAACTGTTTTGACTTTACTTCTCTAATGAGTCTCATGGGAGGAAGCTAAGAATACTCTAAATGGATCAGAGGAATGAAATTTGTCATTTTGACCCGGCAAACAAGGAAGATATGACAACAATTCCAAAACTATCACAATTCATTCACCACAAAGATGCAAAGGGTTCTTTTCTTTCGCTTCTTCTTTTTTGGTCTGTCCCTCTTGCGTGACACGCATATTGCATTGAATGACGAAGTCTTCGGTTGGTTTGGTGATTTTTAAGAATCGTTGTTGTAGGACATCCGTTATAGTTAGAATCCATTCACGGTTGCTTATATTTACATTTGTCTCTTCGACGATGCCCGGCACCGCTACATGGATTGGATAATTGCTGAAATATTTAAATGGCTTTGAATATATGAATAGACGGACAAAAATATTGAAGACAGTTTGCCGTTTTTCGTGCTATAAATGGATCCGGTACAACGACCTTATAAAAACGCGTATAAACGCCACAATATGTGAACGATATTGAAATGAGTTCGCGAAATATCTCCAGTATTTGACAAGTTAGAGTAGCTGACTGAATTAGGCCAAGGTACCTATTTGATGTGCCCAACAAAACGAACACAGCAACAGTATCAATTAAACTACAAATCATACAATACGATGACGTCGATACAAAACATGACGTCGAAAAGACGCTGTGTGACAGTCCTTATTCGTGCGAAAACTAATACAAAGGCTGTTATAGCACTTCTGTAATTCACACCAGTGCCTGGTTCTATTCCTTCCGACTCCTCAGCTTCACTTGAGACATCAACATTATTTTCCATGTTCCATCTTTCGTCTGCGAAAACATTGTCATCACAATCTTCATACTCCATAGTCTGTCCGTTCGAAGACAAATTGCTTAAACAAGCAAAGAGTATATCATACTCTGCATCAAAGTCTTCATTTGCAATGCTTTCAGTCCAGGCTAAAGACAAACGCTCGTATTCGCTGAAGATCTGAGATCTGACTTGTGTTGTTCATTGTTGGAAAAGCCTCGTTTTGTTTGGACTCGGCATAATTGCTAGTGGATACTTCATAGGCCTTGACTTTACACGCAAAAATCTGTAGCAGAAACTGTTGGGTTTCCCTTGCAAATAACACGAGAGAGGAGAGAAGCAGAACAACATCGCCAGTGGTTGACACCGCTTAAGACAACCAGTTTTTTTTTCGAAAATTAAAAACTGTACAGTCCGTGTCCGCTAAACAGATTTGTCCTATAGTATATAGATAGAAAACAGTAGAATCCAGTCAATTAAATTTATTTTGTCCGTTCATGCGAGTTCTCCGCAAAACAGTGTATCCGCCAAAGAGAGATATGTACCCACATTGCAACTTCCTAAGTTGGGCACTGCAAGGGACTGAGAAAATGCGAACCAATTTGGAGGGGCACCGATTTGAGAAGACCTCTAATAAAATATTATTCTGTCAAGGAAAATGTTCCTGGAATGCTGCCTGTCCACTACAAATTATTAAATTGATGTATGAAACACTAGTAAAATGAATGAGTGCTTTGTAGCAACAACAGAACAAGAGCAAGGATTTTTTGTTTTCAAACATTTTCGACATTCGAGGGAAAGTGCATATTTTCGGCAACATAGCATGGGCATACGTAGATCTACGTCTCCACACAATCAGCTCTGACACTTGTGATTCCTGCCTCTCTTTGCTGTTTGTCCCAACGAAAGGTTTTGTCTAACGAAATCGTTGCCCCTTGATCCAACTTAGAGGCGCCCCGTTTTCAGACTTATATTTACGAACAAGCCGAGTGTATGCATCAATACGGAGGTGCTCCATTTACAGAGTGTTCCAATTAGACGGTGTCACTGTATCTCCTTAATGCAAAACCATGTTGAATAGAGTTTCTGGCCATCAAAGTTGCAACAAATAGCCATAGGAGCCATTTTCGAAAGTGAATTCGAATCTCTCGCTTTGAATTCGTGAGAAAAAGTCTCATTAATGATATTGTGTATGACAAAGAAAACTAAACAGGCCGCAATCAAATGAGTTGGACAAAAGCTGAAGCAAAAGTGCCTCACCCCAATGACTAGGCCGCGAATGTTGCCCAGAGAGCATTGCTAATTTTTGTACAATATGAAACGCATATCGATTTAATCATATACAAGAAAACGCGCTGAATTCAATTTGTCCATATAGAGCTTCATTTATAATTCAGTCTGATTTGAAGGTTAGAACCGTTTCACCAAAATCTTCCACAAAAGGGGGAACGTCAGTGACGATGTACAAACAGCAATACAAAGTTAGAAGGAAACTGCAAATCCACCCATAACAGTAAACTAATTTAAGGCAATAACTTTTATAACCGAATTATAAGCCATGTTTGAATATCAACTTAACAACAACCGTCAACAAACTCATAATAATCGATGATTGCATGTAAGAATAAACACTGAGTTGTAGATTCAATGTGATTATACTCGTATATCACATATCATTCACTCGTCCACAATCTGATGTACATCAATAAAATGTAGGCTAAATATTTAGCAAGGGACAGTCACCTTCCATCGCTATCATAACCCCTCGAACCTCGAATGAAAACAACTATATCTGCTAACGAGTGCACATAAATCAGTTAAAACATCGTCGTTACCTGGTTCCAATCGCGTTGCCGTCCGCCGAAGCTGACATGTGATCTTCATCTTTGTCATTCAGAAGGATGTACCCAGAATGCTTATTCTTTCGCATCATCGACATGATTCGCCGATGTTAAGCAATAAATATAATATAACCACTAATCGCAGATATCAAGGTATTTCACTTTTAATAGCCACCAATCATTGAAATCAATCGCACTGTCGTTCTGATACATATCACGTAGATTTTGAAAATATACACAGAAACACTCTACTTTTTGTCATACAAAACTCGACACTTATCTCGGCAGAAATTTGTCCGTAATCCGGATAGCTGCCAGACCGACGGAACCCCGAAGTACAACTGACAACAAGCTCTCCCGCTGAACACGTTTGGAGTTCAACAGTTGTTTTGCATCGCATCTCATGACATCACGGACTGGTGTTCGAAATCGAAAGCTTTCTAAAGTGGGTGATTATTATCTGGTCTAGTTGCCGAGTAGATAAAGCTTACAGGAGGGTAGTACACAAGCCCATGGCGTAGTGCAATCGCGACTGGAATCTATGTATAAACAAATGCTAGGCTATATACTTGGTATATGATTATTATATCCCGAATGGTGTTGAATCATTTAATCATTGTACGTCGGCATGGGATACCATATTCAACTTGAATGCGTACACATGTTGTACGCAAAAGGTAAACACCACAATTCGTATGAGCTATTTTTAGAAAAAGGATACTCATTCACTTAAGTGAATGGACGCAATTAAGTTTCCCTAATCCGACGACATTACAACGTCCAGACATATTTCTATAATTAGACGTAATCTGTTGTGTAATCAAGGTAATAAAACTATCCGCGTCACTTGGATCCAGCCGATAAGTGCACTTATACTCCCGGCAACAGTATTTGGTTTGGTTGGTGCCCTCGAGGTAGTTGTTGAAATTTAGATAAAGTACTGTGGCTTGACTGTTGGGAAATATTGTAAGTCTAAAATGTCACATATAAGTTGAATTGCCGTCAATGAGGCGTTTGCTGGCATTGAGACGGAATGGGTCGGACACACAACATCGACGTCTTGCACAGAGCGTCTCAATGGAAGATCTTGATCATCCCAGTCCAGATGCAGGCGCGGAGTCATCAGCAATCTCAAAAGCAGGTGGTGAGGAAGTTCTTGGTATCTTCGAGACAAAAGTTCTGCGTGCTATCTGAGGTCTTGTTTGCGTTGACGGTATTTGCAGACGATTCAACCACGAACTGTACAACGACATGAACCTAGGCAGGCGTCTATGGATCCAACGTCTAAGGTGTAGCTCGTATGAACAACTCAGCTCCGGCCCGAGGAGTCTTCCATTCCGAACCAATGGAACAGTGGATGAGAGGATGAGGACCCAGGTGGAGAAGGACCTCAATGAATTTGGCGCGTGAAGCTGCAGTCAGCTTTCTAGAGATATGTTGAATAGGGTTGTTGGTTGCGGCCACAGCTAACGTATCGATTTCGACGAGTGTACACATATTCCAGAGTTGACGAAATAAAATTGACATGGGCTACAAGCAAGTGAAACGACGTAGCTGCATTCTATTAAATATTTGCAATAAAGACTTTAACTCATCCAAGCAATGTTTGCTGTACTCCCAGATTTAGTTAGAACTGGCATGGTGATTGGCTTGATGGGATAAAGGGCAGCTTAGTTCGACAAATGTGTGGATCTGTAGACTTGATTTTGAATTCGCAAAACGAAACTCTTTTGCCTCTTCCAGTAGCTGGTGAACATCTCTGGTTACAACTTACTCGCAGCTGACTAGTTCTGCAATTTAGCCAGTTTTGTAGTTTGTGTCTATATGGCCTGATAAGTTCGAACCATTGATCGCTCAAATAACTAAGAGCAAAAGCGTGTCCATGTGTACACACGTGATCTCATGTTAATCCGATGACTCTGCTAATGTCTACAAGCGTACATATTGTTTTGCAATTATTTGCCAATGCTCCCCTTTGATCTGCATTCAAGTACAGCGTTAAGAGTGGTAGATAATGCTGAGATATGCATCTCATTAGTCAGATTTGATTGTGGAACAAAAATGTATAAAATACTTGAGATAGTGAACGTTGGTCTCATAAACGCAATCAATCAAGTTTAAATAAAGGGCAATGGTATGACGTTTGTGATGACCAGGGATGCGATTTTGATAAAAATAAAAATCAATAAATAAAGTTGAGCGGAGGCTCTACAGTCTGAGACGGACCTGAGCCTAACTTCTACAGCAACCACATGCCGATCCCGAATGGCAAAGGTTGAGACTGGAATGCTCTTTGCGTATGTCAGTGACTCGAAAAAGGTGCAGCCGCATATAATGAAAATTAATAAATTCGGGGATCAAACCTGGCAGCCTCTGCCAGTTTTTAGTCGACCCAAAAAACAAGAAATAAACGAATTTCCGAAGACATGCCATTATTTTTGAGTCACTACTTTTTTTTATTCTCATCAAGGAACACCAATTGCCGGAGTGTTGTCGGTTTTAAGGAACATTCATAAAAAACTTAATGAAAGCAATGGGACCGTGTGCAAAGGATTTCTTGAAGTGGTCTACTGTAGTTTTCAAAGCAAAAATTTGGTAATTGCAACTCTAAAAGTTGGCAAATCCGCCGGTGTGGATGAAATCCGGCACGAAATGCTTAAGGCAATGAGTAATAAGGGAGCTGTGTGGCTCTCTCGCGTCATTAAGGTTAACTGGGAATGAGGTGAGAAACCTGGCGGTTAGCAAACTGGAGTGATTGTGCCGGTTTTCAAGAAGGGGGAAAAATAGATTGCTCCAGCTACAGGACATATATCTTTTGATTCTCCCCGAGAAAGTCTATGCTAAGGAGTTGGAAGCGCTTTCAGGAGCTGTGGTCGTGTCCAGGACGGGGATGAACAGTGCGGCCCGCTAGAAGTACAGCCGACCAGCTTTTCACTGTAAGAATGGCACTTGAGAAAACTTGGGAGTATGCCAAACCCATCTACAGTTGTTTTGTAGATTTGGAAAAGGCATATGACAAGGTCCCTCCCTTGATGGTCCTCTTCTGAGGGGCCCTTCAGTCTCTACACACAACCTGTAGTAGCTGTGTTCGGGTTAAACACCTTTCACCGTGCGTATTTCCACCTCTCCTTTTCAATGTATATATGGACTGGATGTTGCAGCGCTGCCGAGGCGAGGAATGTTTAACATTGGGAGAGTTGGGGGCAATTCATCTTCTTTTTGTAGATGACTTAGTTATCCTCACACCTTCTCAGACGGAACTCTAGCGCGCACTCGATAGGTTTGTGGCCGTATGTGCTGATGCTGGAACGAAGGTGAACGTGGAGAATTTGGAGGTTATGGTCATCTCCAGAACGCCTGTTCATTGCACTTTACATGTTCGTGGAGGCCCATTGAAGCAGGTGGAGAAGATTAAGTACCTCGTGGAATTTTTCACGAGTGATGGAAGGAGTAATGCTGAACTTTCTTGTAGGATTTGACAAGCTGGGTCAATGTTGAAATAGCTTGGAAGATCTGTAATGAGGAAGGCCGAGTTTGGTGTGGAAGCCAAGTTAGCGGTTTTCAACTCGGGATTTATTCCAACTGTCGCCTATGGTCATGAAATTTGAGTACTGACCGAAAGAAAAAGATCACCAATACAAGCTGCTGAGATGAGATTTCTCGTGGTGTTGTGGGATAGAATCAGAAACACAGCAGTGCACGAGGAACTCAACAATGAGCAACTGCTGATGATTCGGTCACGAAAGGAGCGGCAGTAGACCCAGTAAACTGTTCTTCTTGACGTATATCAGTTTTGCAAGGGAGGGGGATCTAAAAAATCTGAAGTCAATGATTCCGGTAATCTGAAGTCAGAATGAATCAACGCTAATTAATACTTTGAAAACTTGTTCTCTTGCAAAACAAAAAGCAATAATTGCGATTGCAATTACATATTTCCTCATCAGATCGCGCTGTGGTAATTGGAACGGGAAAAAGATCATTTATCGAATAAGGAGTAAGCTCTTGTTTCCGGGAAACCGAAAACAAAGTACAGCCACTTGGGAAATACATTACATACTTATCATTTCAAAAAACAATATGCAAGGGGGATTCAACTCAAACACACACACACACCGTCAGCAAGAACAAGTGCAAGCAACAAATCAGCTTAATTAAAAAAGATATCGATCAGTTGAAAGAATATCATCTTCGAGTAAAGTTCACCGATCACAGTGACGTCAGATTTGAGAAATAATGTCTTAAGCATCTGAGAACAATTGATCTAGTGCCAACATAAGCGCTTAAGAATTCAAGGACATTTCCTGCGTTGATAATTCAACTGTTCTGCATGAATAAAACAATCACGCTGTTCATTGAACTCGGCGTGATTTGTCATCAGTAAATAGTTTGTAATTAATTATCACTGACAGACCAACACTTACACTTCCATTCTAACTCTGTATACAATCAATGCCCAACGACAACGCACCGGCTCGGTATTTTTCACTCAACACTTCTTTAAATCACGCAACAAACTATAAACAACTCTGCCGAGTGATGCTTTATTGACCTGCCACTGATAAGCTCAACTACTTGTAATGCACACCGCCGCGCCGTACAGAACGCAAGAGTTTCGTTCTGAAAAAATTGCGCACCGCCCTACACAAGTGCTCTCAATGTATGCAAAACGTTTGATCCATAGTGGTGTACAAAAGAAAGCACCGAATTGCGGCTCTCAGTGATCGACATACTAACTGGCGGCGGCAAATTCTTAAGTTTGCATAGATTTCACAAGTTTCTTATCTAATAATTATGGTCCGTTCTTATCATAAGCTTTACATAGACATTTACCTCGATTCGTTTTCATTTTCTAGAGTTGAAGTCACTGTTGTTATGGGGGGTGTTTCCTTTGTTCCATTGACTGGTTCATCGTTCGAGTTGTCGCTCGATGCGAGTCCTGAATCTAGTAGGAGGATAATTTGTTTGTTATTGGGATTTAGATGCAAAACTGAAATGAAGAACCTTCTAATTTGTTGCCATTTGCTGCGTTGCGAATTGAATCCATGGCCTTGTCAGACTATTTCACTTAAGGACCGATGTAGATTTATTGCCCTGAATTTTCCAGGTACATTAACATTTTCCGTGAACAGAAATAACAAAATCCACAAACACAATACTGAGTTTATTTTCAAGTTATTACGCGATGAAGGAGATAAGAATGTATAATTTTCAGCTTCATCTATTGCCTTTTCTTGTCCCTAATTTTGTTAAATTGTGTAGAGAATTGTCGGAGCAATTGGAACTAACAAAAGCTGGGTTTTTTCCTCTCCATTGACATTATCAAATTTTCATTTCCGTGGGGGTGGTAGGTAATAGAAACTGTCACAGAGAACAGCTGTGTGGAGACTTGGGTGAGTTTGTTTTAGCATTTTGTGTTTGTGCGGCAATTTTAGGGAGTTGAAGAAAAATCATGGATTAATTTGATGAAATTCGCTTAAAGTAGACATGTCCTTCAAACCAGTACGAGGGTCATTGTTATTTAAAATGGTTAGTTGTGCTTTTAATAATAATTTACAGAAAGTCATTGCAAATCCGTCAGCGATTGAGTTAAGACACAACCCACAACCGATTGACTACTGACTAACAAGCGCGACATGGCGCTGTAATCGCTAAAAGGTAAATTGACATTTGACATTTGTAACTTTTTTCATTGATTTGTATTTGTTTTTCTTTCCGAAATTGGGCTTATTCTACAAAAATCTGCATTTTGAACCGGAAAGCGAGCAGGTTGCACTTAAGCAGAAAATAATTTACAAAGTCATATTTTTCGTATTAATTTTATGAATTAACTGGTCGCAATTGATAAAAGATTCTCAAGCATTCCCACGTACAAGGAAAAATGGGGTCAGAAGAAATCAGCGCGGGAGCTAAAATCCAAAAGGGTTTCCAAATGTAAGTAAACCCTATAGAATATTCAAACAAACAGATAAGCAATATTTCTTGCAGTAATTACATGATACTCCGCGATGCGGACACGGGTCTTATCATTTGGCAGGAGAACAAGGACTTCTCGTCGCCAGATGTTGAGCATGAAGCCAAAGTGCCGGTGAAAATATTGGATTTGCGAGCGGTTTCCCGAGAAATCAATTTTAGTACCATCGAATCTATGGAGAATTTCCGATTGGATCAGAAGGTGCTCTTTAAGGGGCGCATCATGGAGGAATGGTTCTTCGAGATGGGCTGGGTCGGACCAAACACAACCAATACATGGCAATCAACTATTGAAGCTGCCCCTGAATCCCAAATGATGCCAGCTAAAGTTTTAAAGTAAGTCCGAGTGTATGGTGTAAAAACGTGTGGGAGGTGGATCTGTGTTGTGGTCAATCATCGGAAAACGCACATTCGGTGCGTATATCCGTTGCTATGGAATGTACAACGTGATTAAGGTCAAGAGTGCCTACACTAATTCGGTTGTCTTAAGTTTCAAAACTGCTATTCAGTGTAATTACGTTGAGTCATCATATAACGTTGCCACCACTGGATGCAGTGCAAATTGTGTGCTGGTTTGTCTGTTTATTTTTAGTGCGGATACTTTTTTCCGTGTGGTTGTAGAGGGTGTGCGGATTCGTATAATGTACAGTGCTGTTGGCAAGATTGTTTAGCCAGAGTCGTCCGGTGATTATTTATGATAGTCGTGTAGTTCCATTGGCAATTAGCCAATAAAACGGCTGGAGTAGATTAATGATTGGCGATTGTTTACCAAGCGAGTAGATGATGTGTTCGGTATAACTCGTTTTGCATTCCCTACTATTTCGTGTCCGTATTTGGGATTGTTTCTGACTAATTTTCGTGTTATTTCTGGATTCGTCATAAAGGTGAAAAAAGGCTTTTAAGAATCAAGAGTTATTTCCAGATGAAGAGCTTTGAACATGTCATGGTGTCATGGTTGTTTGGATATGACAGGCGGTCGTATTTTTGAACACCTAATTGTGTTAATCGTGGACTGGAAGTATCAATTATTTTTAATTCATAAACAGAAATTGAGTTAATTTTCGGTTTCATTTGTTGCTACAGAAATACCTCACTTATTTCGAAATACACAGCAATTCGGATTTATTAGCCAGAAATCAAAATGCTACTAAGATAAAGCTTACTTATTCATTTACAACATCAAATTGATGACCCACTATTGTAATGCATATCACATCAACTGAAAGAAACGTTGGAATTTAAATTCAATGCTTTCCTACTTATGGAAGCTCCTGAAATAGGGTGGAACCTGAATATCAAAGTCAGCATTACCTTCTCTTTCTGTAACATGGAAACCATAGCTAAGTATACGACGGTTGCTCCCTTCCAAGACTTTTCGTGTTCGGTTTATCGGTGTTGAGATCTTAATTATTAAAAAAATCTACTACGAGTAAGAGGGCGTCCATCGCAAATGGTATTCATAATGTCATTGCATGGAAGTCTTTTTTGAAATATTACTTCTGCTTATTACAAGAAATTAAATGACATTAATGTCATGTACATGGCATACGTCTATTAACTGTGGATTAATATGAGCCTACCACATCCACTCCAACTTGAACAAATCTGTCATTCAATCAAAAATCAGTAGAAGAGGATGTCCATCGGTATTTCGGTAGGATTAACTTAGACCAGAAGGTTTAAGGAAAGCAGTCGAATTGGCTTTACTCTCGATGCTCTTCAGATTTCTTAATCAGTTCCCAGATTTTCCTGATATCCATGCCAGAATCGTGTCTGTAAGAAGATTCATCTTCTTCAGATCTTTCAATAAGAAGATTCTCGCTTAACAAGTCGTCCATGAACCAGAGATGATGGAGGAAGAGATATTCCTCTTTACTCTATCATCTCTGGCATGAACTGAGGCATGTTGCATGTCAAATTTGTATGCTAGAAGCGAGATAAATCACGCGGATAAGAAAATAAATAACATTTTAAACCTACATTCACAGCTGAGAAGGACTGAGTGTCTGTAGTGTAAAATAATCGTATGTGTGTGTCCAAATCAAGAATTAAAAATGAAAACGAAGATGCTGATGTATTCTTGATCTGATCAAAAAATCAATTCAGTGGAGAATCAAATAAATCGAATCGAAATCCATTTTTAGCGAGAAACACTCATGCCAGTTTAAACTCCATTTTTGGTCTAAGATTTTTTCGGTGTCACAGTTATGTTTGTTTAAGCCTTGAACTGACTTGAATTTGTAGTTTAAGTTAATGACGATTTACCCAAGTTCACTTTGGAACCACTTCCCTCGGTGACATTTCGGCAGCAAACACGATTCTACAGACAGCTGGGTCTTGATGACTGGAAGCAGCGTGCGCAGGACCGTCACTGATGGAAGGCAGCTATTGCGGGCCTGATGAGTAAGTAAGTATGAATTTTTCTCGAAGGAGAGCAATGTAACAACAAACACAATTCTGATTGTGGGAGAGAACCAGTGAAAATGAACTTCTGTGTTTTTTGTTCCCCGTTGCGACGGAACGACCATAGTCTGTTACATTGCTCTCCTTCGAGAAAAAAAAATACTTACATACTTATTCAGGCCGGCGACACATGGAGGATCTGAGCCTGAGCAATCGCTGCCTTCCATCAATGAGGGTCCTGTGCATGCTGCTTCCTTGTCTTGCATCCGCGATGCTATTTCTTGGCAAAATACTGATATCAATTTAATGAGTTACAAGCATTATATGTACATTAATAGCGTTCGTTTTGTACAAACTGTTG
Organism: Eristalis tenax; assembly: GCA_905231855.2. Taxonomy (NCBI): domain Eukaryota; kingdom Metazoa; phylum Arthropoda; class Insecta; order Diptera; family Syrphidae; genus Eristalis; species Eristalis tenax. Next base: position 64,357,876 of record HG993126.1, on the reverse strand, counting down.
CTCTAAGGCAAGAGGCGAGATGTAGTACTCTCGAAAGCAAAAAACAGAATTCCGTTTCTGTTTACAGTTTATAAGCAATATAGTTTAACAAAAAAAAAAATCCAAAGCAGTAAAAAAGATTGATTGAAAGAGAAAGGTAATTTTTTAACACATCTTAAGAACCATTATTTCTCTCACGCCTCAGATTTTCTGGCAGTATAATGGCCGAGGCGCTGTAACGCAACAAATACGAAAGAAGTGTGTTTTATAAATGCAAGGAGTTCCTGGTGTTGTTGAGTTAGTACTTGGTCTTTATACCAGACAATCAGAATTCGGCAAAGTTTGCGGTTTTGTTTTCTATTCCGTTCAACTTGCTTGCAGATGTCAGTCGAATTTTTCATTGGAAGGCACCAAGAATCAGCACCGCAGCTTTCGACTCCGTAAAGCAGGACTGGTGAAATAAGAGCTTTGTAGAGCATGTTGTAGAGCCCAGTTGTTTCGAAAAACCGACGTAACACCGGTTGCCAAGGCCAATTCAATGCCAGATCTCCACTATGATGTCGACAAAGTCCCTTACTACCTGGAAATTGTAGCTGTCAATCGTGATATTTTGTCATAAATGGTTTGTGACGGAAAGTTTTTCGCTCGACAGCATATATTTTGTTTTGTCCTCACTGACCCTAAGACCAGCTCACATCGCTTCCTTCTTAATTTGGGTGAATGCTGCCAATACTACACGTTGAACACGCGCAACTGTTTCGATGTCATCTGTATATCCCAACAGTTCGACTGACTTGGACTTGATATGGCCCGTTGCCATATCGTGTATATGTAAGCGCCGTGCGACACAAGCGGATCAGTTTTGTCGGGTTCCCGGATTCGACCGTCGCATAGAATAATATTTATAATTTCGATTCGGATTATAAATTCCATAAAATGGTCGATTTGAAACTCGCTCATCACCAAGATTTGCCTTAGTGGCAGATTTGGTCAATAGTTGGTTTATAGTTGTTGCAAGAGGTAGGATCTCCTTTTTTGTGGTTGGGACATATGGAGGTGTTGTTCCAGTCCTCGGGCATGCTTTCGTCTTCCAAATTCTACATATGATTTGGTGGGAGCATGCAGAACCATGGGGATCGGTGCTTACATTAGTTACCCTCACAATGCATGTTGCGTGGGCTACCCCGGGTATCTACATTTATTTTGCTGGCCGGCGCAATATGCTTACCATTCCTTAATTGTTTATCTTTTGTATAATCTAAGGTAATTTCGTTCTATTTTCTATTTGCAGTGGAAATGTTACAATTGAGACCAGCTTTTACGATAGAGACACTCTTATCACAAAATCTGTTGTTCGCCTTTATTACATATAAGAGCCGACGTACTAGGAATGTGGAAAATATAACAATCTACCTTAAAACAACAAGCAAAATTCCGTCTCTTGTTATACACTCGCTAACTTAGCATTTGATATCAAAACATAGAAGAAGATACGAGAATCAATACAAAAATAGTCATCAATCATCTCATAGCTGCCTCTTTTTTAATGTAATTGTGAGCGATAACTTTCGAATATGCAGATAGAATCCACATATGTACGTACTAATCTAGTACTAATCTTAAAGAATACACTAGGATAAGGTAAATCGTATTGTAATGCACCTGTTGTGAGTTGGTTCTTTTTATAAAGTTAGGTTATTTATACGTGAAAAATTAAAGTAAATACGTACAACGAATGTTAAATTTCATTTATTAAATAATGAATTAGTTATAGTTACGGAAAAAGCACTGAGACACACTTTGTTATACATAAATTTAACTGTAATTGCCATTAAATACATATTTATTGCATTTTTTGTTATTACAAATAACAATAGGTAACCTATTAATTAAGTAACGATATTTACTCGTATGTCCCCGGGTCTGTAATGCTTATGAGAAAGAATTATCACCTTTCAGTTGTTGTGTAATCTAATTTTTGAATACAGTACCAATAGGTACCGTCGTGCTACTTGTAAACTTAGTTCTCGTAACGTTCTTTCTCTGAGATATTTACAATAATTGTTGTAATTTATTATTAACGAAAATAAAGAGTCCTTAACAATCAAGCGTTTACTTTATTTCGATTATTTTAAACCAAATGGTGGACCGTGGCTCTGTGGCTCTGTTTGGTGCGTCGACTTCTACGCACTTGAGCCTACGTTGGCAAGGTTCCATTCCTGTTACGAGCAAAATTCATTTCCACGGCCCCACCTCTTTCGAATCACTCAGCAAGCTCAAAGTCTAGAAAAATCCTTGCCGTTCTGAGTTGGCATAAGCGGAACACGAGTGGTTGAGGGGAGACCTCAACGAGCTGAAGCGACGTCCGTGTTATAATATATAATAATTTAACAAAAATTACGAGGGGCGTTCAATATATTCTCGGTATCGATATGAAGGAAAATGCGAATTCAATTTGAATTGTTTTTATTTTTCAATATAATCTCCCCTAACATCAGTGCATTTGTTACATCTTGAGATACGCTTTTTTAAACCCTCAAAAAAATAAATTTCCTCTTTCTCTACAAAATACCCATTTATTGCCGACTTGAGTTCTTCATCATCCGAAAAAACGAAGACATTTTTTCAAATCCGGAAATAATCACTGGGGGCAAGGTCTGGACTATAGGGTGGGTGTTGGATTTCTTCGAAACCACAATCTCGCGCAGCAGCCTTGGAAACTCGAGCCGTGTGAACAGGAGCGTTGTCATGAAGAAGCAACACACCCGCTTACCCCGTCTTTTCTTTTTAATTTCCTCCCGCAAATTATGTAAAGTGGAAGCGTAGGATGTGGCGTTGATGGTTTCACCTTTTTCTTTTGTACTCAATGAGCAAGATTCCCTTTGAGTCCCAAAAAACTTTTGCCTAGAGCTTCGCGGCAGACGCAGTGACTTTGAACTTCTTCGGGGGGGCTGTTCCTCGTAGGATGAAATATGCGTTACAAGTGTATCTGCAGAGGTTTGGAGTATGCGCAGACATCTTATCGCATCGCAAACATTCAATATTTAATTGAAATTTCCATCCCTCAACTCCTTAAGTCTTTGGGAGGTCTAATGTAATGGAATGTCTAGCACAGATGGTATGCCAACTAGAGTCAGGGTTAGAGCAGTTCTCATTTTAAGTATACAGAGTGATCCTTTAGGCTGTTTGATCCTTTAGGCGATCTTGCTTTTGGTCAAGGATGCAAAAACCAAGCCGGTAGGACACGCAGAAGATAGGAAAAAGTGCAAAAAACCCCTGGCCCGAAAGAACTTTTTGTAAAAAAATCTCAAATATCTCGGAAACGGTGCGTTTTTCGACGATTTTGCTTTTGGTCAAGGTTTTAACGAAAGATGCGCGTTGTAAGGACACTTCGTGTGATGCTAAAACCAAGCAGGTAGGACACACAGAAGGTACGAAAAAGTGTAAAAAACCCCTGGCCCGAAAGCACTTTTTGTAAAAAATCTCAAATATCTCCGAAACGGTGCGTTTTTCGACGATTTTGCTTTCCGTCGAGGCTTTTACGAAAGATGCGCGTTGAAAGGACGCTTCGTTTGACACAAAAACCAAGCGGGTAACACGCAGAAGGTAGGAAAAAGTGTAAAAAACCCCTGGCCCGAAGGAACTTTTTGTAAAAAATCTCAAATATCTCGGAAACGGTGAGTTTTTCGACGATTTTGCTTTTGGTCAAGGTTTTTACGAAAGATGCGCGTTGTAAGGACGCTTCGTGTGATGCTAAAACCAAGCCGGTAGGACACGCAGAAGATAGGAAAAAGTGTAAAAAACCCCTGGCCCGAAAGCGCTTTTTGTAAAAAATCTCTAATATCTCGGAAACGGTGCGTTTTTCGACGATTTTGCTTTTCGTCGAGGCTTTTACGAAAGATGCGCGTTGAAAGGACGCTTCGTGTGATGCAAGAACCAAGCCGGTAGGACACGCAGAAGGTAGGAAAAAGTGTAAAAAACCCCTGGCCCGAAGGAACTTTTTGTAAAAAATCTCAAATATCTCGGAAACGGTGAGTTTTTCGACGATTTTGCTTTTGGTCAAGGTTTTTACGAAAGATGCGCGTTGTAAGGACGCTTCGTGTGATGCTAAAACCAAGCCGGTAGGACACGCAGAAGATAGGAAAAAGTGTAAAAAACCCCTGGCCCGAAAGCGCTTTTTGTAAAAAATCTCTAATATCTCGGAAACGGTGCGTTTTTCGACGATTTTGCTTTTCGTCGAGGCTTTTACGAAAGATGCGCGTTGAAAGGACGCTTCGTGTGATGCAAGAACCAAGCCGGTAGGACACGCAGAAGGTAGGAAAAAGTGTAAAAAACCCCTGGCCCGAAAGCACTTTTTGTAAAAAATCTCAAATATCTCGGAAACGGTGCGTTTTTGCTTTTGCCGGTACGACACGCAGAAGGTAGCAAAAAGTGTAAAAAACCCCTGGCCCGAAAGCACTTTTTGTAAAAAATCTCAAATATCTCGGAAACGGTGCGTTTTTCGACGATTTTGCTTTTGTTGTAAGGACACTTCGTGTGATGCAAGAACCAAGCCGGTAGGACACGCAGAAGATAGGAATAAGTGCAAAAAACCCCTGCCCCGAAAGAACTTTTTGTAAAAAATCTCAAATATCTCGAAAACGGTGCGTTTTTCGACGATTTTGCTTTTGGTCGAAAGATGCGCGTTGTAAGGACGCTTCGTGTGATGCAAAAACCATGCCGGTACGACACGCAGAAGGTAGGAAAAAGTGTAAAAAACCCCTGGCCCGAAAGCACTTTTTGTAAAAAATCTCAAATATCTCGGAAACGGTGCGTTTTTCGACGATTTTGCTTTTCGTCGAGGCTTTTCCGAAAGATGCGCGTTGAAAGGACGCTTCGTTTGACACAAAAACCAAGCGGGTATGACACGCAGAAGGTAGCAAGAAGTGTAAAAAACCCCTGGCCCGAAAGCACTTTTTGTAAAAAATCTCAAATATCTCGAAACGGTGCGTTTTTCGACGATTTTGCTTTTAGTCAAGGTTTCTACGAAAGATGCGCGTTGTAAGCACACTTCGTGTGATGCAAGAACCAAGCCGGTAGGACACGCAGAAGGTAGGAAAAAGTGTAAAAAACCCCTGGCCCGAAAGAACTTTTTGTAAAAAATCTCAAATATCTCGGAAACGGTGCGTTTTTCGACGATTTTGCTTTTGGTCAAGGTTTTTACGAAAGATGCGCGTTATAAGGACGCTTAGTGTGATGCTAAAACCAAGCCGGTAGGATACGCAGAAGATAGGAATAAGTGCAAAAAACCCCTGGCCCGAAAGAACTTTTTGTAAAAAATCTCAAATATCTCGGAAGCGGTGCGTTTTTCGACGATTTTGCTTTTGGTCAAGGTTTTTACGAAAGATGCGCGTTGTAAGGACGCTTCGGGTGATGCTAAAACCAAGTCGGTAGGACACGCAAAAGGTAGGAAAAAGTGTAAAAAACCCCTGGCCCGAAAGCACTTTTTGTAAAAAATCTCAAATATCTCGGAAACGGTGCGTTTTTCGACGATTTTGCTTTTCGTCGAGGCTTTTACGAAAGATGCGCGTTGAAAGGACGCTTCGTTTGACACAAAAACCAAGCGGGTATGACACGCAGAAGGTAGGAAAAAGTGTAAAAAACCCCTGGCCCGAAAGAACTTTTTGTAAAAAATCTCAAATATCCCGAAAACGGTGCGTTTTTCGACGATTTTGCTTTTGGTCAAGGTTTTTACGAAAGATGCGCGTTGTAAGGACGCTTCGTGTGATGCAAAAACCATGCCGGTAGGACACGCAGAATATAGGAAAAAGTGTAAAAACACCTGGCCCGAAAGCACTTTTTGTAAAAAATCTCAAATATCTCGGAAACGGTGCGTTTTTCGACGATTTTAGTTTTGGTCAAGGTTTTTACGAAAGATGCGCGCTGAAGGGACGCTTCGGTTGATGCAAAGACCAAGCCGGTAGGACACGCAGAAGGTAGCAAAAAGTGTAAAAAACCCCTGGCCCGAAAGCACTTTTTGTAAAAAATCTCAAATATCTCGGAAACGGTGCGTTTTTCGACGATTTTGCTTTTGCTCAAGGTTTTTACGAAAGATGCGCGTTATAAGGACGCTTAGTGTGATGCAAAAACCAAGCGGGTAGGACACGCAGAAGGTAGGAAAAAGTGTAAAAAACCCCTGGCCCGAAAGAACTTTTTGTAAAAAATCTCAAATATCTCGGAAACGGTGCGTTTTTCGACGATTTTACGTTTGGTCAAGGTTTTTACGAAAGATGCGCGTTGAAAGGACGCTTCGTGTGATGCAAGAACCAAGCCGGTAGGACACGCAGAAGGTAGGAAAAAGTGTAAAAAACCCCTGGCCCGAAAGCACTTTTTGTAAAAAATCTCAAATATCTCGGAAACGGTGCGTTTTTGCTTTTGCCGGTAGGACACGCAGAAGGTAGGAAAAAGTGTAAAAAACCCCTGGCCCGAAAGAACTTTTTGTAAAAAATCTCAAATATCTCGAAAACGGTGCGTTTTTCGACGATTTTGCTTTTGATCAAGGCTTTTACGAAAGATGTGCGTTGTAAAGACGCTTCGTGTGATGCAAAAACCAAGCCGGTACGACACGCAGAAGGTAGCAAAAAGTGTAAAAAACCCCTGGCCCGAAAGCACTTTTTGTAAAAAATCTCAAATATCTCGGAAACGGTGCGTTTTTCGACGATTTTGCTTTTGTTGTAAGGACACTTCGTGTGATGCAAGAACCAAGCCGGTAGGACACGCAGAAGATAGGAATAAGTGCAAAAAACCCCTGGCCCGAAAGAACTTTTTGTAAAAAATCTCAAATATCTCGAAAACGGTGCGTTTTTCGACGATTTTGCTTTTGGTCAAGGTTTTTACGAAAGATGCGCGTTGTAAGGACGCTTCGTGTGATGCTAAAACCAAGCCGGTAGGACACACAGAAGGTAGCAAAAAGTGTAAAAAACCCCTGGCCCGAAAGAACTTTTTGTAAAAAATCTCGAATATCTCGGAAACGGTGCGTTTTTCGACGATTTTGCTTTTTACGAAAGATGCGCGTTGTAAGGACGCTTCGTGTGATGCAAAAACCATGCCGGTACGACACGCAGAAGGTAGGAAAAAGTGTAAAAAACCCCTGGCCCGAAAGCACTTTTTGTAAAAAATCTCAAATATCTCGGAAACGGTGCGTTTTTCGACGATTTTGCTTTTCGTCGAGGCTTTTCCGAAAGATGCGCGTTGAAAGGACGCTTCGTTTGACACAAAAACCAAGCGGGTATGACACGCAGAAGGTAGCAAGAAGTGTAAAAAACCCCTGGCCCGAAAGCACTTTTTGTAAAAAATCTCAAATATCTCGAAAACGGTGCGTTTTTCGACGATTTTGCTTTTGGTCAAGGTTTTTACGAAAGATGCGCGTTGTAAGGACGCTTCGTGTGATGCTAAAACCAAGCCGGTAGGACACACAGAAGGTAGCAAAAAGTGTAAAAAACCCCTGGCCCGAAAGAACTTTTTGTAAAAAATCTCGAATATCTCGGAAACGATGCGTTTTTCGACGATTTTGCTTTTTACGAAAGATGCGCGTTGTAAGGACGCTTCGTGTGATGCAAAAACCATGCCGGTACGACACGCAGAAGGTAGGAAAAAGTGTAAAAAACCCCTGGCCCGAAAGCACTTTTTGTAAAAAATCTCAAATATCTCGGAAACGGTGCGTTTTTCGACGATTTTGCTTTTCGTCGAGGCTTTTACGAAAGATGCGCGTTGAAAGGACGCTTCGTTTGACACAAAAACCAAGCGGGTATGACACGCAGAAGGTAGCAAGAAGTGTAAAAAACCCCTGGCCCGAAAGCACTTTTTGTAAAAAATCTCAAATATCTCGAAACGGTGCGTTTTTCGACGATTTTGCTTTTAGTCAAGGTTTCTACGAAAGATGCGCGTTGTAAGCACACTTCGTGTGATGCAAGAACCAAGCCGGTAGGACACGCAGAAGGTAGGAAAAAGTGTAAAAAACCCCTGGCCCGAAAGAACTTTTTGTAAAAAATCTCAAATATCTGGGAAACGGTGCGTTTTTCGACGATTTTGCTTTTGGTCAAGGTTTTTACGAAAGATGCGCGTTATAAGGACGCTTAGTGTGATGCAAAAACCAAGCCGGTAGGATACGCAGAAGATAGGAATAAGTGCAAAAAACCCCTGGCCCGAAAGAACTTTTTGTAAAAAATCTCAAATATCTCGGAAGCGGTGCGTTTTTCGACGATTTTGCTTTTGGTCAAGGTTTTTACGAAAGATGCGCGTTGTAAGGACGCTTCGGGTGATGCTAAAACCAAGTCGGTAGGACACGCAAAAGGTAGGAAAAAGTGTAAAAAACCCCTGGCCCGAAAGCACTTTTTGTAAAAAATCTCAAATATCTCGGAAACGGTGCGTTTTTCGACGATTTTGCTTTTCGTCGAGGCTTTTACGAAAGATGCGCGTTGAAAGGACGCTTCGTTTGACACAAAAACCAAGCGGGTATGACACGCAGAAGGTAGGAAAAAGTGTAAAAAACCCCTGGCCCGAAAGAACTTTTTGTAAAAAATCTCAAATATCCCGAAAACGGTGCGTTTTTCGACGATTTTGCTTTTGGTCAAGGTTTTTACGAAAGATGCGCGTTGTAAGGACGCTTCGTGTGATGCAAAAACCAAGCCGGTAGGACACGCAGAAGATAGGAAAAAGTGTAAAAACACCTGGCCCGAAAGCACTTTTTGTAAAAAATCTCAAATATCTCGGAAACGGTGCGTTTTTCGACGATTTTAGTTTTGGTCAAGGTTTTTACGAAAGATGCGCGCTGAAGGGACGCTTCGGTTGATGCAAAGACCAAGCCGGTAGGACACGCAGAAGGTAGCAAAAAGTGTAAAAAACCCCTGGCCCGAAAGCACTTTTTGTAAAAAATCTCAAATATCTCGGAAACGGTGCGTTTTTCGACGATTTTGCTTTTGGTCAAGGTTTTTACGAAAGATGCGCGTTATAAGGACGCTTAGTGTGATGCAAAAACCAAGCGGGTAGGACACGCAGAAGGTAGGAAAAAGTGTAAAAAACCCCTGGCCCGAAAGAACTTTTTGTAAAAAATCTCAAATATCTCGGAAACGGTGCGTTTTTCGACGATTTTGCTTTTCGTCGAGGCTTTTACGAAAGATGCGCGTTGAAAGGACGCTTCGTTTGACACAAAAACCAAGCGGGTATGACACGCAGAAGGTAGGAAAAAGTGTAAAAAACCCCTGGCCCGAAAGAACTTTTTGTAAAAAATCTTAAATATCTCGGAATCGGTGCGTTTTTCGACAATTTTGCTTTTAATCAAGGTTTTTACGAAAGATGCGCGTTGTAAGGACGCTTCGTGTGATGCAAAAACCAAGCCGGTAGGACACGCAGAAGATAGGAAAAAGTGTAAAAACACCTGGCCCGAAAGCACTTTTTGTAAAAAATCTCAAATATCTCGGAAACGGTGCGTTTTTCGACGATTTTAGTTTTGGTCAAGGTTTTTACGAAAGATGCGCGCTGAAGGGACGCTTCGGTTGATGCAAAGACCAAGCCGGTAGGACACGCAGAAGGTAGCAAAAAGTGTAAAAAACCCCTGGCCCGAAAGCACTTTTTGTAAAAAATCTCAAATATCTCGGAAACGGTGCGTTTTTCGACGATTTTGCTTTTGCTCAAGGTTTTTACGAAAGATGCGCGTTATAAGGACGCTTAGTGTGATGCAAAAACCAAGCGGGTAGGACACGCAGAAGGTAGGAAAAAGTGTAAAAAACCCCTGGCCCGAAAGAACTTTTTGTAAAAAATCTCAAATATCTCGGAAACGGTGCGTTTTTCGACGATTTTACGTTTGGTCAAGGTTTTTACGAAAGATGCGCGTTGTAAGGAAGCTTCGTGTGATGCAAAAACCAAGCCGGTAGGACACGCAGAAGGTATGAAAAAGTGTAAAAAACCCCTGGCCCGAAAGCACTTTTTGTAAAAAATCTCAAATATCTCGGAAACGGTGCGTTTTTCGACGATTTTGCTTTTCGTCGAGGCTTTTACGAAAGATGCGCGTTGAAAGGACGCTTCGTTTGACACAAAAACCAAGCGGGTAACACGCAGAAGGTAGGAAAAAGTGTAAAAAACCCCTGGCCCGAAGGAACTTTTTGTAAAAAATCTCAAATATCTCGGAAACGGTGCGTTTTTCGACGATTTTGCTTTTGGTCAAGGTTTTTACGAAAGATGCGCGTTGTAAGGACGCTTCGTGTGATGCTAAAACCAAGCCGGTAGGACACGCAGAAGATAGGAAAAAGTGTAAAAAACCCCTGGCCCGAAAGCGCTTTTTGTAAAAAATCTCTAATATCTCGGAAACGGTGCGTTTTTCGACGATTTTGCTTTCCGTCGAGGCTTTTACGAAAGATGCGCGTTGAAAGGACGCTTCGTGTGATGCAAGAACCAAGCCGGTAGGACACGCAGAAGGTAGGAAAAAGTGTAAAAAACCCCTGGCCCGAAAGCACTTTTTGTAAAAAATCTCAAATATCTCGGAAACGGTGCGTTTTTGCTTTTGCCGGTAGGACACGCAGAAGGTAGGAAAAAGTGTAAAAAACCCCTGGCCCGAAAGAACTTTTTGTAAAAAATCTCAAATATCTCGAAAACGGTGCGTTTTTCGACGATTTTGCTTTTGATCAAGGCTTTTACGAAAGATGTGCGTTGTAAAGACGCTTCGTGTGATGCAAAAACCAAGCCGGTACGACACGCAGAAGGTAGCAAAAAGTGTAAAAAACCCCTGGCCCGAAAGCACTTTTTGTAAAAAATCTCAAATATCTCGGAAACGGTGCGTTTTTCGACGATTTTGCTTTTGTTGTAAGGACACTTCGTGTGATGCAAGAACCAAGCCGGTAGGACACGCAGAAGATAGGAATAAGTGCAAAAAACCCCTGGCCCGAAAGAACTTTTTGTAAAAAATCTCAAATATCTCGAAAACGGTGCGTTTTTCGACGATTTTGCTTTCGGTCAAGGTTTTTACGAAAGATGCGCGTTGTAAGGACGCTTCGTGTGATGCTAAAACCAAGCCGGTAGGACACACAGAAGGTAGCAAAAAGTGTAAAAAACCCCTGGCCCGAAAGAACTTTTTGTAAAAAATCTCGAATATCTCGGAAACGGTGCGTTTTTCGACGATTTTGCTTTTTACGAAAGATGCGCGTTGTAAGGACGCTTCGTGTGATGCAAAAACCATGCCGGTACGACACGCAGAAGGTAGGAAAAAGTGTAAAAAACCCCTGGCCCGAAAGCACTTTTTGTAAAAAATCTCAAATATCTCGAAAACGGTGCGTTTTTCGACGATTTTGCTTTTCGTCGAGGCTTTTACGAAAGATGCGCGTTGAAAGGACGCTTCGTTTGACACAAAAACCAAGCGGGTATGACACGCAGAAGGTAGCAAGAAGTGTAAAAAACCCCTGGCCCGAAAGCACTTTTTGTAAAAAATCTCAAATATCTCGAAACGGTGCGTTTTTCGACGATTTTGCTTTTAGTCAAGGTTTCTACGAAAGATGCGCGTTGTAAGCACACTTCGTGTGATGCAAGAACCAAGCCGGTAGGACACGCAGAAGGTAGGAAAAAGTGTAAAAAACCCCTGGCCCGAAAGAACTTTTTGTAAAAAATCTCAAATATCTGGGAAACGGTGCGTTTTTCGACGATTTTGCTTTTGGTCAAGGTTTTTACGAAAGATGCGCGTTATAAGGACGCTTAGTGTGATGCAAAAACCAAGCCGGTAGGATACGCAGAAGATAGGAATAAGTGCAAAAAACCCCTGGCCCGAAAGAACTTTTTGTAAAAAATCTCAAATATCTCGGAAGCGGTGCGTTTTTCGACGATTTTGCTTTTGGCCAAGGTTTTTACGAAAGATGCGCGTTGTAAGGACGCTTCGGGTGATGCTAAAACCAAGTCGGTAGGACACGCAAAAGGTAGGAAAAAGTGTAAAAAACCCCTGGCCCGAAAGCACTTTTTGTAAAAAATCTCAAATATCTCGGAAACGGTGCGTTTTTCGACGATTTTGCTTTTCGTCGAGGCTTTTACGAAAGATGCGCGTTGAAAGGACGCTTCGTTTGACACAAAAACCAAGCGGGTATGACACGCAGAAGGTAGGAAAAAGTGTAAAAAACCCCTGGCCCGAAAGAACTTTTTGTAAAAAATCTCAAATATCCCGAAAACGGTGCGTTTTTCGACGATTTTGCTTTTGGTCAAGGTTTTTACGAAAGATGCGCGTTGTAAGGACGCTTCGTGTGATGCAAAAACCAAGCCGGTAGGACACGCAGAAGATAGGAAAAAGTGTAAAAACACCTGGCCCGAAAGCACTTTTTGTAAAAAATCTCAAATATCTCGGAAACGGTGCGTTTTTCGACGATTTTAGTTTTGGTCAAGGTTTTTACGAAAGATGCGCGCTGAAGGGACGCTTCGGTTGATGCAAAGACCAAGCCGGTAGGACACGCAGAAGGTAGCAAAAAGTGTAAAAAACCCCTGGCCCGAAAGCACTTTTTGTAAAAAATCTCAAATATCTCGGAAACGGTGCGTTTTTCGACGATTTTGCTTTTGGTCAAGGTTTTTACGAAAGATGCGCGTTATAAGGACGCTTAGTGTGATGCAAAAACCAAGCGGGTAGGACACGCAGAAGGTAGGAAAAAGTGTAAAAAACCCCTGGCCCGAAAGAACTTTTTGTAAAAAATCTCAAATATCTCGGAAACGGTGCGTTTTTCGACGATTTTGCTTTTCGTCGAGGCTTTTACGAAAGATGCGCGTTGAAAGGACGCTTCGTTTGACACAAAAACCAAGCGGGTATGACACGCAGAAGGTAGGAAAAAGTGTAAAAAACCCCTGGGCCGAAAGAACTTTTTGCAAAAAATCTTAAATATCTCGGAATCGGTGCGTTTTTCGACAATTTTGCTTTTAATCAAGGTTTTTACGAAAGATGCGCGAAAATACCCGCGCCTCTGTCTTTTTGCATCTTCGGTCCATCTGTGTAGGCGTCTTTGGGCGAGTTGTTGCTGGAATCTTTGCCAAATCTTGCCAAGGCACCGACTCCACTGGATAACGTTAGCTGTCACAAATCAACAAAAAGAGCTAAAGAAAAGCACTAAAAAGAGTACCGAAAATTACATTCTCTAACACTTCTACCTTTACTCCCATCATTTACCACCCCAATCAAGCAATATCGTGGACGTATACAAAAAGTCATACCCCATGTCCAACTCTTGGACAGAGAGTCATTGCATCTCGATCGAGGTTCTCTGCACATGGGTTTTTGATTTTTTCTACATCATCTTCCTGAACAGATCATGGTTCGTGCCCAGTAGAGACGGCGTGTAATAGGGAATAACATCAAATCAAAAACCACATGTATTTTTTGAAAATGTATCACTTATTTATTTGTTTCTAAGTATGTATCTACAGTTAGTCAACTTTTATATATAACATTGCGATAGTTAAAAATAATATTTACCTTTTAATCTAAAACTATCATTACATTTTTTTACTGAGTAGTCTATTCGTACACTGATTTTCTTGTTAAAAAATTAAAATGTTTTTCAATTTTTTCTTCAAAATCTCAAAATATACATATTCAGTATACAGAAAATAAAATGAAATGAATCAACAGAAAGTGGTACAAAATTTAGGTTAATGATATGATTCTACACAATTCACAATTCTTATTTATTTCATGCAAAGTGCACATTTATACATTCACATGTAAGTACATACACATAGTAATATCCACTGAATTTGTTTTGTTTTTCTTTGAAAGGAGGGTGAATTTATTCTCTTAATGGTTTGTTATATTTTTTTATGAATTCACAATTAGGATGTATTTTTTTTTTTTCTTTTTATTTGTGAGAGTTTCAAATTATGACTTTGCTTAATATACACCGTTTGCTTTAGAGTTATATAAAATGTTTACCTTATTCGGGTTGCCTTACAAAGAATACATCAAAAATTTGTTCGTACATATGGATACTCTTTCTAAGATTTCTATTTAGCGGTTGACTAGTTTATACATACATCTATGGCATTTTTGAGTCCTTAAATACAAGTTTTAAAAGAGTGAGGTTGATAACTATGCATGTGCACTCGAGTATTCTTGATTTAATGTTTTGTCATTGAATGCAACGAGATTTGTTTTGGGTTTATATTTTCTTTTTCACGACATCACATGTCACAAGGGCAAATTCAACAAACGAAAGGTAACCTTCATATGCATTTGTAATGAAGAATGCTGCTGAGTTCTGAGAAGTGTGTGAATGGCTTCCGTAAACAAATGCTAATTCATAAAATGATTATGGAAGCATCTTTTCTGGAGCACAATAAAATTGCGAATTAAACATAAGCTCAACGGAGCAATTGAGTTAAGCACAATATTGTCAGTAATTCTTTTACACATGTTTTTCATTAAGTTCTGAGAAAAGTCCTTTAAAAGTCATAAGCGCCTGAACCGTGAACTATTTATGAATTTGTGCGTACCTACTTAAGGAAACGACTATGGTTATTCATGTGAATGTGAGCTTGTTGAGAGCTTACATTATTCCAATTCATAACGTATTTTCTGCGAATTCTTAGAATGTGTTATATGGGAATCTACTTTGGTGCGTTCCAAAGCGACCAGAATTTGGTGCGGAAACAAGTAGATTGAACCAAGCCTTGACGAATGTCAGTCTGCTACTTTCTGTTGCAATCGCTAGCCCCCAACTCCCAGAACACACTACTTTTAAAACGAGCCTGTAAACATAGTATCCATTATACGTAGCTTAAGAATGTCCCACCTTTAGCATTCTTTCCTTGGCTTCAATTCGCGAAACCCTACGTTACCAAATCCCTCTGAATCGCTTACGTCAGAACACATCTTGAATATACCAGAAGCAGTCCAACGTAGATTCCTAGGTCGTGCATTACCGATCCTCCCATGGTTAGATAGCCTTGCTTTACCGACCTAAAAAGGTCGGGTGGAGTTGATAGCCTTGCAAGGTTCTGCACGAACGCCGAGTTGTAAAAACTCTTAACTGCCAAATAAGTCAGAAAAGAAGACTCTGTGTTCTCTTTTCTATTATTGTTTTATATTTTTTGTCCAAGTATTAGTCCAAGTCTTTGTGTACGAACACTTAACTGGAAAAGTCCACTCGCCTGGCCTTTTAGAAATGATTTAACTCCAACCCTTTCGCTTTAGATCACTGCCTCTTTTCCCACTCCTTCTCCATCTATCTGCAGAATGTTGCGATTATCAAAGCTCTCTCAAAATTCCCTTGTCTTTCACTCATCCATACGGCCTATTAAAAGTTCTTTACAGACGTCTTCATAGCAAACGTATCCCCTTCTCGAATTACATGAGTTTGCTAATATAAGTTAGACTGTATTAAGTACGTTAGCTCTAAGTTCAAGTTAATCAAACAAAGTAATTAAACGAAAATGTTTCTTTGAATTGAGCAATTAGTGCACCTATTTAAAATGAACATGTACTCATACTGATCGTCTAAGGATACCAAGAAGACCATTCAACATGCTCTAATCAAGAATTCCTACTGCATTTTTATTTATAATTGAGTACAGAGGAACGTTACCAAATAATAATAGTAATAATTAGCCTAAGGCTTCATCGTTCTGGCTTAACAGCTAATTTGTAATTTTTACAATTATATGTTAGCTTTTTAAATAAATAAATAATACCAATAATACGGGTGGCGCTACAGTCCTGAAAAAAAAAAAACTCGTTTTGTGCGTTCTACTGTTCTCTCAGGAGTGGAAGGGACTTACAGTTTTATGCCGAACGTCCAGTTTGCGAATCTCTCTGAGCATTGCCGGTGACTCGAAAGAGGTGAATTTATTTTGCTTGTACCGTGAATGGAACTTGCAAAGAAGACCCAAGTGTGTAGGTGTCGACTAACCAAAACACGCCAAGGCCGCCACAAAATTCCCACTTTATTATTACGCCACCCAGTTAAGAACAGGCGTAAGAAACACACCAACTGTTGGTATGTTCTTGTGGGAAACATTTCCATCTAAAACGGGTTAAGCCTTTGCATAAACTGTAAGTACACTACCATATTGTTCCAGTTCGTTGGAAGTAAGTTGATGTATCAAAAATCGATCATTTGCTCGAAACATGTGACAAAACAAACCCAATCGGTAGCTACACCATTTAAGCATTTAATGACTTATGCAGGTTATTACCTCAATCCAGATGGAGACACCTCGACAAAACAAGGTTTTGTGGAGAGAACTTCGTGTTGGTGAGTACCAAATCGAGGACTGTCAAGCATTGGCTGACGCACAGACATACGTTTGTCAATCACCTGGAAAGTAAATAATAATGTGATCAGGATTATCGTCGTTCACGTGTCGTATTTAAGAAACCAACGCCTGCATAGTGTTTAAATGTGTTCTGGTATAGGATTGATGGTCATCAGCTGACTGCCATTCAGTCTCTATACACAAACATCAACTGTGCTAAATCAACACCTTTCACCGTGGGTGATGGATTTCGCCAAGGCTGCGTCTTGTCACACCTCACTTTCATGTTATATATGGACTGGATGTTGCAACGCAGCCGATGCGAGGAATGTTTCACATTGGGAGCGTTGATGGTAAGTCATCTTCTTTTTGCAGATGACTCAGTTTTCCTCACATTCCTTCCGAGTTGGTTGGACCAAGTCCGAAAAATCGCCTGGTTACGCTTGAGCATAACTCTTAATGAATTAGAGTCAATGGCGGATGATCGAGCGGCATGGAGATCTCTCGTGCCTGTTTTATCCCCGCGATAAAACAGGCCAGCGGCTCAGAAGATGCTGATGATGATTAAAGGCTGGTGTTCAACATTTCCGATGATATCTCTCAGTCGGCTGGATTTCTTCCGACATCCTGAACACTTATCATAAGGACAACGATTTGTTAGTCTTATTTCGGCAAAATAACAAACAATTAATATCAAACTATACGTAAAAACCTTCATCTTGAATCAACCAAGGTATTGATGAAACTTTAAATCCGCTGCGAAGTACATAGGGTCAGGCATCGACTGCTTTACGATAACGACCATGGTGGAAGGATAATAAGATGTGCTTCACAGTTCTACAGAGGTCTTGCGTGACGTGATCGCGGGAATTTTCATGTCAATAGAAATTTAAAGACAGAAACAACTGCTTTTACAAATTTTATGTTACTGTTTTAATAATTTTTCTTTTTAAGTTCTTTTCGTTTCTAATTGGTTTGCTTAAATGCTTTGTTCTAAAATACAATTCTTCAAAAACAATTCAGGTTTTCATCGATCATTGTTCTAAAATTCCGACTCGGTACACTTTGTTTCGTTTATATTTAATAGCTTATCCTAAAGACACCAGTCATCGTTGGTGAAATGTAAAGAGCAAATCCTGGAGTTTTTCCAGTAATAATGTCCTCGGTTATTCCAGCTTTTGCAACATCTGAATGCACAGTGTGGCAAGTTAGCGTGAACACCGGATAACGTGAGCAGATATTTTTATTGATTGACATCTCTAAAACGTGAACAACAATTTTTGCTTCGAGTCAACAGTAAACTGTATGAGCCAGCTGTATTTAAGTTTGAAATTCCTTACTATTGGCACAATACTGCGTCTTCTACCTATTCTGGTTTGTTGCACGTCAGCTCTTATCAATTTGTTCCTCGTTATTCCTTATATGAATTGTTTTTGATTCTTGTCTGCTCGATTTTTGCGGTTTTCTTTGTTTCACGGCTTTGGTTTTTTAGTTCTTTGCATCAATATGTCCTCAAAGAAACCAAGAGAATTATGGAATGGACTTCTCGGACTAATATTTCCCACAGATATTTAAGACCAGTGTGCACAGGTACCACCTCTCTCTTTCTACCCTTATACCCGTTGTGCTTCGGACACTTAACGGTATTAGTAAACCCTTGAGCGCGCACAAATTATGAAAAAAAAAATAAAAATAAAAATAGAAAGCGTAAAAACGTTTTGTTTCGAATTAAGTAAATGAAATAAATACACCAATACCCCAGTTTGTAGAAATGCTGTTGTAAAAATGCTCTGTAACTTTAAAGTTTATGTTTCGGTTTGCGACGATGGCTTCGATTTGCTTCGATAACATGAAAATGTTATATATTGTCCCATCGCGAGTTCTTAAAGTAAATATAACGTATAAATGTGTATCTTGCTGTAGACTTGACACTTTGTGGGGATTTCCCTAAACTGCGGGGAACCTCAACTTGGTTGTGAAGGACGTCTAAATTCTTACTTTTAATTGTTATCTTATTATTTTTGTTGTGTTTTCATGAATTATTATATTTTTTGATAAAAGGAAATAAGAACTTGTTTTTAAAAATATTGACAACATTTTTGTTTTAAAAATAAATTTTTTAGCTTATATAGTGTATGAACATTGGTTCATGGAACCAATGAAATAAAATAAATATGTTCATACAAATGTATGTATCCAAAATCGAATTTCGCTTTGCGTCATTTCGATTTGCGTCCCAACTTTCTGATCCCAATTTGCGACGCAAACCGCGGTATTGATGTATATATTTCATTTACTTAATTTTAAATAAAAAGGTTATTTCGTTTTATATTTTTTTCTTCGTAATTTGCATTTGTATACTGTTATGTAATAGAAAAAAAGGCATTTTTTTTATAGATATGCCCTATTATTCTATTAAAATTGTACCTTCAAAAACGAGAACTCTCCCGCAAACGTGAACTCGCTTGGCTTTTAATTGTTCACGTTATCGTATTCTCTCAACATTCTTGAATTAACTCACACATTTTCTTATCAAAGAAATTTAAATTGCGGTCAATTCTTACGAGGCACATCTATCGAATGTCGTCACAAAACATTGCGGTTTTTGACAAGCTGTCACGCCTACCTTATTACCCTTCCACCATGGCTAACGACAATTTTTCATTCCTCACACTTACTGTGTAACTCTCGGAAACATAATCAGGATCGCATACTCATCGAACCAAATCCCAGAACAGCCAAAGGAAGGAAAAAATGCAGCGAAAGATTTAATCGAGAAAGTCAAGGTTTCTTCGTCAGTTAAATTTGGCCTTTTGTTTTCTTTTTTGTTTGTTTCACAGTTACATTTAGTTTAGCATGTTGTGTACGTATCTACAATAAGCTTCTGTCGGTATATGTGAATTATAATTCACGTTGTGGTTCGGATTTGATTCTCTAATTGTTTTACACTTTTGTTAGATTTTACTTTTACTTATTTGCAATTCACATAAATTAAAGAGTACATATTTCAACACATGTGAGACTCAGTGTAAGTCTAAATGGGTCGAGAATGTTATACATATTTCATTTCTTCTCTCTTCTTGTGCGAATGATAGTGGTAGAGTTTGTTTTGTTTGTTCCTGCTTCTATAATATACATCTATGCATTTTTTTTGTTTTTTTTTCTCGATTGACTACTTTATGTCTGCTAAGCCATAAAAATTCTTACGTATAGTTTATTTTTCTTTCGATTTATTTTCTTTGCAATTACAACCGTACCATATACAAATATGACATCTATAATAAATTGTTTCAGTATTTACCATTCTATTTTAATTATGCACGTTTATTGACTACTTTTAGGTGATTACATTTTTTCTTTATATTTTGTTCACTATTTACAAATATCGCATTATATCTTCAAATATAATTGTTTCTATTTTATTTGGTAATACTTTTCTTTTTTTTTGTTATGAGAGCGTACTTTAATTTCCCTAGCTTTAGTCGTCAACTAATTTATTTAAGTTTAAGTATAAAACTATCATTCAGTTTCGTAGCTTAAATTGAAGACGAAAGTTTAGAGAGACTTACATTGGTTGGCATGTGGACAATTTTAAAAACGTATGCCTTGAGTAGAATTATAAAAACGTCTAACAGATGCTGATTTCGAAAATATGTCAAGTCAACGGATTTCAACTTATAATAATATGGGGGGCGCTGCAAATCCGAAGAGGGCCATGGCCTAGCTTCTAAGCAACCTCTCGTGTTGTGCGTGCTATTCCCCCTTATTCTCTTAGACGAGGTGACAAATTCTCGCTTGGTATTTTTCTGTCACCTCATATCAAAACCTGTGTTCTTGCGTTCAAGTGATACGAAAAAAAACTAATCAAATTCTCAACCCAAAAGAATTCAACTAGTCGGCAACACATGCTGCAGATTTGTGTCTTCAAGTGGGATCAATTTCAATTCGGTGGTTGTATTTGCTAATTATTTTTATTTCAGGATGACTTTAATGCAGAACTCGTTCGTATTGGATCGCGCCTTTGCTATACTTCCCCATTCAAGAGCCCAGGAAAAAGGCTAATGCAAACGTGCGATTGGAATTATCATCTATTAAAGCGACCAGGCACTCAAATTGCATTTTAACACTCAATGCGAAAATACTAATCAACTTTTTTTCCTATCAATACAAAATGTGGGTTAAAGCTTACTTACTTATCCTCGTACTCGTCGTTTGGCTATCCTAGTTGTTTAGCGTCACCCACAAAAGTGCAAACGACAAAATCTCTCTCATTCGATCTCCCTTTCTCATGAAATGTGACTAAGGGAGTACACACGATAGGCGTGCGAGTGACAAATGTCACATAATGTGACTAACGGCAAAGGGATACAAATTTGTCAAAGTGACACATATTTTTTGGCACGACTAAGAGAATAAAAGGGATAATTCTCTCACGACTGGAAGGGACCTCCAGCTTTATGCCGTCTTCGAACGGCCAAGTTTGAGAAGATTTTTTTAGACAGTTACTTCTGTTTGAGCATTTTATGTGACTCGAAAGAGGTAGAGCCGTGAAAATTATTTTTTTTTGTCGAACCCAGGCAGCGAGAATCAGTTGCGTAGTGTCTGTCGATACACATACCCAAGGCCGCCACGGATTTCAGCTGAGAATGAATGACAACTTACGCGTACCTCGCACTATCGAATTAACATCATTGCCCGCAAATGGACGGAGAACTACAAAAAAACTGCCGAAACAAAAGATGGACCGAAAACTGTCCACGTTATGTTGGTCAAATTACAAAAACACATATCAAAATAATACACCCGTACCACTTTGTGTAGATGATGGCAGAAGTCGTCAAACAAGCTAGGTTTTCCCTGGACACTATGAGTCTACTCTGGTGAGACTTTGACTGTCACTCAAACCATGGTGATGTATGATTATGTCTATTGTCGGTACTGTAGGAAACGTATTCAATGTACTTAGCTGCTTTGTTTAAATTTGTGTATTATGTTTATATTGTTGCCGCAACCGGTTGTATGCACCTGTACAGCGAAGCAAGCTCCGGGGCATATAAACATTTGGCTTGGAGTTATGTGCAATGGTTTACAAAGGACTGACTTTATTTCAATCTTTGTTTAGGAACTTTTACTTTAAATCCACACCAACCACTCAGCAAATTTGGTTATTTTACTCATTGTTTTTGAGAAACAAGAAGAAAGTTTATAAACCACGGACTTATCTATAATTGAAGTCGCTTATCCGAATCAGACGTGGTCGCTGCAACCGGTGGTTAATATGTACCACTGTAGGTAGGTAGGGTGACTAGCATGTTCGGCTGCACTTAGACCTTGATGGTATGTAACGCCTCTCCTTGACCTTATTGTAGTCATCCCAGTCTTAGGGAATTTTGTAATGATCAAATGTATCATGTATCATGTATCAAATGTAGCCAACAGATGATAAAAACTTCCTCATACGCAGTTCAGATGCAGTGTTTTCTTTCAAGCGGATCCAGGACGCTATGGATAATTAAGTTACTAAGCCAATGCATGGGTAAGAAAAAAAGGAAAATACTCGTAATTCGCACGAATGTCGTCCATCAATTTGTTGCTCTGATAAAGTGAAGTCCCTACAAGACAAATGTATGAATGCCATCAAACTGAATGTAATTGAAACGAGAAAAGAGAAAAGCCGAAGGGTAGTCCATGCTGTATCTAAACAAGGAAAAATGGCATTTATCTTATATTTCGGCAAGTAAATTTCCAGAATATTCAGTGAGTGGTCGAAAGTAGATGGGCATGTGTATGTGTAAAGGCGGACCGTCTAATCTGTATGGATGTTGCCATCAACCAAATTGAATCGATACACTAAGCTTTCTCGGACGGTTAGCTTCAGTCACTTTATACGTACACAACTGAGGATTATGCTGATCGGGTGTACTTTGACATGATTTACGAATAGTCGCATGGAGGTATCTGTTTTGTTTTTGGAGAATGAAAAAACAAATCCACTGCCGGACAACATGTGATATATGACATTCACTTGGATTCACGTCTGTTTTTTTTTTTGTGTTTAATATCTCAAAAGGAAAACAAATTGGCAATGCTTTAAAACCTTGTAAAACTCTCAGTCTTTCGTCAGCTCAATTACACTCCAAACGAGCTTATGCTAAAATACTAGTTTTCTTTTTCACGTTTTTGATACATATTAATTACTCATTTTATGTACACTTATAATCTGGTAAATCTTATCAACTAATTACGTGTCCGTTGGGTTGCCTACTTACATTTTCACCTCCGTCATTTTGTTTAGTTTTTAATTTACTAATTTACATTCAACTTACAAAACACACTTCCTTATATCAACTCAGACTTCAACCAAGAATAAAGTATCGAACGGAGAGAAAATGGAAAATATATCATAAACGTGTTATAGATAGTTTACAGAAATTTAAGGCACATTTTCTGAAATATTCAAATAATATTCGCAGAAAAACAAAATCAAACAGAAGATGCATACGTTGGTATTGTAAAGGTTATAGAAAGTCTCAACTGAATGTGAATAGAAAACTGACAATCTCAAAGCAAATGTGAAAAATGATGTTGTTTAATGAAAATGTTGAAAATTAAGGTAGCATTCCAGTTAACTACTGCCATTGGTAGTGTTGTTAAAATGTTGCCAGCGCGATGGTAAAAAATGAAATTAGACCCATCAGATACATAGTAACCAGACGATGACAGCTAAGGTGACTTTCCCCAGAGGCTGATATACCCATTTTGTATTCCATGTCAATGTCCAGCAGCATATCATGGTTTTTCGTGTAAAACTGATGGATGTCGCTTATCTGAAAAGAAAAACAAGAATTGTTTAAAAAAATAAAGCCAAACACTCACAAATGGCATGTAGGCATATTGGGAAAACAAACAACAATCGTGGCCATTAACGAACTGAGCGAATGATGAAAATAAGAGTTATTTAAAAAAAAAAAGTATTTGTTCCTTTTTTGTTGACTGAACTGTGTTTTTTTTCTGATGGCGATTGAAGGCTGTTGTTGGAGCGCACGGGGACGGATGCTGATTGGGATACTTTATCACGGCATATGTGGTGGCAATACTCTATAGTAAGCAATTATATTCAACATGACTTCATGAGTGACCCTATTCTTGTTTTTATTCGTTTTTTAATTTATGACATCGGAAAACGTATAAATTGAAATCGATTCGATTGAAGGTTCGCCTGGACATAATTAAAAATAATGTTTTTGTTAATGGAGCCTGAGTCCTACTGATTGGTTGCTGTTTCCTGGATTGCATGAGATGTGCTGTGCAACACAATTGTCCACCATTTGGTAGAGAATGGTTTTTCCAAATGAGTCAATTACAGTGCTGGAGACAAAATGACTTAACATGCGCTCAGTAGGTTGATCAATGAATCGATTTGATTGATTCCCGTTGTGTTGCATCTCATGTTCGTCTAAATGCAATGATTTCTTTTGAAATGCTCATTTGACTTCTTCTCGAACATAGTTCGTAATCAGTTCTATGTTTGACAGCTCACCAGTGATTCGTGGCATGTGCAACAGTCAAACATGCTCAGAAACGACAGGACATGCAAACAAAAAACGACTGGTTAAGTGCCTGTCCTTGGCTCCAATCCCAGAGAAAGCGAAGTTAATACGCTTTTATTTGGTTTTTGAATCTTGTTCAGTCACAGTTTGCCGTTGGGATCAAATTAACGACACTATCACTGGAGTGGGGATCGGTGGTAGTAGTCTAGACATGGTCTAAGTGTGCTGGTCAATGCACTAGCAGCCCCCTTGCCTACCCTACCTAGGCTGCAAACGCACTCCAAACGAAACATAATGTATACAACGACACAAAACGTTTTGCTTTCTTGTTTCGTTTGAAACATGGAAAATGGAATTGGTGATCTTCTTTTAGTCGGACTCAGACGATGAAGCTGCGCCAGTCTATTGTTGCAGTGGTTGCAGCCGTATAATCTAGAACGAAATGCCCAGGATGTGATGATAAAATTAAGAGCAGAGTCAAGAGCCTATGCCGAACCATTTACTTGCTGGGACTAAAAGAAAATGCATCAGAAAACCAGATACGAATTATCGTAAAAGCATTACTCCGGCTGTTTTGAACTGAGTTGTGCCCGAAATGGGCTCTTTGTCTTCGGATTCTGCCCGTTCCGCTTGATGAGCGCTTGCTTTTCCGTTGTCGTTAATGCTATGATGGCTCCGATGTTTGTTGCACGATGTCCCGTTGGCACAGACGTTTTTTGTTTTATCCGGTTGGTGACCGTTGATATGCTGGGATGCTGTTTCGGTTGGTAAGCGTTGAGATGCTGAACCATTTTAACTCTTTTTTGCTTGTCTACACATGCTGAATACGAATTGGTGAGTAAAAGTTATTTATTTTTTTATTGTTTAATTTTAATTAAAATTAAATGATTCTCCGCTCATTGAAAAAGATTATGCTGATATTTACTCAATTAGTTGGAATCAAATGGTTAAGATATTGTGTTGTAGTGCTCTGTTCTGAAGTAATAAGTTTTACAACGCTAATAATGAAAAAATAATGTGTGAAGAGTGTTAAAAGTAATTATGTTTTATAGTTAAATGTCTCGAAAATGCGTGAATAGTCCCGACAATTTTTGTTATATTTGTGGTGAGGTAATATTTAGCAAAACAAACCCCTACAATAAAAAAAAGCCTATCATCACAACATATCAAAACAACCAATTTCTTCAGTGTCAGAATACGAAGTACCCAGTTTAGGTTTAACTTTAGTTTTCTGCAAAGATGTCAATGGTTTGATGGGAGCCCTTAACATTACACATAAACAGAGTGAATGGAGACTTTTCATAGACAGCTCTAAATTAAGCTTAAAAGCCGTTTTGTTACATGGCACAAATATGTTGCCTTCTATTCCTATTGGTCATGCAGTTCATATGAAAGAGTCCCATGAACATTTGAAAACCCTTTTGCTGCAGATTAAGTATGATGAACATCAATGGCGAAACTGTTGCTTTGTTGCTTGGCCTACAATTAGGCTATACGAAATTTTGTTGTTTTATTTTCGAAATGGGATAGTCGTGATAAAGAAAAGCATTACAAAAGAAAGGTATGGCTTCATCGTCAATCACTTCAACTCTTTAGTTGATCCAAATAAAGTGTTAGTTCCACCATTGCATATAAAACTAGGGCTGATGAAAAATTTTGTGAAAGCAATGGACAAAACTGGAGCTGCTTTTCAATACCTTCCGGAAATTTCCAAGATTAAGTGAAGCTGGGATCAAGGAAGGCATATTCGTCGGTCCTCAAATAAGA
Organism: Eristalis tenax; assembly: GCA_905231855.2. Taxonomy (NCBI): domain Eukaryota; kingdom Metazoa; phylum Arthropoda; class Insecta; order Diptera; family Syrphidae; genus Eristalis; species Eristalis tenax. Next base: position 64,332,335 of record HG993126.1, on the reverse strand, counting down.
AATTTATTTAAAGAAGATACTTTGACTCTCTTTTAGTCGGTAAAGAAAAAAAAAAGCCTGGAACAATTTTCGACTTGTAGCAAAAAACTTCTTGAGAAATAAGAGGAGTGACAATTTTGAAGAACTTGTCGAAAATATGTTGTCATCATGCCAAGAACTAGGCTGCAACGTGTCTCAGAAAATCCACTTTTTGCATTTACATTTGGACTTTTTTTCGGAAAATTGTGGGGCTTTTAGCGATGAAAATGGGGAGCGATTCCATCAGGATATCACAAACATGGAAAAACGAGTGGGGCGTTGCAATGTTGGCGGATCATTGCTGGACTATTCGCCGAGATGTTCCAGAAGCAGAGTATAAGAGGACAGCGAAGCAATTCTTCATTATAATTTTTTTAATCAACATATGAAAACTAATAAAAAAAACTACTTAACTTGAAGAATACTTTTTTAAAGTCAAAATTTGTAGAACAGTGTAATCTTAAAATCGACGGACTCAAAGAAACCATGTTTCGGACACATTTATGGCCGAAATAGGATTTTTACCAACCCACATCCAAATGTTTGCTGGGAATTGGATTGATTGGGTTTATTTAAAAAAAAAACACGACAACATCCTCTACGTTATAAAAATGCATGGCACACTTGCATTCACACTTCCTCTCTGCTTTACTTAACAACTGTCGTGTTTTTCCAAAAAGTCCAGCATTTCCAGCAACCATCCTATTTCGGCCACAACTCAGTCCGAAACAAAGGCTAAATGATTATTTTAACTCAGAATCAAAATTTTATTTTGCCAAAAAACAACGTCAAGGAAACACGCTTTTCTGTTCCGTTTCAATTCGTGTGTGGTGCGCCATAAGAAAGAAGGCAATTATCATCAACGACGCTGGTTCGAAACAGTTTAGCTGCATTCGCTGTGTGTTGCTCGTATTCAATGGCGGGTATTTTCGACAACCACCCCTAAGACCCTTCAACCCAAAAGAGTGTGTCTTGTTTCGTGTTCCTTCGTGTGTGCAGTCATAAGTGCAGTGTGTCATGAATGAAAAAACAAACACGTTTTGCTTTTTCCGGGGTGTTTACAGCCTTTGCATTTTCATTTCAACGTGGATTAACGCTCTTACTAATTGAATTCAATTGAATATTAAGAATATTCGTGCTCTGAATCTCCATTTTGCAGATGCTTAAGTTATTCCCACATCCTCAGTTGATCAACGAATCGATTTAATTGATTCCCGATGTGTTTCATCTCATCTTCATCTAAATGCAACGATACTAAAACATGCACACCTGCCCCAGTGCATTGAAAAATGTAAGCAAAACAGGCCGCCCTCTTCTCTTCTATTTTGCATTCGAACGAGGTGCCATCTCTTCATTGACTCAATGCGATTCATATTTCGGGGGAGTTGTCATCTCGGTTCGTCCTGCGTCCACAACCATAAAAGCCGACCAATTGTGCCATGCAGAAAATAACAGAGCATGCAACACAAATTCTCTTCGCTTTGTCCTGGCATGAGTATGTTAAGCTAAGCAAAACAACGACTCAAACGTGAAAATGACCGCATCCAGAGCAGGAAGTTTAATCATGTTTTTCATGGAAAAAGGAAAACAAAAAAATGGTAACCTGGATTTTCAAACAAACAACTCCAGAGATGGCCGTAGCTAAAATGAAAGCGGAAATATGTACATAACTACCAAAGCCGCAGTTCAAAAGATAAATCCCCACGTTATCTGGCCACTCGGGCGTATGCATGGTTACGACCGGGCACCAAACCTTTCAGTTACCGCGTCACACGAACGCCCGCACGAATATATACATATGCATGAATGGGCGCATGTACGTTCATTTATAAGGATACGAGAGCCTCCCGTTTTGTTGACTTCGTTCGAGGGGACGTGCATCGTCGATATAGGATGCTTTGCGCAAAATAAATGCGAAGACATATCGAGTTCACTTCGAGTCGATAAATGACTGACAATTCGGTTCCCGATGGAATTGCTTTAAATAGTCATTAAGGTTTTTTTTTTCACCAACAAATTGATTTTCATCAATCCTTGTTTTTCACTGTTGAGCCATGAAGTGTGCAGACAAGTTGTGAACAGATAGTTTTTAATGGAATATTACTTTGCTTAATCCTCTTTCTACTCGGAAATCGCATTAAACACGTATGCATACTGCCATAAGAGAATTGGTGTGTTTAATTGAAAAGAGTGCCTTTAAACTAAAAAACTGCAACGAAGTAGAGAGTGTTGTTAGAATAGAGCATTACAGTGGGAGCAACCTACCCCATTTCACAACTTGAGCTTCCCAATTGACCGTCAGCTTTTGAGTGGCAGCTTTGGAATATGAGTGGAACATAAGCTGGACTCGATTAAGGTTCGAAATACCGATGCTTTAAAGGCCTAAAGCTCCTGCCTCACCTTGTGTCTTGTGTCTATAACCTAATTCGTGCGGTTTGCTAAGAGATGGCGTCACTTGTATTATTCCACTGGAACATGCGTTGGAAAGCTACTGTCATTGTACGCCATTTCAGTATATGTCGTTCATTTGAAGCGTAAACAACAACAATTTTTTTTTTCACTCAAATATGTCGAACTTTGCGGGGAGTTCTTCTTCATTATTTAATGTGAAGAAAACTGAAAGTCATCGTATTTGAAGTGAAGTGAAGTTTATGGTGAACATACGCTAGCTAGTAATCGACTTTACGCAATCGGGGTGATTGTCTGCCATCGACTGTGATTATATATACGTTCCCCACAGTGATTACGTTCGCAACTAATATTCTTTCGCAATCTCAATCATAACCTGGAATCATACACACGTCTTGGCTGCTTTTTTGGACAACGACCACCACGGTTTAAAATGGTTTACGTCTTGAATTGTGTCAGATGCGAATGAAATGGTGTGTGCGTGTACACTGTATTCTGTGTCGAGGGTTGTCCTTTCTTTTTTTTCCATTATACATTGTACTACGAACGATCAGGGGGCAACCCGGTCGACGTCTGTGTACGACGATAGTGGTAAAACGAAGTTTCAGGATGCTTGTCTTAAAAGAGCGATTTTTGGTGTGAGTTTTTGGACAAGAGAAGGACTCGATATTAACAAGCTTCGGGCTACATAGTCCAACATCTTTTTACAAGGATCTTGAGCTTTCCAAATCCGGGGTACTATGGTCTTATTTGAAGTGCGTTTATCAAATAAATCTGTAATAGATTTATGCATGTCCTGAAATGGAATCTTTTAAGTGTGGTGGATGCATTTTCAGCGAAATTTAATTTGTGCGAAGTGGAACTATCATAGTGTTCATCGTTCACACGCTTACAAGCCACGTGCTGTTTGTTCACATGCATACGAATGGAGTGTTGTCCACCATCTACACCATCTATCCTCCTGAACAATGAATAGCATACTAGGGTTGCCATAATATGTAACTCGTGCGTGTCTGTACGTGCGTAGCTTCCTACGCCATTGAACCTATAGTGTCTACGTTCGATTTCCGATACGACAAACAATTTCTGTGGCGCCATCTATTTTCAGAGAGCACAACTAGTGAGAGAACAATAGCACGTGGTTTCTGCAAGCCCAGGCACTTTATGACCTGTAGCGTCTGTATCCTTTAAATGAGCCCATATCCATTTTATCCAGAGTTGGATGCAGATCAGCAGCCAAATGTCGACGCATAACGATAGTGCTCCCTCACGGTACAGAAATATCAACAGACGAAAAGGTCAAGTATCTTGGCGTTAACATCACGGAAAGGATGAAGATCAGCAGTCGTACGAAACTGACCCTTAAGAGGGCCAACCTAGGCTTCCATCGCATCTATCCCTTGATGCGCAAGCAAAATGGATTAAGCTAGAGGACAAAACTGCTGCTCTGCAAGCAGCCAATACGGCCTATTTTAACGTACGGCTTCCCAATATGGCACACCATCTCTAAGACCAACATGACGAAGCTCGCAATTTTCGAAAGAAAAATCCTGCGGACTCACCTTCGACAGGGACCGTCAAAGGCACCACAGCAACAATAGGCTTTACGACCAAGCACTCATCACCTCCCTGCAACAGTACATGGTGACACTGTTCAGAAAGCAGCTACAAGAAAGCAAAAACCATCCTAACCAGGAAATGAGGAACCTGAGAAACTCAATCTCCGGACAACCCTACCTCAACGCGTTAAATCTGCTAGACGAGCAGAATTTTCCAAATACGTCGCACAACGAGGCGATAGCAATCACCATCGAGGCTAATTCGGCTAACACATCACGACTCCATCCCTAAGGGACCACCATGGACACACGGGCTTGAACAACAGTATTCATCGGCTGCGTTGCAACATCCAGTCCATATATACTATGCAAGTGAGATGTGACAAGACGCAACCTTGGCGAAGTTCAACACCCACGGTGAAAGGTGTTAATTTAGTACCATTACTGTTTGTGTATAGAGACTGAATGACCCTCAGAAGGGGATCATCAATCCTATACTCAGGCAGAACACACTTTACCTCGAGGAACTCGGTCGTACGTCTTTTCCAAAACCACAAAACGACTGTAGGTGGGCTTGGCATACTCCCAAGCCTTCTCAAGTACCATTCTTAGAGTGCACAGCTGGTCGGTTGTACTTCTTCCGGGATGAAAGCAGCACTGTTCATCCCCCATCCTGGACTCGACCATAGCCCTAGAACACGCTTCCAACACCTCAGCGTAGACTTTCCCAAAGAGACTTAAAAGAGATATGCCCCTGCCCCCAAACAGCACAGAAAATTAAATTAGCTCGAAAATAACCCGGTTTGCAGTGGGTTCCACATGAGTGGTGTAAGAACAGTTTATTTGATTGTTTTATTTGCACATGCAACCTCCCGGCTCCAAATATTTGTTTTAGGACATTTTTCAACGACGGTAAGCTCATTTTACAGAGGTATCATACATACAGAAAGTATCTGCTGAAAGTCAAGCCGTTCAAAAGTTGTTAATAAAGAGAAAATGGTTACCTTTTCATGTATGTACAAGTCGTTTGCATCCACTCGCCCCTTTTCTAGGAATCCTCGTTAAAATGTGCTCAAATAGGAAACTTTTTCATGTATGGTCGTGTAGTTCAACCGATTGAATTTCTGCTACGTTGGATTTTGTTCATGATTAGTTTAAAATTAATAATTTAGAGCCAGATGAAGAGGATACAATAATCAAGCATGTTTCAGATTTATGTTCAAATATAGTCAAATAATGCCAGCGTTGAAAGATCAAAGGGAATAATTATTTTGGAATGTTTATTTTTTCGTAATATGTACATTTTCATAAAACAGATTGAATTATCCACACATTGACTCTACGCACAGTGAAGGAATTGGCGTTGTGGGCTGGTGCGTCGAGCACTACGAGCCTACGTTACCACGCACTGTGAGGCATATATAAGCAAGACAGTGAAGGCCTTGACGTTGTGGGTTGGTGCGTCAAGTACTACGAGCCTACGTTACCTTGGCTCGAGCCTGCGTTACCACGCACTGTGATGCATATATAAGGCAAGACAGTGAAGGCCTTGGCGTTGTGGGTTGCTGCGTCGAGCACTACGAGCCTACGTTACCTTGGTTCGAGCCTACGTTACCACGCACTGTGGGGCATATATGAGGCAAGACAGTGACGGCCGTGACGTTGTGGGTTGGTGCGTCGAGCACTACGAGCCTACGTTACCTTGGCTCGAGCCTACGTTACCACGCACTGTGGGGCATATATAAGGCAAGACAGTGAAGGCCGTGGCGTTGTGGGTTGCTGTGTCGAGCACTACGAGCCTACGTTACCTTGGTTCGATTTCCGTTTAGAGACACTGACAATGATCAAAGAGGGTAACTGTCTAGAAAAAGCTTCTCAAGAGTCGGCATAAAACTGTACTTCCCTTCCACTCGTGAGAGGACAATAGCCCGCACAACACAAGTGTTTGCTGTAGAAGCTAGGCCCTGGCTCTCTACGGGCTGTAGCACCAAACGTATTATTAACTTTATTTGAATATTATTTGAATGTGCTGCAGTAAATTGCAGCTGAAAATTTAGTGTTATTAAAAATGGATTCGTCACGTCACACAACACCGTGTTTTCATTATTGACCAAATTTTATAAAAATTAATGAAAACAGGGCGGCCGCTGTTGTTGCCGTTTTCAACTTCGTCAAATGTGAGGACATTAACTGAAAAATTCAGGGAGACTGCATCAATTGGACGCACCAAGCAAAACTAGCCACAGTAGTGAAACAATTCAATTACTGGCATGTCGCGAGCTCGATCGCTTTACGATATAGGCTTTACGACCAAGCACTCATCACCTCCCTGCAACAGTACATGGTGACACTGTTCAGAAAGCAGCTACAAGAAAGCAAAAACCATCCTAACCAGGAAATGAGGAACCTGAGAAACTCAATCTCCGGACAACCCTACCTCAACGCGTTAAATCTGCTAGACGAGCAGAATTTTCCAAATACGTCGCACAACGAGGCGATAGCAATCACCATCGAGGCTAATTCGGCTAACACATCACGACTCCATCCCTAAGGGACCACCATGGACACACGGGCTTGAACAACAGTATTCATCGGCTGCGTTGCAACATCCAGTCCATATATACTATGCAAGTGAGATGTGACAAGACGCAACCTTGGCGAAGTTCAACACCCACGGTGAAAGGTGTTAATTTAGTACCATTACTGTTTGTGTATAGAGACTGAATGACCCTCAGAAGGGGATCATCAATCCTATACTCAGGCAGAACACACTTTACCTCGAGGAACTCGGTCGTACGTCTTTTCCAAAACCACAAAACGACTGTAGGTGGGCTTGGCATACTCCCAAGCCTTCTCAAGTACCATTCTTAGAGTGCACAGCTGGTCGGTTGTACTTCTTCCGGGATGAAAGCAGCACTGTTCATCCCCCATCCTGGACTCGACCATAGCCCTAGAACACGCTTCCAACACCTCAGCGTAGACTTTCCCAAAGAGACTTAAAAGAGATATGCCCCTGCCCCCAAACAGCACAGAAAATTAAATTAGCTCGAAAATAACCCGGTTTGCAGTGGGTTCCACATGAGTGGTGTAAGAACAGTTTATTTGATTGTTTTATTTGCACATGCAACCTCCCGGCTCCAAATATTTGTTTTAGGACATTTTTCAACGACGGTAAGCTCATTTTACAGAGGTATCATACATACAGAAAGTATCTGCTGAAAGTCAAGCCGTTCAAAAGTTGTTAATAAAGAGAAAATGGTTACCTTTTCATGTATGTACAAGTCGTTTGCATCCACTCGCCCCTTTTCTAGGAATCCTCGTTAAAATGTGCTCAAATAGGAAACTTTTTCATGTATGGTCGTGTAGTTCAACCGATTGAATTTCTGCTACGTTGGATTTTGTTCATGATTAGTTTAAAATTAATAATTTAGAGCCAGATGAAGAGGATACAATAATCAAGCATGTTTCAGATTTATGTTCAAATATAGTCAAATAATGCCAGCGTTGAAAGATCAAAGGGAATAATTATTTTGGAATGTTTATTTTTTCGTAATATGTACATTTTCATAAAACAGATTGAATTATCCACACATTGACTCTACGCACAGTGAAGGAATTGGCGTTGTGGGCTGGTGCGTCGAGCACTACGAGCCTACGTTACCACGCACTGTGAGGCATATATAAGCAAGACAGTGAAGGCCTTGACGTTGTGGGTTGGTGCGTCAAGTACTACGAGCCTACGTTACCTTGGCTCGAGCCTGCGTTACCACGCACTGTGATGCATATATAAGGCAAGACAGTGAAGGCCTTGGCGTTGTGGGTTGCTGCGTCGAGCACTACGAGCCTACGTTACCTTGGTTCGAGCCTACGTTACCACGCACTGTGGGGCATATATGAGGCAAGACAGTGACGGCCGTGACGTTGTGGGTTGGTGCGTCGAGCACTACGAGCCTACGTTACCTTGGCTCGAGCCTACGTTACCACGCACTGTGGGGCATATATAAGGCAAGACAGTGAAGGCCGTGGCGTTGTGGGTTGCTGTGTCGAGCACTACGAGCCTACGTTACCTTGGTTCGATTTCCGTTTAGAGACACTGACAATGATCAAAGAGGGTAACTGTCTAGAAAAAGCTTCTCAAGAGTCGGCATAAAACTGTACTTCCCTTCCACTCGTGAGAGGACAATAGCCCGCACAACACAAGTGTTTGCTGTAGAAGCTAGGCCCTGGCTCTCTACGGGCTGTAGCACCAAACGTATTATTAACTTTATTTGAATATTATTTGAATGTGCTGCAGTAAATTGCAGCTGAAAATTTAGTGTTATTAAAAATGGATTCGTCACGTCACACAACACCGTGTTTTCATTATTGACCAAATTTTATAAAAATTAATGAAAACAGGGCGGCCGCTGTTGTTGCCGTTTTCAACTTCGTCAAATGTGAGGACATTAACTGAAAAATTCAGGGAGACTGCATCAATTGGACGCACCAAGCAAAACTAGCCACAGTAGTGAAACAATTCAATTACTGGCATGTCGCGAGCTCGATCGCATGATCTAACACCATCAAATAACTTCTTATTGATCTATTTGAAGTCAAAGGGGTATGCCAACAAGTCCATAAGTAATTTGCGTTCCCACGTCTGTCCAGTAAGGCCACAAGCAGGGATACAAACGATGCAACGATCATGAACATCGATGTTAACATCGATTTTGATAACCGAAACATCGCCTATACATATACGGCAAAACTGTCAAACAGCGACCTCGGCCATTCATCTCTCTGAACAAGATGTGTTAAATATAAAATTTGCTTGTAATTGAGAGATAAGAACAGAGATAAGAAATGATAGAGAAATCCAACTTCTACCTCCCTTGTCCCTTGATTTCGTCTGACAGCGATTTTTATACGATGTTTCTCCTGTGCCTGTGAACACGTGCGTGTGGGAGGAGTTCCACTTCATTACATTTTTGTACACAAGTTGAGGCAGAACATATTACACACAGTGTTGGGACTTCGAATTTTTAAAGTGTAGTAGATCCCGAAGAAAATGAGTGGTAGATTTGATAAAAAGCATGGTAAATCTCGTTTACATACACAATTTGCAAGAAATGTCGCATACTACGTGAACGCTTAAATAAATGAAATGAACGGGCTCCTTACCCTCCCATGTGTTTATATTTTTGAAGCACAGTCGTTGCTAATAACAAGTCTCGGGAGTTTTTTTTGACATAATTCAATTGTGTTTTGGAAGGGTTTCAGAAACAAGAAAGAACAAATGCAACAAATGGCATAAAAAGGAAGAAATACCAGGTGTGGTAGATTTTGCACTTTAAGTAGTAGATATGGTAGACGTTAAAATTCCGCAAAATAGTGGTAGATCCAACACAATTGTTGTAAAGCCCCAACACTGATTACAGAGCATACCCCACAATTGTTGCCCACATAGCAACGAGAATCAGATGAACGTCCAACATCCGCCACAGCAGGGGTGCTGACACCTTAAATCAACCCAAGAGAGGTATTTCTGCTGATACTGGGTCTGGGACGATAGCTTCGCGAAATTCTTCATACTTAGGTATTGGATAGTAAGTTAGTTTTAAGTGAACTTTGTTAGAAGTAAGGTTCAAAATTTATTAATTTAATTTATATTTTAATATAAACCAACTCCAAAAAGTTGAATTTATATATTTTTGCGTTCCCACGTCTGTTCCAATCGAGCGTTTGTTCTCAGAGACTGGGGCAACTGTCACTGAGAACAGGAGTAGACTTCTGGGGACTAGATTATCCAAGATGTTTTTCCTTACCTCCATTTCGCAGTTTTCACATTCGAACAAATAAATGTTTATTATGCCTCTTATTATACGCAAATAAAAAAAAATGTTCTATTTCCCAGATGAGGCTTATTGTTTTCTGCTCTAGTTGACTGGGCATTAGTTAAGGTTCTTGGGTTGAAACTGGTAAGCCTAAGACTAGTATATTTTGTTGTTTAGTCACACTACCTCACAAAAAAGCCAACGATTTAAGAAATAGAAGATAAATACAACATCGGAAAAACATCGATGTATCGTTGTTAATACCGATGTTTGTTGTGGAACCATCGATGTGTTTAGATCGATGTCTGCATCTCTACCCACAGCCGTGTCTGCTTTACGGCTTACCAACGCAAAGAAATTCAATCCCAGGTTGGTTATGCAAGATTGGGTGGGTATGTGAAAAGCAGTAGAGGCCATTTCTCCGGTGTGGTATTCCATAAATCACCCACTTTATGTAGGGTAGTGAGTTCACCAGCACACTTAGACCAAGTTAGTCTATTGTGATACCCACAGTCAGACTACTAATACTGATTCACCACTCTCGTGATAATGGCGTCAAATCGTAACTGAACCACATTTGAAAACCAGATAAAAAGCGTATTAACTCTGCTTTCACTGGGATTCGAACCGGGGACCCCACTAACCAAGGGCAGGCACTTAACCAGCTGCGCCATGCAGTCGTTAATAAATTAAAATCCCCGACTTTAAGACTTGAATAAAAACAATCTAAACTGTGTTTCCTAATAGCAATTCAAATCTTGCTTTAATTTTAAGTTTCGGCAGGATCTGCTTATTTTCTATTGGTTTTCAGGTCTGTTGAATGTAATGTGATCCAGGAGCAGTAAAAAAAAACAAAGTGAAGCTTGGCTGGGCCTGGACTTGGCTTGGCAGCTACAACTCTGGCTAACGAATGGAAAAATAAACTCGGCCTAGACCAGTGGACATATGGTCATGGTGTTAGACAATCCAAGAGTTTAATCAGGCCTTATTCATATGAGGACATACTCCATCTTGATAAAAAATGGCTTAAGATTGCTAAAAAGCTTTCTTATCGGCCTCTGCGGCCTGAAATATCACCTAAACAAACCAAAACTGTGTCAAGACACGGTTTGCCGGCTTTCACTAGAAGAGGAAGAGAGACTTCCGAGTACATCTTGTGTGAATGTCCGGCAGTAATCTGGTTGAGCAAACGTATCTTTTATAGGGAGATACTCACTTCTACGAAGTAGTCTGTCTTCTGATTTAACTCCAACCCTTCGATACCATAGATCTATCCTAGTCGCGGTGTCGTTGCCTACACGGCATGGCTTGTACAAGAGGAAAAGAAAATGGAACAGTGTTGCAGATTTCCAGATGACCGACCGTCCGAAGTCCCATCAACTCACCTTAGGTTTAAAGTCAAAGCGATTAATAGTCTAAAGTACACAAATACGTAGAGGGTACATAAATTCGTGGCAGCTCATCACCTAATGGACTACCGCAAAATGTTGACGGCAATATAAAATACAATTTGTAGAATATTTAAACAAAATGTTTGTACTCACCTCATTCCAGCCGTATCGATTTTTCGCCTGCACAATGGCCTCATATACGGCATTATGCTCTAAATTTTTTATTACATACGACATTATAAAATGGCTGGCGTCGGTCCTTATTGGTATCGGTTTGATGTGGAATTCATGCCACTTGCCCGGATGCTGATACGTTTCGTTCATCTATACATCACAAAAAAAAGAGATGAAAAAAGACAATGATGAGAGAAAAAATGTAAATGTGTGCGCTTTTTATTGCGTTTATGCCATTCAAGGACCACTCAATGATGCTTTATATGTGAAGTGTTAGGCATGCAGTTGTAATCATCACAGGGTGTATGCTCAGGATACCCCAATTGTTTTCAAATAGCCGGTTAGCTGAAGTAAGCCTCGTACATCTGCATACATGTGTATTGAGCAGTACTGTACTGTTCCCAATTTGCCGCTTTAATTGTGTTGAGAACAACGGATTACTTCAGACCTTCGTAGCTCGAAATGTGTACGCATGGATATGTGCTCATACTTGAGTGGAGAAAATAGCTGCAAAGAGCTTTACCTTGTTTCCAAGGATCACTATTTATTTTAAAAGTCCACGCGCACGTAGGTGTGTGTATCTTCGGACACACTCCGTCACAGGAAATGTTAACATGTAGTGACAAAAACGAAACCGTTTCCGTTTATACCATTTGCCTACATGCAGGATGGGAAAAGGAAATACGATTTCCATTGTTCGGGAAGAGTGGGCCCAGGACGCAGTCACAGTGGGAGAGTATTCATCTCTGTGATAAAACGCCGGAGAGGACCCACTTGGAAGGGATAAAACAGTGAAATGTTATTCTGAGAAGCCGAAAAATTGTTTTTTGCAGAATTTTTGGATTTAGCTTATAGTCCAGGAAGTGCGTGGTGAACGAGTTAAACTATTCAGCTCCTTGCCGGTGCACTTGATGATGTTCTGGGAATTTTATTAAGATCCTATTGAATTACTATATTTTAATGCGGAGAGAGCATCGACTTTGGAGGCATACATATTTCATGCGACTCCCTAGGGTATCGTGGGTCGGGTTGTTGTCGTCTTGTTTTGTTTCCTTGATAATAACATTAGCATACCATCGTAATCTCATTGGCCTTTTGAGGACGTGGGGACTTTTTTGCCTCAGGATAATAGAAAATGATGTTCCCAACCCGATTGAAGATAGTGATCGGGTTGCATTCCCAGATTAAGGATGTAAAATAAACATTTGGGGTAGAACATACATAAAAACTTTAGATTACTGCAATAAATCATGAGAATCATGATGGCTTTTGAGTTTATTTCGTTGGTATGACACCTTGTCTGTGTAGCAAACCATGTATGCGTTGGTGGCATTTGGAGAAGAGGGTGGGCTGTGTGGGCTGTACAGTGACATGAGTCTAGCCAGGCGTCTACGGATCCAACATCCTAAGATGGGAGTGCTTTGTAGAGCGTCTGGATAACTTATCTCCGGCCTGAAGAGCCTGTGGGACAACGCAACAAAGGACGCCCTACGTGGGCGCACACAAGTCCAGGGCTTGCGAAACTGGAGACAGCTGGTTAGAGATCGGACCGGCTGGAGAGGCATGCCCGGCTCCAACCCAGACCCTAAGAAGATGAAGGAGCATTAAAACGAAATTCTTTGTGAGATGAGGAGAGCAAATGCCGAGCTATCTACATTTATATGACCTAATGGATCAAACTATACATACTGTGGTCAACAGTGAAAATGACCTACCTCAGTTGGTAACTATGTATTTTTTGGAAAATAACACGCGACAAGTGCTGTTGTCAGACTGCCTTATTCATTTCAAAAGATCTTAAATCTATCTTAATACAAAACGCGATGACTGCACATGTTGCAATTATTTGCCGACCTGTGCGTCGCTTATTGTTTCAAGAAGCGCGGGCAATGGAACTGCGGTGTTCTGATATTTGAGCTGCTGGCCTTGGGGGAGCGGGGCGATGCAGCTTCAATTACAGTTGCGAGGCTGCATAAAGGTTGCATAAAATGTGGCGTTCAACAGTTATTATTTCAATACCAAAAAATTAAAACAAGTCAATTGCAGCTGAAATTGTAGTCTAAAATGGCTTAATTATCTCACGTTATGTATTTGTATAAAAAATAGCTCATTATTTGAATACTATGTTGAGAGTCCTTTAATATACAAAACTACAAGTAAGAGCGATAACCACTTTAAATCCACAATCTCTGATAACAATTTACAGGATAACGCGAGCAATTAATAGCTTCAGTCCATAGAAACCACCGGGACTTGACGGCATTATCCCCGCCGGACTTCAATAAACTCCCGAAAAGAATATACCATGGCTGGAAATCAATCCCAACCAGATGGCAACAAATAAAGGTAGTTTTCACACCCAAAGCGGATAATAGTTCCCATGTACATCAGAAGGACTTTAGACCCATCAATCTCAGTCTCAGTTCTTCTGAAAACACTAGAAAGGCTTATAGACCTACATCTCCGATCTACGATCGTCCCAACAGCCTATCGTTGTCTCAACATACGAAGACATACTAGAGCTAGACCTAGGCACTGGTAGAGCTAGTCTTAGAAGCCGGACTAATCACACTCACTAATAAACCAACTACTTACAAGCAGAATAATTGATGCCAATCTGGCAGCAGTACTATCTAATCTTCTTTGGAACCTAGCAGTGAACCTAGTGGAAAGGCCTAGTTGCAAAACGATTGCTTATGCGGATGATGTTGCCATAGCCACCTCACTAAAGTACCCCTAGTACTGAAAGATTTAATGCAACATGGTCTTAATCTACTCAATAACTGGACGACTGCAAACGGTCTTAGTTTAAATGCACAGAAAACCCAGATAGTCTTTTTCACTAGACATATAAAATACCCCGTATCGACCCTCCCAACCTAAATGAGACCAGTTTGAGATTCTCAAAGAAGGCAAAATATCATGGCTTTATACGACACAAAAAATTAAACTGGAAGCTCATTACAACTAAAAGAGCAAGAAAAGCCATCCCATCAAAAAAACCCAACTCCTCTTTTGTGTAAACTTGCAGTACAACGGGCCTACTTAGTCTAAGCGCAACTAAGCCACATATAACTTGCCTAATGCTCTGTATTTGGTGGAATGGGAAGGGTGTGCTGTATTATGAGCTGCTAAAACCGGGTGAAACCATCAATGGACAACGCTACAGACCACAATTTATCCATCTGAAGAGAGCAGTAGCCGAAAAACGCCCGGAATATGCGACCAGACACGAGGCAATCATTTTCCTTCATGACAACGCTCGGCCCCACGTTGCTTTTCAGGTTAAGAACTATTTGGAAAACAGTGGATGGGAAGTTTTACCCCACCCGCCTTATAGCCTTTGCCCCTTCCGACACCCAATTGTTCCGGTCGATGCAGAATACGGTTCACATCAGAACCGTAGAATATCAAAAATTGGCTTGATTCATTCTTGGCCGGCGCAGTTCTTTTGGGATGGGATACACAAATTGCCAGAAAGATGGGAAAAAGTCATAGCTTCAAAATTTTGAAAAATAATGTAGGATAAATTTAGTTGTTTACATGCATATCTGAGAGAATCAGATGAGCTCTACCTGCATCTTTGTCTAGTTTTAAAGATTGGAAATAATAAAGTATGGCAGTCCATTGGTCCAATACTACTTGCTCCCAGTGAAAGAAGTTGCCTTGTGGAATTTTACATATACCAACATTTTTACAGATCTTGTGGAATTTTACCTCAAACTACTCATGAAAATCCTTAAACTCATTTTGTTAGTTACAACATTGTTAAAAATAATAAAAAATATTTTCAGCTAGTACCTCAATTTTTTGCGGGAGTTTTTGTTCGCAGCTGCACCAATGACTAGAGCACGAATTTAGCGAACAACAAGAAGGTACATCCGATGACGTAAATATTAAGTTGGCACAAAGTTTTCACCCCACATCTATTCCCCATAATCACTGATCCATTATCGGCTTCGAATCCAATTATGTTGTCTATTGGGATGTCCGTCGAATTAAAATAGCTGACATTCGTATCAAAGATCGGTCTAGTCTTTGAGTTCTAAATATTAATCCCAAAAATCGATCGGCGACTTTTTGTCGAACAAAATTAAACTACCTCAGAACAAGGACTAGGCATTTCTTGCACCTAGTTTCATCAATTATTAAATAAAACTTTTGTGCGTCAAAAGAACTGGGGTTGTTGTTTGTACAGCTTTTGTTTTCCTGCATTTTTTCGTTTCAATTCAATTCATTTTTACTTTCAGAGAATATTTTACAATAGTTACTCGTATATGTTTCCGCGAAGCCTTATAAAGGCTTTTCTGCAGAAGATCGAGCTTCAAAATTGTATAATTTACTTTTAATTAAAACTTTTAATTAAAATTAAATTTTGTTTAATTAACTTTTAACTAAATTAGCAAGCAAGCTTAGTTTAAATGAATTTCAACATTTGATTATTTGAAAACAATTCATGGATAAGTTAATTGGTTTTTAAAAATTTAAATTATTAGATTGAAATAGAAGCTACATATTCGAATTCTTGTTTAGAAAAAATTGCTTTATGTTTTTTTTCCTAGTTGTTAAGTTTGTGATGTTTTTTTTTAGCTCTTGCGGAAGTGTGTTGAGGACTTCTGGTACACTACAATTCAGCTGTCTTATCCCGTAGTTGTTGCAGAATCGAGGTTCTTGAAGCATACCTTGTGCCCGTCTTCTTGTGTTGATCCCATGTTGAATTGGTGTGATGAATCTAGTGTCGTCATAGAACTCCTGTATTAGGGTCATCTTAAAGATTTCATCTACTGGAAGAACTTGAACCCTTTCCTGTTGAAATACATTTTGCCGATTATATACACTTATCTTTTTTATGGTGGTGTTTAGCAGTTTCTTCAGCTTATTTATGTGTGTTGCAGATGCGGTGCCCCATGGAAGTATTCCATACCTCAATTTCGATTCCACTAGGGCATAGTACACTTGTCTCAATACTTGTACTCAATACAGGGCATATAGAGCTTTTTTAATGCTCAAGCGTAACTCATCGATATACGTCTCCCACAGAAAATTGTTGTCGATGCTGACTTCAAGATATTTGTATCTCTTCACTATCTCAATCGGGCAGCTAAATGAGCTACTACAGGAATCATTTCTAAAATTAATTTGTTGATTAGTAGCTTTGAACTACGGATTTCGTATGTGCATCATCTTTGTTTATGATGCGTTGATCGTTAGACCGTGATCATGTCAAACTCCTCTTGCATAATTGCTGTTGCTGTGTTCAAAGATCTATTGCGCACCACTATCGCCGTATCGTCTCTATACGCGAATGGAATGGCCTGTTTGAAAACCCTTAGCAGCTCGTTGGTGTATAAAATAAATAGGATCGGGCCCAATTTTGATCCTTGAGGGACTCCATATTGTCCGCGTTCCTTTTGGCTATACGTCTGGTTGATTTTGTCACAGAATTGTCTCTTACTTAGATTTTCTTTTAGCCAATCTGCCATCGGACCTCTTATGCCAATTCTTTCCAATGTTTCTATTAGCTTATCATGGTTCAGTGTGTCAAAAGCCTTGCTGAAACCCACGAACAGCACTAGCACATGGTAGCTTTTGTTTAGGCCTTCGCTGATACAGTTGGTAAATTCCCCTGAGAGCTTACCAGTACTTTTATTTTTCTGAAAGTCGTACTGGTTTTTGCGTATGATCGAGTTTTAAGCTATAAAGTCTTGAAGCCTATTTGTTACAATCTCTTCAATACACTTTTCAATTATCGGCAATATTGAGATCTGCCTGTAGTTGTTGAGCTCGCTTTTGGTACCTCCTTTATATATGGGCCGGACTACTGCAGTTTTCAGAGTTGTTGAAGGAATTTTTGCTTGATTATATTATTACAAACCTCTCACTAAATCTGAAGCTATAGCGACCGATTGAATTAAAATTATAAGCGGAGTTATCAAAACAAATTGAAGATTATGTTCTGCGAGAAACATGAACTCAGTGGTCTTGATATTGTTTAATTTGAAATATTTTCGAGGGGAGTATTTTCAAGCAGAGGTGAGCGAGTGTAGATACTCGCTTAGGAGTAATTCTGGCAGCCCTGGTCATGAGGAGATTTATCAGAGGATTGGTATTCAGGACAGTGGGTAGTTTTTACTGTGAGGCGATCTCCTTGTTGTGGTTGTTATTGAAGTGTTTTAATTGTTGTTGTATAATTGACATTTTTTGTTTAATTTTCCAAATTTCATTGCGAGCGAATTGCGAATTTTCATTCACTACACGTAGGCGTACAGAAATGACCCCTTTAAGACGAAGGCTAATTGCTTTCAAATGCTTTACCTGATGTCCCCCCTTTCAGCAGCGAAATTCCAATCCAATCAATGTCACAGAAATACCAGATACTCAAGAAAGTTATATTTAAGTACAAATGTTCGTACGAATGTATGTATGTATGAACGACTATCCCATCTCATATTGGACATCCCTTGCCCTGAAGCGATTTTAATTGACTTTTAATTATTCCACCAATTTTGCTTTCATTACAAGTTTTTGCCCGCTCCCCTTGCTTATCCACAAGTCTGACACACTCTCTTTTTCTTCCTGTCGCTTGGTCTTCGGTCGACGTTTGTCTGTTTGTTCGTGCGAAAGCCATTTCCAATATAAGGTTACCGTCAGAGAGCACAGGGCACAACGAGACTGACAGAACCCGGAAACTGTTCAATTTTATAATTCAATTCCGATAAAAGTCACGACATCCTTTCGCATCTTCCAATCTTCATGCCCTTTTCCAAACCCACCGCTATACACCCGCGCACGGTAGGAGGTCGTTGTGTTTCATGGATCCGCCTCGCTTAAAAGGTACATACACTCCACTGATACACATCTCTGGCGAATATACAAAGTAAGTGTGTTCTATATCAGACCTCCCTCCCTCTCTCTCCGCCCCTATCGACCCCTCACCTACTGCCCCTCTGATGATGTACATCTTTGTGTAAGGACCTAAAAAAGGAAGATTCATTAAAATCACCCTGAAGCGGTCTCGAAGTTCGAACTCCACAGAGGAACAGGAGGAAAAAAAAAAAAAAACAAAAAAGAAAAAATACGAAAACGAAAACGAAACGAGAAGAACTGATAAAAGTTGGAATTGTTGTTGAGATAATTTGCAAGAGAGAAGAGCTGAACAAAGATGGGGTTGACCCCAGGGGATATTTGATTGGAAAGATAAGAAAAGCCGGGCCCGGTTCGCAGAACCTCCCCACTCACACTTACACTCATTCACTGTCTGCTCCTCTATCTGATGGTATTTGCTTTCTCATCTCATTTGTTCTATCATTTGTTTGTTTGCTGGCGTAGTATCCTTCAAAAATTTGTGCTGTCTTCATCGTGGTAACGGCGCGGTGGTGCATGACTGAGAGATAAACACAATAAAGGACGAAACTTTGTGATCATATATTTTTTCATCGTCGTCATCGTCGACGTCTAATGCATTTTTGGGGAGGATCTTACTTTCTTTCATTCAAATGAGTTCAACCAGTTTTTCTTCTTTATTCAATTCCTTTTTGGTTTTTTTCCCAGCTGAAAGCACACGGGACGTGTTCCTGACCGTGCTGTGCAGACATACGAATGACGGGTACACAATTCGGTGACTGAGCTGGCTGGTTCCGCCTACATGCGAACAAACGATGTTCTGCTTTTTGTTGGCTTCGAAAAGTATTTTTTTTTTTTTGTAAGACTGAATTTAATACTTTCAATTCTCTGTGCACTCTATTGTTTATCGGAGGGATTAAATTAAATCATAAATGCGTCCGCCTTTTCAGTGGGAAACTCAGGGGCCGCCCACATGAACATGCTGTGTGCGTTTTTTTGAAGTTTCGGTCGAACTTTTAGTTTGAAAATGAAGTTATTTGTTATCAACGTCGAAGTTTGGATGAACGCTGTCTGATGAAATTCCCACATAAAATTCCCATAAATTCTTTGCAAAGATATGTACATGCACATGTTTGGTGTACAAATTGGACTGCAGGATGTGTAGCAAGTTCTGAGTCCGTACACTGGTATGATTAGTGATTTGACGAAGTTGCGTGGGTAATTTGGAGAATGTCAATAACGGACGTAGTTTCGACTTTATTTTGAGTAAATAATTCAATGCGCAGTTAATTAATAAAACTCGACATTCGACAATCCTCGAAATTGATGGTGTATTCATTAAACACATTCATGGGTGAGATTTCCCATGGAGGTAATCAAAAGAATCATTCTTGTTCGATGGAAATGTACAAATTGTTATGTATTTGACTCAACTTATTCAGTTGACAGTGAGTGACCACAGTCACGGGCACATCAAGTAACCACAGAGAGTTACATTTGGCCGCTCAAGACTGGGGACAACGCAAATTCACGCGTGTATCTCAGCTAATGTAGCACTCACAGAGCCAAGCTTTGTTTCATTTGATGTCTTAGAAATTTCTCTGCATAACATATATTTTTACAGAATTTTAATTATTTAGATATTGCATCGAACAATAATTTTTATTAATTATTTTTCTAAAACACATCGAAAGCCCACTAGCGCAAAAGTCTGCGTACAACTGCGAGCAGCTGCATAGAATGAGGGAATCTGCGACTACCGTTACTCTAGGAATTTGTCTCACCACTTTGGATGTTTTTTGAATACTTTTGATTCTTGTGCGAGATGTGTTCATAAAAATAAATCCATAAAAATAAGGAAAAAAAAAAAAGAAATTTGTATTGAAAAAAAGATAAAAAAAAATCTATACCTTCAGGGGAAAAACCTATAGATACATTGAACAAATTTGTAGAAGCGCTCACTCGTCAGTCCATAGAGTAGTGTCTAATTTTGGACACAGGTTCCATCTTATCTAAGCCCCTTTTGGGGGCTTGGGGGCTCTTTTTTAACAAAACGAGACAAAAGCGAATCGTTCAGTTAATGTCCCTTAATCCAAGAATAACTGACCACCAACAAAAACTTGAAGTAGAGGAACGGTTTTCAAAAACCGTGGTGATAATAACCATAAGATATAACCGTAAGATATATAATCATAACCGTAAGAAGCCAGATATTTCAGATGCCCATAAATGGCAATTTCTGATCACCGAATCGAGAAAGTTCACGCCCAGGACATGTCTCATCCTGTTATTGAACTAGTTCACTTTCTGTATGGCATATGGCACCGTTTTGTTGAAAGCACATCAGTATCCTTCGGCAGAAAGAACTGACACAGAGAAGAAGATGGAAGATAGCGACATCCATCTTCGACCATTTTCACCTCTAGTCCATACCGGAGTGGTATTCCCTTCTACTCGTAATTCACTCATACTTTTGCAAAATAAGTGAATCTACCACAATTCGTGAATTTCAGTGGGAAATTGAGGCAGATTCATACATTTTGTGGAATAATGACAGCCGATCCGTGAATCTCCCCACGAGCCATGTATTGTTCAACAGAGGATGTTCAGAAGTCGACTCGAATTTTTAAGAACAGAACCAACTACAAGCCATGCTCCTCACATCTCCTGCATCTTTAACTTATTCGTGCGGTTTGCTAAGAGATGGCGTAACTTGTATTATTCCATTGGAATATGCGTTGGAAAGCTATTGTCATTGCACGTCACTTCAGTATATGTCGTTCATTTGAAGCGTAAACAACAATGCATTTTTTCACTCAAATATGTCGAACTTTGTTCCCGAAAAGTGTTTTTGCGGGGAGTTCTTCTTCATTACTTTAATATGAAGAAAACTGCTGCCGAAGTTTATAGTGAACATGCGCTAGCTGAGCGAACGTGAAAGAAAAGTGGTGTCCACGACTTTGGCTTGCCCAACCAGCCAAATCAACGGCAAAGCCGAATATCCATGGCGCGAAGGTAATGCTCTGTTTTTTGTGGGATCAGAAGGGTGTGCTGTATTATGAGCTGCTAAAACCGGGTGAAGCCCTCAATAGTCCGTTTGAAGAGATCAGTAGCCAAAAACCGACCAGACACGAGGCAATAGCTGTCCAACATTACAACTCTCGGCCCCACGTTGCTATTCCGGTTAAGAACGATTTCGAGATCTGTGGAAG
The DNA here is from genome assembly GCA_905231855.2 of Eristalis tenax. NCBI lineage: Eukaryota > Metazoa > Arthropoda > Insecta > Diptera > Syrphidae > Eristalis > Eristalis tenax. The sequence goes on along the minus strand of HG993126.1, from coordinate 64,310,916 downwards.
GGAAGTTTTACCCCACCCGCCTTATAGCCCAGACCTTGCCATGCAAATAACGAGCTACCGAGCTAACTAACGCTTTGTTAGTCCATTTACCCCTTCATCGTTGAAAACTTAACACCGACATTTGAAATAACGTGCAAATAACGAGCGAATTTCAAATAAGGACTCTATTTCACCGCACTACTACGGCTGGAGAAGAGTATCGGCTGTTCGACAGCTGTTCACGGGACAAGAGGCGTCAGATGATGAACGTCAGATAAAATCAAGGGGCAAGGGCATTTCTCTATCCTCCATTATGTGTGACCAGTTACACTCACTACTTGAACAGCTTTATTTTCAGGAAAAAAAGTATGGTCCTGTAGTAGATATGTTTATTTTCTTGTTTGTTTATTGTTTTATTTATATGCGTATAATATTGCCTTTATTATTTTAATAACTTCCGCAAACAACCTCTTTCTTGAATGGCACCCTTTTTTTTTACGGTATTTGTTCTCTCTCCTGGAACAGTGTTCCTCAGTCCGATGTTGCCTTCAGCCCCAGATTCGCCCCAACAGTGACACGTTGTGGATGCATTTCTTTGGTTTTATTTTTATTTTATGTTTTCCCAAGTGATGTGAATAACTTGCCGCACATATGGCGGTGAATTCAAACTTTGCGTTCATTTTGGGACATCATTTTTTTGACTCAACTGTTTCCGTTTGCTCCCTGTCACGTACTCGAAGTTTAAGTCATCCTCCGGTACATGTTGATGAAATATGTAAAAGAAGTCATATGTGTTGAGACACAACACAAGTCAAGGCTATTTCATTTCCCTCGCAAGATGGACGTCCTCTTATTTGCGACTATATGCCAATTAGAATTCCGAGCCCTTTCGATAATAACATCCCGTTTTAATTACATCGATTAATGAGCAATCCCATCTGACATGGCATCTCATTTCTTCGAGTTCATCAGAAATCATCTCCATCCTCATCCATCATCTATGATTGGTTTGTGATTGACGTCCTGACGATGATGATGGAAACCCTACTGTACGACCTGTGGGTGGACGTAAGAAGCGCACATCAGTCGCCAATAAAACCCATGAACACTCCTTGGGATGGATTTAGTTCGAGTTGATGGTTGTTTTTGTCTACCAACTATGTATCTTACAGATGTATGATGTATATACTACACCTACCAACCCCTGCAAAATGCTGTTATGCAGTATTTGGTGGTAATGTATGGTGATGCAGTATGTCTTGTAATCTTGTTGAGCCTTTTCAAAGAAACGGCTTCGTTTTTGAGGAAAAACCTGCCTTTGAACTAAACATAGAGCTCAATAGGAAACTTACAAATACCTACATGGCTTCCATCGTTAAGGCCAAATAATCTGAAAGTTTTTCCTTTTATAGAGGTTTTATGACCAAAGCCTTTGGCATGGTAAGACATGAATATTTGTTGGAAAAGTGTGCAAGTGCTGGCTTTAGGGACTTCATTCAGTTCAGTTCTTACCCACCAGGTATAGGTCGCAGAGTGGACACGTATAATATAACAATAGATGACCAGGCCGAATTTCGGATCTCTCATTGGCGTTCTAACAGGCCATTGAGCTGTCAGCCTTCATAATATCGATTTTTGCAGAAGCTGCATCAACGAGGATGAGGTAGAAACCATTGAACACTTGCCATGTAGATGCTGTGCTCTCTCATTCCGTACATTCAGACTTCTGGAGGTCCTCTTTTTTGATAACCTGGCTGAACTGAGCACCGCTAGAGTCAGCCATCGTCTTCGCTCTATTAAAAGCACTAATTGCTTTACTGAATAGGTATATATAGAGGCGCGGGGTAACACAATGAGCCTACGTTGACCTAAGTGGGGCTGCTGTCCGTCCTTCTGTCCAGCAGTCAGCCACTTCAGCCTAACCTAACTTAGGAGTGATAGAAAGTATGCTAAATTAGGAGTGCATCAAGCTCAAAGGTCTGCAAAATTTTTTTTAATTGGGACAAAAATGCCAGAAGAAGACGTATTTTTTTTATAGATTTCAAGGGTATAACTTTGAGCTATTTTTGGGATTGGATCTCTTAGCTTTCATATTTGCAGAATCGGAAAAAGCACATGTCTCCAGAAAGTCATTTCATTTTAGGGTATTTTTTGAGATTCCCTCTGCGGAACCACTGTGCACCGCGGGGTATTGGGTTGGAGCGTCGATTCTTACGTAGAGACTGTCAGGTTCGATACCCGAACTGACCACCTGTCATAACTCATGGCTTCACCTCTCTTTGGAGTCACTGACAATCCTTAAAGAGTATTCCTGTCTAGAAAAGCGTTCTCATCTACGCCGTTCGGAGTCGGCAATAAACTGTAGCTCCCATCCACTTGTGATAGAACAAAAGCACGCAAGACGAGGAGTTGTTGCTGATGAAGCTAGGCTCAGGTCCATCGTGGACTGTTAATTTGTATATATTTCATTTCGGATTGTGACAATGGTGAATTTCAAAGTGGAATAGCTGAGGAAAGAACTGGCGCAGTGGCGCCTTTGAACAGTCGGAGGAGAGGCTGGGTTGTAACAACGGCTGAGTGACGCTCTCCTGAAGGAAGGAATAGGAAAAGATCCAGAAGCCCATGAATTCCAAGCCATTAAGTTGCGGAATCATCTGGAAGTACGGGAGATCTGGCAAAAAATTGTTCCAAGAACAAGAATATGCATCAATCGCTTGGCAGTGTGCATCAGTTGAGGAGCAGAAACAACAGATGTGCATCGAGGGTGCATCGTTGAGGAGCAGAAGCAAGAGATTAAAATCCTGGAGTCCTGGAAATCTGGAGTTGAATAGTCAAGTGAAAGTACACGAGGAGAGATTTCGCCAACTCGAGAGCAACGTTTTGAGCTCAGCGACATAGATGGACGAGAAGGTTCAACGGATGGAGAAGGTGAGGGAACCAGTCATTGGCAGCGTCGGACCGAAATTCAAACCACAAATTACAGTTCGAAACATCTGTCGCGAGGGTACATCTAAGCGAAGAAGGCTAGGCATCATTGGTTGTGTGGTTGAAGGGTGGTGCTCCAGAGTTGGGCGTGCTCCAGACTATTCCAGAAGATCTACAGATGGACTACAATGCAATCACATGCTCTCTATGCCGCAAGTATGCACGTCTTCAAGCTGGAGTTGAAGAGCCGAAAACAACGCAACGGTGAGTCGATCTAATAGTTTGCTGCAGAGGTTGAGCGATTGGCACATCTGGCGTAACGATGGACCAAAATCTGCATAAGAAATCTGGAGAAGCGGACAACGAACATCTCTGTGGTCGCCAAGGAGAATCTTCCAGCAGACAGATGCCGCTTTGCCCTTCGAAGCAGTGGAATTATCGGTGTGTCATATATGTCATGTATGGAACCAGAATCTAATCGTAACACATTTAAGAGCCTTTGCTTCATCTGCAAGAGAATAGGGCTCATGGCACGCGACTGTTGGTAGCGTCGGCAACGTTCCATCGTCGGAAATCGTGTGAACTTTCCAATATTTACGTATCGAAAATGATTACGTATACGCCTTGGTTGCCGCGAACCTCTAAAGGGTTAGAACATTTTTTTCGAAATAATATCCGCAAAAGGGCTATAAAGGACATTCTGCGGCAGAATAGAATGAACGCTTAATTTACTCAACAACGGTGCCTAAGTAGGGTGCCAACGGTGCTTAAGTACACAAAGGTGCCAACGTCACAACTAGGCACCATTCACAACGACTACTTCAGACGCAAAAGACACGAAAAATAAATTAAGGAAGAGTTCTAACAGAGGGATTGGATTCTGAACAAAATGGCTAAGTGATCAAATTCCAGAGACTGTTATGATTCATACTAACATTCATCGAAAGGGCTTGTCAAGAGCAGACTGGGCTGGAGCCGCAACTGTATGCCGTGTCGGGGGCTGAACCTAGAAATCGAAGCACAGCAGTCGGCGATCTAACCTACATCTACGCCGCAATGGCCACATATCTACTTACCAGCCATAAATTTGACAAAACACAAGAAAAATTTGACTTACTTTAATAGGAATACTGCTTGTTACCAACAGTAACCACAAGACGGGTTAATTGGTAAAAAACATGCTGTGGGTCTGTACCGTAAAAACTGGATCAAATCATGGAGTAGATGATGCACTGACCTACTTCGCCATGGTAGCCGCCTGCATGAGTGTATAAGGTACTCCCATGTAACAATATTCTACTCGATTGTACAATGCAGGGGATTCTAAAATTCAAGCACTTACAAATTTGCTACGAAACGAGTTCTGCTCGCACACTCAGAGCTCTTCAATGTTGTTACACATAGCATCGCATTGTGCGCTTGCTACGAAAAAGAATATCCGCTTCAATACATGCCAACCGAAATGTAAACAGGTTTAGGTAATTGAGTTGCAGCTTTGGGTGCCGACAAGGATGGTCCATCAGTTCGAAATAGGGTAACTGTGGGAGCTTATTCCTTAAAAACCGGCCGAATAATTAATTGCTATCCTTTTTTCGATTTCCATGCCACAGAACTGCCATGTGTTCTCTTAGCAGGCAATCGCCAGGGGATGTGTAGACTTTTGGGTTAAGAAGTAGGACACTCATGAGAGCACATGACCGACTGCTTATGTGGCCCATTAATGGTCAAACTGCATTAAAATTGGTGCAGGCTTTTGGTGGATTCATCAACCAACCGCAGCCGAGATTATACTCATTCATACACATACGCTGGCATCACTTCAAAGTTCCACAAAGATATGTACTCACCAGTAGCCGTCTGTAGAGAAGCTTGATTTCCTCCAAATTCGGTATTGACTCAATGGTCCAGGTCAGGTTGTAGTGGTCGAGAGCACCACTCAAAGCGGGCGATATGAAGTCAGCCGGACCAGGCCGCCCGGAAACTTCAATGTACTTTTTCGTCCGTCCAAGTGCGTTGTCTGCCACACAGCTGTAGTTGCCGAAGTCCGATTGCTGGAAATTACGAATCACTAAACTGTAGCGGTCATCACGCGGGTGCATCGACCGACGATCGGTGGGGTCCAATAGGAATGAATTTTGATACCAAAGCATCTGAAAGTGAACAAGCGAATGCACAAATTACACAGGACCTCTGAGAAGCCGCACAAAATATGCTCTACACCAGGCGATGCGTATGTATGCACGCGCCAAAGGCGCAGGATATGAAACATTCAACAAATTCATATTTGCTGCTGCATTCAGGAGGCAGCGTATACAGGCCTTTGTGTGTCTCTATTTGTTAAGCCGCCCTATTGCGCTGGTTAACTTCATTGAAACATCCTTTGCCGGGCCAGGAAGCTTGCCGTTTTACTTTGTTTCCTTTCTGATTTATTTGCTGCTTTCTGAATGAATAAATCCAGCGCGGGGGCGGACGTAAAATATGAGCAACAAAAATCTTGAAAAAACAGACTTCGTGCATACAGCACATCCAACGGCGCGCCGAATAGCGCAAAAAAGGAACGAAAATGCAAAAAACCAGTGAACCTACCTCGGAGTTAACATCCCCGTGGACAATGCAAACCAATTCAATATCATATCCTTCCGCTGCATGCACCCAGGACTTCTCCACAGTGATTTCTGGCGGAGCTGAAAGATAGAAAAGAAAGTAAACAGTTAGTTTGTTTAAAGGCGTGAGGGTGTGTGTATGTGTGTGTGTGTGTGTGTGTGTGAGTGGAGTGTATGTAGATGTTGGCAAACATGATTCACTCGCAAAAGCAAGAATGCAATTTTATTATCTTCTCCTGCACAGGGCAGCAGGGAAGAGTGTGTGCTTTTTGGAAGTCTTTATACCGCCCCTCATTCTGCTGAAAATGAAATCTCAAATACCATGCAGCGCATAATATAATCTCTTCCTTGTCATTGTATGCATGAGTCGCACCCAGGATAGCGTGGGGAATTTCAACGGGGGACGGTTTGCTCACATATCCACCCGACCGCGCGGCGCCGCCGGGGGATTATTCTTTGAGTCCAATTGATAGGAACTATAGGGAAGAGCTCGTACCCATTCCTGCTTCATCCTCTCTCAGTCACGACCACCGGCAACCGAGAGAGAGATAGAGTAAATTCAATTTTGAAATTGTACTCGAACTCGAACTCGCGCTAAGCCGTTCACTCAGTGGAGTACAGCCCGAAAGGATTCTTCCGATAAGAGCTGCTATTGTGTTCAGTTCCACTGGAAGCGAATGCATTCAAATTGAATTTTTCCTAAATCCTTTCACCTCTCTCTCTCTCTCTCTTTCTCTCTGTGTGTCCTTTTTTCCGTCAGCCGCTTTTTCACTTCTTTTCGGTTGGCGCTATTGTTGGAGGTGTTTTCGAAACATTAGAATTTTCCATTTTTAGACCATGATTTGAATGCAGACGAGGACTTTCAGACACCAGAGCAGCCGGCTATTTAAGGAGAGAGACAAAAAAAAAACTGAAAGAAAAGCAATTAGGATGAGCATAACAAGTATTTAAGCCCCGAAATGGCGATGGCTGTGTGAAAAATAAGCTGCCTATTGCCGGGCATATTTGAGGGGGAACACGACTGCTTGTGAGTTGTGGGGTAAGTGAAATGGGTAATGGAATCACCTAGACTGTCTGATCCCATTAAGTCCTCTTTTGTACTCAATTGAATGGAATTATTCAAAGTGACTATTCGAAGCCAGTTGTGGACGAGATTATTTCAGCCTGTGTATGGGACTTATAATGAGTTCTATGTTCCTTGAGCGAGATATTGATTTGAATTTATTTTTGTCTGAATCACTGCAAGAGGAGAAGAAAAGTGAAATGAAATCATGCCTGGTTTATAGGCCATTTCATTTGATGGTCACTAGCCTTGTCGAAGACAGTTAATTTGATCTGCGTCTGAAGTGGTGGGAAAAGGCGATTATACTTAAGTAACAATGAAAAGCTAGTTCCGATTATGGTCGTAAATCACTCATTCTAACAGACCTTGTGTCTCTCACAATGGGAGTGGCAGTTTATGGCGGTCTAGTCCCAGTCTAGTTTATCGAGAATGGATGGTGTGCTTTTGCATGTTTGTGTTATATTTTGTAAATGGGCAGAGTTTGAAATAGAGTGCTGACAGATATTTAAGCACGAAATGTGGAAAAGACTACAGAACATTGACGACCTGCAGCCGGCGGAGAGGGACAGCTTTTCAGCTAGATATCAAAATCTAGACTTGCGCGTCGATTTTTTTTAGAGAAACGGATATAAAACTCGTTGGATCGTCGTATTTCCCATCTCAAGGCCCAGTTCTTCTTCCACACGTTTTGAGGACATAAAGGGGTCCTTTTTAAAGAGCCTGATAAATTTGTTGATCATCGTGACCGGTGGAGAGTGGCTGGTGGTCTACCAAAAAACTAAGCTAACTGAACGCATGGAGGGGGTTGATTGGACTGGCTCGACGAAGTTTGTATCATTGTTGTGAATGGGTAACACTTGATCAGAGGATTTATCGCACAAAGAGATATTCTGTCCAAACTCGCTATAACGACTGTTGAATTTGGTCGTTATGAGCGATATGTCGCTGTAACCGAAACCAATCTGCACGCTCTCAAGAGGTTACTAATACCCTTAAATATCAAGTGTCTGAGAGAGACACAGCACGGGCCGGAGGTATAGAGGGAGGGTGAGAAAGGAGAAGAGAGAGGAGCACATTGGTCTGAAATGTCTGCGGGTTGTAGTCTGTGGGAAACATTAGGATAGAAAGAGCATTCCATATTCGTGTCCTTAAATTCCTTAAAATATACAACGAGTCCTTAAAGTCAACGATATGCTCAGGATAAACTGATGCGCATTCCTGGCGAGACGGGTATAGCGGGTGAATTCATGGAGAGGAGGAATGCAGTCGGAGCACTTGAGCATCGCACTTGATACCCCGATTTTCGAGCGAGTCTAATGACTCTGCGATATTGGTGTCGCCTATAAGTTTCGCTTTTGGATTGCATCTAGTAGGTGCAGGCGTTGTACTGAAGTTTGGGCGGATATACGCTTTATAAATTAGATCCAAATCAGAAGATGAAGGAAACCTAAACATTTCGCAGCGTTTTTGACGACCTCGAATCGTCAGTTGCCTGGAGATCTCACGTGCGTGGTTTACCTTCGCGACCCCTTAAGTGGAGCATGCGGTCATGATGATGATGAATTCAACTCTATTGTCCTTTCCACAGTTAATTATGTCTGCCGTCAATATCGGAATTCACAGTGCTCAACACGTCGTCCCCACTGGACACGAACCATGGAGGGTTCATAAGCATGATGTGAAAAAATCTAGTGGAGGCACAAAAGTCCATGTCCAAGCCTACATCGTGTCGGGGACTCTTGATTTTACGACGTGGCATGAGCTCTGCTCAAAAGTTGGACATGAGGCTTGACGTTTTCATATATGAGCACGATTTTGTTTGAAGGGAGTGGTAAATGTTGAGAGTGAAAGTAGAAGTGTGAACATCATTTATTTTTAGTGAGATCTACTACGTTGATTGAGGGTTGATAGCCTGCTTCCTGATGTTGACGCTCTGGCAGCCAACGGTGAAGCGGCATAGCATTTATTGCCCAGGAAAGAAAATATCGCGGATGGCTGGTTGTGATGTAGGGCAGAAATATGTCGAGTGGAGACGGTGTGTTACATGCGCAGCCTTTCCAATTCTGCGGCAGAAGAGAGGGGTCGGGAATCTTGGAACGACCTGAAAAGCTGATTGTGCTGTCATCAGCGAAGGAATGAATTGGAATTAGCAGACACGAGATCATTTATTAAAATGAGAAAGAGTGTCGGAGGCAGAACAGAGCCCTGGGGATCACCAGTATTTATTAGGTGAATATCAGACCGTTCGAAGAAGAAGAAGGGATTCATCGAAACAGCAGCTTGATGAGAATCTCTGTTAAATGCCTTAGGAAAATCAAGCGCCTGCATTGTGCAAAGATTGGTTCCACTTTTCGGTGGGACAAGCCATCAGATCTCCAGTTGACCTGTTGCTGCCGCTCATGAAGCGTTTCAAGATATTACATAAGCTGACGATTAATCAGCGTTTCGATGACCTTAGAAAGAAGGGAAATAATTGCTTTGGTACGAGGTTGGTGACGAAGATTGGCCCATTTTAGGGACGGGCTGGACAAACAATAGGGTGGGTATATCGGAACTTATGAACTGTTTACTTCTTTAACAGCAAGTCTGCTTCCACAAATCGTATTTTCGAGATTTCCCTCGTCCTTTGAAATTGTGGATACAGTCGAGTGAGAGCCGAATAGAATAAACTTGTCACACAGAAAAATGTGCACTAAGCTGAGAACAAACTCAAAACAAATAATAAATACAAAACAAAAGGACAACAAGCAGTAAGCTCTATGATGTACGAAATTCTGTGTATGTACACAGATGAATGCATCGCATCTGCAGACAAAAAGTTAATCACTTCAGAAAACGTGCAGTCGCGACAACAATTGGCCGTTGTAACCAATATTTTATTTAAAAAATAGAAATATCGGCGATCTTTCTTTTTAAGTGATGTTGTTGTAAGCGATGTTATAATGGACCTCAGGCGGGACAGGATAAGGACTACTAGCAAAGTTATAAAAAAAAACATTGAAAAAACGGCTTCAGTGCCTAACAAAATGAGCTTAAAATTGCTATTCGGTGGTGCCAAATGTACAATAATATTGTACAACCCCACTTTGGACCCACCACTTCAATGAGTCCAAATTGCCTGGAAATTAAAAAAACCCATGCAACCAATCGGGAAGCTTCTATGAATCGTTGAAGAGCTGCTGTATGGACATGACTCTGATAATGTCTGGACAAAAATACGGCAAATATCCCGCTTTATCAGACCAACTAGGACAGATGAAAAATAACAGAAACTTACTTAGACTTTCCCTTTGTTTTGTCCTCACTTCATATTGTCTAGACACTCGCCTAGTTGGGACAAACAAAGTGTCCCACTAAAGCCCTATCCACTGTACATACATTATATGGTCCAAAAATGTATTTAAAGTATCGCCTCTTTTCCCACCCTCCTCGCAATCTGTGCATTCCATGCCAAAAAAAAAAAAAAAACTTCTATTGCTCTTTTGAAGTAAATTAGGTTATTGAGCCAATTTTACATACTCTTTGTGAAAATACGACGAAAGGCTGTGGTAATCCGATGGAGCCCGAGTCTGTTGCAGTAGTCGCATGTGAAAGTTTTTCCCAAACGAACCCTTCAATAGTTTCATTGACCCAGTTTGGCTGTGTGTGACGGTGCATGTATCATGAAGCAAAATTACTCTTCAGTAGAGTTCTTCTTCTTCTTTGGTATTTTTTTTTTTAGCCACATTGGAGCGTCTTCCTCGTCCAGTCTTCTAACTCCTTCTAACTCCTCACCACTTTTGCCAAACAAACGAATTATTCGATTTATTAATTCGAGCTTGTAACGATTTTCAGTATTCGCCAATTAGGACCGACCGTCGCGACGACGGTTCGGTGGTCACCCGTGTGTTGGGTTTCTTTTTGCAGCCAATTTAGGGTGCAGCATGTGCCCACAAAACATGGCCATCACCCGGTCAGTTAAGATGTTTAGTGTGGTCTAACGTTAATTTCTTCCTGTATTGATGAATGAGGTTGCTCGTGAGATTATGTCTTCAGTAGTCCCGCGTCTAAGTGGATGAAGTTCTATCCTAATGAGGTCCTGTACGATGCAGTCATGAACATGATAGATCATTTTATCGTGAACCCGGTCCGGAGGCACATTGCACGATATTACATAAGCTGACGAAAGAAGGTACCTAATTGCTTTAGTACGAGGTGGGTGACGAAGATTGGCCCATTTTAGGAACGGGCTGGGCAATCAATCTGACCGGTCCGGAGGCACATTGCACTAGGTATGACCTCTTCCAAAAGTCTGATCTTTAGAGCTAACCTAACCGACTTAATGGCTTTATTTCTTTCTCGGTGACCCAATGCAGGTGCTAAAAGGATGTCTCGTTATCTTCCTGAATAGTGGATATGCGACTCTAGCACGAAAGGGTCGAGGAGAGACTATTCCAAGGAAGGGCATTTTATTGGCGTTTACACCAAAACCAGTCTCCCTTGCCGCTGCCTTTCCCAAACGATGTGTCACTTGACGGTGGTCAACAGCATTAAAAAATAAGGTGCACCAGTAATAAAAAGAAAATAAAGGTCTGTCATCTAAGACGTAAAAAGTTGAGGTGTGGCGAAAGGCATAAATATAGCCAAGAGCATCGGCAGAGGGTCATTAGATAAAAAGAGAAGAAGAACTTTTGTCTATCGCGTAACGAAAATAAATTTAAATAAAATAAAGAACACAAGAAAATGTGAGTCAACGCCTACGCTGAGAGTTCTGGACATGAGCAACTTCCACAACCCAAGGCTCCGAATTTTTCGAGCATCTTAAAATGCTGAAAGAGTGGCATTTCATATGTTTTGCACACTCTGGCAGAATGACCTAACAGCGGAAAAAATCTATTCCTCGGGATCGGTGAGTCCTATCAGTCGAATGGAGGGGGAAAAAATGCATCAGAGGTGGAAGAAGTGCTTCCTTTAGAGATAAATCAGACTGATATACAAAGAATATGTAATTGATTGAAATTTATAGGGGCTCATGCAATTTGGCCGCACATTAACACATTGACTGCCAAGCCAAATTTGAGGATTTTTTAATGGGGTGCCAACACAATAAAATTCGTTATTTATCGTTTGGATCACAAACAACTACAAAATATCGAAACTAAATATATTTTCAATGCATCCTAGACGTCCCGGAAAAATTTAGTCCTGGCTATCATAAATGATGGAAATGGTAGCCAATTTGTTAAATAAGAAACTGCTCTCCGTATCATTTCTATTTTCGGATCTATTTCGTTTATTTTCTGGGTAATTAAGTTCAGCTATTGTGCTCTCCGGCTTTATGCCGGATGACCTTTATTTTTTTCTTTGGCGGTATTTCCACAGTTGTCAGTGAAATGTATACCGAATGCTTGGTATTGTTTTCAGAAAACACCAGCATTTGACGGGAGCTCAAACTTGCCGAATAGTCTAGTAAGTCTTCCCTCTCTCTCTTTCTCTCTCTCTCTCTGTTTCAATAAGTTGATTTTGTATTACTGTATTCATAAAACAAAAGAAGAAGGAGCCAAAAATGGACTTATTTCAATCAAAAACACGAAAAATGATTCGGTTTCTCTTAACTTATCGGTGAGTCGATCTTCACGGTGATATTTTATTTTTCCTCATCTCTACACCTATAAAAGAGTTTTTGTTTGTCCACGAATAGGGAGTACGTACGTACCGATCTGTAGGAGATGTAAAAACACCAGTACATGCTCGTACAGCTCAAACTGCAGAAAATATTGCTTCTGTTCGCGATAGTGTGGCTGAAGAGCCGTCCACCGCAACTCGTCGTCGTGCCCCACAATTGCAACTCTCACGCTCGTCGTTGATGAACATTATGCATTAAGACTTGCATTTACACGCTCACTAGGTGCAATTGACTCAAGAACTAAACCTCTTGACCATTTCAAGCGTCGTCAATGGTCAGAATGGTGGCAAGAAATGGCAACAGTGGATGATATTACAATTTTCGAAGAAAATCATCCTCAGTGGATTCGTCAATAAGCAGAATTGCCGCATTTGGGCGAATGATAATCCAAGAGTGATTGTCGAAAAACCAATGCACCCACAAAGAGTGACTGTTTGGTGCGGTTTATGGGCTGGCGGCATCATCGGGCCGTATTTTTTTCCAAAATGAGCAGTCACTGTGAATGGTGCTCGCTATCGTGAAATGATAACGAACTTTTTATGGCCCGAATTGGAAGATGTGAATGTGGCCGATATGTGGTTTCAACAGAACGGTGCCACTTGCCACACAGCTAACGAAACAATGGCTCTTTTGCGCGACAAATTCAATGGCCGTGTTATCTCACGTGGTGGCGATGTCAATTGGCCGCCAAGATAATGTGATTTGACACCGTTGGATTTTTCTCTTTGGGGTTATTTGAAAGAAAAGGTATACGTTGATAAGCCAGCAACAATTCAAGAGCTAAAGGATGAGATAATTCGGCACATTAACGGCATAGAACCTCATATGACCTTGAACGTCATCGAAAATTTGGACCATCGGATGGAGGTGTGCCGTCGAGGTCGCGGCGGCAATTTGGCCGATATTTTGTTCCATACATAATTGAACCATACCAATATAATCATAATAAAAATAAATGACAATAATTTCCTAAATAATTTGTGTTTTGTTCAAAATCAACATCGGCCCTTAATAAAACACCCTTTAGATAGACAGATAGATATGTTTGTTTCGATTCAAATTGCAACTAGATATCGCACAATTTACATTATTTGCACAAAGATATGATTAACGTAATGTAATCTTACTACTAGTGTTTTAACACGTTAAAGTGCTTTTAAAGGGTGATTTTTTTAAAGCTATAGGAAAGTTTTCCAAAAAAAAAAACACATAAAATTCAGAAAAATGCATGAAATCTTTATTCGAATCGATAGTACGGTCCACATACGAGTAATTTAATGTTAGAAGATTATTTCATGCAAATGTTGACCTTGACTGCGCCTCAAATGCTCCATCCGCTTAGTCCAACTTTGGCACACTCTTTCCAACATTTCGGCCGGTATCTCACGAATAAATGCTTCCATGTTGTCTTCCAATGCGTCAATTGAAGCGGGCTTGTCTGTATAGACATGAGCTTTAACATAGCCTCACAAAAAATAGTCTAAGGGTGTTAAATCGCACGATCTAGGCGGCCAATTGACCGGTTCCGAACGTGAAATAAAATGTTCACCGAACTCGCCTCTCAATAAGTCCATTGTTGCGCGTGCTGCGTGGCATGTGGCACCGTCTTGTTGAAACCACATGTCATGCAAGTAAAGCTCTTGCATTTTGGGCAACAAAAAGTTGGATATCATCTCACGGTAGCGCTCACCATTCACAGTTACGTTACGATTCGCATCATCTTTGAAGAAGTACGGTCCAATGATGCCACCAGCCCATAAACCGCACCAAACTGTGACTTTTTCTGGATGCATTGGTAGCTCTTGCAATGCTTCTGGCTGGTATTCACTCCAAAATCGACAATTCTGCTTATTTACGTACCCATTGGGCCAAAAATTAACTTCGTCTAAACTGACCATAAAATGGAAGAAGCGCGCGACGAACTTTCTTAACAGAGCACGCGTTTGATAGTAAAATTCAATAATTTGCAAGCGTTGTTCGTTTGTAGGACGATTCATGGTTAAACTATAGACCAAACTGAAGATGTTTGACAGTGAAACAAAACACGAAACGTGCGTCAGCTGTTTAAACCAGAGTTGTCAAAAAGATAATAGCTAAAAAATCACCCTTTAGAAGGGCATAAATAATAATTTCTAAAGCAATGTTATACTTTTTACGAACTTGCAAGTGGCGTGCGTTAAAGTTCAGTTTTTTATCAAGATGTATGCCTAGATATTTTACCGAATTTTGCCATAATATTAAGTTCCCTAAGATATTTAGGTTATTTGAAGGTAGAAAGCAAGACTTTCTTTAGCTTGAATCTTATCGACATTAATTTTTATTTTCCATTTTGAAAAATATTCGAGTAACCATTTAACCGCATTTATTAAGTTTGCCTCAATATTGAGACTGAACTCATGCGAAGACAATATTGCTGTATCATCGGCATCACAGTAAGGTAGAGTAGGAAAGTCAGACGTAAACAAATTGCACAGAACTGGACTAAGGACTGAGCCTTGTGGAACACCAGCACTGACCACTCTTAACATAGACTTCAAAGTATCGATCTGTGACAAAACTTTTAACGATGTTGCATAGAAACAGAGGCAAATTAAACTGTAACATTTTGTATATGAGTCCGTCGTGCCATACAGAGTCGAACGCTTTTTCGATATCGAGCAAGATCATACTTGTAGATTTCCCTCCTGCACGATTGGCTTGTATGATATTGCATATCTTTAGAACTTGGTGCGAAGTGCCATGATGTCGTTGTTGATTTGGGTAAATCTTGTGAGCATCGATAGAGCATAGTGGCTTTGCCTTTATTATGTTTTCGCAAATTTTACTTAAGGTACTTAGTAGACTCATTGGTCTATGACTCTCAATTCTAGCGGACGGTTTGCCTACTTTGGGTATTGCAACTACTTTTGCTAATTTCCATGCAATCGGAAAGTACTGAACTGCAAGGCATGAATTGTAAAGTAAAAGGCCACAGCATAGCTACTGTAAATCAACTCCCAACTGCCACTTCAAACAGTGCTGCCAATGTGCAGATCAAACCCCTTAAAAAAACATTTTTATTTGATTACAAGTATCCACACAAGCCACGGGAAATCTTGTTCAATTGTCTGCAGTACAAACACAGATTGGGGGAAATCGCATTCGAACTAAAGCCTTCACCGGCCATTTCCAGTGTCTCGCATCATTTTTCTTCGGAGCGCCCAATCTAGCATTACACTCTCTCCACACGCCCCCGGATCCAATGCTGTATCTGGAATGAACTCAAACTTCGAGAGCACAAGAGAAATCACATTTCAATCGATATTCAAAGACATTAGGAACGAAAATGCGGCAACTATCAGAATGGGAATCACTCAGAAGAACGTACTTTCGTATGTACGAGATACATGGCTATGTAAAAATTCCAATGCGAACAGATGTAGCCTACACCCTCATTCCGGGGAAAATAAAACCGAAATCCGACAGGCAGAGCAACAATAAAGCACCAGAACGACGAGAAGGAAAAAATAGAAATGCCAAGTAAAAGAAATCAACTTGATTGCTCTTGAATATTGGCAGTAGGCGAAGGAGTCAGGTCGGTGAAAGGAATGTCCCTACTGGAAATTGGCCGTAATAATGAGAAATTGGTCGATTGCGGCATGCCACAGAGGCAGGGAGGCTGGTCTGGGCTGTGCTGGGCTGGGTACTTTCCGAAAAGTGTCTACCGTTGGCAAGAGCCACTGCTTTACGACCAACAAATGGGCGTCGTATCTGACCATCCATTAAATGCAGGAAAGTGAGGGAATCATTTCTAATTGATGTGGGCGGAGGTATGGGCCTGCCTCTTGGTTCAATGCCAGCTCCTTCGTCTCATTTTGTCCTGAGTAAGGGTTCTCATCGGTTCAATTGCAATTTATTGACAGAATAAAAAAGTGGAAAAAAATTTAATTCATATGCTTCAAATCATCCTTCCTGGAAGCGGGTAATATAGATGTGCCCTGCGTCTTCACTTTCGAAAATGGCTGATGCCTGAATTCGAGGACAGCTGAGAAAAAAGGCACCCAGATGATTATGCTGATGATGATCACGATTAGCATTGATGGGGAGCCATCACCAAGGCGCATTTGAAATTATTTTATTGAAATATCGCCATCATGGTGGGGGGAGCCCCAAGAGCATGAGCATGAGGGCGGGCCAGAGACCATGAATTCATTTTAAATGCAAATTTGTATTTGAATATCTGTCTTTCATTGTTCTTTCGCCAGCATCAGCGAATCATCTCAGAATGCCGATGAAGAGGAAAATCTTAACTCTGCTTGATGGATGATTTTGGAAGAATGTTTGAGTGCCACGCGGGACGAGGAGGAACGCCGCTTCACATCCCCGTCAGATGATGGAAACGAGTTTAACCCTAGGGAAAGTATCGATCGCAGATAACTGATGAATTCCACCTTTTCGTACAAGCACAAGCGCGGAGATACGTGTGGGATTTATTGAAGGAAAAGAGGTTTTTCCTTCCATACTCGGATGTTTGTATTTATGAGATACTTTCGAAATTACGAGTGTGGAGGGACGATACGGTCTTATTTATTCGTGAACTTGTTGAAAAGTTTAATCGAAGGCGACGGCATATGTGCCGATACAATGGCGGTAGGAAAGCATACACCGGGTATATGGTGTCTTTTTTACGACGGTCCGTCGTTTTGATACACTCTTTAAGATTCCAACTGTGCAGATTGAGGATGAATTGACAAAGGATAGCAGCAGTATGGGCTTTTAGTTTCGAACGATAAATGCCTCTGATATAGACATAAACATGTAAGCTTGCTGGGAATAATGTGGGCTTATAGTTGGAGAGAACATCCCGTGATTCCATAAAAGGACATGTGCTGGTCATCATATTCGGCAAATGGTTGCAAATCGATTTTGTAAGGATTTGCAGACAGTGGGGAATGGAGACCAATCACGTGCGTTAACTGATTGACGATATTTTTGATTACGCCATCCAAGAAGGCGCTACCCATCCTATACTGGTACGGTAAGGGGAAAGAAGGACTCAAACCTCTGTAGACAACTTAATCGTGCGGACTGCAGAGTAATGTGATGGCTTGTGAATTTAACTGCGGCAACTGATGACCTTTTAGAAAGGATACACAATATGGACGTCTTGGGCAGAAATGGGGTTGTCGGAGAGTTTGTCTATCTCAGCTCACAAACATGTTCCTTGTATCGATATCAATCGAAAGATAAGCCCTAACAATCTGTCGCCTCTTCAGACTCAAGAGGCAATTAAATTAAGGACCCATTTCACGAATTATCCGACTGAGTTTAGTCACAACATTGAGTCTATGTGGCATTTCAAGCAGAAAATTCAAACACGAACTACATCTATGGCCACATAAATAGCACAAACCTTAATCAAAACGAATACCTTGCACTTTAACTGTACCGTGATGTACTCATTTAATCTTAGTCGATGTAAGGGAAACTTGGCTGCCGTGGCGTTGTGTGTTGGTGTCTAGGTTAGATTCCCGGTACGGCCAGAATAATTTTCACCCTCACCTCTTTCAGGTCTCTGACAATGCTCAAGGAGTACAGCTGCCTAGAAAGAGCTTCTCAAATTTGGCCTTTCGGAGTCGGCATAAAACTGTAGGTACCTTCCACTCGTGACAGAACAATAGCATTGCACGAGTGGTTGCTGAGAAGTTCGACCCTAGCCCTCTATGGGCTGTAGCGCCACCCATATTATTTTTAGTTAGTTAGTTACTGACTTTTTGTTAACTTCATATAATTAAAATTATTTTTGTTTTGTTTGCAAAAAGTCGATTATGGTTTGGCTTAAGCCCGTCCACCAGATTGACAATTTACCTATTGGGTCTGTAGCTTCATTCTTGCGGTTTGCTAAGGCGTAACATGTATTATTCCACTGGGACATGCGTTGGAAAGCTACTGTCATTGTACGTCATTTCAGTATATGTCGTTCATTTGAAGCGTAAACAACAATCATTTTGTTCACTCAAATATGTCGAACTTTGTGCCTGTTTTTGCGGGGAGTTCTTCTTCATCACTTTAATATGAAGAAAACTGCTGCCGAAGTTTATGGTGAACCTGCGCTAGCTGAGTGAACGTGCTGATGATTTTGGATTGTCCAATCAGCCAAATCAACGGCAAAGCCAAATATCCATGTCGCGAAGGTAATGGTCTGTATTTGGTGGAATCGGAAGGGTGTGCTGTATTGTGAGCTGCTAAAACCGGGTGAAACCATCAATCGACAACGCTACCGATCACAATTTATGGCCCGGAATATGCGACCAGGCACGAGGCAATAATTTTCCATCATGACAACGCTCGGCCCCACGTTTCTATTCCGGTTAAGAACTATTTGGAAAACAGTGAATGGGAAGTTTTACCCCACCCGCCTTATAGCCCAGACCTTGCCCCTTCTGACTACCATTTGTTCCGGTCGATGCAGAACGCAGAATATCAAATATTGGCTTGATTCATTCTTGGCTGCCAAGCGCAGTTCTTTTGGGATGGGATCCACAAATTGCCAGAAAGACGGATCACAACTTTTACCTTCCTAAATTTCATACAAAATATGGTCGGAATATTGGGGAGATTAAATGAAAATGCAGGGAAACTGGATCATTTGGAGACGCTAGGCCAACTGGTCGACCAAAGACAAGTCGTTCAAACGCCAACATCGAAGCAGTCCCAGAACATCAAATCGGCATCATGGACAATAATGGCAAGTTCCATGAAGCTCTCTACGGCGTGTACGCACAGAAGACCTGTGGCTCCATGCTAACAGATTTCATTAACACAACAATACCGTGCCAAGCAATACAACCATCCGTGCATTACAGGCGGAGATTAAACGCAGCATCGACAAAATTCAGCCACATTTATGCAGAATGATCATGGAACATGTATGTGCCAGCAAATCAGTGGATGCCATTTACCCGACGTACATCCTATGTACTTTTTGATTCAGTATACACACCCTTTCACAGAAAGTGGTTATATTTTGCTGCCACGTGGATGGCCAAGGAGTTAATCCACTTATGGGGGAAAACAATTTTGAGCATCCAATGGAGTGAAATAACAATGAAACGTAGAGCTTTTGTCAAAGTTTTCATAGACTTATGGTATTAGCACGAGCAGTCTGAAATTTTTATTCGAAGAAGGATGGTTAATACGTTTACCTTTCCACCTCTTTGTCATGTCACGAGAATTCAGGCGGCTTTTGGTTAGCAATACACTTAGCATAATAAAATTCCTACAAAATTGCTCATTGAATTGTCATGAATAACCTTTATCTGGCATTTAACACCTTTAACCCTGGGCCTAATCAGGCCCAATTTGAATGTGAATTTTCTTTTTTCCAAATCAATAGGACCCAAACTCCCTGACTTCTTGCGGCGATGTTTGCTGAACACAATGCCACCGTATCCGGGTCGTTCCGGTCCAGTTTACGGAGAAGAATCGTTGTGTGTGAAGTGAAAATCTAAAAGTAATTTAATTTGCAGTGTGCACTGTGTGAAATGTCCGCTCAGAGTGTCTGTTTTGTGGTCTAAATTTGTATTGTTTATGGTTTCAGTGGAATTTTTTATGATTTGTTTATGATTCTTGGTGCTTGTGTAGTGAAAAATTGCGGATCAAAATTAATGTATGAACAGTCAATCACAAATGTAAGGACACAGCAGGAAGGTGCCTGGGTTCTCAACAAAAACGGGACTAGATGCAAACAAAACTTGAATTCAATTCTATATAACGTCTCAATTGTTCTGTTCAGTTTGTTCAGTTTGGTTTATTCAGTAGCAGAAATTACAAAGATATAATAACAAATGAGTGCTTAGAGAATTAGGTTGTTCCTTTACAACTAAGAATAACAGTTATTATATAATACAATTTAAGTAAATACAAAATTACAGGAGGAAAGCTACAGACAAAACCTCCTATTTATAACACTTAAAACTGCTTAAAACTTGCCACAGTGATTAGGTTAATTATAAGTTCATTACTGGAGTGCTAACAACTAAGAAGGAATTTTTCATAATATTCATTCATTTTTGTGAATATTAAGCTAACATTGCACTTGTCGTGTAGGCGTTTGGTGGGATAGTCCCTAGGTAAGCCCAACATCATTTTTAAAACTTTATTTTGGCAGCGTTGCAATTTATTTATGTGTGTTTTGGCACTATTGTGCCAAACAGGAGCACCATATAGTAAAACGGATTGGAAAATAGTTTTGAAGAGTACAAGCTTGTTTTTAGAGTTGAGCTGTGGACTTTTACAGATGAAAGGATATAGGATTCTAATAATTTTATTAATTTTGTCGATAGTTTTTGATGTATGGTGCCTGAACGTAAGTTTGCTATCTAGGATTATGCCCAGATACTTACCGCTGTCTGACCATTCAATCTCCGCAGAATCTAATTTTAAATTTGTATCGGGCAGAAAACACGATTTCCTGCGATTGGTAAACCAGACCGCTTGTGTTTTCCCCGGATTTAAATTAATTTTCCATTTCTTTAAATGTTGACCAACTATATTAAGTGAATTTTGCAATCGATTGAATACATCTTGGAAATATACGCCGGAAGAGAATATAGCTGTGTCATCATCAAACATAGCGAGCTCAACGTTTCCGCCCAGATTTGGAATATCTGCAAGAAAAAGGTTGAATAAAGTTGGGGCTAGGACAGATCCTTGAGGAACGCCGAATAGTATTTCCTGCTCCAACGAACAACTATTTCCTATGTATACAGAGAATTTTCTATTTCTTGTAAAATCTTGAATGATTTTGATGAGAGCAACTGGAAAGTCGAGGCGATATATTTTATGAATTAAAGCATCAAGCCATACAGTGTCGAATGCTTTTTCAACGTCTAGTAGTATAAGACCCGTCGACTCTTTACCTACACGTTTTTGTAAAATATGTCCTTCGACTCTAAAGACTTGATGTGATGTTGTGTGACCGCTTCTGAAACCAAATTGATACGCAGGAAGGATATCGCTTTCAGAAATGTGAAGTTCTAGCTTTTCTTTGATAATCTTTTCTAAGATTTTGCCTAGTGAACTGAGCAAGCTAATAGGACGATAGTTGGATGGATTGTCCTTCGGTTTGCTTGGTTTAGAGATGGAGATTACTTTAGCAAATTTCCAGATGGTGGGGAAGTAACTAAGTTTCAATGATTTCTTTATCTACTCCCGTAATTTGCAGTTTTTTCTTCATCTCTAAAGAATCTTCTAGGCATGTCGTCACTTGTAGCCGTGTCGTCACGAGTATTGCCAGAATGTGCAGTTGTCATATCAGGCAATAATCCAGTTTCACTTCTAAATCTCTTTTAAATTGTTTTTTCCCTGACCTTGAATATTTTACTTTACCACCTTGGCCTCTTCCTACCAGCCAAACTATTGCATCTATTGTATGGATTAGGGTACCGCTGGACTTAATCCGAAGGACATTGATGGGACACAGACGTTTGTACGCCTTCATGTCGTCTGCAGTCTTTTTGTTGTGAGTTGGTGCGTCGAGACCACGATTCCCGGGAAGCAGCCAAATACTTTTCACGACTTTGAGATAATTTTATTGTTTGTTGCCCTAGCTGCAACAAAACAAAAAAACCTGTGCACACTCATTACCTGGGAGGTTTGAGAGCGTGAGCTAGTGTAAAATGCGCATGTGTAAGTGAGCCGATACACCCATCTCCATGAGCTAAAATATAATGGCGATTTAAAAATTTATTTGAACAGAATTCAACGGGTTGTTCAAGTCCATGTGTCCATGGTGTTCCTTTTGGGATGGAGTGGTGATGTGTTAGCCGACTTAGTCTCGATGGTGATTGCTATCGCTACTCTGGGAGAATCCACGCAGCTTGCTGTTCGACGCATTTGGAAAATTCTGCTCGTTTAGCAGATTTAAAGCGTGTGTTTCTCAGGTTCCTGATTTCCTGGTTTGCATGGTTCTTGATTTCTCTGAACAGTGTCACCATGTACTGTTGCAGGGAGGTGATCAGTGCTTGGTCGTAAAGCCTATTGTTGCTGTGGTGCCTTTGACGGTCCCTGTCGAAGGTGAGTTCGCAGGATTTTTTTTTTTGGAAATTGCGAACTTCGTCATGCTGGTCTTAGAGATGATGTGCCATATTGGGAAGCCGTACGTTAAGATCGGCCGTATAAGCTGCTTGTATAACAGCAGTTTTGTCCTCTGGCTTGATCCATTTTGCGTGCGCATCAAGGGATAGATGCGATGGCAGCCTAAGTTGGCCTTCTTAAGGATCAGTTTCTTATGACTGCTGAACTTCATCCCTTCCGTGAAGTTGACGCCAAGATACTTGACCTTTTCGTTTGTTGATATTTCTGTACCGTGATGGAGCATTATCTTTGGCTGCTGATCTGCATCCACCTCTCGATGGTCTCCTTAAGCTCATAAGTACCGATCTCCCAGCATTGATAGGAATACCCCATTTGGTATGGTAGTCAAATTTGTTCGCTGTTTGGATTTCGACCCTTCGCGCCGATATTTGTGGTGACGTCGAGCTGGCATAAGTCAGCGAGTCATCTGCGAATAGACAGCAGTTCACTGTGTCAGTTGGATGTGGTTGATCTGCCGTGTAGAAGTTGATAAGCCACTGTCCCAGCTTTGATCCTTGTGCAACTCCCGCCTTGGTGCTCGGCTCTGTTGACTTGCTGCCTTCTGGAATGCAGAAATCTATACACTTTTCTGATGAGGTTGGAGGGGAATCCCATCTGGTTCAGCTTGTAGATGAGTCCCTCAATCCAGACCGTATCGAAGGCCTTTTCTACGTCCAGGAAGCAGGGTGACCTCGTTATTGTTCAGTGCAGCTACAACATCGTGGTGGAACTTCATTAGAGGATGTAGCGTTGAATGTTTTTCCCGAAATCCGTACTGAATATCCGAAATGATGTTTAGGTCGGTAGACCATCGCTTTAGTTTTCGCACTACTAGGTCCTCCAGGATCTTGCTTATATCCTCAAGAGCGATACAGGTCTGTATCCTGAAACACTGACAGCGTTACCCTGTTTTGGTATTGCGACAATTTTTGCTATTTTCCACTTGCTATGAAAGTAGCAATTGTTGATGCAATTGTTCATGGTGATTGTGAGAAGTATCATCACCTTCGCTTCAGGACGAAATTATAATGTCGTCCACGATTGCGAAACTTTCGTTAAGCATATCCGAATTTTTCAGCTGGCGTATTGTGTGCACAAACCATACAAATGTTTCGTTAAGCATGACCTAGTGCGCTCTGAACCGCAACGAGCACATGCGAATTTGATACATGAAATAGAAGATATGAAAAATGGGTAATTCAGCTAAGAATTCATGTGGACATGTCTACGTACATAAAAACAAAGTGAAAACATGAGAAAGAAGCAAATGCGCGATGAATTTTCGACAGATGGATATGCGGGCATGTGTTAATTATCGCTACTCAGGTGCCACTAGCTTATGTTTCTTCATGCGCATTATAAATCATTTCACGATAGCGAACACCACTCACAGTAACTGCCTGACCGGCCTCATTTTGGAAAAAATACGGCCCGATGATGCCGCCAGCCCATAAACCGCACCAAACAGTCACTCTTTGTGGGTGCATTGGTTTTTCGACAATCACTCTTGGATTATCATTCGCCCAAATTCGGCAATTCTGCTTATTGACGAATCCACTGAGGTGAAAATGTGCCTCATCACTGAAGATGATTTTCTTCGAAAATTGTAATATCATCCACTGTTGCCATTTCTCGCCACCATTCTGACCATTGACGACGCTTGAAATGGTGAAGAGGCCTTAGCACCTTGTAGGCGTGTAAATGCAAGTCTTTATGCATAATGTTAATCAACGACGAGCGTGAGAGGTGCGATTGTGGGGCACGACGACGAGTTGCGGTGGACGGCTCTTCAGCCACACTATCGCCAACAGCAGCAATATTTTCTGCAGTATGAGCTGTACGAGCATGCACTGGTGTTTTCACATCTCCTACAGACCCGGTTTGCTCAAATTTTTGCACGATTTTTCCGACGCATATTTGGACGATTAAATTGACCGAAAAAATCACGAAGTGCACGATATGCATTTTGTTTTGAACGCGCATTTTCTTAATAAGCCCGAATAACTTTAACGCGTTGCTCGATTGTGTATCTTTCCATGGTTCAAATTGAGTTAGTCTGAAATTGAGAAATGTCAACTGAAATGCAGAAAAAAACTTGACGTTTAGGTGTGGTTCACATTCAACATCGGCCCCTAAAATTTAACCACCCTTTATATAGCCCTTAAAGCTGTAAGAGAAAGTGGACTTTGATTATTTTCGTGCATGTAATTTATCCAAATCCCACTTACTCAGTGATTCGTCACACTGTGGTGGTGGTGGCAGGTGTCGAAAAGTGGATCAGAGTAGTAGATAAGTGGATGAGAAATCGTTTGTGGTCGAATCGCGGTGAGTCGGCGTAAGCTAGGATTGAAAGCCTAGCCAGGAAGACCTTGCTGTGTGTTTGTTGTGATTGGCATGGAATCGCCTCATCAAATGTGGGCTGATCACTCCTACGAAAGATAATTCGGACCAGTACTGTCAACAATTGGACTGAAGGAACCAATAGCTTAGAAGCCAGGCCCAGGCACATAGAAGAGGATTTGTGTTCCATCAGGAAATCGACAGACGCTCTGAGAGCTGCCTTAGGAGAGGAATTGTGTTCCATCAGAAAAACGACAGGCGCTCTGAGAGCTGCCTTGGGAGAGGAATTGTGTTCCATCAGGAAAAAGACAGGCGGTCTGAGAGCTGCCTTCGGAGTGGAATTGTGTTCCATCAGGAAAAAGACAGGCGCTCTGAGAGCTGCCTTGGGAGGTCCTTGTTCATCCGCCTTATGGTCCAGACCTAGCATCAAGTGATCACCACCTGTTCCTGTCCGTGGCAAATCGTTCACCGGTACCGGGGGGATGTTCCCCTCAAGGTGGGCTTGTGAAACAAGACTTTCTCATTTTTTCACGAGAGTTTTTACATCAAAATGGCCACAAATGATCCACAAAAGCCATATTTGACACACTGCTGCCTTGTTATGTAATAAACTTATTTTTAGCTTCTCATTGAAAACAGCACAGGTGTCCTATTTAGTTGTCTAGCACTGTACATATGTAAAGACCACTGGGAAAATATCATAGACACATAGAAAAAGCGGAATACGTACCCTCAGCCACATCCACATCAGAATTTGCAGAGAATTTCCCGCCAAATGAAATAAATTATAAAATTAAATGCTCGTGATTGAGTTCACAAGTTATCGAATTAAAAAGTTCGATCCAAAATTACCTCCTGGACAGTTTTTCGCTTGGGATATGGGTATCATTTTGACATGGATAGTGTCTAGCTTGTCCCTGTCATCAGGCGTGAAATTCGTAACTCAAACACCATTTACTAGTGCCGACAAAAGGTCCCGAAAAAAGTCTTACAAAAAGAGCTCGAAATTCAAAAAAGAGGGGGTGTGCATATGTTTTTGCTTTCTAGTTTTTGACATGGGTATCATTAAACTAGGAAAGTGGAATAAATTAACGTAGAAATGTCCATTAAACGGTAATAAGGTTGGATTGGGGATGCCAAAAGTCCCTCTTAATAGTTAGAGTAAAGCAGAAAGGATTACAAAACTTGGACCCCCACTGCTGAACATAGTGGGACCACAAAATGGGCTGACGAAGGGTTCTTGGGACTATTTCGGTGTCCTTATTTCATACTGTACGTTCTCGATTGACGCAACAGCCAAATTTCGTATAGACAGACACTCGATAAGTGCAACTGCTTAGCTATGCCATTTTTTTATAGGTTCTTGTTCGCGAGTACCAATCTCGAGATAATTAGTTATACAGTCGAAAAATTTCACTTCATTCCAACCAACGCCGTAGGTTAGGGGGTGGCGACTGAGCCCCGTAGTGCTACCACTAAGGCTCCCCTGTGGCCTTGTAAGCAACATGTAACAGTAGCATTTGCAAACGTTGTAAGATGTTGTGGTTTCATGACAGCCACATGATTAAGGACCACACATGACTTAAGGAATCGTTAATCTGCAGTTGTATGTGTCCGATTGTCTAAGGCCGGGCAGAAACAACATCTGGAGATGCTCCAGGGTTTCATGCACCGCTGTTTCTTCACAGTTTCGACATTTATTTTTCCTTGAAGCAAAAATGTGTCAGATCCTTAGCATTATGACCCCCCTATTAACTAGTTTGTCATCTGTTTCGCTTGCCTGGATTTTCATGTCCGCCAGGAGGGAGACTGTTTAACTGTAGCGCATCAACTGACTATTATTGTGTTACTTGCGAGCTTTAAGCCCAGCCTGACTATCTTCATAAATATAAATGTTGAGCTGCTCTTCAGGCTTTGGCGGTACCAAATTCTTCACAGTCTTTGGAAAATATTTCAATTATTTTGATGTTTCTTATTGCTTTGCAAATACTCGTTAAAATCGTACAAATTCGAAAATATCGTATCGCGTATAAAAAATAATGCACTTCCATGGGCTTTAGCGAAAAGTTACAAAAAGAAAAACAAAAATCCGTCTAAGTCGAAATTGAAATCGATTCAAAGACCTTAAATTAGTTTTTTCCACACAATTGGCAAACTGACGTAAGTCTAAGGGGTTTCTACGCCATTAGTACCTCCTGCAAATTTGCTGGCACACAGATAGTTTGATGAATTCGATTGGATTGCGTTTGCAATGGAAATGCTATCGGGAAGGTTTTCTTGTGCTTGACTTCAATTGAAGTTGTGTCGTTAATTGAACTCAAATAAGGACTGCATCGAAAAGATTCTGCACACTTTGAAGACGTTTTCTTTTCCTTTGTGACGGATGTAGCAATTCCTGTGTAGGAAAGGATGTTTACCGCGAGGTGATTTTGAGTTGCGAAAGAATATTGTTCACGATTGGCGTACAGCAAGTGGTTGTGGCATATTGCAAGTTGGATAAACGACATGTGGTTTGCATGCAAATTAAGTGCAAGCCATAATTTTAAAATTCGATTGCGTTTTTAACTCTACACTGGATCACTCAGACTCAAAAATTGGTCCATTGTACTGCCAGGCAGCGAACTACTTTTGCTGTAGTCTCTTGGTCGGAAGGCGCTGCTATGAGGAGCCTACATCGTCCGCTCTCACCACTTCAGGACTTGCCACCTGATCCGACCGAAGGCGGGACAGTGACAGAGGTGCAGTGTAGTTGTCTTCTCCACAGTCTTCGCTTAGGCGAAGCACACTTAGATGTTTGACGAAGGTGTAGTTTCCCGTTTATACGCCTGTGATTCGTCTGCGGTTTTTTCTGCTAAGGGATAACAAGAATGCCGTGGATTTCTTACAGACATTATAGTCTGTCTGCTTCCTGCAGAGCCATGCCATCTCCGATTGTGTTCTCTAGAGGCCCAACCATCGATGGAAGCTCTAACCTAGGACGCAGGTTAACAAAACACAGGTTCTGGTCCTGAGAATGTTTCCGCTGATCCCTGTCTAGCGAGTTCATCGGCGATCTCGGGACCCAGACAAGTCTTAGTGAATTATGACTGCCGATCAAATGCAGAGAGAATGTTCTTCCTCTTGAAACCTCTTACAATTCACTTTCAAAATTACAAGGAAGTGCTATACCTCATGACTGTGTTATAAAAATGTGAAGCTCTTGGCAACTAAATCCCTTACATAGTTTTCTACAAACTCAAAAATAGTCATAAACTGTCGCACATCTCATCATCCGAATTGTTTCGAATTCGCCTGTGTTTTGGTACCAGGCCCATAGAGACATTAGGCGAAACTGCGAAGCTTAAAAACTCGGAAAAATCGCCACAACACTGCCAGATGACGGAACCTTCTGTAGCATAGGTACTCCCTTAGCTACATTTAAGCTACAATTCAATAATTAAAGCAAACTAAAAGTCAGTGCCAGATGGAGTACTGGCAACACCTGCCAAATTACCAAACAAATCTGGCCCCGTCTTGACTCTAAGAGATCTGATAGTTTGATCTCCTTAAAAAGATCCAAAAGGAATAAACACCGGAACTTGCGAAAAGACCAAGACTATTTTCTAACGATTTCTGCAGAAGCTTTCGAGACGAAGAAGAGGAGGAAACAAAACAACATCACTTCTCTGCAGCTGCCCTGCACTCGCCTCGGGTAGGAAAGCCACTCCAGGCCCCGACTTCATCGATCTGAGAGGTGTTTCTCTCAAAGACTTCACTGATAAATCTAGCTGGCTGTCCTAATAATCATGCCGACCTAACCCCTCTTTGGTGTAAGCCCACGTGGCAGGATAACGGGCATACTTTGGCCTAAGTGCATCACCTACCACACTTTTAATATGTAAAGCTCCAACACTGCATGCAGTATATTTGAAAATCTGAAAAGCCACCAAATTTAGGGTTTTAGAGCGGTATTGCACACTCATCAAGCTAATTCTAAAAAGAGAGAGAGAGAGAGAGAGAGAGAGAGAGAGAGATGACCATACATTGTCGGGAATTTAATAAAATTCTCATTGGCTTATATTATGGCTCTCAATTTACTACAACTTTTTTCGACCTGTTGTGCTCAGGAGGTATGTACAGTGACGGCCAAAAGTAGTCGACAGAAACTAAAAATACTCCTTATACTGAGAGAAAACGAAATTGCAATTCCTGAAGTTATCTACTTAACTTCAATGTGTTTACGTTTTAACATGAGCCACGGCTTCTACTTTCGATGGTCGTCACTCCAATGCTGTGAAACAAACTAAGCCTTTCTATTAATTTCTAAGCGAGTCACCCGGCCTTTGGGATTTTTTTCTGAAGATTGTTGCTAGTTAGCTAGCGGTAGCTTGTCACCCCATTATATGGTATTTCGTTTGCAATCTATTATTCAAAGAATTGTGTATCGAAGCTGACGTCACTCTGCAGGCAGAGTTAACTTAATCTAGACGCCTAGGCTTATTAGTAAGCGTGTGTCCACTATATCCCATAAATGTGCCACAATAAGCGCGGCATTGAATGAATGGAATGAATACTGAGAATAAGATTCGAGAGCCAACCGCTCCTGCAACAGTTCCCATCTGTTTTTGACGTCGAAGACCGTGGTAGATGTTAAGACGCCATTTTTCACACCAAACTTAGTACCTGTGATGTGATCATGTCATGAATCAATACGAATGGTTCTCTTATGCCGAGCCTCATCCTGCAAGCTAATCATTGCAGGATGAGGCCCTCCAAAGAAGTGTTGTCGAACACTTTCGCCAAATCAATCAGGGGCCGTGCATTGCTTTTTGCCTTTATTCCACTGAGTGCCGCACACCAGCAGGAATTTTATTGCCACAGTGCAAGCTTTTGGACAAGCTGTAATCTATGCGCATTAACTGTTGGAGGTCCTCGATGTCCGACTTCAGCGCCCTGACCTCAGCATTTTGTGGATCCCTAAAGCGTTCTGCAAACCATAGAGTTATAGTCATCGATGGCAGCATTTCGATTCAATTCGCCGTCGTCGAATTGTGATACCTTCGGAACAGTCTTGTCCATGGACCGTTTAATTGCGTCTTCTAATTGCGGCTGCTGTGGCATTGTACGCAATTAAGCCTACGTTATCTCGATTCGATTCCCAGGACGAGCAAAATTTTTTTTGCCGCCCCATCTCTTTCAATTCACTGGCAATGCCCACATAGTATAACTGCCTAGAAAAAACTTCTCAAAATTGGCCGTTCGGAGTCGGCATAAAACTGTAGGTCTCTTCCACTCGTGAGAGAACAATGGCACGCACAACACGAGTGGTTGCTGAGAGCTAGGCCCTCACCCTAGGGTCACCCATGTTATTATTAATTGTATAAGGTACCTATCAACCTTTTCGCTTGTTGGAGGATTGATCCCAATCGAAGTCCTGAAGTACGTGACTGTCGCGCGACAGGGGGTACCGTGCCAGGTACCTAGTCCCGGGCCGTCAGCATGCAAGACGCGGCAAAGCATTCAGTTCACATTATTACAGATGCAGATGTGGTAATCCGTGCGAATGGTACTCGTAATTCCACGTTAACGCTGCTCCCAGAAAAATCCCCCTTGTATATTCTTCACAAATACATGCAGGTACATAATATGTAAAAACACACATACATACATACAAATATATAACGCTGAAGGTGTTTTTTGAAATTTAGTTAGGTTGGGAATTATTACAACCTGGTCATGCGGTAGCATCCCCCAATCATCACGAAAGACGTTCCTGTAACGAATGTCAAGCTTGCGTAAGATAATTTATGATCCAAATTTATGTACCATCCATACACACAGTCTACGTGTACCTCAGGAGCGCAGGAAGGGTCTACGAGGCGAAAAAAAATCGTTTCACTCTGCTTCTTCAAACTCCAGAGCAGCCACTTTAATGAACATTCTGCTTACTATGTATTGTCTGAACTAAGATCTATCCTCGGTTTTTGGTTGCTCCCCTCGAGGCCACTGCCGAAACAAAGTTTGATGAACGTATTCTAATAAAATAAAGAAGGCATCTTCTATTCTCTTTTTTTCCTACTTGAGGCATGCTTCATGGAAGAAAAAAAAAATCGAATACAAGGAGAAAAAAGAAAAAAAGGAAAGTAAGGATTTGCAGGAGAAAATCCATTTCACGAGATTTTCATGATTTTCGCTGGTTTATTGGCTCTAGGAACGCGCTGGGCGGGAATGAGGGCGGCAAGCATGAGGGATTTACCTCGAAAAATCGAATCGAATCGGCATGAGGGTTATTTTCGATGTTGTTGAGGTTTTATCCTTGAGAGTTTTCGTCTTTTTTTGGTACTTGAAATCTTCTTTTTTGTTCATCATCGGCAGCCATCCGATACACGTACAGCTGTGTGTGTGGGTGGGAAGTGAGTGGGAGAGCGAGATCTTTTATGTGGAGCAGTTGAAACAGTTAAGACATCGATTGGTGCGGGAGACGGTTGATTCCGAGAACGTACGCCATTTGATTGAATGAAACGATATGAGATTCTGTACATTGTAACGTCAGTGAATACACATACGCATCCATACGTAAATGTATATAGAGAAGATTAGCTTATAAAAGAACACACGCACAGGGAGTCTTACGAATTAGATGGCTGTTGTTGTGTTAAGAACTCGCAACATGTAGTAGATTGTGCATTTAATGGCCGTCGATTGTCCAATTTCTGTGGTGGTCTACTTGTGGATTTGCGGTTGAAGTAGGTCCTTCGGGGAGATGCTTTATTTTCTCAGATGACCGTTAGCGATAGACATCTATTGGCGGGCTTGGAATGTAATGCTTTCTATGGCGATGGCATAGATATTGCCTTGGTCATAGTAATCGATGTTTTATAATTCAAGAGACAAAACGTCTCTAAAAGAGTGGAGTTAGGTTAGGGGTCTGATTTGAGGGGTTGCTGTTTTGAATGAGAAAGTGGGAGCAGCAAGTAGAGGTAGACAGTTTTTTAAGTGACATGTTCATACTTGTGAGAGATAATTCGAGTCCATAATGAACACATAAAATTTGTGTGGTTTTGAACGATTAATTGGCATTTGAAGTACATAATGTGGCTCTGTGCCTGTGTACTGCGAAAGGGGCATTGGGCAAAAGTACACTTAGGACGCAGGAAAGAAGATGGCGATGGTAAAAACGAAAGAGCGACCGACGCACGATAAAAGAAGAAGAAGAACTACGATCCAGACGACTAAGGGGACGAGTAAAGGCGATTTAATTAATCCCAAGTTAAAACGACGAATTTTAAATTGATGGATTATTTCGTTGATTTCATTTAATGTGATTTTTGTACACATTTGGAATTTAAAACCACAAAAACTGAATTTGAATAAAACAAATTTAAATAAAAAAAATGTAAATTAAACTAATTTTAATTTCCTCTGTTCACATACATTTAACTTCAGTTCCTTAGCACACACGATATAACTTCTTCTGATGTCTGCCCCAACATGAGCAGTAGAAATAGGCAACATCTTATATCTTAGATATCATCATAGAAGTTGTTTTTTTGAATTAAACTGATTGGGGACAAATGACGTCGCATCTTTCTCTGTAAGTTGTATGTTGTTTAGTCCAGGCAGCGCAGAAAAAAACAATGATGTACGAATTATGTGCGTGATGGTACTAGTGGGGGATAGAGTTATTCATCTTCGGTCAATTTTGTCCCTAGTCCACATGGAGATGTCCCTTGTATTGCACACTTACTTTTCCACAAACCATGGATCCAGCACGCAATGGCGGCAAATTCGTGGATTTTTGTGCGAAAAAATGGCGACAGATTGCCGAATTTTCCATGTATTGTTGTGCGGAGGGTGTTCAAAAGTTGACTCGTATTTTTTAAAGCATATACTTATATGTGTTGTTATACGGGCTTTCGTGAATACAAATGCAATGCCCCTTGAACTGCAACTAATTGACTTCAATTTAATTCTTAGGTATACAGCCTAATCTAAACAATAAAAAATTCGAAATCTAATTTTGCCTTCTCACTGCATTTCAAATGACAGCTAGTGTCAGAATGGCTTACAGACATTTTGAACCATTTTAGCTAGGTATATTAACTGACTGATTAATCTTTTTGTTGCCAGCTGTTATTTGTTTATGTCAGCAGGTTGCAAAGTCATTGAATTACTTTGTGAATCTATAAGTAGGATTGTTCGATTTGACGAACTTACAAATGCAGCGACGAAATTCAACATTTCGCTAGAATGTATTCCAATATTCCAGAGTGCAGGAAATGTATGGCGAAATGTAAAGTATTTGAGCTGGAATGCAGACACTAGCCGAAATACAGAATTTGGGTGCCGTGAAAACGTACTAAAGGGGGATTTTTTAAAAGCTATAGGAAAGTTTTTCAAAAAAAAAAAAAACACATAAAATTCAGAAAAATGCATGAAATCTTTATTTGAATCGATAGTACGGTCCATTCAATTTAATGTTTGAAGATTATTTCATGCAAATGTTGACCTTGACTGCGCCTCAAATGGTCCATCCGCTTAGTCCAATTTTGGCATACTCTTTCAAACATTTCGGCCGGCATCTCACGAATAAATGCTTCAATGTTGTCTTCCAATGCGTCATTTGAAGCGGGCTTGTCTGTATAGACATGAGCTTTAACATAGCCCCACAAAAAATAGTCTAAAGGCGTTAAATCGCACGATCTAGGCGGCCAATTGACCGGTCCTGAACGTGAAATAAAATGTTCACCGAACTCGCCTCTCAATAAGTCCATTCTTGCTCGTGCTGTGTGGCATGTGGCACCGTCTTGTTATGCAAGTCAAGCTCTTGCATTTTGGGCAAAAAAAAGTTGGATATCATCTCACGGTAGCGCTCACCACTCACAGTTACGTTACGATTTGCATCATCTTTGAAGAAGTACGGTCCAATGATGCCACCAGCCCATAAACTGCACCAAACTGTGATTTTTTCTGGATGCATAGGTAGCACATGCAATGCTTCTGGCTGATATTCACTCCAAGATCGACAATTCTGCTTATTTACGTACCCATTGAGCCAAAAATGAGCTTCGTCTAAACTGACCATAAAATGGAAGAAGCGCGCGATGAACTTTCTTAACAGAGCGCGCATTTGATAGTAAAATTCAATAATTTGCAAGCGTTGTTCGTTTTTTAAGACGATTCATGGTTAAACTGAAGATGTTTGCCAGTGAAACAAAACACGAAACGTGCGTCAGCTGTTTAAACCAGTGTTGCCAAAAAGATAATAGCTAAAAAATCACCCTTTATAAGACTCTGCCGTATGTCTCCTAACAGTGTGCTGGGTTCCTGGACATAGAGATATTCCAGGAATCAATGAAGCAGTCGATCTGGTCAGATATGGAACAATAATCATTGGACAAAAGGTTGGAAACATGTGGGTACCCCTAGAAACTCAAAAACCAAAATCACAGAGGTAGCTATCGGCAATGCCAGTGGAAGATGGAATAATCCTAACACACAATTAATGGCCAAACATGAAGTGACAAAGAACCACGGCCATCCTCGGTCTAGGTAGTGTGTAAGACCAGAATAAACATACAATGACTTCTGTCGCAGATGCATGGATGAGGAAGAGGAAAACCCCTCACGTCTACACTGGCCTCCATTAGGAAAGAAATCCTGGGAGAATACTATTTAAATTAAATAGCGGATATATCTGAAAAGGATACCACATCAAACTGGGCGTTCGTCCCGAAAGCAAAATAGTTCCAAGAGGAACAGATTGTAACCGGCTCGACACAATGGACCCCTTAGTTTAAATGAATTCATGATGGAAGTCCCATTACCTTACTAGACGCCTTAATACCGCCCGACAGAGTGCCGAGTATGACATGCGTGTGTATCTGCGGAGCTATAAGGACAACCTCCTCCGAAGCTCTAAATATGCTCCTCGGTGGTAGGTTGCACCAATAGAACTAGTTGATCGACGATAAGCGATCGGTTAACCTAATAAGCTTAGAACTCTCATAGGGTAGGGAAGGGGGCTGCTAGTGAATCAGGTCAAGTTGACGGTAACAATCGAATACTTCCGAAACCGACACAAGCCTCGGATACGGATGATCCTACTGTTGACGACAATCGAAAACGATATAAGCACAATGATTGTCGGTTCTGCACGTGCAATGTGAGTTCTCTTAACAGAGCACGTGCTGCCGATGAACGAATGAAGTCCATAAGGCAGACATAATCATCCAGGAGACGCCATGGGATGTGCCGGCAAAAAAAAGCAAGAAAAACTGCGACATCTATTACGGCGATTGCTACAAGGAGCCAAGGCACCGCTTGCTCGGATGCGGGTAGGGTACATGCACCAGCTATTCTGTAAAATATGGTCGGAGGAAAGCATGCCCGGCGAGTGGAGTGACAGTATCATCACACACATACTGACATTCAGGGTGGATCGGGCAAAGGCTAACTATCGAGACATCAAGACTTCTTAACCTCCCTTATAAGATCTTCTCTGCCGTTCTGTGTGAGCACCTGAAACCATTCGTCAATACCCGGATAGATCCTTATCAGTGCGGTTTCAGGTTGGGGAAATCCCACCATCGACCAAATCTTCAATCTGGAAAAGGGATGCAGATCTATACCCACCACTTATTCGGCGTTTTCAAGTGTTCATAGAGACGAGCTGTACACCATTGACGTGATTAGTCGAACTAGCCGTCAATGAAGCATTTGCTGACATTGAAACGGAGGCGGCCTCAAAATCTTAAGCGGTGAACGAGGGCAAAACGAAGTACAAGCTGTCACAGAGGAAGGACGCACAACATCGACGACTCGTCCAGAATGTCACCATAGGCAGCTATAACTTCGAGGTAGTGAAGGACCTCGTCTACCTCGGTTCCCAAGTAGACAGATCGATCAACTCCAGTACCGAGATTAAACGCAGGATAAGTCTTGCCAATCGCTGTTTCTGTGGGCTCATCAGGTAAGTGAGGACTACCTCAAGAGGCCTCTCTCTTCATCCCTTATCACCATGGACTAAGATGGTCTAAATGTGCTGCTGAATTCATTAGCAGCCCCCTTCCCTAACATCATCACTGTCCTGCTCTATGGCGCGAGGGCCTGGACAATCTCAAAAGCAGATTAAGAAGCCCTCGGTCCTTTCGAGAGAAAAGTTCTGTATTCAATCTTTGGTCCTGTTGAGTTTATGGTTCTTGGGGAAGAAGATTCGACATGAGCCTAGCCAGGCATCTGTGCATTCAACGCCTAAGATGGGTGTGCCATGTAGAGTGCATGGACAACACTGCTCCAGACCGAGTGTTGTCTTCGACTCTGAACAAGTGGGACAACGTAATAGAGGGCGCCCACGGAGCCGATGGCGCACACAAGTAAACTAACATCTTCCCTCAGCACCATGGGCTAAGATGGTCTAAGTGTGCTGCTGAATTCACTAGCAGCCCCCTTCCCTAACATCATCACTGTCCTGCTCTATGGCGCGAGGGCCTGGGCAGTCTCAAAAGCAGATTAAGAAGCCCTCGGTCCTTTCGAGAGAAAAGTTCTGTATTCAATCTTTGGTCCTGTTTGAGTTGATGGTTCTTGGGGAAGAAGATTCGACATGAGCCTAGCCAGGCATCTGTGCATTCAATGCCTAAGATGGGTGTGCCATGTGCAGTGCATGGACAACACTGCTCCAGACCGAGTGTTGTCTTCGACTCTGAACAAGTGGGACAACGTAATAGAGGGCGCCCACGGAGCCGATGGCGCACACAAGTAAACTAACATCTTCCCTCAGCACCATGGGCTAAGATGGTCTAAGTGTGCTGCTGAATTCACTAGCAGCCCCCTTCCCTAACATCATCACTGTCCTGCTCTATGGCGCGAGGGCCTGGGCAGTCTCAAAAGCAGATTAAGAAGCCCTCGGTCCTTTCGAGAGAAAAGTTCTGTATTCAATCTTTGGTCCTGTTTGAGTTGATGGTTCTTGGGGAAGAAGATTCGATATGAGCCTAGCCAGGCATCTGTGCATTCAATGCCTAAGATGGGTGTGCCATGTGCAGTGCATGGAC
Source organism: Eristalis tenax (assembly GCA_905231855.2). Taxonomy (NCBI): domain Eukaryota; kingdom Metazoa; phylum Arthropoda; class Insecta; order Diptera; family Syrphidae; genus Eristalis; species Eristalis tenax. Next base: position 64,274,196 of record HG993126.1, on the reverse strand, counting down.
AACACTGCTCCAGACCGAGTGTTGTCTTCGACTCCGAACAAGTGGGACAACGTAATAGAGGGCGCCCAAGGAGCCGATGGCGCACACAAGTTGAGAGGGACCTCAGCCAACGGCAAGAGAATCTTATTGGTTGTGGCCCAGATGAACCCAGGACTGTAGCGCCATTAGAAAAAGAAGAAGAAGAAGTGTCGAGTCTAATATCATGAATATATATATATAAATATCATGAGCATCTGGGCTTAAGAAATATTTATAAGCCCTTGCATTGGTAACCATCTACTCAGGCAACTTCCGCCCGACAGGCAAATGTGAAAAACTTATCCGAGACGATGGCGGTTATTTTCATTTGAATTGTTAAATAACGAATTACGAGGATAAGTGGCTTCGCTAAAGTCGGTGGAGAGCAATTTAATTATAAGCGAAAGCATCGACTTCACCATTTCAATGAAAATTCCATTGAGTAATTCGCTTATTTTTAATTTAAGGCGTTGCGTTGCATTTATTTTATCTGATGTAAACTAATTTTATTGAAAATTGAAATACGTACGCCCGTCAGTGGTTGTGCACTTCAGCCAATGAGCAAAATGTACGCACGAGTTTTATTCCAATTACCTTTCGGACTGCTTTATGCCAGCCGTATCGAATTGCTCTTTTCACTTGAGTACTCTGGGCTATAAAGGAAATGCGTATTCACACATGTATTCACTGCGAAATTATTTCGAAAGCAAATTGCGGTTAACCAGAACACAGCTGCGCTTATACACGGAGTCTGGGGTTTTTGCAAAAAAAAAAGAACAAAACAAACCTCTGTGGCAAGGGTAGGAGAACTCGTTTGCTTTTTTGTAATGAGAAGAATTTCCCGCAATGAGAATTCTCCTTAACTACCTTCACAAAAGGAACATGGTTCAACTCACATCAGGCACACGTTTAACAACTGTGATATTATTTCAATTTGTTCGATATGCGTTCCGTAAGTTTGTGAGGACGAAAGTTGGCTCTGAAATTATGGGGTTATCCAAGAAGTGGAGTAATTTCAAAACGGTCTAGTATAAAATAGTTTCATCCATCCAACCATGTTCTGCCGTTCATCTCTATTCTCAGACAGTCAAGCAGCATTAAGGCACTCTCGTCCAATCTAAATGGACTGGCTGGGTCCTTGCACACAGAGGGACTGCAGGCAGCGAATCCGCAGATGAGATCGCGAGAGCTAGCTTAGTTCTGCCCATCATCTCTATTCTAAGGCGGTCAAGCAGCACTATTGCGCTTTGCAATCTGGCTGGGTCCCTGCACACAGAGGGACTGCAGGCAGCGAATCCGCAGAGGAGATCGCGAGAGCTAGCTTAGTTCTGCCCATCATCTCTATTCTAAGGCGGTCAAGCAGCACTATTGCGCTTTGCAATCTGGCTGGGTCCCTGCACACAGAGGGACTGCAGGCAGCGAATCCGCAGAGGAGATCGCGAGAGCTAGCTTAGTTCTGCCCATCATCTCTATTCTAAGGCGGTCAAGCAGCACTAAAGGCACTCTCGTGCAATCTAATGGACTCCAAAACAGTCAAGTGCTGATATGACGCTTTGCAATCGCTTGAAAAACACAACAAAGTGAAGCTCGGCTGGGAAGCCGCAGATGAGCTCGCTAGAGCTGGCTCGGAATCTGCGTTCATCGGTTCTGAACCGTACTGCAATGTCTATTGGACATCAACTTCAACTCTGATTAACGATTGGGAAAATAAACTCTGCCTAGACCAGTGGACATATAGTCAAGGTCCAAGAGTTTAATCAGGCCTTATTTATATAAGGAAAATCTCCATCTTTATAAAGAGAGCTTAAGATTGCTAACAAACTTTCTTATCAGCTGATAATCCGGTCGGCATGCTTTCTACAGATGATCTGGTGCATGCTCCCTACCAGAACATCGCCACCGGCCCTGAAGAGCTCTGATGGTAAGCCATCTGAGCCTGCGACTTTGTTATTCTTCAGGCTTTGAATGGATGTGCCGACTTCTTCAAGGTGGGAGGACTACTTCATGGGATTTCTTGATTCCCTATCACTCTCAGGGCACCTAAGCAGCTGTTGGTAGTGTTGCGTAAACACATCCACTATTCCCTGTGTGTCAGAAATAAGGTTTCGAAGAGCCTCGTAAGCCTAAGCCAGCAGCATTTTCTGTCTATCCCTAGACTCTTTTTGATATCCTTGAGCTGAGAGGTTGCGAGAGACCATTTCTTCAAGCGTAGAAGCTTCTTCTCCTCCCGTCTTCTAGTCCGGTACTCCCCTTGCGATGCTCTTGTTTTCCGTTGCAACGCCCTTGGTATGCCTCGTCAGTTGCACGTTTCTTCTGCTCACACTCGGTATCATACCACGGGTTTCTTGTTGGGGGTGGTCGGTAGCCTGAAGTAGTTTCCGCTACCTCTTTGATGGCCGAGCGGCAATGCAAGCCCATCTCGTTGGCGTTGGGTATTCGACGTAGGCCCACTGGAGAGTCTCTCACGTAATTGCTCTTCGTAGGCTTTGGCAATCTCTGGTGTGCTCAGGCATCTAATGTCAAATCTACTCTTTGTTGGCTGGTGCAGCTTTCTGACATTGGAGAGGCAAGGTCTGAATCTTGCTGATACGAGGAGATGGCCAGAGTAGGATATTTGACGCATGCCTTGAGTTGCCCCGTGTTGTCGCTGTGTAATCGTATATCCGAGGCAGTTTTGCTCTCTCGTAACATTGTGCGTTTTAATGAGGGCGGGTTGTTAGTCCTCCGCACAGGCATTATTAACCGGAAATAAGCGAAATACTTTTGTTATCTGTATTATGCAGTTCTTCCACAGTCGGCATCATTCCGCACAAAGTCACGCCCATCAATTACAGCTTCGAGGCGAAGTCCTTACATCACTAACCTGTCAAGGAGGCTGGGGATCAACAATTTAATTTCCTGCATCGGTGCCAGAAGTCACTTGTTGATGTATAAAACGTTTCTCAAAAGAAAAAACAAATCAAATTCTTCTTGAATTTCCCCCACTTCAGCATACTCTGCGAGTGCGTAGCGTATCAATCCGTGTCCAATCGAGTCGTAGTCCTTCAATATCAAAATTCGTCGCGAAGATAGTTGAGTGTTAACAGTTGAACTATGGGGCATGAATGAGCTCCAATGCCTCAATGGCCGTTACATAAAACAATCTAAATATAATCCCCATCTCCATGGCATTTCAAATAGAAATGGCAGATTCTGCAGATTTCATTGAGTTAATTTAACCGCATCACACGCGCGAATGCCATCCTGACCTTTATGATGGCTAAATTTAAACGTCGAAACATCAGCAAAAATAACCAGATACGCGTGACCTCAGGCACCCAATATCAGCGCGGACAACAAATAAAAATGATTTGATATCGCAAATATAAAAGCTGGCCGTAGGCCCCTCCCGCTCGTTGACTCTCAAAGACTAACAACATCAAAGATGTGTACGCGTCTACGAAGAGGACATTTAAACGCCCATGCTTCACTTACAGTCAAGTTATGAACAACAAAGAATCCACTTTATGAGATGTGCTCAAACTTCTGCAGACTTTTTTAAGGAAAGTGATGCAGATAAAAAAAAAAAGAGGAGAAAGTAGAGTTATGGCTTCGTGTCTGCGATCCCAAGAGTTGAAGGACCACGTAATGGCGTCTTTGGCGAATAATCAACATTTCTTCACTTTAAATTTGTTCATTTATGAAATCGAACATTGGAAGTCGAAATGATTGCTCTAAAAAGAAATCCATTGGAGGGCGAAGCATCGTAAATAACCGGCATCAATCGCAACACACAAACGAAAATCATAAAAAACACAAGGGAAAGAGAAAAAATAAATATTAAATAAAAAATCGCGTAGGTGACATGAATGAGTCTGCCGAATACACAGTCCCATAAAATGTCTAGCCACAGAGTCCGAAAAAATTTCGGATAAATTAATTACCCGGAATGCTGAACGACGGCGATGACATCTATTCGAAAACCACAAAACCGGCGGGAAGTCAAACTCCACCAGTGGAGCATGCACAAGCCCACATGTGGGAAGTTGCTTCAAATTCCGAATAATTACAAAATTTCCCACAATTTCTTAACAATTCACTGCAGCAACTGTTGCGGTCTGGTGTGTGCTTAGAGTTCAGCTTTTTTAGCGGTCGCCGTTGCCCACACGGAGCATTCCTACAGCACGGATATCTGCATACGTACGATCAAAATGTAAATGTCATTGTTGAGCTCATGTCCGAAATGCTAACCTAACCATTTGGCTCAAAATATCTCCTTGACGTGGGGACACTCGCAGGCGTAGGCAGGGTTATGTGCATGTAGCAACAATAAACGAGTTTCCGAGTAGTTGTCACAATCAACGGAAGGGCCAATAACAAAAGTTAATACATGGCAACTCTATATGGTCGAAACTAGGATGTTACAGCGATTAATGGCAGATTCTTGTTTACTCTCGTAGGACAGCCAACACCGGACTGGAGCGTTGTAAACTGATACAATGTGTGTCAGGACAAGAGAAGGGGTGATTAGGGCGCTCAAAAATGTTCGAAAACCAGATGAAATACGCTCATAGATGTTCTGTTCGTACCTAAGCACATATCGTTTGAGAAGGGCCAGTTGTTCAAAGTGTGATAATACGAGGACATACAATCCCCATTGAAGTTGTGTCTCTATCACTGAAGCTGGAGACGGGTGCTTCAGCTGACATCGTCACTTTGGGGGTTTAATTAAAATTGTGCACATCCTCTTGAAATCCCTTTTGGATGGAGGTTCAAATTTCCGTACGTAGATACGTGATGTATTTATGGTTTTAATTGAAAACAAAAATTAAAACTTCGGTATTGAGCGGTCCCGTGGGATATTTTACCCTGCGACCGATGCTCTGTGTCAAAAGCTCGAGGAGTCATATTTTGAGAGCAGTTGACCAACAACATAAGTGGCGCCTGTTTTGTACGGCTACCTTTTAGTACATCAGCTCTGATGAGTGTTCGAGACTCGTGAACTGTGCCTTTGTCTCTGAGCAACATTCATGCCATCGTTAAAACTTTTATGCAAGGCTTCGCTGGCATTGCCAGACCCAAGTTCTGATGAATAGGTCCAATATGTGCAATATGTGCAGTCCCGAAAGTTGGCCCAAAGTGGTTGGACTGTTACCGCAGATCAAGGACTCGCCGTAGGTCCAGAGAAAATAATCAAGTGGCCAATTGCTGTACGCTAGCCGTGAGATGACCCTGTCGCCACATTTCTCAGTCACAACTTCGAGCGTTGCTCGCATTAGATGGAGCGCCGCGCCGTCTTGTTCGAACCACAGTAACATCGCCACCGACTCAAAAATAGGCCCTCTACGAGTAGATGAGTTTGAATCTCTGACCAACATTTTAGACAAAAGACAGACAAAAGACCAAAAATCCAGCAGGAAAATAAGCCGGGTTGGTTGGCGATGCCGAAGTCAGCTGATCGGCGCTGAATCGGTATTTCTGAAACTGACGGCTGAGTTTTCTTCATGTCCATCTGTTTGGAGGCTTAAGGTCCATTAAGCCCATATGTACAGACGACTCTTGATAGTTCGACTGTCGAAGGTCCCTTGACCGTATAAAAAATTCGAATTAACGAGAGTTCGAAGTGACAAAAAATGGCCGAGTTGAAGCGGGGGACGAAGTCGAAAACGAGGAAAAAAAAGCTACTGATTTCGAATCACAGCGTGTTCACTGGAAGCCCCACTGAGCATTCACGTCGAATTAAGGAGCGTACCAAAGTGCATAGGTTTTGTTCGATTTATCAAGGTTTTTTTTCAAGGGACCTAACAATGAGTTCGAATTTTCGAGAAATTCGAATTATCGAGTTTCGAATTATCAAGAGTCGACTGCATTTTGAAAAAAATATGAAAAAAATTCTCCAATTTACGGAAACTAGGCGCCGAGATCATGACTGTCCCTGTTTAGAAAGGGCAAACATTCGGCCATAATTTGTGAGCTACATGAACTATTCTGTTTAAATTGTAGTACTTACTAGCTTTCAAGTTTGATAAAATGCACCCATCCACCTTGAACGGGCGTCCTAGAAAGCGTAGGTATTTATTCGTCTCGCATCACCGAGGAAAGAGTGTTTCTTCTCGTACATGTGTGCGTCTAAGGTTACAAATCATTTGCTAGAGCCGGTTAAAAATATCAAATTGATTTACATTCACCCATGTACCTTCAACGCATGTAGGTGGCTTTCGGTTTATTGTCGTCCCCGTGATGCGTCTGATGTGATTTCAAATTCCGCCATGATATCACATTATTGAGGTCATGCCCTCCACGACACGAAAATCTGGCATCCAGGTGAATAAACGCCAACAACAAATTCCAGGCAATTGCTTATGTAGGTACAAAAAATGAATGTCGTCGAATAAAGTGCCCCACTTCCAACAGAATACAGAATTGGATGCACTGAACTATTGACAAAGCACTCCAGTGGCTGTGTGTGCGTTTATTCGACTGTGAAATTTCTAATTGGTAAAAACTTTCTCGGTCCCCTATGTGTCACACGTGCGAAAGCCACACAACCGCGTACGTACATACACGCCATCCAAAGAAGGACGGTCACAATTGCGCACACACTGCCATATTTCATATGAGTAACGGTTGAGTGGAATTTTCGATTCTTCTGTTCTTCCTGTTCGGGTTGTCCTTTTGCCTTTTGTCGGAGTCACAACATCCGTCTCCTGCCGCCACGGGTGGCCGTGTTGATGTTAGTGTTCGGCTCGTACCATCATCTCTGTCCAATGCACGATCTAATTTTGTACATCCTGTCGTGTAGGTTGCCGAGTCAGTTGGTAGGATGCGAGCATTATTGTATCCCTCCGGCCTTGATGCGCCCGTGGTCTTTCAACTATTCGTTTGTTCAAGTGTAATCGCATTAGTCCGTTGGACGACGAATAGCATGAGTTAATGAAGATTTTTTTCCCTCTGTGCACAGTCGCAAATCATTCATTTTTGTATTTTTTTTTCTTCTTTTCCTTTTGGTTCCCATGGATTTGTTTATCCTGGGTTCTGCTTTTGGGGACGAGTGCATTTTCACATTTCCGCTTTTCATTTCAGTAAATTGACCTAATTCAGCAATTACTGTGGCATGTGCATGCAGAGCTCCGCTCCACTCAATGGAATGCAATATTGACCAGGAGACAAATTGCTGCTTTTGATAGATACGATTGAGTGTGTATCATACGGGTAAACTGTCGGTTCCTGGAACTTGTCGGTGGGGTAAAAGTTCACTCGTCGAACCCAGAGGGAGACAGAGAGAGTCCTTTTGAAAACGCTTGAGATGGAAATTTGTGAATTGACGGCAACTAGATGAATGTTTGTGGTATTCGCGGTACTAGTGGCTTGGACGTTGGACGTTGGACGGAGCTTTTCGTTTTGTTTTTTGAAAAAGTTCCTTTCTGACCAACCATTCCTACGCCAGGGAGGAGACACCTGATTTGGACAGCTAGAGTGAAGAGGGAAGTTGCGGAATATGAAAGAGAGAGAAAGCACAACTCCCCCTCTATTGAAATGTGGCAGGGAGCAAGTCTGGTTTCAATTAACGTCCGCCCGGTCAGCATTTAGTCAATATGTCGAGTTCGTAAATCAAAATAGCAATTTTCTATGAACTAATTTATCAAGCTTAGCACATGCATGCATACGTACATTTGTACGTACTCTGGATATACTCATGTGTGTGTGAACAATTCGTGGAAATGAAACTTTGTTCGTTCGGTTGTTTGTCTACAGAAGGCGATGACATTTCAGTTCGATGTCGTTTTCTTCTTCTTTTGATATAATCCTTTGTCGTTGGTTTTTTATGTTCCTTAATTAATTGAGATAGAGATGTAGTATGCCGCAGCTATGGTTTTCTTGAAAAGGCTGCTCAAAAAAGCTACACGGAAGTGATAGTCTGCACCGACTACAGCATTGGCTGTACCAACAAACTTCACTCTCTCCCTCCGGGGGATGTAGTCGGAAAAGAGGTGGGAGCCACGCCATTTCTGAAACACAGTGAATATCGAATATTTGACCACCCGCATGAGGAACAAAAAAAAAAAAGATAGAAATCAATTTATGCACATTCCAGGTTTAATCTTGGGTCTCAATTCACACAAGCTCGCAATCAAAACTAGCGCCAAACTAGTATGAAATGACGTTAATTATCTGGGTGGCGCGACAGTCCGAGTTCCTGGGACTGGCTTCTACATCAACCGATCGTGCTGTGATATTATATAAGTCACAAAGTATGTGGTTAGCATTTCTCATGCGAATTCCGAGTGGCGAAGCTTGAGAGGCCTTTGTACTCTTTGGGAATTACCAGAAATGTGAGAATAATTAATCTTGGTAAATTTTGAGATTACACCTTGCCCCCAGTGTAGCAGTCGTTGCTCTAGCCCACTGCACAGCGCCAAACTAGCCGCACTGAATATCGGTCTAATCAGGCATTACATATTGCTCTTACGTATTTTGTGTGGTGTGCAGACGTACCACTCAACTGATGCACTGTAGTACCTCGTTAAGCTGGATCTGATGTATGCATTCTAGGTGTTATTTCTCTGATCATGCGCATCAGATCTGACTAGATGTCTGCCCTTCGAACACTGAGTATTTCTTGGTATTTCACAGGCGAAGGAGCCGATGAAATCGATAGACGTGACTAGGACTCTTCACATTTTCCAAATGAAGACCTTTAATCCACGTCTCTTGCTTCTCACGATGCTTCTCAAACAAATCGTAGATGCTCTGTAGCCACCACGAGCAGCCACCATTGCTGTAACCACATTTATATCCGCTAAATCCATTCACTCGCCATACAAAAAAAAAAAAACGAAAACACGCGACACTAAGTGGCGCAACAAAAGAACACGCGATACTGCATTTGTGTCGTACGATTGTGTCGAACTGGAGGAATGCATCACACGCGGTCTTTCGATTCACCATCCAATGGAACGAAGGAAGAAACATGTATGCATGTAGTATACTCAGATTCCGTGTCCCCACGTGCTGTCAGCCTCGCTGTATCGAATCGAGTGTCGTTGTCGAGGACAACCGTGCAATTCGGTGATTTCTCTGCTTAATGACAAAAATACAGTAAAAGCTCGTTAATTCGGAATGGTTGAGGGGAAGGTGAGTCCCAATAAATGCATTTTCCGAATTAATGAGAGTTTTTTTGCATATGCCCAAGAACTTAAAACAAACAATTATTTGATTAATAACACAAAAGCCTTCTAAATGTGCATTGCCGGGGCCACCTCAACAGACATTTTAATGATTTTATCCGGCTTCCACGTATTCGAGATCATTTAATTTAATTTTTACATAACAAAAGCCGACTGTCATTTATTCGAAAAATCTCTATTACTACACGTGTTCTACGTTCTATTGATAAATTGAAAAACACGCGTGATGGATTTTTAACTACGGCATTTTATTAATTTATTCGTTGACATATGTGGCTGCCGTGGCGTTGTGAGTAGGTGAGTCGACCCCTACGCACTTGAGCCTACGCAGCCTAGGTTCGATTCCCGGTACGAGAAAAATATTTTTCACGGCCCCACCTTTTTCGAGATGTCTAGAAACTGTCTAGAAAAGGCTCCTCAAATCGGCCGTGTGGATTCGGCATAAAACTGTGGGTCCTTTTGTGGAGGAGCTCGAGTGTTGACAGATTATATAACAACTGCAGGGGAAGTCTACACTGACGGGTCCAAATCGGAATAAGGCACGGAATCAGGCATTTATGCCAATCTGACAGAGATCTCTGAGGCAATCCGGCTACCGAACTACTGCAGTGTATTCCAAGCGGAAGTAACAGCTGTTCAAAAGACAGTCATCCAACTATCAATGAGCCCAATAGGCGGTAGATCTATTGTCAGTCAGGCAGCCGTAAAAGCTCTGGACACAACATAAATAAACAAGATGGTAAAAATCTTACCCTACGCTGGGTCGCCGGGCACAAGGGTATTCCGGGCATCCGGAAAGAGCTGATGAACTAGCAAGAAAGAGACCAGTGGCACCAGACCAGGATTGATGACGATTGCGAAAAACCGTACAAACCTTGTGGTTTGATGGTGAGCTTGATACTTGCAGATTATCAAAAGCGATCTGGCCTACGCTAAATCAAGAAAGGACTGATTACGCCCTAAATTTAAACAGGAAGGATTGTTCTGTTGACTGGCCACTGCCTCATAGGCAACCATGGTAGAAGACTTGGACCACCTTATAATGACTGCTGCAGAAGCTGCGTGGATGAAAAAGAAGAGGAAACTGTACTACCTCGGAACATGCCCTGCACTTGCGGAAACAAGAAAAATAGATAGGATCTGAGTGACATCGATCCAAGAGATATTCTACAATTTCTTAAAGCCACTAAATGGCTATAAAATGCAAGCAAAATGGTCACAAGATATCATATATGACCAGCAAATCCCAAGAGGGAGTCACTACTAGGTCAAAGTGTAAATTGAATTGTGGACACTAAACCGAACGTGACGCCTCAATGGACCAGGTGGTCTAAGTGAGCATGATTTCCTTATAACCTTGCAGTCATCCTACCTACCTTCCACTCGTGAGGGAACAATAGCACGCACAACACGAGTGGTTGCTGAGACGGTAGGTTCTGGCCCTCTACGGGCTGTAGCGCCACTCATATTATTATTATTATTCGTTTACATATAGAGTACATTAACGATTATCGCCACAAATAGAAACTGGTAGATCTCAAGAAAAGGAAGTGGAAAGCTTACTTGTTCCTAAAATGGATCACAGAGAAATTTCTCGAAAACTTGGGTTTTCGTTGGGATGCATATAGTCTCTAGTAGCTGCGATATCTGCGTCAATAATGATGCAAAATTAAATTTAGTTGTTGCGAGGATCGAGGAGTTGAGTGAAATTCTATGTTTTTGTTGACAACTTATGGAACTTGCACCTCAGATTCTGAGCGTAGATTCTGTCTGAGTGGCACGTACAAACGTAGTGTTGCACTACACCAAATTCACGTGGTCACGTGAAATAAACACGTCAAATGAAAATTCCGGCACTTTAAATATATTGAAAGGAATGCGTTTTGTGCATCCTTCCCAAAGTAAAACTCGTTAATTCGGAACGCTTGGGAGAAAGGTCAGTCCGAATCAACGAATTTTCTGAATATATAATTTAATACAAATTTCTCATTTATTCGGAAAAGGCTCTTTAATTCGGAAATTTTTTTTCTGAATAAACTAAACTTGTTCTTCTTTTTCTTCAGAAAAAAAGCCCGATTTTAATTTATATCAAATGCCACAGTGATGAACGAGAGCATTCAGGACATGTACAACAAAACTACAACAAACTCAATGTGTTCTTCAGCAGTTAATCATTTTGCGTTTCGTTTGCGTCTGCTTGAACCTATGGCAATTAGTATCGTAACCTTTTAAGGACCAAAACATCCGTGTGTTCCACTTTATTGTTGGTTGCCCATTCAAGTGCATTCTCAAATAGTTGGACAGCATCTCTAGAAGGCAATGAACAAATCAGATGATCTACCTCCGGCTATGGTTCGCCTTCGCCTACGTTTTGTCATCTTCAAAATCTGACGTTTAAATCGACTGCCGCAGAAATGATGTATGATAGAGACGCCCAACTCTTACCTCTCCTGCCCCTTAAAATTTTTGACAACCATTTTTAATAAAGCCGAATTGACCAATCAGAGAACGGCATTTACGTTATTTCGTGAATAACTGTCAAAAATTCATGAATAACCGTCAAAATGTTCATGATTATCCGTCAAATTCGTCGATGGACTAGGGGTCAATCAGCTGTGAAGTTGGGTATCTCTATCATACTGCATTTCTGGACTGCCGTATGTACTACTCTTGGTTTATAACTTATTCCGTGGCCACAGAGTTAGCATTCCATGTTTGATTGTTACGATGAATTCTGAGAGGGATTCCATCTTCAGATCGTCTTTCGAGTCATCTTCAAACGAAAGGTCGTTTTTCCAGCAGATCGCAATGGCTGCTGCTTCTAATTTGTCCCATGCTGCTGCCAAATTGATACTAATTTAGGACCTTCACAAATGCTCTCCCATCCAATATAAAATGGAATTGAAACTTAGCTCGGTCATCCAACGTGGACACATTTTTAAAGAAACGAGGTTTTTGTGCTTTTCGTAAAGAAGTGTTTTTTCTTCACGGCCTGTGGCATTAGCACATGCTAATAATGGGATCCTTTGTTCTTCCTTGAGCGGTTTTTTCGCTGGATGCTACTAATGAGTTTTAGAAGTGTTTTTGCAGGCTAAAACGTTCAAAGAATGTGCAAAAGACTTAGCAAGACTTTCCTTGTTCGGTATTTAGAATAGACCGTATAAAGTATTGTGTGTTCACTATATCGAGCCCCTACTGTAAATGGTGTTTTCCTTAATTTTTTTTATTTCATCAAAACTAAATTCAATAAAAAAGGTAAAATAAAATCAGGAATTAAAAAAAGACAATTTCGAACAAGCGCTCCAAAGTTTTGTTATCTGTGTGGGTTATCACATACCCCACTGTGTAGGTGGAAGGTTCAGGCATCCCAAAATGGGGCTTGTTTTTATGGCTTGTAAGCATCTACCCCAAATATCCCATAAATCGACGATGGAATTAAGATGATTGGATAAATAATTATTTCACGGATCTTCTGAAATCGTGTAATTAGTACATGCGACGTACTATTTCACGTGTAATCGAATACCACCTATTTCGAGTAGGCTCTAGTTGATACCTGGATGGATACTCAACATCCATACCAATCCAATCCGAATTCAGTCCCAAGTTCATTAAAGTCCCACACATTTGTACACACGTATTATGAATACGAAAATAAGCAAATTCATATATCTTGTGAAAAAAAAATAATAATCCGTTCGCATCTAAATGAGAATAGGACTCGTCTGCAAGTTCATCAATAGTGTGAGATAAGTAAAAGCAAAGCTCATCGCCAGACGATACACTCAACATTGTGCTGAAATATTCACAAAGCCACATCCAAACACGCTCATACAAGCACCATCCAAATGCACATACATGCATATGAACGTATTGACGGAGAAACATCTCGTCTGTGAAGTCATGGGATGAACATAATGTTAATGAGAGACACTCCACACCAGCCATCAGTTGGCAGAAAAAAAAGGAACAACACACAAAAAAAAAAAAAAATCGATTCATTCTCTCAATGGATGTCATCTGCACGAGTTGTTCCTTTTATTATTTTAAACGCCAAGTTCTCGCTTGACATACCCCAACAACCTTCTCAACATTTGAATACAATCAGGACACCAGCTGACGTGTCAACCCGGCCCCCAAGCCTCTCCCCCCGCCCGCATCCTCAGCAAAGTACACAACAAAACAAATTGCAATCTCAGCTGTACGCAAATTTCACACAATAGACCAAAGGCAAGGTCTTCTCTTCCTCCTTTCGATACCAACAGCGACACGAACGGCAAAAAAAAAAAAAAAAGCAAGAAGAAACGAATCAGAACGACCCACTGGAAGAAGAGTCAAATAATGATAATTTAAATGTTTGCCTCACCCTATCGCACACAGAGCAGCACACCGAGACACAACGTAGTAACATTATGACAATAAAAGATTTTAATAAAACCGGCTACATCTCTAGAGAGCGAGAGAGGCGGCCACAGATAGACGGCGAGAGAGAGAGAGAAAGAGTGAGGAGCTACAGACACGGTATCTTTTATGACAGCGTCGTAAAATAAAATAAAAAGCAGAAAAAAAAAGAAAAAAAACTTTGCAATACTACCATCATCACCATAATGGCGCAACAATAAAATAGAGACGACACCGAATCCTTGAGCAAATAGGGGGGGTGGGGGTGAGGCAAATTCGGCATGGTGAGAAGTAGCAGTGCAAGGATAGCAAACTACAACAATACATGATGATTCAACCTGATGAAATCATCACTTTTTTCATTCACTTCCCCTGCATGGAAGGGAGACATATCTGCTCCACACGGAGGGGGAACTGGGAACCCTTTTTTACGGAGCATCTCTTCATCGTAGCGGGGAGTTCATCTCCTGACAGAAGCCGATAAAATATTTCATATAACGAAATAATGTTGAATCCTTTTTTCCGCCCCACTTTCCCCGTTTCGCAAATAAAGAGTAAAATCCTCTAACTGGAACAAACATCCTTTCGTCAAGGAACGAGCCACTATAGCACAAGACGACACCTTCCTTGCCTTCGATGTTGTTCGTTTCCTTAAGCGCTGTTGACGACGGTTCGTCGTTGCCACGGCTTTTCCCTTCCTCCCTCCGCCAACTCGTATGCTGACTCCATCCCCATGGGCCATGTATCCCTCGCATGCGCCCGCCTATCTGGTTTGGGCATCGCTATCATCGAGTTTATCATCATTTCCGCATTATGAATGTCATTTGGGACTTCGAGTGGGTAACGTTCCGGATGGTGGATGAGGTCAGAAATTTCACCTCGATCTTAACCTTTCATCTACAATATATGTGCACACACACGGTTGGTGTAGTCGATGAAGTATGAAGAATGGACGTCCCAGTGGCCTCATCACTGGGCAGATTTTTGTGCTCATTCATTTTGGATCCCAGATGGACATCGCCACAGTCATTGCCTTCACTTCCTTCCGCTCAGTGATGGACTTCAATAGACGAGTGAAATTTGAAGTTTTCTGCTGAAGTCCGCGTTACATCCGCTTGGGAGATCAGTGTTCGTATGAGTGGAACTTCATAATGTGCCTGATCACGCTGCGGAATGATGGAAAGTTTGCCCTCACATCTGTTGTCTGAATATGTAACAGCCTCCACGCTATTAGATAATGACGTACTGCGCGTTGGGGTGATTTGAAGTCTCATCCGGCAGCGTCATCGACTTTAACGACTTGCTCTCCGACTGCACAAATATTTATTGAATCGTCACAAGAAAATCACCAATTTATGGTGATTATCCTGTAATCCTGCCACTGTAAGCACTTACTACATTGAGTGAAGCCAGGGGAATCCGAACACAGAAACGGTGTGATGTGGTTTCTCTTCTTGGAGTTGGAGTCCTTGACACAAGTCTATATTTAATATAGATTAATAAAGAAGATGTAGATGTTTGATGGCACACTTTCCAAGCCTAGGCGAAATGTACAGTCGAAAGGGCAGTAGTTGCTAATCGACGCTAATCAGAGCTGGTCCAGTTCCACATGGGATTGCTTCGTCATCCATTTTATTATATTTAAGGAGCTGAATAGGTTCACATTTCTCAGCACCAAAAAGGACTGGTGCAATGAATCCATAGTCCAGAGACTGATCAGCTATAAAATGATATACGGATGGATCAAGCACTGAGGAAGGAACAGGGGCAGGAGTGTTTGGACCTACGAACCCATGGGCGAACGCACCACCATCTTTCAAGCAGAAGTCTTTGCCATAGACAGATGCGCTCTGTTAAATCTTGTCAGCAACTATACCAACTGCGACATAGCATAAATGTCGGACGGTCGTGCGGCTATTCTGGCACTAGACTCCTATATCAGCAAATCTGAGCTCGTGTGGGAATGTCTACAGAAACTGAGCAGGAGTAACAGAGTGAGACTCTGCTGGGTACCTGGACATACATGGATAGAATGACAATGAAATGGCCGACTCACTCGCAGGGAAAGGCGCATCGGACCCTTTTTTGTTGTCCTCCGAGAATAGTTCAGGGAACTAGAAAGAAGGAACCAGACAGATGCCTGGAACAACGCTTATGGCATGAAGCAGGCCAAGGAACTCTTGCGTCAACAAACCGGAAGAGGTTTGAGGCATATATCAGAATGAAAAAAAAAAACAATCTCCGTGTCCTAACAGGCTTCCTAACAGGACACTGTAGACTCAAGGAGCACCTAAGGAAACTAGGAGCATCGGAAGAAGGTCTCCGCATAGAATCTTTCGAAATCATATGAATCTTATGAAATCTTATGAAATTCCAGAATATATTCTGGGATTTTGTGAGGCACTTGCCCGTACAAGGCAAAGATATCTAGGCAAGCACCTAATATCAGACGACGAGTTGAATTCACTAGAACCCGCCCTCAGTCTCAGATTTCTAAAGGAAACTGGCTTACTGGCTTACTCTCGAATAAATCCCTTCCACCTTCGAGCAACAAGAGCATATAGCCCTTAAGACAACTCTGAAAAGAGCTGCGTGGGAGGGGAGCTCTTAAGATCTGTAGGTCGCGGTGTAATTTACCCCCAGCAGTAATAATAATGTCCACATATGGAATAGCCACAGAAAAAACAACACAAAACAATGTGTGACAATCCGTTTCGAAAAACCAAGCTCGAGGCACAGCGATGTCTTCGGGTGGGTCGATGGAAGACTTACAAACGGGTACATATACCGTCTAAAAGGAATTGGGACTAAAGGCCGAATTACATAGGCGCATTCGCGCGGTCGTGCTTTAATAGGCGTTGGTCAGCGTTTTAGAGAGTTTACGAGAATGTCATATCAAAGCGAGGCTCCCTCAATTTTTCAAATCACAATAGAACGCGCGCAAAACATTCTGAAATTCTTTACAAGAAAAAAATAAAAATAATACTACATATTAAATCCCAACAAATAAAGGAAATTGTCTCACAACTGTCAAAAGCCCGAGTTTGTAGAAGTAGTTGTAGCTAGACATTTATGCGCATATCACAATGTCGCGTTCGACCGGTCGTGCTCTGACAGTTTAAGTAGAATACACGTAAATCCATTAAACAAGTCACAATGCAGCGGTCGCGCTTTTATATTTCACAGACGGGAATATCGGAAGCGCGAGCACAGAGGTTTATTTACTTGTGATTTTTCACTTTTGGCATGACTGAGCCAACTATTTGTGAACGTAATTCATTTTTTGTAGAGATTTTATGTGAAATAATTGCATTTTTTCTGGTAAAATGGATTGGACGGTGATTTGGAAAAGTGAGGGAGCCTCGCTTTGATATGACACTCTCGTGAACTCTATAAAGCGCGTACCGATGCCTATCAACGCACGAACGCGCGAACTCGACATTGTGATTTGGCGTTTATACTTGCGCTTACGATATTGCGGTCTGTGGAATATCAAAGCGCGACTGCTGCAATGTGTCTTGTTTAGCGAATTTACGTGTACTCTACTTAAAAGTTCGGAGCCCGGGTGTAAATGGGTATAGACTGTGGTTAAACTGCTTTGGTGCAAACGCATTTGTTACATCACCTATATGATGGTCAGGTTGCACAATTCAATGAAAATAATCTCTATGACCATACTGAGTGAAACTCAATCGATGAGGCTCCTCTAATCAGAGGCCAGCGAATCGACTTAAGCGAAGAAGACTGACGATATACTGTGCTCTAGTTCGACATCCTTCGAGTCACAACCAAGCTCGATACAGGTACCTGGAAGGTAGGGTGAAGGCTCCACTTAGATCTGCTGGTCCATTGTATTTACCCATTTACTCTTTGGACTATGATGTGTTTCTGCTCGAGATTGATTTGTTATTTGAGATTTCTTCTGACCTCTTTCAAAGCTATATGGTGGCTTTGAGATGAGCAGAAGGTCCTCTAGATCTATATTATTCAGATTTTCAAGGCCTAATATGGCCGGCGCTACAGCCCGTACAAGTCTAGGGCCTGGCTTCTCAGTAACCCTTCGTGTTGTACGTGCCATTGTTCTTTCATGAGTGGAAGGGACCTATGCAGATTCGGAACGGGCAATTTGAGAACCTTTTTTTCTAGACAGTTATACTCGTTGAGCATTGTGAGCGACTTGAAGGAGGTTGGGCCGTGAAAAGAATTTTGCTCGAACCTAGGCTGAGTAGGTGGCCAGTGCACCAACCCACAACGCCACTGCCGCCAGATTTTCGAGTTAGTTGAAGTAATACTTGCCTTGCAGTTTTCTTCTGGTATCTGCAAGTGCAGTCGTCTAGCTTGGTTACCTATAAGACATTGGCCAGGTAGCACCTCTATTATTTTACTCACTCTCCTGTCTAACTCCAAGAGAGATTTGGTCATTCCTTGGCTTAGTGCAGGCCACATCGTTTTCGATGTCACGCATGTATCCAATTCTGCCCATCTGCAATTTGTATCATTTATTGCGATCGTCATGATTCGAGATTTTATTGTTTTCAGTTGGGAGGGTGGAGTGTCTCCAGATCTAGTGCCATTGACATACCCGCCTTCTCTGTTTCTGGTTCAAGGTTGATCCCAGGTTTGAGAGATTCCACTTGCTGGCTACCCCCACGATTGAGACTCTGACACAAAGCCCAGTTCAGAAAATAACTAGCTACCTCCAGTATCGGATGCACAGTTGGTTGGGGTCCCTTTCCGTGGATTCGAAGACTTTCTGGTCCGGAGCATTTGTTTCCGTCAGCACTATTCGTCATCATCGTTCGATCTTGACTAGAGTCGATGTCGCTGAACAGCCTGCACAGTTCGTCGTTGTATCTCCTCCTCCACTCGCCATCTATGCAGACGGGACTGAAAATCTCCCAAAGAATTTTCCCCTCAAAGCAACCAAGAGCACCTTCGTACGCTTTTGACAAAGTCCATGCCTCTGCTCCAAATATATCAGGACTGGGACGATTAAGGTCTTATAGAGTGACCCTCCATCGGTTGTTCGAGAGAGGGCTTTGTTTAAAAGGAGCTTTCTTAGTCCAAAGAAGCAGCGATTTGCAAGAGTTATTCGCTGGTGTCATTGTCTGAATTGACAGCAGTTCCTAGGTAGACAAAGTCTTTGACTGCCTCAAAGTTACACCTGCCTACTGTGACGTTCTGTCCAAGACGTCGGTGTTGGGAGTCCTTTCTCGTTGACAGCATATACTTAATCTTGCCCTCATTTACTGTTCAACCCCCTTTCGCGGCTTCCGTCGCAATACTCAGAAAGGTGTCATGACATCACGCTGAGTTTTTCAATATCGTCGGCATATGCGAGTAGTTGGACAGACTTCTGGTGTTGGCGTGCGAGGTTTGAACAATTCTTTCAAGGATGATGTTGAAGAAGCCGCATGACAGCGCTTCGCCTTGTCTGAATCCGTTTTGAACATCAAAGGTCTCGGTTAAGTCTTTACCGACCTTGATGGAGCAGCGTGCATTCTCCATCGTCATCCTACACAAACGGACGAGTTTGGTAGGGATGCCAAAACTAGACGTTGCTCTGTATAGCTCGTCTCCATAAATGCTGTCATACACGGCCTTGAAACCGATGAAGAGGTGATGGGTATCGATTTGTTGCTCCTGGGTTTTTCCAAAATTTTCCGCAGCGTGAATATTTCATCGATGGTGGATTTTTCTGGTCTTGACGAACGGCTTTAGGAGCTCACACGACACGGCAGATCTTGTATGCGATGTTTCAGAAGACTGATGCCTCTATAGTTGGCGCAATTCAGAGGGTCTCCTTTTTCTGTGGATTGGGCAAACAGTGCTGAGGTTCCATTCATCGGGCATGCTTTCTTCCGACCATATTTTCCAGATGAGTTGGTGCATGCTGCTTACCAAATCATCGCCTGCCGCTTTGAAAAGCTCAGCCGATAGGCCGTCAGCCCAAGCTGGGGCTGGTTCAGAGTTTGGTATTTGTTGCGATGTGATCGGTGCAACAGAAGTTCAGATGTATGTACCTGTCGTCGACGATCAAATGAGACACTATTGACATTATCAGCTCTCCGTCAAAGGTTGCAGTGTTATATCTCCCCATCGTTGTCAAGCCTGTTCCAAGCGACTGTCTGTTCGTTCGCGTTACCTCAATTCATTTGACTAAAGCGACCAAGCGACCGCATGTTTGTTCTCGTTCTCATTTGACTTAGAGCCGATTCTAACTAAAGTCAGCTTCAGGCACTATCACAGTCAGCTCAATGACGGTGAATGTGCGCCAAAATGTTTTATTTAGAGACGTAGATGTTGCATCCCTTCTCACAGCCCTCTTTAAAAACAGGACAAAAGGCGACACTTCAAGTCCTTATTCCACAGCATACCTGAGCTCAGACAGTGACTGTCCCTTTGTCCTGGACACTTAACCAAAACTAAGAGAATTCTGAAACAAAATACTCTCACTTCCATATGTTTAATGCAGCAGCAGACCTAATTCATGTAAACACCAATAATCCAGGTTGCCAACAATGGAGACGTAGCCGCTCTTGAGGAAACCGGACGAACGACCATTGACACAAAATACCAAACAAATCAAGAGTATCCCAAGGATATCAATATTGGTGCGAAAGTCATTAAGTGAAATAGATAAAGAGCAGCAAATACGATGCTGTGCAATTACAATTATACATCTTCACAAGTTCCTCGGCCATTGGTGGTGATCTGAAATTCGAATCACAATGCGGGACGCATTCCAGATGTGCCCTCTCTAACCGGAATAGCACATTCCAAATAAAACATTTGTCCTGTGGTCAAGGGTGTAGGCGGTGGAAATGATATAACAAATTGGAAAATAGTTTCACTTACACAATATGGTCAGCTGGATGTCCATGGAGACTCGTTCCTTCACACCATTATCTGCTGAACACTGATATACGCCGGCATGATGTCGGTCGACATTCTCCAAGATTAGCGTTGAACTATCCGAGAGATGTGTTGGCCCAGAGAATACGTCCTTTTTGAACCAGAAAATTGTTGGCACCGGATTCCCAGATGCCTTGCATTCCAAAGTCACCGTACTGCCCTTACGTGCTGTCACTTGGCCGTTATGTGGCAGGGCTCTCAAGGTGGGTGGTACTGTGAGTCATTACCATGAGTGGGTTTCGATTTGCATCGTCCGGCATCAAGTGTAATCCACCGGAAATGAAAATTTTAATACAAGAAAATATTTAGACAATTCAGCGAGCCATCCGTTCTGCAGCTGGAGAGCTGTTGTGTCGGGAGCTTACAAGTGTAGATGGGAAACTGGAAACGGCTAGTCTCCTCAGTGTCCCATAAACAATTGCTACTTTACTCAAAATAAACAGAAAGTAACGAGAAGAAAACGAAACGAAGAATGAAAAAATGATGGTACACTCACCTAAAATCTCCACCGTATGGACTTGGTCACGATTCTCTTGGTCTCCCAATTGGCAGATGTAATCCCCAGCATCCTGTGTCTTCACACCATTTATCTGTAGATTATAGTCTCCAACAATTTTAAATCTCGAGTCTCGAGAGATTTTCAGATGTCCAGCCGTTAGGACAGATGATCCCTTTCGCCAGAGAAGGACGAACGAGCCGAGATTTTGAACCTTGCATGGCAGTTCAATGGTTTCACCAACAATCACTTTGTAGAGGTGGCCCCGAGAGAGGAATTTCGGTGCTATTGTTGGATTGTCATTGTCAGATGGAGAAAGGAATGATCCGACGGGTTGATTGTGTGCTGCAGGAATGGAAATGAAGCAAAAATAAAAAGAAGAAGAAAAATAGTGCTGAAGTGTTAGTCTGGGTATGATAACTAGTCGCATTTGATTTTGTTTCTTTCGTTTTTCTTCGTATTTTCTAAAAAGAGGAATGCAGTTGTGGATTTAATATTTGAATTTTTCTCTTGAGCCTTGCTGTGTTTGTGGGGTGGGTGGGTGAGAAATTCGACTGGCTTGAGTGCTTAAGCCCAGATTTGACAAATAGCTAGGTCGTGTGTGTGTTTGGTGGCGTTTCGAAGTGAACCCAATTAGCACTAAGTTCAGTTTTGATGCCACGACTTGCTTGGGCCATCAGAAACATTAATAAAAGCATAATGCTGATATCGGAGATCCCACCCAATGGATCAAGAAAGGGTTTACCTGGTGCTCGTTGTCTTGCAAGCGCTGGACATGCGCACGGGGAGTGAGTCAAGGTGTCGGTGCAGCTATGGGGGATTGATAATCTAACAGCGTGTTCCCCTGGCGCCCAGTTCAGCATAATTATTGCTGTGCGCAGCCTATTTAGAGGGTCATTTGTACGTGATATGATAAGTCTTCCTGGAGATGGTACAGTTCGTTAACTGGGACCACGTAATTTGTGTCTTAACTAGGCCTAAAGGAATGAACACCCTAATGGTGGACGAGCTGTGGAGTGCAGCTCCCTGTTGGGCAAGTTCGTCGGAACTGTCCGCCCTGGAACCCGTTTAGGGTAGCTCTTGATGCAGCAAAAACTTTGCGAGGCATTCTTGGATTAGTTTTAAGTTGATGATGGGAGAGACCACCGCCTTGATGGCTGCTTGACAATCAACGAATATTTGTATACTTTCTAATCTCTCTATTTTTGGATGGGATTTGACAAGACGGCCTCCCTAATGGCCGGGATTTCCGCTTGGAAGATTCTGGCGCAGTTCGGGAGTCTAAACACTGCAGATATGTCCAGATTATCAGGATAGATACCTGCTGCAACTCTGCGCATCATCTTAGAACCGTCAGAGGGGAGGACAGAGGCGCTTCCTATCCCAATCTGTCATGTCGGATGGAGGGTAAGTCGGCGAATTTATTAAGATCGAGTAAGGTTGTCATGGTGACGACATATTTATTACGTAATAAATTGCTCATGTCGGATGGAGGCTATGGAGCGTTTTTGTTGCCAGTTCTGCATTAAAACATAACCTTTGCCCAACCTATTTACTCATGCTCGTGGATAAGCAGACGTAGGAGATCTACAAAAGGCACTCCTAGTTAGCGAAGTGGAATGATTCGATGAACAGAGGGACTTGGCGAAAATCTTGTCTTCAAAGTGCCTAGAAATCAAACAAGCAATTTGGTTGGGAACACATAAAGAAACCCTAGATAATGCTTTAAAAAAAGAAACGACATTTTTAAGGAGATCCCGCTTCATTTACTATTTTCCATTCCAGACACCTTTGTTTTCTGTCTTTCAAATAAAACACACCGTTTCTTTATTTTCACTCTTTGTCGCATTCCGGACAACCGATCGCTTTCGTTTCTATTCACAAGCTGTGCTTAATATTAACTTATCCTACTCTGACCTAACCGGCAGTCCTTTCTTTGCGATCTATGCATGTGCGTGTCCTAATCTCTTTTCATGTTCGTTTCTTGCATTTGTTATTTCTCTCCTACAAATTAAAAGATAAGGACACATTTTTGAACAATATGTAAGATAATTCATAAATCTTGGTAACTGTACGGTTGTCATGCGTCCTCTTTTTTGAAGGACATGTCTTCTTTTTAACACTGGCGATTCATAAATATGCCAACGCCAGAAATCATAGATATGTCAGTCCCAGGGATCACTGGTATATCAACCTCAAAGGATATACATGAGTCCCAGAGGAGGATGCGTTCACACGATCCTTAACAAAAATAATAAATCCACCGGAGCTGGGATGGGACAGTCAAGGATAAGGAAATGCACTAACCACTCGAGTTCACAGTGCTAACAGTGCTCACCCTCACATGATAAGGTGAGGTGCAGATTGAGAAAAACGATCGGAACTCCCCAGTACGTAGAGAACGAGAACAGTCGCTAGCATTTAATAAACTTTGTTTTAATAAATGTGTTAAAACGTGAAATCTCGTTTCAGTTATATTCATTTACTTCTCTTCTTTCGGTATTTTTATTTGGATAAGTCGTCCAAATATTGGGTCTATAACTTAGACCAAAATGGTTTGCTAAGAGATGACGTAACTTGTATTATTCCATTGGAACATGCGTTGGAAAGCTACTGTCATTGTACACCATTTCAGGAAATGTCATTCATTTGAAGCGTAAACAACAATCTTTTTTTTTCACTCAAATATGTCGAACTTTGTGCCTGTAAAAGTGTTTTTGGGGGGAGTTCTTCTTCATTACTTTAATATGAAGAAAACTGCTGCCGAAAGTCATCGTAGTTTGGTGGAAGCTTATGGTGAACATACGCTAGCTGAGCGAACGCGCAAAAAGTGGTTTGCATGGTACATACGGTACCAAAGTTGTCCGCTTATGAGAGGTGTCCAGTAATACGACACTGACAACCTTGAAAATGAAACACATTTAAATTGCATTTAAATTGGCAAAATATTTAAAATTTTAAGTTTCCGCGTTTTTTTTTTATTTTGCAGCTAACACACTGATTTTTGTTTTTTTATATTGCTGAATAACTTTTTCGTGCTATGCTTCACTTTTCTAATGATGATCCGTTTTCGACCAAACAAATCTAATTTTTTGCTGATTCTCAAGGGCAACGTGCAACGAAAAAAAAAAATGCAGTGAAACTTCTCCACGGGAGCATAGTGATTGTCCGATATGTAGGGATGTCCGTATTGAAGCGGTTGAAATATGGGAATACCTTCATGCCGGGGTCATGACGAAGTGCCCACATATAGAGGTGTCCCTTATAGAGCGGTGTCCGTAAAGTGAGTTTTCACTGTAAAAAATAACGAAGTATGCGTTTGTCCGTTTAAGAGAGAGTGCAATTATATTACGGATCTGAAAATTGGTGTCCAGTTAGAAGAGAGTCCATTTATGAGAGAATTATAATTAATAGTAATGGATGGCGATACATCCCGGAGAGGGCCAGCTCCTTGCTTCTCAGCAACAACTCGTGTTGTGTGTGCTATTATTTTTGTCCACAAGTGGAAGGGACCTACAGTCTTATGCGGACTTCGAATGGCCAATTTGGCAATCTTTTTTCGGACAGGAATACTCTTCGAGCATTGTCAGTGACTCGAAAGAGGTGGGGCTGTGAATATGATGTTTGATAGTACGGGCCGGGAATCGAACCCAAGCAGCGAGGCTCAGTTGTTTAGTGGTCGACGCACAAAACCACAATTCCACAGCTGCTCACGTTTATCAGAGAACTGTTTACATTAAAAATCGTGTTATAATTTCCGTTCTTTGAAACGGAATGTCCCATTATGAGAGGTGATCGGTTATTAGAGGTGTCCTTTTGGAGAGAGTACACTGCATACGTGTTATACATGCATTGGCCAGTATTCACAATTGCTTATTGCAAATTTAAAATAAATATTTAAATATATTTTTATATTTAAATATTTAAATAAATATTTAAAAATAAATATTTTAAATAATTCAAAAAAGGTCCTAGGCGGGTTTCAACGCCATGAACTCGTATTCAAATTTGTTTGTTTTCTGAGGAATCTCTGCGTTTTTATCAGAGCCACAAATCAAGTGCCGCCCCTCTTTCGACAACTTGAAAATTGAAAATAAACCACTCTTCATCGCCCTCGTCTAATCAAAGTTGCATGAAGTAACTTTGGCCGACGGAGCTGTTGAGTTGTGGGAATGTTGCGACTCGAAACAGGAAGAAAAATTTATTTTCCCCTCAATGATTAATAAATTGATAAATTGAAAATTCTCACGCAAACAATTAATTAAAAATTTCCATTCACTCGATACATGCATAGATACGCAGCAGACACACTGTGCACACACCGTGTACCCGGGCCGAGCGAAGCAAACATTGCTAGAGTGACGTTGCCTACTTAATCTATGACCACTAATCTATTTCGTTATTTATATTGCGGTACCCGGAGAGAAGGTGCGATATGTGGGCATAGCGTCACCCATTCAACAGCGACAGCGACAACGACAGTATCGGCGAGTCGCTTTCACTTCCCTTTCACAGCGGCTAACCACGAGCTGTGTTGAAATTCTTGCATTGCGTGTTTTTAAGTTCTTCACCAAAATGTCCAACTCGGTCCCCAGTCGGAAGGGGTGGTTGAAAAGGTGCGGTAGGGCCCTTAAACGCGGCAGACTGGCATCGCACAGCACAACATGACTGGAAAACATGGCGAGCTCCTATCTCTATGCTCTCCGGTCTCGCTCTCAAAGGACGAGTTGTGCGTGTGCACAAAGCATTTCGGACTTGATGCATGGATTTTATACTCCGGGTGTCCGATGTTGAAATATATGCCTGCATTAGTATTCCCCGCAGGTGGCATGCATGAGCGCACCTCTTTGTGGCTGCTTGGCTTTTATGTCAAACAATGCATATTTAATGTGACATTTGCTGCGCTCTGCCACCGGAATTAAATGGCGAAACGTATTATTCGCTCGCATGACGACAAGATAAAATATTATTAGCATGACGGATAATTTTTTGTTGTTGCTGTGGTTGTGAACGTAGTTTTTATGTAATTTATTTAAGCCATCATGTAGGAGATGTGAACACAGTCCTCTTATCCCGAGCTGGAACGTTTTGTGCTGCGAAGGGCTGCCATTGTGTGCCTGCAAATCTGTGCGCAGCACGCCGCCACCACCGGCTTGTTATTCAAAATGAGCGCCTGTGTTGACCGCCCAATGAGCATGAGCGTTCAGTGTGGGGTAGGTCATTTGTTTGTGAATAACCCCTCATTATTTGGTGCGGGTCATGTGGCGAAACGGTACAACAACGAGAAGCAAGGTAATCGGTTTCGCTTTTCCTACGTAATTTTCTTCAGTTCTTAGACTGTAATTTTTGTGGCGCTAGGGCGTGTCAACTACCGAATTCGAATTCGGGACTCAAAAAGGTGGTTGTCTCACGCAATGGAGAGTGCAATGAATTTGGTACACTTTCTGCATAAGGACTTTAGTGTGGTTCATGGGAAGCTTCGTCGGTTTTCAAGGCCTTGGTGATGGTTAATGAACGAGGTAGTTCCAGATTAAGCAAAAGGAGCTGGCAAGAAAAACTCCATACGCCCATCTCTCATTGGAATTACAGCCTCAGTCACGACAGATTCATCTTTGTGGGAGTTAAGTTGTTGCTCTTACAAGGGGGCAAATGTGAAGTCCACAAATGGTAGTGGAATGGAGAATCGAACAGCAGCTGCAGGTTGTGCTCAAACAAAGTTGTGCAAAAATGTCTTTCTCGAAAGATCAAATAATCTTAATTATAAAGCGCTTTGTATGTAAGTACTTATACCGAATTTGGACTAAAAAAAAACACAAAATGCTATCGGCTCTGCTGCGTGAGTGGAATGGTGCAAAGCTCACATGGGGCTGGGTTTATCTTATTTTTTTTTCTTTTTTATAGGCCACTTTTTTATTTATTTTTTTTTTTTGTTGTAAGAAAAATAGAGTTTCGACTTTTCGCCATAGTCGACCAACATTTGCTATCTTTCCGTAAACTCAAAAAAAAAAATCCTTATTGTGTAGGCCATTCCAGTGCTACATTCCACTGACTTTCCCTAAAATTACTCGCCTATTATTTGTAAAATCAAATAAATATGCTACTGTTATGAATAAAATTATATGATCTGAAAATATAGCGATCGTGATTGAGTACACTCGTGTCACATCACATCAGCAGTCTGAAGAGGGGAAAAGAGAACACACCAACCCAACAAGCGAATTTTCGTGCATGTAAGGATGTTGTTATAATGTGTGCAGCTATAAATTTGTGCGCCCTCTGTTCTCTTCAGCAGTATTGCCAGACAAATTATTTGGTTGCTTGAGCGGGATTCCTCTCTGTATTTTGGGGTTAAAATAATATAAACAATGTTCGATCTGTAGATCAAGAGTTAAGCGGTCTTTTATTTAAAGTAGGTGGCAGTGAACTACCAGATAGGTATTTTTTTTTGTAGGAGAAATATTGGGAGAAAGACAATCCAGGTGAAGTAGACCAATTCTCTAAAATTGCTATTCTTTGTCCAAATAATTCTAACGTTGATAGGACTAATGAACAAGTCTAAAATATACTTGATGGAGTAGCACAAACTTATTTAAGTTCCGACTCTATTGATGATTCTTCTGAGGAGGAACAGTAAAATTAACCAATGGAATTTTTGAGTAATTGAAATCCTTCTGGAATCCCGCATTATAAATTAAATTTGAAGATTGGAGGAATCGCCATACTTCTACGAAATTTAAACACAAAAGTAGGATTCTGTAATGGTACACGTCTTATTGTAAAAGACTGTAAGATATAAAAACAGAAGCAATGACAGGATCTGCAGAGGGTCAAATAGTAATCGATCTTGCACCAGTTAATCCAGACATTCCATTTGTCTTGAGAAGACTACAATTCCGTATCAAATTATGACAATCAATGAGTCAGAAGGGCAAACATTTGAAAGGGCCGGAATTTATTTACCAGACCCAGTATTTAGCCATGGGCAACTTTACTTTGCGACGTCCAGAGATCGTCGCGCATGTGACTTGAAAATTTAAATTATACAGGGTCCATATTAAGGAAAAATTTCAGGTTCGGATAAAATTGGCAATGAGGTAAATAAATGTAAATCAAAAAAAAAATATAATATGGCAATATGACACGGAAGGGGGCCCACGTCCCTTGTCATGGGTGTATATAATAACCCTTTTCCAATCAGTCTTGCCGGAGTGGAGTAGCAGTAGAGTGTTTTTGTGAATTCTTGTGGCCTTAAAAGAAGAACGGTGCTATCGATCTTGCGCAACAGACTGGTGTTTAAGAAATCAGATAACATACATCGATCATAGTGATCATAGATTAGATTTGTCCCATAATCTGATGATCTTCCCGCAAGCACATTACGTACTTTTCATTATAAATATGACCCACTCGTTATGTAATCGCTCTCTCTTGTTAATAAACAGTCGTGAAGATAGCGTCGTGTTTAATTTTTCACGCTCGAACTCCAGCAGAACTCCAACAGGTTATAGATCCAGTTGGTGATGATGGCAAACGGAGGAAAACCATACATCCACTTGCAGGAAGCAGCATTAACGTCGGGCCACATCATCCATGAATAGTGGGTCTGGGAAGTACAAAGCACGGATTTTTCGCACGGTGCCGGACGAGCAAACGGAGGGTTTTAAAAAATTAAGTTTCTGGAATGATGAGCTAAGGCCGAGGACCAACATCAAATCAAATTCTGCCAAGGGTTCTCCTTGCGATCATTGATTGTCCTTGTTAGAGTTTGGGTGTTAGCTGTGGCAAATGTCTGAAAGCCATGTTCAACGCACGCTGTAACGCAGACCGAGAGAAGCGAATTGCGTGATGAGATGTAGAGAAGCTAGGTACGCCAGAAAAATCGATCGCTCATAGATTAAGCATAGCTCTAGCATAGGTACATATGGGTGTGCTGTGAAATTCTGCAACAATGCTTTGAGTAATGTACATTACCGGTGCACTGGAAAACGGCTGTCGTTCAGCCGATCCCTAAGGACGACAAAGACAAGTCTATTTCGACAAGTCTCTGGTCGAACAATCTTCGTCCTTGCATTAGCAAGGTTTTCCAAAATATAGTCATTCGAGTTCTGAAGCAATGTGTTGATGAAAAAAAAAAAAAAATTCCGGGGGACCAGTTCGGATCCAGGGCGGGGCATACCATACATTTCATTTATTGATACTTATCTCTGTACACTAAGAATTATGTTCTTTTACTAGTACAGGAGCAATATAAAATAAAAAACTATTTTAAGTGACATGCTTGAATTTAAGTGAACATAATTATTTCAACATAACTGACCCGGCCAATTACCGAGGGATATCTCTGCTCAACACATCTTACAAAGTGTTCGCTAAACTTTTAAACAACCGAATAGCTCGATGGATTGAAAGTCAAAAACTTATCCGTGAAAATCAAGCTGGTTTTCGTTCAGGATATTCAACCGTAGACAATATTTTTGTGTTGCAGAACATTGCGGGCTCGTGGATTTCAAGGCAGCTTTTGATACGGTCGATCGGAGAGTTCTATTCTACAAACTTTACACCATCGGAATGAGTTTCAAATTGGGAAGAGTTCTTGAAAATATGTATGAGGGTAACCGCGCAGCAGTTTGGTGTGGGTCAGATGTTTCAGAATGGTTTGAGACCAATACGGGAGTAAGACAAGGATGCCCTTTAAGCCCTCAACTGTTTTCCTTGTATATCAATGACTTAACGGACTTTCTACCAGGCGGAATTGAGTTTGCTGGGGTGACAATAAAAGCGCTTCTGTTTGCTGATGATGTGATTTTACTAGCGAATTCAGCCGAAATGCTGCAACTGATGATAAACCGTCTCTATATGTATTGTCTAAGGTGGAACTTAACGGTTAACCTATTAAAATCAAAAGTGTTGATTTTCAAACAGGGAGGTGGTAGACTGTGTCGAAATAAAAGTTGGCACTACAGCGGGGAACCAATTGAAGTGGTGAAAAAGTACAAATACCTTGGAGTGACAATCACTAATAACCTTAACATGGATTTTCACTTGAAGGACAAACTTATTAAGGCGAAAAGTGTGTGGTGTTTCTCACATAATCTGGTTGATCATAGCGTTAAATATAAAGTCTTCGTTGGTGTTGCAGAGACGGTATTGATGTACGCAGCTCAATCTTGGGGACATACGCAATATGAGACTGTAGAACAACTTCTAGGATATTACATCAAACGAACCTTTGGTTTACCAAGAACGACGACTAACTATATGATAATAATATAAACAAGAATATCGCCATTATTCGTCAAGACACTGAAGCTGCATATTGATTATATATTGAAAGTTCTTGAGATGCCTAATGAAAGACTGCCAAAAATTGTCGCTATGAAAACCATACAAAAAAGAAATCTTTGGTGTAGGAAACTGGAAGAGCTTGCAGGTTACTGTGGGATGCAATTCCATTTCACGACGACTAACCTCAGGTTATTAAAAGTTGTGCTCTACGAACTTATCTCCAAAGTAGACGAACAATGTAGAAATGATTGTATTAATATGGCTACATCGATCAACATACAGTTGCCTCCACCATAATTTATGTGAACGAAATTATTTCAATAACAGTAACAGTCAAGAACTCATATCTGCCATTTTCAAGATGAGAGGAGAACTCGTTAATTTAAATTATATCCCACATCGTCCCGACTTGCCGATATACTGCAGTCTTTGCAACCTATCAGAGAGAGAAGATATTGTGGATTTTATTGGCAGATGTCCAGTCCTTAAGGAATTAGGATTTATTTCAGTTCGATCAGAAAAAGGAGAAAAGCGCTACAAAATTGTCTGTACTCGGTCTTAGACCGTGCCTGTGAAAGTAGGTGATTCCAGAGATAAACAGCATTAATGAAGAAGTGCCTGCGTGACACTAAACAGGTAGGAATTGAGGATCTTAAGGTAATGTTACGACTCGATCGACAGAAGGTGATCTTTTCATAAAAATAATTGGCTTTTTCTTGTGAATAATTTTGAAGAGTAATACGCCCGATCTGTAACCTAGGAATGCTTTCGGTTCGCATCCCAGGAGATTCCGACATAGTCAAATCTGCGAAGATTAAAAACGAACCGTGCTTCCGTGCTTGTTTGCTTCTGTCAGCTTTTGCGAAGAAGAATAATCACAGTCAGCGAACATCTCTGATCCATATGTCAAGATTGGCACTATGAGTGCTTTGGCAAGTTTTAATTTAACGTTGATAGGCAGAATATATTTGCTGATTGACAAGCCTCTTGGGGATGTATATCTTGGACACTACGCTATCAATGTGGTCAGTCCATCACATCATGTAACAAATTCAATTGCGGTCGAGTTAAGTTCAATTGGAGCGAAATTGGGTAGGGATGCCGGTTGTTTCGAGAACGGGATGGATTTGGTTTTTTCAGGATTGAGCATGAGGCCATTTTTTGGCAATTGAGCCTAAATCCTTGTCTATTTTAGCAACTGAGTCTTCAACTGGGTACTGGTTGTAGTTCACCCGAGCTCAACTTGCCAAACTTATAAGTGCGACCTCTTGTCCTAGGGGTGACAAAAAAGGAACTGGCCCTCCAGGTTGGGGGTTGTGCCGTCGGGGTAACTGCCCGGCCACATAAAGAAAATATATAGTTACGAAGCAACAACAAGCCTCGGAAACGGAGGATTTTACTGATGACAACCCCAGCAAACGATATACGGACAACGATCTTCGGATCTGTACGTGGAATGTAAGGTCCCTTTATAGGCCACGTGCAGCCGAACAATTAGCGGAAGCCCTAGACTGCTGCAAAGCAGATATAACCGCCATCCAAGAAGTGCGATAGGATGGACCGGGCAAAAGAAGGCTGAAAAACTGTGATATATATTACGGTGACTGCTACAAAAGCAAAAACAGCGCCTATTTGGATGTGGATTTGTCGTTAGAGGCAGACTTAGGCAAGAAGTCTTATCGTTCAGATCCGTGAACGAGCGCCTCACGACAATTCGCATCCAGGCTAAATTTGCCAACATAAGCCTTATATGCGCACATGCCCCCACAGAGGAGAAAGATGACGACACCAAAGACAAGTTCTATGAGCTCCTGGACAAAACTTATGAGCAATGCCCTAGCTACGACATTAAAATTGTCCTTGGCGATTTTAACGCAAAGCTTGGAAAAGAGAACATCTTTGGTAGTGCGGTCGGAAAGCACAGCCTACACGACACCACATCCGATAACGGATTTAGGCTGATCGACTTTGCTGCGGGGCGAAATGTTGTAGTAGCCAGTACAAGATTCCCACATCTCGATATCCACAAAGGAACTTGGCGATCTCCTGATCAATCAACCGTCAATCAGATTGATCATATTGCGATCGACGCAAGGCACTCCTCCAGTATTATAGATGCTCGAACGTTCCGAGGCGCCAACATTGACTCGGACCACCACCTTGTTGTAGCCAAGATAAGGTTGCGGATATCCCGAACACCGCCAAGACAAAGAAATACTGTGAGGAAGTTTAATGTCAGCCGGCTACAATCGCAAGAGATTGCCAAATCCTTTTCCGATCGTGTCTCCCTTAACCTCTTAAGAAATCCTACGCCGCCAACATCAAGTATTGAAGATCAGTGGCAGCATTGCCAAAAAGCCATCAGAGATGCCGCCTCTGATGTGCTGGGTTTCAATCCGCCACCACAACGAAACCCCTGGTTTGACAACGAGTGTCGGCAGGCGAATGCAGCCAAGCAAGAAGCATACAAAGCGGCACTGCAAAGAAGGACAAGAGCTGCTCGGGAGCTCTACGAGCAGAAGAGGAGAGACGAACACCGGCTTCTCAGGAGAAAAAAGAAGGAGCATGAGAAGCGCGCGATCGGCAAACTAGAGGGATATTACTGCAGGAATGAGGTAAGGAAATTTTACCAAAGGGTAAAGTTAACCAGTCAAGGTTATAAAGTCCGAACCGAAGCCTGTAAGGATGATCAAGGGAACATCGTAGTAGAGTCACAGTCGATGCTGAGGATATGGAGAAACCATTTCTGCAGACTGTATAACGGCGACGAAGAACCAAATTCCGCTGTCAGGCAGAACGAACCATTCAACCCCAATGAAAGGGACGATGAAGATCAACAATTCCGTCCACCCGACCCAGATGAAGTGAGCATTGCCATATCCAAACTAAAATCCAACAAGGCTGCGGGAGCTGACGGCCTACCCGCCGAGCTTTTTAAGGCCGCAGGCGATGATTTGGTTAGGAGCATGCACCAACTCATCTGTAAAATATGGTCGGAGGAAGACATGCCCGATGAATGGAACCTCAGCATAGTCTGCCCGATCCATAAAAAAGGAGACCCTCTGAACTGCGCCAACTACAGAGGCATCAGTCTCCTAAGTATTGCATAAAAAATCTTATCTGCCGTACTGTGTGAACGCCTAAAGCCATTCGTCAACAACCTGGTCGGTCCATACCAGTGTGGCTTTAGGCCAGGAAAATCCACCATCGACCAAATATTCACACTGCGGCAGATTTTGGAGAAAACCCAGGAGCAACAAATCGATACCCACCACCTTTTTATCGATTTTAAGGCCGCGTATGATAGCATTTATAGAGACGAGCTATACAGAGCAATGTCTAGTTTTGGCATCCCTACCAAACTCGTCCGTTTGTGTAGGATGACGATGGAGAATGCACGCTGCTCCATCAAGGTCGGTAAAGACCTAACCGAGACCTTTGATGTCAAAAAAGGATTCAGACAAGGCGACGCGCTGTCATGCGACTTTTTCAACATCGTTCTTGAAAGAATTGTTCAAAACTCGAACGCCAACACCAGAGGAACAATCTTTCAGAAGTCCGTCCAACTACTCGCATATGCCGACGATATTGACATTATCGGAAGAACGCAG
Organism: Eristalis tenax; assembly: GCA_905231855.2. Taxonomy (NCBI): domain Eukaryota; kingdom Metazoa; phylum Arthropoda; class Insecta; order Diptera; family Syrphidae; genus Eristalis; species Eristalis tenax. Next base: position 64,240,303 of record HG993126.1, on the reverse strand, counting down.
CGTGATGTCAATGGCGCTTTTGTGGGTATTGCAACGGAGGCCGCGAAGATGGGTTTAGCGGTAAACGAGGGTAAGACCAAGTATATGCTGTCAACGAGAAAGGACACCCAACACCGACGTCTCGGTCAGAACGTCACGGCAGACAGATATAACTTTGAGGTAGTCAAAAACTTTGTCTACCTAGGCACCGCTATCAATTCAGACAACGACACCAGCGCTGAAATCAAACGAAGAATAACTCTTGCCAATCGCTGCTTCTTTGGGCTAAGAAAGCAATTGGTAAACAAAGCCCTCTCTCGAACAACTAAACTAACGCTTTACAAGACCTTAATCGTCCCAGTCCTGCTATATGGCGCGGAGGCATGGACTTTATCAAAAGCGGATGAAGCTGCTCTTGGTTGCTTCGAGAGGAAAATTCTTCGTGTGATTTTCGGTCCCGTCTGCATAGATGGTGAGTGGAGGAGGAGATTTAATGACGAACTATACGGGCTGTTTAGCGACATCGACTTAGCCAGAAGAGTGAAGATCCAACGATTGAGGTGGCTAGGTCATGTAGAGCGGATGGAAACCAATGCTCCGGCCCGAAAAGTCTTCGAATCCACCCCCGAGGGACGGCGCAGTAGAGGAAGACCGCGACTCAGGTGGCGCACGCAAGTGGAAAGGGACCTCAACCAACTATGCGTGCGAAACTGGAGACAGCTAGCTAAAGATCGAGCTGGCTGGAGACGCTTGTTGGTTGAGGCCCAGGTCCACCCCGGACTGTAGCGCCACCTTAAGTAAGTAAGTAAGTAAGTCTTCAACCATACCAAGAGGGAAACTTAAGTAGATTTGAACATCGTCTGCATATATATGGGATTTACAGCAGGAAAAAACCATTGGAAGGTCATTGATAAAGATTGAAAATAATAACGGACCGAGAATTGAACCTTGAGGAACACCACAGCTTACGTCACAAAAAGATGACCGTTTTGAATTATGGACAACAGCTTGGGCTCGGTTAGTAAGATAAGAAAGAATTAATTTATTAGTGGGATTAGAGACGTTGAAGTGGGTGGACAGTTTATGACAGAGTATCCTTGGGTCAACGCAGTCAAAAGCAAGTAAGATTAATATGGTTCGTCAACAGCTCTTCTTATGTCGCCCGTTACCTTTAACATGGTTGTGGCACAGCTATGTTTTTTACGAAAACCTGACTGCAATGGGTTTAATAGATTGTGTCGCTCAATGTAATCTGTGATGTCTCGGCTAACAAGAGAGTCAATAACTTTTGATAAAAACGGAAGAATATCAGTGGGTCTATATTCAGGTGGATTCGTTTTCTTCGGAACTGAGATTATCTTAGCTTTTTTCCACAGTGTAAGGTGCGTCGAAGTCATGATTGTCGCGTCAAAGCTGGTTTCCGACATTCAATGGAACAAACACAAAAATCAGTGCATGGGTGCTGGTCAGGCTTGGCATAAGTAAACCACTGATATGCATGATCTATGACATGATAACAGGTAGAGAGTTTGTTGTGAAAAATAGCGACGTGACTGCTGCAGATGGTGGGCGGATTCATGAGTGCTTGTCTGATTGCCTTTTAGAAGGCGCTCGACACAGTTTGGTTGGTAGGCCTCCTCCTCAAGCTAGTCAGGCTCGGCATAAGTAAACTATGCCGTGATAACAGGTAGAAAGTTTGTCGTGAATAACTGACGTGACTGTGGTAGAAGTAACGTCGCCAATTTTCTCGGCAAACTTTCTACCTATTATCATGGCATGTTCTTGACATTCAAAATGGTCCGCAGGGAGTGGTTGTTTCTCCGATCTTTTGTTCAGTATTCACTGCAGATCGTATAGGTCCCATGGAACGGCGTACGCCGACGATCTAAACCGAGGTAATAGACATCTTGTCAGCGTGATTTCGAGAAAATTCAGTGACCATTGGAAGTTGGTTACCAACTTCCTAAAGTGTGAAACTACTATTTTCAGGTCCCCGTTGTACATGGCACAGCACTTACACCGCCTAAACTGGCGCAAGTTCGGCGTAGTTGACCCGCAGGGACGGTCGTTGGCTATGAAAAGTCGTATGGCATTTGGCTGGATCAGTATCAATATTTTGACAGACATATGGAAAGCCAGAAAGGCAAGGAGGCTGTTTTTCAGTAGCCAACTTGATGCCAGGGTGGAGGTAATCTGCTACATGGCGCTCGCGCGTCCAATTATGGTGTACGGTTGTCCATTGTGGTTCCCAGATGGAAAGATGAGTTTGCTCGAGAAGAAACAGTGCCTTCCGAGTCACCCGAGTCTGAGTACAAGAAGTACTATCCGAACGAGGGCCCCTACAACGAGGCAAACTTGAAGAGGATAGGCAATTTTATGATCAGAAGGCACATTGCAGGAGATATGACTTCTTTGAACAGTCTAATCTTTGGGGCTCCATGAAAGAGTGCGTCTTTGTTCCGCCTGACGCATTCCTCTATTTCACAAAAATTTGCCTAATACAGGATGCGGAAGGATGTCCTCTGATCTTCTATGTCGTACGCCGAAAAGTCCAATACGAGCCGGGAGTCGCTCGCAGCCAGGAGGAGCTCATCCGGTCAGTAGAGCGATCTCTGCTCGCGACAGAAAGCCATTGTCTTCTTGGATATCATGTTCACTTATGTACTAGGACTGGTATCGTTGAACACAAGAGAGTACAACATCGGACGAGATTCAAGCCCTGGAGCATCCCTTATGCAGCCTCCCAGTACTGGCCGAACAAAACATCACTTGGCGGATGCTTATTTGACTCCCCCTACAATGTCAGGCTTTACTCAGGCTTCAAATTCGGTTCTGCATAAGGGGCTGTTGTGGAGCATCCCTTATGCAGTCGTCTCCCAGTACTGGCCGAACAAAACATCACTTGGAGGATGCTTATTTGACTCCCCCTACAATGCAAGGCTTTACTCAGGCTTCAAATTCGTTTCTGCATAAGGGGCTGTTGACTCCGTCCCATCACAAGCTCCAACAAAGGCCAAGAAAGTCTTCGAATAAGAGAACTGAATGTAAAATGAAGGTCGATAAGCAATCTCAGTAACTGTCAACTGAATCAAGCAACAGACAAGTTATTTAAGTGCAAAAGTACATGTCTGCCAGTCTCATATCGACGCCACTCAATTGCAATCAACACCCCAGGTCTGCAGGGCCAGGCAATCATCCATCATCACAAATTGGATACCGAAAAGAAAGCACACCCGAACAAAGATGCATTCGTACATGTTTATGTCAATCACACCAATAAGCAGGGAACGACATCCAGCTGACACATCGATGCAATTCCAGTGAAAAATTAATCAATATCTTCTAAGCCATTACCTTTACCAGCACTTACCGCCTTAAGATGTTATTTAGAATCATTAAATTGAATTGAAGCCATCGCACGGATGTCGCTCAATGCGCGCACATTCAGCAAAGGTACTTCCATTCTATTTGCCTGGGATAGTTATCAAAGCGGGGACGGGAAGCGAGTGAAGGCAGAGTCATTTAGCACTACGATAAGCCCTCTCTCATTAAACCCAAATGAAATAAACATCATTTATCGTTCTCTCTGTGTGTTGCGAAATTTCTTCTCGTACAATACGAGTAATCCTAGCATGTCCTCGGAGCGTACACATTCTGAGGCTGAACTGCGCACATATTTTGGGCAGAGCGACAGGAATCGATAGGAAAAGAGGAGTCTATCTATCTTTCACCGTTTATTTTATGACAATTGCTTATACCCGAAAGGGCATATCTGCAGCAATCAAACCGAATACGGGATAATGGCACCGAACAAGACGATGATGCCGAGGAACAGCCAGAGGGATGGCACTCGTATACAAAGACACGTTCTCGTTAAATCGAATGCGAATAGTGGCATCAGCTGGCACAAATTATCAATATCCATGAAAGAGTTAATTCCTGACAACCTCCCGGACCTGACACACGCCCGCCCTGTGTGCCATCTGGATGTAGTGGGACGAGCACGCTTTCGATACTGTCTCTTAAGTAGGTTGATCCTTTATTATCGTTTTTGTTTGCTCCCCACTCTTTCGCTGCGAGGTTTCCTGTTTCGTTCTATTTGATCATTCGCAGGGATTGTTACAAATGCGAGTGGTAAAAAGGGTTGAACTGCTGATAACGATGGTAACCCACTACCGCCCACTACCGCCCACTGGCACCCACTGCGACCCACCGAGTGTACCACTAGCCACCTCAAGCTGCCACGCCTTTCCGTCAGGCGGTTGTTTACTCAATGCCCACGACGACCGACCGGATGAGCTTAAGTAAACGAAGAGGTCATGGGGATGCCTGGGGCAGGGATTGAGCAGGGATTGGCCCCCACCGTACATACACTCGTACACAGTTCGAATAACTGTTGTAACCCTTTCGACCATCTCCTGTTCTTATCTGTCTATGTAGCAATAACAAAGTTTTGACTCATGGCCGGGAAGTTAGATTGTTGTTGTAATCGCACGCGAGGGGAGAGCCGGGTGTCGACGGTGAGGTGTTAATTAATTACATCTACCAGTAAGCAATTCCTCTTGCTCCACGTCCTTCGTAGGAGTTGAGGGGTTGAGGCGTATGTAGATTTAGTGTTTGGTGTTCGGTATCGGCGGCGACCTTTTTAATTATTTTATTCGTTAAGGTTTTTTCCGTTCTTCGCTCCCACCGTTCTCGTTCTGGGGGTTAACAATAAGGCGGCAACTGCAGGGATCCCTTATCCCCGTTACGCTCTGTTTTCTCACCGCATGTTACGTTATGATAATGGGATACTTTGCACACCATTTATATTCCAAAATAACAACATTTGAGTGGGTATCAGGCTCTCGGGTGGGGATTTGAACGCGAGTGCTCACAGAGATGGGTTAAGCTCACACACCTTCTCGGTCCGTCGTAGTCGTCGTTGTCGTCGTCCTGCCGGTATGGGTGGCCCTGAAAAGGGATTTTCGAGAGTTTTGATGTCCTCTGTAATTAATTTAAATCATTTTATGCTCCGGTGACACTTGGAGTTGATCCCATGACAGTTGCTGATGATTCACTCTGTAGGTTTGTGTGTTGTCTGCTTTTGTGTTGCTTGTGGTGTTATTTGAATGAGGGTTTCATTCATTTTTCTTTTTTGTACTCTCCTCTTTCGTATGGGTAGCAAAATGGTTGTGTTCGGTTCGGTTCGGTTCGGCTTGGTTTGGTTTGGTGTTGTTTGCTTCGAAGAAGTGTCCCTTTTGAGAAATTAGAATTTAATTTGTAGTTGATAAATGAATTTGTCGGGTGAAAGAGCGTAACTGGTATTAAACTGGGATAACTGGCCTCTGTTGTTGGTCTCGGAATGAATTGTTTGCACGACGACTAGGAATGTGTCAAGGGTTTTTCCTCTGCTCGAATGTCCTTTGTGGGGATACCATTGAAATGATAATACCATCTCAATTAGTCGCCTTTGTTCGCCTTTGGTTGAGCTACATACCACCGGACCTGTTGGATGTTCCATTGTCATTTTACACTTGGATGTATGACATTTAAGTGACCTTTTATAGAAATGTGATTGCTTGTGAAAACTTTCTCAAATATAGCAAATTGCTTCTAAAAACGAAAAATTGTCATGCGCGCTTTTTGTGTGAGCAGACGAGTTGCTCAACTTTACGAAGTATCCGGCAACACGGTTGGATCAACTCTCCCTCCTTAATATATTCTGAGTACTATCATTCTTATTCAATTGCAGGAACTGTCTCTGGTTCGTTGGTGGTTGGATTTCCGACATATGTACATGAGGATAGATTGTCCGCGATGCTTCATTGGTGGTTGTCGATTTAAGGCGATTTATTTGAACGGAAAGTTATTTTTACAATTGAGATAACAGCTAGACTCACAAACTAGAGGTTAGGGTGTTGGCTCAACAAAAGGGGCCCAACTGATGCAATTTTGTTTAATTTATTGTTTATTTTTTGCCTACAATGGCTGGTGCTTACATCGCGTTGTTCAAGTCCGTGTGTCCCTGAAAAACACCAACTTGAGTAACCATTGGTGGTCGGGTATGCAACGTCCGCACATGTGCAAGTGGATCGGTTGTCTACGATTGTTGGACCTGGTTTCTGGTATCTGAGGGGAAGTAAGTCAACTCGCGCGAAAGAACGAAGGAGTCACCCAATCAGTCGCGGGAAAGAACGAAGGAGTCACCCAATCAGTGCCGTAATATTAGTTGGATTAGTTGGTGTGTACGCAACGAAAGCTCCTAAATTCGAAAAAAAATTTAAATAAATGTTTCTTAAAACTCTGCGGATAAGATGAGTAGTGGCTGGCTAAAGAGAACAACACAATTTGAAGTTTTTATTGAGTGTTCCTCACCACATTTATGGAGCCCTTGGGTAGTGGCCTAGTGGGTTGGACTTCTAGTCCTAGGGTCCAGGTTCAGGTTCGAACAAAGAATTTACCAAATTTCATAATTCACGGCTCTTCCTGTTTTGAGTCGCTGACGATGGCGATTGTTAAGGTCTAGGAGAGATTTCTCAAACTTCGTCGTTCGAGAGTCGACCGTAATAGGATTGAAAAATTGAAAATGCGCTCAAACAATTTGTAACGAACTCTTGCAACCAAAATTCGTAACGATCAAAGTTGACTTTGCGAAAAAAAAATAAGCAAACGGGCGATGGTGGTTGTGGTGTTTGAAATCGCGAAATTAGTGCAAAATTGTCGTCCTTCATCTTCTGATCCACATGCTGCCCTAAAGGGGTCGCGGGAGTAAACCACGCACGAGAGACCTCCTCGGGCAAGTCAATCCTCCGCCATCGACTCTAATTCATCAGGAGTTATGCCATTTTTGGACTTGATACAACCACTTCCTCCAGGGTCTGCCAAGCGGTCGCTTTCCTGATGGAAACGCATTCAAAAATATTTCAAAAATACAGAAAAAAGGTGCTTAACCGAGGCAATACACTATTCAGTGTACAACGAAATCAAAAAATAAGGGACACAGCAATGACTGCTGTCGAAAGATGTCATTTATGCGGAGAACGAGCAAAATTAAAACGAACTGAAAAATCATATTATGTTGATACGTTCAAAAAAATGGACAAAAACAATTGTGCCAGTCGACAACACAAGTTCGGCCGGTTAAATTCACAGCCAAGTTGCTTGAATTGAAAGGAAGTAGTATGGAACAGCCAAAGTGGTCCAAACTTGATGTAGCAAGTTATTATGCATGCACTTCATTAGTGTTGTGTTACTCATACAAGATGCATTACAAATGTCCCAATACACCAAAAAAAGAAAAAGAACAATTGGTCACACCTCCATTTTTGTCATACTCAGCAATAATTTCTCTATCTGATTAGACGAAACATCAGCAAGATTCAAAGTGTGGACTCAATCATTGACTACAACTGTCTTATTGGTGTGTAGTTGGGACAATCCCGTTTCTGTTGTCATTTATGGGACACTTGAGGGACAATATAATTGTGTAACAGAAGCAAGGCAAATGCATTCCACATTTAATTGGCAAATTATTTAAACTTTGAGACAGTAAAAATGACTTCCATAAGTCATTATTTGGATGACGTTGCAAGTCATTCATACGTGACGAAATTTTACACCTCCGATGATGTGGGACATTGTTTCAATTAACTTTCTGAAATGAGTGCCTCATAAAAACGCATTGCAAATACGTGTCCTACTCGACACTACACTACATATTATCAACATTTCGAGATTTAAATTGACAAAATCTGGCACTTTTTTGAAGACTTCTTGAATGCGGCGCTATCGAACTCATCAAAACTGAAGAGCAAAAATCCAAACATTTGGCGATTTCTTCGAATTCGAAAAAATTGCGGACAACTACAGCGACAACAATAATAAATGCAGTGTTTCTGTCAGCTTTAATCTAGGAAAAATGGTTCTTCCTCTTGTTCCTCTTCTTTTTCACTTTTCGTAAAATGCTGTCAATAGTTATTCTTGCCAACGGGTCTTCTTACTTTAAATTTAAAACAGTTTCAAACTGCGCATTTTGATTTGTTATAAAAATGTAATACAAATCGTGTTTTTTTGAGACTCTGTACTCAGCTCAGTATTACTTTTAAACACGAATCAACAACACAACAATTTGTTGAGCAGAATCCACGCATTGATATTTGACAGTCAGCACTGACTAGAGCGCATTGAAGGCCCTCTATTATAGATGGCGCTTCCCATACGGTTCAGATAAAACCACTGAATCGCCACTGACAACACTTTTCGAAAACGCAGCAGAGTTATCGACATTGGTATTCCAAGTAGTTCGACATTGGATAACATACCCCAATTTGTAATCCATCCTTTATTTAATATACAAACGCTTCTAGTGATGCCGGTGTCCGTCGCCTTTCGCTCGTCTTTCAGTGTCTCGGGATCTTTTTCACGAGTGATGAAAGGAGTAATGCTGAGCTTTTCTGTAGGATTGGTGAAGTTGTGTCAATTTACAACAGCTTGGTAGATCTGTAATCAGGAAGGTCAAGCTTGGTGTTGAAGCCAAGTTAGTGTTTTTTTTCGAGTCAGTATTTGTTCCAACTCTCACTTATGCTCATAAAATGTGGGTAATAACTGAAAGAATAAGATCGCGAATCCAAGCTGCTGAGATGAGATTTCTCCGTGCTGAGAGAAACATGGCAGTGCGCGAGGAGCTCACCATTGAGCAGCTGCTTCTTCGAACGGAGAGGGCTATGCTTTGGGTGGTTCGTCACGTGGAACGAATGTCCCCCTTCATCGCGACTTATGAGGAGGGCGTGAATGAAAGCGTTTTATTGACAATAAATGCTGAGCTGAGTACTGAGTACTACTCAATAAAACACGGCTAAAATGTAATGTATTGTAAAAAAATGTGGTGTAAAATGTAATGTAAAAAAAGGAAGTGATATTACATTTCAAATACATGGCTTTACAAGGACTTTGTAGGACATTTTCAAGGATACCGTCGTTCTCGATTTGTCACAAAGACTGACTTTTTAGTGTGGCACTTTTGGAACTAGTTGCGTGTGTGTGAATGGTATTTTGTGGGAAGATGTTTGGTTTGAGCACTAGTAGAACTATGCCCATTTTACTCATTCACCAAAATCGTTTCTTCAACCAATGATTGTACACCAAATATGTGTATTATTTTGAGACATTTTCAAACAATTAGCCTGCACAAGCTTGGAAAATATTTTACTTTAGCTTTTTTGGATTTCTTTTTTCTTGTGTGTGAATGGCTTTTTCTGTGAACAGAAGAAATGATGAGAATGTGTATTTATTTAAGGGCTTGGCGCCCTGTGCATTTGCACATCCTGCACATATGGTGGGTCTGACCCTGATTGAGGCATCTAGGGCAGCAGAAAGTCTGCACGGTGGAATGATTTGCCTGTTAAGGGGGAGAGATAATGACGCCACGCACTATTGGGTTTCAGCCATGAGTTAGCCGGGATATTTACCGGCGTTTATAAAATATTTTGTTTCGTGCTAGGTAATATTTATCATCCGGTATTTGAGAGAGAGAGAGGGGGGGAACAGCTACTTAAAGCAGTGCATCAGGGCATTCTCTCCGGTACCACTGGTCTCCACAGAGACCATTCGACACTAAAGTTCATCCCGACCGGAAGAATTTATGAAGAAGCCAAGATATTGCCGATAGACAAGTACATCTTGCAGCTCGCCAAGAAGCTGTTAAGTAGTATTAGCAGCCATCGCAATCAAGACATACAAGAACTGCAACGACTTCCACTCGATTGCAGTCATCGATATTTACACACCACAGCAATCATACACCCTGGATTTGATGACCTTTTCAATGCCAAAAGCAACACAAAAAGCAACACAGGGCATTACAGAGGCTAGCAAATTATTCTGTTATTCAATCATAAGATTAAGCATGTCAAAATTATTGTAAAATGATGCAATTTTAAAAATGTCAAATAAAATACGTTGGGCCCCTATTGTTGAGCTGAAATTCCTATCTTAGTTATAAGTCTACTTATAAGTAATTTTTTATATAACGAACGAAAAAAATAAAGCTAATAATCTAGTCTAATCTAAAATTCTCTCCGGTACACGAAGTCCCCGCTTTGGGAAGAAATACCATTTTCATAGTTCAATGATTATGCATGACTCACTTTTAAAACCCAGATAAACAGTGTATTCAACCATGTCTTGTATCTGACTGACCTAGGGCATCAGGCACATCTGGGTAAACCACTGAATTTCTGTTCAGCTGGGTTTGTTTGATTTATGATAAGCGACTCAAAGTCCATTTCCTAGCTTCCTTCACATTCTTTCTGAAATCACGTTTTTGTTTTTATCAATTATTTGAAACAAGTCTCACTGTAGAGACACGAGTTACTGCCTGTGCAAGTGTGTTTTTATTTTATGAACGATCGTATCGTCGTCACACGCAAACTCTGTCCGAATGTTCTTAGACACCTGGAAAGTACAACGAATAAAGTTTGTCGCCCAGGTGTTACCATAAAGTACGCTTGCAGACTTCAAGTTACATATGTATCACTATCATCCAATTCTGAACTAGCTCCACACAAATTACATCGAACAACTTTGCATCGTCGTACAGAGCCGCATATTGGACGACTGGTTTTTGTCAGCTCCACTTCATGGTGTCTCATAGTAATCGTGTTTTTTATTTCGTAAAAACAAAAACATCCAATTCACTTAGCACTTCGTTGTTCCGGCCAGACTCTCTTCCTCGCTCTATGGCGAAGTTTGTGCTTGGTTCTTCCTGACAAAAAAAAAGCACATAAAACACCGAGATATTCCTTAACAGGTACACTTGGTGTCGTAAAAATATCTCTAAACAGCCCCACTTTCCCGTCACGTTCGCTGCTTTAAGCGACAACAATACCTACTCTCCAGTGCTGCTAGATTACGTTCGCTCATAACGCTGGTTGAAGAAAACAAACAAGGCAAGACTATACAATCAAAAAAAAAAAAAAAAACAAAAACACGAAGAAAACGTATCACAACTAGCACACAGCTCACATACTAGCAGCCTTTCAAAGAAGCACGGAGGACTTCTTGTGCAACATTTAACATAACTTTCATCTAAGCGCACTCTACTTCTAGGGACACAACACGAAGGAAATCCCCCAACACCGGGATGCTTGCTTCCTGATTTATGCATGGCAAATTGTCGGGAAGAATGCTTATTTGGTACTTTACCACCCTATTTATCCTTATCTCTCACCTTGCTTGCTCTCCTCCTTAGACCCATACATATGTCCCCACATGGCGTGGGCGTTACGGCGAAGTAAACAATAAATCACAACTACATCCTTCCTCTGCATTGCCTAAGAAACAAACGTGTCTGTGCCTGGATGTGTGTGCGTGGTTGTACGTTTGGTTAAACAAGAAGAAGGACACTAAGAGTACTCACCATTTTGTATATTTGTAAAAAATATTATCAGCAGTACAAATAGTTCGCTGGTTTGCCTTTGCAGTTGCATTTTGTCGGTTCAGTTTTCTTCGGATGTCCTGACGTCTTGTTTCCTGTGAGAACAAAAACAAAACAAAAAAAATTACGTTATCTAATTTCTCATTCAAGACACATTCGTATGTGAGCAACGCAGCAGAGAGCACGAAGGCGACAGGATTGCATGCTCGCGAGGAAGGGACATAGTGATATTATCCTTTGACAGAATGAGGGGACATTGAGGAAAAAGAAGTCAGCAAGTGAAGATAAGTTTTATTTATGACAGCCCATCTGGGTCCAGTCTCTCTGATGCTGACTTTTTTCGCGACTAATGCCATTTTTCCGGGAAGGCATTCAAACGTCTGCAGAGCGGAAAGATTGGTTTGGGTGTCCTGTTTATGTTCGTTGCTAGCGGTTGGCGTAGCAGTCGACCTGTGATGTTCTTAAGAAATTCCTTGAGAATTTAAGCACAAAATGTGCTGCTTCAAGGAGGGCAGGAGTGAGTAGGTATTGCGAATATGTCATCAAAAGAATGTCGGAATAGAATGCTGTCATAGGCGGGGAGTCGACGAGCGAAGAACACAACAGCGATGTTGTGCAAAGCTATTCATGAACTTCGAGAATACTGTGAGATTTTAAACATAAGCGATGTGTTTCTTAGCGTTATGTGGCATTATTCATCGTAATCTACGATTTTGGCTGGAGATTCCTTAAAAATTTGTCACATGGAACCTAAATCTTAACTATTCGTTCGTTCCCGAAGCGACTGACGCAAGGGAATGTGGCAAGAACGATAAACTTCAAACGTTGCATAGCGATTTAAACAAAAATATAAGAGACATCACTAGACAGCTCCTTTATATTGATTACTCTGCAGTTCAAGGTGGATCTAGGCATTCATCTGTGCTGGGGGTCCAGGTTTAATTGTTGGCGTGAACAACGTTCACGGCGCCGCCTCTCTGAGGTCACGCCCAGAGAAGGCATAACACCGCTATTCGTGTAGGACCAGTGATGGTAACTAAAAATCGCTTTTTTGATTTTACCGCCGAGAAAAAAAGTACTATTTTTCCCTACACTCACATAAAATTCCCCCTACAAAAAAAATGATGACACATGTACATGTAACTTCTTTATGATTATTCACACTTGGCCAAAAAGTTTGTGACGATACTGATACACTTTTTCCTTCATATCTCTAAATATTGGATGAAGCATGAATTAGGCAGTATGTCCTTAAGGACTGGGAATAGGTGTTCCACAACTTGGTCAACGACATTAAGCTGCGTAAAAAACAAACCAAAATGTCAAGAGATTTCGTCAAATCTACTGGATTCCGCCATATCGTTGTCACTCGATTTCTCTGAAATCTAGTTAAAGCTCCTAAAGTTCATCCGTTCGTGAAAGGTTGTCAAACAGAACAAGCAAACCAGGAACCAGGAAGTATTATGGATCTGATTTACCCCCACGAATTTGAGGGGCTTTTTTCCACTGAACGCAACTTCGAGGTTCCATCAATTCTCTCTCATAACCAACCAGGTTCCGCCATGCATTTGGCCTGGTAACCTCGCTGTTTCTTACAAACCTAGTTAAATCCTCCTGGAGTCCATTCGTTCGCGAGAAGTTGTGAACCCGGATAAGCCCACAGCGAGATTTTCAGTATATTGTGGTGTTTATTTTCTCATTTTGTCTCTTTCTATTTCCTGGTGTTCTCACACTATTAAGTTCTGTCAACAGACAGCTGTTCTGGCGGCCATTTAAAAACTGAGAGCGAGTGTCATTTCTTTTGGCGGGCACTTATTAATTGAGAGCGAGTGACTTGCAAATTGAGAGCGAAGCCACTTCAAAACAGGTGGAAACGGCCTATTGAGGTTCTCAGTTAAAGTTCATCCGGACCTCGTGGTTTCGTTCGGTGGAAACGTAACATAGGGAAACGGTATAAAAAATGGTTGTCGAAAATTTTAAGGGGCAAGAGGGGCAGAAGTTGTCTGTCTGTATAATACTTCATTTCTGAAGGAAACAGTGTGAACTTCATTTTGGTCATTTTGGTGTTCATTTTCTCATTTTGTCTCTCTTTTCTTGTGTTTTCAGTTCTCACACTATTTTTTGTTTCACCTCAGTAGGCCAGGCCGTTTTCACCGAGTTGAAGTGATTTCAAATTTCATGTCCTTACCAGCTTAAAGCGAGACATTTGTTTTGGCGGGGACTTATAAGTCGAGAGCTAATGAAATCTCGGTGGAAACGGCCTGGCCTACTGAGGTTTCAGTAAGAATTCATCCAATTCAGTCGACTTCGGTTGGGTCAGAGATAATGGAGGATAGAGATGTACAAATTTGGCCATTTTTACCCGTCCAATAAGAGTGTAGTGGGATTTCTTTGCATTTCACACACTTACAGAGGTGCCGGCCCCATTACGTATCGTAAGATCGTATAGAAACGTTGTCAAATGAAATCATGGGACAAAGGAGGGAGAACTTGGATTACTCTATCCTCCATTATCTCTGGACTCGGTAAAAACGTGGTATAAGTCAAAATATTAATAATACCAAATGTATTGAATCAACTCCAAATTTAATTCAAATTTCAAATAACGAATATTTTGCATCAAAATGAAGTTGGTTGTTCGAACATAATTAAAATTAAATGTTAAATGACAACGGTAATTCAAAGGATAAAAGCTCCATCTTTCTTCAGCGTCTCTTCCTTCATCCATCGCAAGGCGATCCAACCTCTTGCAGCAACTATAAAGGTACACCCCTGCTCAAGGTAGCATGTAAGATCGTGTCCAGTGTACTGTGTGAACGTTTAAGGCCGTATTGCGGCGCACTAATCAGCGACTTCTGCACCAATCCTCCAAACATATACACGAAGGCGAATAATGGCGAAGGCCACGATACGTTCCACCTCGTTATCGATTTTTTAGCCGTATGCGACCGAATTCATTGCAAGGAACTTTTCGAAGCGATGGTCGCATTCGGGATCCCCTGGAAAATTAACGCGGCACTACGGCTGCAGAATTTCCAAACCGTCAGAAATCTGCACCAGCGGCAAGGTGATTTATTCAATTAGGTCCCGGATAAGATATTGCAGCGGACAGCTGTACACGGAAGCACCTATCTTCTACAAGTCAATCCAAGTGATTGGATACGGAGATGACATCGAAATGGTCATGGATTGACAATTTGCCACAGTGTCCGTTTTGACGAAAATTGGAGCTGTTATTAAGGCCAATGGTCATCAATTTGTTCCGATTTTTAGGGGAAATTAATTGGCGATGGGCCTACTTTAGCCTAAGTGTGACTGCCAGTCAACTTAACCTAACCTAAGGTCAATGAGTATAAAACAAAATACATGCTGTCGAGCAGGAATTTTTCCATCAGACACCAACTGGGACAATGCATCACGATCGACAGTTACAATTTTGAGTTATGAAGGAGTTTGTCTACCTTGGAGCAAACACAATCCCTTGACAACCGGTGTTACTTCGATTTGTCTAAACAATTGTGTTCAAGTCCCCCGAAGATCCAAAACCATGCTCTGGCATGCTCTAATTTCGCCAGTCCAGCTATACAGAGCGGAAAGCTGGGCGATTAACAAAACAGCCGAGTTGATTCGAAACAAATATTCCACGTCGGGTCTGTCTGCGACCGAAGGACTGAAGGAGAAGACATAAACGCGACATCTACGGGCTGTGCCAAGATGTGGATTCACTGCGGAAGTCTGTCCACTGGTTTCTAACGTGGCCAATTCTCCAGCTACTGGAATCTTCGAATCTAAACGTCCTGATTCGAGAAGGAGTGGAATGCCGAACTTCCGGTTTAAAGACCTAGTCACTCCGCAGCAAATAATTGCTAATATACGAGTATGTGATCTACTATGGCTTGGGTTCCATCTCGCTGATGGGAACTACAGTTCTATGAATTCGAAAAGTTATTTCTAGGCAGAAATACTCTTTAAGCAGTGTCATCAAAGAGAAGGAGCCGTGAGTTATTTGGGAATTGAACCTGACAGCCGGGCGTAGGAGTCGACGCACCAACTCACAACTCTAAGGCGCACTAATTGAACTGAAAAGATCGATTCTTCGCTTGTGCCAACTTCACTCAAGAGAAAATACAGAATAATGAATTGTCGGAAATGGGGTGCCAGTTAACCGACCCGGGCTGCACTTCACACTGCATCCGTACTGAGAGTAATATGAGAGTGATTTGTGTGAAAGACGAATTTGAACTATTGGGCTGATGAATGCATTGGGTGGACTTAATCTGTGGGCGTCAGAAATATTGCAAAAACGTCCACCTCCGGCCATTCGTACTCTTTAGCAGTTCTTAGTTCATTCAGGCAGGATCATCGCAAGATTGATAACTCTGAGAGAAATGCAACTTTCATCGTGAAAGAAAATAATGGAGGTCTGCAGCAACTCCGAAATATACAGTATTGGCCAAAAGTTAAGCACCATAAGCAAACTGAGTATTTTTCTTGTAACGGGTGACAGAGAGAAATGTCGAAACTGAATTTAAATTTCAAACAAGCAGGCAAACATAGCAGGATTTGTTACAAAAAAAAAAAAAGATACAAAAAATCCATTATGCATAGGAAGGCTCATTAAACAGATAATTCACCGCGACAAAACTTAGCAGCCACGGTATACAAATATTCCACGGTATTCAAATTCAAGGATTTATTGTTATTTTCTTTTACAATATTCTCTATTTAACCGTTGTACATAAATCTCCAAGACCGTGTAAATATCCAAGAAAGCACAGCTTAAGTCAAAAGTTACTGAATTGTTTGGTGTACATTTTGTGGAATTCCGAGAATAACAAGCCACTGAAATGACAATTGCTTCTTAGGACTATACAAATTTAATCGATTGTCACCCATGAACTAGAGTAACAAATAAAGTTTAGAACCCAGCGCTAGGACAATATGCAGACATGCTGTGAATGGTTGCATGGCAACTTTCTGTTTTTTCCACCAAATCGTAAAACCTCAAAGAATACAGGAAGTTGACAAACAACCATCAGTCCCATGAAGAATAATACAAAACAAACCTTCTTAAAATCCGACTTATGGAAGCAGAGATGTTCAAGAAAAAGCTGCTGACGGTGGGGGTGTTTTAGTTTTGCCCGATACTGTACATAAGCTGATGCTGTCTGATGCCTTCAGAAATACCTCAAATAACAATGCATGCTGGTAGAACAACCCTTCCTCGCTATTAACGTACCTGCACTGTGGATCGTTGGGGTTGCCTCACCCAATTAAGTTGCAAAAAATCCGGCCCCAACCTATCAATATGTGGAACAATATGGGTGACCCTGGAGCCTGTAGACGGCCCAGCTTTTCAGCAACCAATCGTGTTCTCTTCATCTTACTTGAGTGGAAGTGGGGGCCAACAACTTTATGCCAACTCCGAACAGCCAATTTGAGAATCATTTTTTCGCGAAGCTTTAACTCTTTAGGCCTTGTTAGCAACTCGAACCTCTCGTTCCAGAAATCGACAACGTAGGCTCAAGTGCGTAGGGGTCGACACACCAACCCGCCAGTCCAACTTGAGTGGAAGTGGGGGCCAACAACTTTATGCCAACTCCGAACTCACTTCTTTCTGGAATCATTAGAAACCGATAAAGGCTTGTCTGCGCGTTAGTATCGGAACCCATTTTCGGTGCTTGAGTCTGGGAACACTCCATTATTCAAATTAAACCCACGCCCCTCGCTTGCAGACGGAAAAAAACCAGTAAGCATGTTCTGCTGCGCAGCCATATGACATTAAGTCAATACACCAACGGGAAATTGCTGAAAGCAAAAAGAGTATCTTACAAGTCCATTCTGAATCATAACGAATTCCATTTGCAGCAGAGACAAAACACAACACCAACAACAGCGACAAATTGAAAAAGAATTAGAGACGAAACGACTCTCCCAGGTGCATATCCTCGCAAAGAGGCGCATCCTGCTTTAATGCGAAAACAAAAACAACAAGAAAAAACTGTCACACTGGCTGCTGTGCCAAAGATGAATGCAATTTAAATCTTTTAAATGAATCCATCTTACCTAGTCCTGGGATTTCCGCTTCACAGTACTTTTTGTTATTTTTTTTTTCCTTCTCCTTGCTCTGTTCACTTTTGTGTCGCCTTGAAGCTATGGTGTGACTGTGTGAGGCTTGACGCTTGAGTGAGAACTTCCTAGGCACAGTCTGACTCCCAAGTGACCAGACTACTTCACCTCGTATTGTGTCTTAATCTCACCGAACTCAGTGCTGTGCTCTGGGTGTAATTTTTAATGTTTGCCGCCGTCGTCGTCACTGACGTTGCTTCGGATAGTGTTGTTGTTGTCGGTGTTGGAGTTGAAAAAGCCAAAGAAGTTGGATGACTGTTTTCATATGAGAATCCATTTATCTTTGTGCAAGAAGCATAGATGCTACAGTGAACCTCAACTTAGTGTCGTTCTTGTTCTTGTCCTTGTCCTCGGAGCATGTACTCCTTAAGCATTCACACACAGATACACCCTTGTATATTGTATCTTTAGTGTAATGAATTACAGTATAATGACATCCCCATATTCGGAGTGCTACAGTTGCTTGTATTGCTTCTGTGGAGGATTTCGTCTCGAGAATAACATGAAACGGGAACATGAGTGGTGGGTGGCGGGGAGGGGACCGACGACGACTTGAACGAGAAGTTATCACTAAGCCAAGTTTAATGGTGTTCCTTGGGACAGAAGCAAAAACGACGACGACTCGGCAGGATTAATGGGGTGGTGGAGTTGGCGCTGCTACTTTCGGTTCTTCGTATCCAGGCGAATGATGTTTTACGACTATTAATAGTTCAGTTAATGGTGGAAGTGGGTTCTTTGCGGACTCATGAGTTTGCTGACTTCTTGTTCCAGTTGCGGTGAACTGGGTGGGCTCTTGGTGATTCTTCTCCAATATTACGGATTTATCACGAGCTTTTTTTTTTTTCTGTGTTGTTGGTCTGACAAATTTTGTTTCCAGTTGTTTGCTTTTCTTTTTGTGTATTGTATTGAGCGGCGTCAATTTGAAAATTCCGAGAGGGAGGAAGGAAGAACGAAAGAGAGTTAGTGGAAGTTTGTGGGCAGGCTCCATTAAACTTAAGATTTTTCTTTGGCCAAAGTTCCATTTGTGGTGGCATTTGTTCGAGGCAAGACTCTGTGTACAATTTGTGAAGAAACCGAGAGAGTAAGTAGTTTTAAGTGCTGCTTGATAGTTTCACTCAATATAAGTCGCGACAACTTACGAGTTTATGTCGAATTTATCGCAAGAAATTAGTGAAACAAGATTAATTTCTTCAATTTTGAAGAAGTGGAGAGCACCAAGCTGCCGGGTTCATGATTCGAGGGAAATGCAATCAATTTATTTTTCGTATGCATGGACTTTCGTTATTTTCGCCATTTTGAAGTAATGGAAAATAGAAGCAGTCTCTTAGAACGTTAGACACACTACATCAATTGCAATTTCAAGATTTCTTCCTCTTCTGCTTCTCCAATTAGCGAGGTGGATTGCTAGCTGTTTCCAGTTGTCGCCAAGTTGGTTGAGGTCAGCCTCCTCCTCTGTTGTGTTGCCCCACGGGTTCCAAGTCGAGGAATCTTCAGGCCTGAGCTGAGTTGTCTCTACGGTCTACATGGCCCAGCTACCTTGGTCATTTGGATCCGAATACGGCTGAGTTCATGCCACTGCAGACAGATCGTGGTTGAATCTTCTTCTGCAAGTGTTGTCAACGTAACCAGGACAAACAACCGACGAGGGACTTCTTTAACTGATTTTGAGTTTGACCATGTCTCGACGCCGTACCGCAGGACTGGGCTGATCAGAGTAATTATAAAGTTCGTTCGTTCGGGAGACGCACCTTTGCGCCTCGAGCCCATGGAAACCCTTGGTTGGCAAGGGTTATACCCATTTCACATTGTCGCGTTCGCACGGTGGGGCTCAGATATTTTAAGCAGGATACACGTAAATCTACTTAACAAGTCACAATGCCGCGGTCGCGCTTTGATATTTCACAGACCGTAATATCGTAAGCGCGAGCGCAAATTGCTAGGTAGAGCTACTTTTAAAAACTCAGGCTTTTGACAGCTGTGAAAAAAATTTCTTTTATTCACTCGTGATTTTTCCCTGTTGGCATGCCTGAGGCAACTATTTGCGCACGAAATTATTTTTTTTTAAAGATTTATGTGAAATAATTGTATTTTTTATTCTTGAAAAATTCATTTTAGACCATTTTACTTGAGAAACGCGCGCCCTTCATTGCGATTTGGAAAAGTGAGGGAGCCGCGCTTTGGCATAACATTCCTGTAAGCTCGAAACTGCATTCTCGCGTTCTTCTATTAAAGCAAACGCGTAAACGCGACGTTGTGATTTGGCCATTACTCCACGTTTGATTATGTTGATTGTACTGTTCATTCCGGATACGAGGTAGACGGAGTTCTTATATACCTCGGAGTTATAACTCATTGTGACACCCTGTCCAGGACGCTGATGTTGCATTTTAAGACTAAGGCACATTTATGTTAGAGATGTCATCTCAGAGAAGATGTTTTGTGTTAAAGGAAATACGCATCAGACATAACAATACGCATCAAGGCTAAATTCGGTCTGATATGCGCTCGCGCTTTGACGGAGGACAGGGATGACTTCTATGATACCCTGGAATCGACTTACGAACAATGCACCAACTCAGACATCGATATTGTTCTAGTCGAATTCAACGCAAAGCTCGATAAGGAGGACATATTTGCTGAAGGCTTCGGAGTCTGCGAACAGAGACTAAGGGAAGAATGAACAAACGACCGTGGAGATCGGGAGGTGCTATTGTCACGCAGGATGTTCCACTCAGGCGACAACTCCGTCTTCCCCGATCTAGACCAGGCCAAGAAGTCTAACAAGGCTGACGGCCTGTCCCGCGAAATCCCTCAGCTGAAGATGTACGGAGTCGTGGAGAATCTCAAAAGCGATGAAGAATTCCTTGATCCCTACGAGAGAAATTTTCGGATCTTTGGTCATATGTAGGTAGAAGGGATCTGGACGAGATGTTTCAACCATCTATGGATGATGGAGACGTTCGGTCTAATGCCAAGGAGAGCACATAGGCAACTCAGCTCCAGGCCGACCGGTCATCGACTGCGAACCTGAGGTATATCGCAACAGAGGGCAGCTGCGTGACGTACACAAGTGGAGAATGACGTCAATTGCTGGGCTTGTGAGACTGTAGGCGCTAGTTGTTGGTTGAGACCCAGGTCCCTTCCACTCGTTAAAGAGCAATAGCACGCACAACACGAGTGGTTGCTGAGAAACTAGGCCCTGGCCTTCTACGGGCTGTAGCGCCATCCATAATTGTTATATTAAACTATCAGCAGGAAATTTGTTTTCCTTTCAGTGTTGCCAGCAATGCAAACTGCAAATCTTGCTTAATTTTCGGACACCCCTTTTGTGTTTCAGACATGTTCTTTTTTCCAACCATTTCCCACCGCAGCACACATCTGGTCTAAAAATTTGGTCTGCAATCCAATTTATTGCAAGTAACTCGGATTTATACGAAATATCAAATAGCTTTAATTGAAGAACGCGATTATCGTTCGTTGATATCATTCAGCGACGCACAACTCTATGAATAGCAGCTGTGCCATTTGGATGATAAATCATGTCGATTTGAGAAAATATACCCGAATCCAATGAAAATCCAATCAATTCCAATATAATTAGAGAAGTGAGTAGAAATAAATGTTTACGGACGTAATTGTATTTCCTTACCATCCCTGTAATGGCTTTGATTGGTCATATTCACATGCACGAGCCTCCTATTGTATGAAGCTCGCACGTAAATTTATATCCATTGATTTATTAATCGTCCTTCATCTGACACAGAGTCCCGTCCGTTTCGCATGGTGGGATTAACATGCAAAATTCTACGTCAATTGGAGCAGCAAAATTGCGCACAAGCCAAACACCAAAAAAAGCTGTTAAAAAACTCATCCACTTATTGCATAGAGAATTAAATCGGGATCCGTTCTGTGGGAATTTATAAAATTTGCTTGGAAATTACCACCCCATCCTAATCGAATATTAGATAACATATATATTTTGCGCTTCGCTAAGCACTCCTCTACCTCATAATTCTCCTCCTACTCAACCTCCCCTACATCCTCATCCCCTTCCTCTCCCTCCTCGTCCTCCCGCTCCTCCTCCTCTTCCTCCTCCTCCTACCTCTCCTCCTCCTCCCCCTCCTCCTCCTCCCACCCAAATAATCCCATTCGATGCGCTGTACGTTCTGTGGATAACCCATTCACCCCTTCCGCAGCCCGCACAAATATCGTGAAATTGTAAATCCCAAAAACAGTAAACTGCGTTTCCACAGACCTATTAGTCTATCGCATTACACGCAGCGCTCAGTGCTGTGGATCAATAGCGAAATGCTTAGTAACAATCACTTTGAAACTGGAAAGATGACAAAAAAAAATTATGAAAACCCTTCCCATCATCATCACGATGACGTTTACTCGTTACCATTCTGATCGAGTTGCCAGCCTGAGCAACAACATTTGATGAGTACATGTACGTGTGGTGTTTCAGATATTTTTTCTATTCGGTTTATCCGTTTAAGCCCGGGGAATATATCGCATTACTGATTCCTTCCATTTGCACGAAATGAAGTATCACTCTGACGCTGTGTACGTAGTTGAGTTGAGTTTTTAGTTTTTCACACACGTACCACGAGGCGTATACTTAACATTTTCGTTTTACTTTTCCGTGCGCCCCACTTTGCGACGTTCAGATCGTTTATATGAATGGTGTCAATTTAAGTCAAGGTTTCCCCCAGCACTTGTGTGTGCCAATACGGAAAGCGAGAATTTACTACCTGTCCTCATTTGGGTCCTTAATACCATCAAAAAGTTTCCAGAAAAATCCTCCTCAAGCACATCCAACCAGGGACCGTCGCCTTGATTTCTGTCTGTTGTGTGTACGATATACGAAGCGTAGCTGTCTCTTGTATTGGTCTATATACTTGTTTCGAGATGCATGTAAATATCCATTTTTCATTTCGCACGTTCTCAGTGCAAAATGCCTTTGGCGCTGGGTACACGAGGGAACATTTAAATAGAGCCACTTGGGTGTTCCTTTGGTGTCCATTTTCAACTGCAGTGTGAATTTTCAAATTAAGCCCTTCATGGTCGTACATCGTTACGAGTTAAACCGCAGCTAAAACATACGCCCATTTGGTGTAGTTTTCACAGGGCATTCACTACGCAAAGAGGTGGGTTGAAGCAACCACTTTTGGATACCGAAACCAAAATGCAAATAATACGTGTGGGAATTACAGACGAGCTGCAGCGCATGAACATGAGTTTGAATCGAATTGCCCTTGCATTTAAATTATGCTTGCCACTAATTATGCTGGAGTTAGCTAATTGTGTTTTAACATTTCTTTTTAAGTGCTTATCGTTATTTGTGGTTGAGTAGAAGATTACCTTCTTTGTGGGGCTGTGTCGCGTAACAAGTTATCTACGCAGGGTTCGAAGGGCTAAGCGTAAACAACTTTCACACAGTCACCTAGCACAACGTAGGAGCTACACCCTTGGTCGTTCCGGTACGTAACCAAATATCCAGCCGGTGATAATTTGAAAATCAAGCGGATAGAGAAAAGTTCCGAACTACCAAGGGGTCGACATAACAAATAAGCAAGGGATTGATTCAAATTAGCACGGTAGTGCAGTGGACCAGGGTCTCGCCTCGGCAGCAACTACTCATGTTGTGCATGCAATTCTTCAAACATGAGTGGTCGGGACGTACACTCTTATGCCGAATCCGAAAGGTGGAGTTTGAGAGCGAATGCTCTGGGAGCATTGTCAGTGACTCGAAACAGGTGGCGCCGTGAACGCGGGGAGGTAGCGTGGGGGGAGGCAAGGGGGAACGCAGACCTTTGCTAGGGGCGGCAATTTGGGGCTGTTAGTGTTAGCGGATCCTTTTTTCAGTCCAACGTTGTAAGTCCTTCAGTTCAGACTATTGCAAACCAGACCAGATTCCACGACACTCACAGAACTTCGAATTCTGTACAGATCCCACACGTTGTGGCAAATTTTGTATTTAGATGGAATTTACTTCAAAACTGAACAGACTTGAACCTTAGCCATTGACCTATACAAATGCTGTTCATGTGTGCATTTTAAGACTAACATCAAAGTCTAATTCAAATCCGGCATACTTCGCAGAAGATTTGAAATGGACCCGTTTCTCTGAAAAATTTGACATCCCTTACTGCGGATTGTACAGGCGTGGCTGTTTCTGAACCTAACCATTACTTATGTTCCAAAACACCGACAACGAACATGACCTTGATAAGCAACGCGGGTGCACCATTAACACACCGAGTCGCCTTGATGGGGCGTGTAATTGTCAATTACGTGTACACAGCCACGACGTGTAAGGTCGATAATTCACATCAGTCAACTAGTCGATTTCCAATGAAAATGTGAATCTACGCTTCAGTGACTTTTCAAAAGTTCTTCAGAAAATGTCCAGTCCGCTAAGTGGAAACGATGACAGTGCACGAAAGGCTATCCTCGTGTCAAAAGCCATTTCGGTTGTACGAACTCAATTCAGAATACAGAACTCACAAGACAGAGCGATTTTCGTAAGCACCATTAGAGACGGCCCGAGCCATCAACTAATTCCTTACAGCAATCGGCAAGCTATTCCCTAAACGCAAATCGGCAAAAGGCAAGAAGAACATGCAAATGATACGCCATTTGATTTATTTCGGATTAGTCATGTCGTCGTTCCGTGACAGCGAGATTGAAATCGGGTCGGCTATTTACAATTGTCATTGCTATTTGTTATTTGTATGCCGAGGGCCCACTAACAGGATTAAATGTAAATCACATTCATTTGACATAGCCCAAGTAGGGGCCGTGGCGGATGAGGCGAAGCGGAAAAGCGCCTCTTTTTCCATTCCTTCTAGGACTCTCTGTTTAACATAGAGGCCAACTCATCAGCTAAGATTTCGTTTGAACCGTTCCGTCATCGTGCTGGGGATCGACTGTGGGCTGAATTTTTCCCTTTTTTTTTTCGTCATTCATGGAGACTGCTATTCGATTTTAGTTGGATGATTGACAATATAATGTCAAGCAATGGCAGTAGTTAGAAGGCGAAACAAAAATGCTCCGTTCGGTTGACAATGAGCGATTCATGGGACGGAATTATGCACGAGTGCACGGCAGCCGGCAGGGGAGGAGTGCCTGAAGTCGGGGGACGGATGTGGTGTGCGAGTATACTGCCGACCCGAAATTATGAACGGACGAAGGGAAACTAGAATTGATTGCATGATTTATGACATGAATAGGCGAAATTTTCAAATTCATCGCGGAAATAAGGGCACCACAGGAAAGGCGGGGGTTGTAGGCTGGCTGTTCGGGGCCGGGCGACCGGTAGAGACAAGGTTGGGTGTGGAATTTGATGAATTGATGTTGTGATTAATTGCTTTTGCGTTTTGAGGGTGAATTCTTGTTGCCTTCGCAGTTGTTTATCTTGGATGTACATACTTAACAAACACATCGAGGGATGGGCAAAGGAGACCATGAAATCGTGTGCTTCACTCTGGGCGTTCGGTGTGCATGGGGCGGGTCCATGAAATGGCTGATGAGTGTCGTAAATCGATTTCTTTCACATCCACGATCAATGGTATTTTTTGCTTTCCATGTCGTATCAGCTTCTAAAAATGCTGATACTCGTGGCAACCATCCACGAGCGCCAACAAAAATAAAATATGCCCCAGCTCGTACATTGCAACATAATGCAGGCACATGCCCAGATGTGACTCAATTCTGTAAATGTGCTTGAAATTACTTTAACCCACAGTGCGTTGTGTCGCACTGATGATGTGACAGAAACAGTGCATGGAACTGGTTGTGGAAAGCTTCTAATGCACATCTGGGAATTTTCGTCGCCCAACTATTTAAACATGCGAAATCATTCACACAATTGTCTCAAGTGGTTGTGGTGTCAACTGGTCTAATTCTATTTGCAATGCCAAAAGCAATCCTCTCCGAAGCTTTGCAAACATGCCCTTAAGCATCTTATGCGGTTCCTATTCACTCATCCACTTTCTCGGTGAATGCAGGACTAAAGAGAAGTTTCGGTGTCGGTGTGAGCTCTTCAATTGAAATATTATTCGTTGAATGCGTCTTTCAGAATGGAGAACTCTCTACCTCACGTTGTCAATGTGCAGCGGTGACATTCTGTGAATGTTTTTCTTTGGAGATTTTTTCAAAATACCGCTTTGAGGTTGGAATGTGAATTTAGCTGATCAAATGAAGAGTTTGATGAAGTTTTAGACAAGATTTGCATGTCACTTCATGTTGCTTCACAAGATGGCGGATGGGACAGGTAAGGAAGTAATGTTGTAGCACGTTTGTATCTTCCTTAGTATCGTCATATGGTAGCTGTCTCCATTTCTAGGAATTGAAGCTACTTAAGGTTCCCAATTTGTGTACTTAGGAACTCTCTCGCGAACCACGCTTCCTACCCAAGCGGTCACCCAATCATCTAGAACGTCGTATTCTTAAAATATAATTTTTAATTATATTAAAATTAATTTAATTAATTAAATATAAAATAAAAAAAAAAAATAAATAATTTAATTAATTAAATTTAATTTAAAATTCTTCATGTCCAAGAGGGGAACCAGGACGAGGAAAGTTATAACTCGGCATAGGCAGTTCGGGTTCTGTAGCAAGAACAACCTTTTTGTGGTAAATTTCTGCACAATTACGTCATCAATCTTTCCAATATGTTTCGGATATGTGCGAAAAAGAGTCGTGAATGATCAGCCGATGGACAGCGGCATAGTATTGCAGGCAATTTTATTTCAAATCAGTCCGTGAACTTTTGGCCTCGACTGGGTATTTTATTGACTTATAACACGTTTCCTATAATAATTGTCATTGGCCTAAATGATCGAATGATCTATTCGCAATTCTTTTACTGTGCACTCGAACCGTTTTACTAAAGATTGTTTAAGTAATGCAATGCATTCAGTCAATAACGAGCCGAGTGTTTTATCTGCAATCCCTCACGTCGCCTACAGCATAATATCCAGCAAGTCAATGAGCCTATGACAAGCAGAGACTCTCTTCGGTTTGCCTACATCGAACATCAACGCCATCGTGAGGTGGTTACATTCGCACTCGGCCTCAAGGAGGTAGCGGAAACCAATTAGGGCCGTTTTGTGCACTAAAAGTCGAACTCGGTTTATGCGCAAGAAGTCAACTTTTATTTTCAAAAAACGTTGGGATTTTTCTCTTCGACTTCTGGATTTGCTTTCATTCACTAAAATTGTATGGTTTCAACTTTCGAATGAGTTTATCAACTCCTCATTTTTCAACTTATGGAAATAGCTGAAGTTAAGGGATCAAATCGGGCATTCTCTGCTCCCATCTGCCTACAAGACGGAATTGTGTATGTCATTTATCATTTTCGTCTCTCAAAGCGGACAAAAATAGGATTCATAGCCGTGTAACGAGAGAAGATACTGGCCTTTTGAAATTTTTCATTTGTCAACAGGCCCCATGAATTGCTGACCAATCGACAAAATATTTGGCATAATCGCTTGTGCTGTTCTCCATAACATGCTGGCAGCAACTGAACACCAGGCATCAGCGTTACCAGATCATTTCTTTCGAAGGCTGCTAAGGCTGCAAACTGCTAAACCCGTTAGAAACTGTGAGATTTTTTTTTAATTGCCGTGAATTCATATTGAGGCGCTAGTTTGAAATAAAAAAAATACAAAAAGTTAAGTATTGAGTTTTAGGGTTTTTCTGAGAGATCACGTCCGCTCACGTTGGTTGCACGCTGAAGAAGAGCTTGAACGAGTGTCATGATTAAGTCCTTTTGTGGATGAACACGCCTCTGTCGGCAGGCAGCATGTTTAGCATTTACTTGATGATGCCATCTCAATATTGTGTACTTATACAGTGAACTCTCTCATAAGCGGGCGGTCCGCTTAAAACCATCGAAAAAAAAAACCATCAAAACCACCATGGTTTGATCCACCTTCAGCTGACATCAGGAGCAAAGTGGATAGTGGATAGATAGATCATGGAGTTAGCGAATGATAGGTGGAGTTCTTTTCCCACATGTGAGACTTCTCGTACATTATGGCCTAGGTTCAACAGCACGAAGACCGACAGGAATATGAACCAAAAATGGGACTTACCCACGACATCATATGCAGGGCTGTGGGGATAAAGAGAAAACTGAGGACAGTCAGTCTCTGCCTAGTGAGACAAAGAACACTGGGAGAGTTTTCTTCCAAGACCTTCACAACATAACAGATATCCCACTTAAATTTCTTTGCAGGTTTGTCATTATCTCTGGATGACTGGATGGACAAGCGCAACAACATAAAAAACACGAGTGAGACAGGAAAGGTTACGTCCCCCTTGGGCGTCACAATGGGTCCAACTGGACCTAAGTATTGCGTGGAACCCCACTTTTACCCACCGACCTATCCTAATCAAACCTTCTACGAGCTGTTTGTAATTCAAAACTAAGTCGGGGACGTATCGTGTCATACTTGTCAGCAGAGTTAAATTAGCACAGCGGTTTGCCATTGAAAACGTGCCATAATGGGATCGATCGTGCCGTGGTCCGATCGACATATTCACTAGTAATATAGTAAAGCACTTCGCAGCTCAGTAAAGGCCACTGTTCCACCTCCACCCCATCCATCCCGTGCAATCGTTGCCAATAAAAACATTCCCGTGCCAAAGCCAATTCCAAACTGCAACAGGATTCCTATCAATATTCTCAAACAAGTCAATCTCCGGTGAAATGCCTGCATTGTGTATCGCCTCTGTCTTCTCTGGTCCTGCCCTCTCAAACATCCGATGGTTGCACGATTCGGAATTCAATTTCCAAATGTTTGCCATATCAATGGCCCACAGAGCCGTCAAAAAGTCGAAACACAATGCCAGGCAACTCGTAAATTGTTGCCAATTGAATAGATCGCTGTAACAAACGCCGCTTGTCAATCTGCCCCGTCCGCATTGATTGGAATGACATGTGCATGTACATTTATCCGAATGACGCTGGTGTTCACTTTCCATCCGAGCTGTCTTCCCTTACGACGCACACTGGGGCAGAAATTATTCATTTTCCAATCCTATCGGCATCGGCATGTAACCGCTCATTTTATTTCAATTGCTGAGTATTGGATTAATTACAACGCACTCTTCGGCTCACGTAAAAATTACCACTTTTGATGTGACAACAAAAGTGGTTGCATGTGACTTTTGAAAATCAAATTACCCTTGGGCCAGTCAACGCTTTGATTGATGATATGTTCCGCTTGAGCAGCAATAATTATCCTTTTTAATTACACGATTATTGATTCTTGTAATACATTTTCAACGACACCTCTTCGATGTCAAACGGAATGCTGTTTTGTGAAATCAAACGCGGGTGAAAAAAAAGGCGATGCGTGTAATTTCGAAATAAACACCCATGCTCCCCAATTTCCTTTCGTCATTGACACATATTCCACTCGGCCACTTCATTATGCAACAGAAATGATAAATAATAAATAATAATTAAATCGAATCAATGCAGCTGCGAGTGCTTTGAAATTATGAAAATTAAAATTCTCCCAGTGGGTATTTGCTTTACGTGAAATTATATTCTCGATGGCGAGTGCGATGCCAGCGGCAGATCCTTGCCACTTCATCTTCTGAAGGTTGCCTCCGAAATATTGAATGGCTGTGTAAATTGAATCTCTGATAGCCCTTCATGAGTACATATTATACCACTTGGTAAAAAGCGACCAAGGAACACTCACGACAAGTGCAGATGATCAGCAGCGCAGATAGTGCTCGACATAGTGTGAATTTCAAAAGGCAGCCGGCGCGGGCTTTTGCACTTGCTCTCGAACAGTGGCTGTGGTTTTAATTAAAATAAGTTC
Organism: Eristalis tenax; assembly: GCA_905231855.2. Classification (NCBI taxonomy): domain Eukaryota; kingdom Metazoa; phylum Arthropoda; class Insecta; order Diptera; family Syrphidae; genus Eristalis; species Eristalis tenax. The sequence goes on along the minus strand of HG993126.1, from coordinate 64,210,930 downwards.
AGTCAAGTGCGCGATGTAACCGTGAGCTATTTCAGCTCCGTTCGTCAATGGTGTACATGTTGTGAAAAATTGGTGTTGAACGTGAAGGAATGCACGGAAATGTATGGACTCATGGTGGATGAATATTAGTCTCTAAATTCACACCGCAATGGCCAACTATTTCTGTAACATCTGTGTGCTGACATTCAAAAAGTGGAGACTAAGTGTGCACTGTGCACACCCCGATGAACTAGGATACGGCGAGTAAGACATGCGTGGGGTCTGTAGGAGAAACTCGCCTATGGCCATGAGATTTGGGTAATGACCAAAGGAATAAGAGACTTCTTCGTGCTGTTGAGGGAGTTACGAGGAAATCAATGTTGAGCAGCAGCCTCTTCGAACGAAAGGAGCTATGAATCGTTGCTTTGGTCACGTGGCACAAAATGAGGAGTGGCTATAGAGTCACAAAGCACTGCGACCACATTTGATCTTCTTTATATAGGAGCTACCCTGAGAAAGTTGATGATCTCTTTCGACGGGATTACCTCATAATCTGTTGTGATTCTACTGGATATTTAGTATCTTTGTATCTGGTGTCCGATTTGGACACTCGACTAGTAGGTGTTCCATGGGCTCCTTTCTACAGTTTTCTGAGCCCACTTTTGTAAGGGTGGCAATTAACTAAGAAGTGGCCGATAAGTGCTCCACATGGCATCTTTAGGTCATTCTTGTTTTGGTTCAGAGCCTCATTTGCTTCTTTTGGGACCACCACTCATGAAGGTGTTGCAGAGTGTAGATAAGGGGCTGCTAGTGAATTCATCAATACACTTAAACCATTTTGGTCCATTGTGATACCCACAGTCAGACTTCCACCAGGGTGCCAGGTGATCCCAACGTCAAATGGAGATTGGACCAAATTTGAAAACCAGATAAAACACGTTTTAACTTAGCTTTCACTGAGATTCGAACCGGGGACCCCACTATCCAAGGACAGGTACTTAACCCACTGCTCCATCCAGTGCGTAAGTCCCTCCTGATTGTTCCAGAATTGGTATTTGGTTGCCCAGTTGCTTATGCTGAATCCAGGAAGGGGGAGATACCAAATGAGAGGAATTTCAGCCCCAGTATTTTCTTGCATATCTGCCTTTTCACTTCCCACTTTATTATCTCTGGGCTCTGTTTAGAAAGTTCATCGCGCGCTTCTTCCATTTTATGGTCAGTTCAGCGACGAAGCTCATTTTTGGCTCAATGGGTACGTAAATAAGCAGAATTGTCGATTTTAGAGTGAATATCAGCATCAGCCAGAAGCATTGCAAGAGCTACCAATGCATCCAGAAGAAGTCACAGTTTGGTGCGGCTTATGGGCTGGTGGCATCATTGGACCGTACTTCTTCAAAGATGATGCGAATCGTAACGTAACTGTGAGTGGTGAGCGCTACCGTGAGATGATATCCAACTTTTTTTTTTGCAAGAGCTTGACTTGCATGTCATGTGGTTTTAACAATGGACTTATTGAGAGGCGAGTTCGGTGAACATTTTATTTCACGTTCGGGACCGGTCAATTGGCCGCCTAGATCGTGGGATTTAACGCCTTTAGACTATTTTTTGTGGGGCTATGTTAAAGCTCATGTCTATACAGACAAGCCCGCTTCAATTGACGCATTGGAAGACAACATTGAAGCATTTATTCGTGAGATACCGGCCGAAATGTTGGAAAGAGTATGCCAAAATTGGACTAAGCCGATGGACCATTTCAGGCGCAGACAAGGCCAACATTTGCATGAAATAATCTTCAAACATTAAATTATGTGGACCGTACTATCGGTTCAAATAAAGATTTCATGCATTTTTCTGAATTTTATGTGTTTTTTTCGAAAAACTTTCCTAAAGCTTTTAAAAAATCACCCTTTATTTGTTTTTGGATAGGATTTACTTTAAGACCACAAGATCGGATACCTTTTGAAAGTAAAGTGTGGGGAAGGGGCGGTAAAGTTTACTTCGCTACAGTTTATTACCAAAGGAGAGACTGTACCTGAATTGTGGGCGATATTTATAGCACCGCCAATGCAGTCTATCGGTTATGTTAAAGGGAGGATCTGCCGATCATGTGAAGAGTTCTGCGAGACAATTATCATTATCTTTTAAATGAATAATCATTTATGCAGTACACAGTGTGTTACGCAAGAGCGATGTCACTGCTTCTCAAACTGTTTTTAAAAATTCTTCGACAATAGTTTATAAAAATTTAAATACACTAAAAATTTAAGACAAAAAGACAAAAATTAAATAAATAAAAAAATGGATATTATATTTGTTGGATTAAATAAGAAAAATAAAAGAAAAGTCATCTCTAAGTTAGGATGCGGTTGTCGGCGAGATAGAGAAAAGGCTTTTTCTGAAAGACGGCATATGACTTGCTTACCTGCAATTCATGTGGAAGCTAGTACCAGGCGCGAATCTTGAAAGATGCAATAAAGTATCGGTCTACATTGCAACGTGTGAATAAAGGTGTATTTAATTCAAAAACGGTATGATTAATTTTAAAAATTTACTTGTCTTCCTCTTTTGCTATTAGCTTCTTCCCTCTAGTTTCCTCCTTCTTCAAATAACTAGTATAATTTAAAATAGCTTTAAATACTGATTGAGATCCAGACCGAAAGTCGGGGGGTTCCTCTTCATTACTTTAATATGAAGAAAACTGCTGCCGAAAGTCGTCGTATTTTGGTGGAAGTGTATGGTGAACAGGCGCTAGCTAAGCGAACGTGCCAAAATTTGTGATTTTGGCTTGGCCAACCAGCCAAATTAATGGCAAAGCCGAATATCCATGGCGCGAAGGTAAAGCTCTGTATTTGGTGGGATCTGAAGGGTGTGCTGTATTATGAGCTGCTAAACCCGGGTGAAACCATCAATGGACAACGATACGGAACACAATAAATCCGTTTGAAGAGAGCAGCAGCCGAAAAACGCCCGGAATATGCGACCAGACACGAGGCAGTCATTTTCCATCATGACAACGCTCAGCCCCACGTTGCTATTCCAGTTAGGAACTATTTGGAGAACAGTGGATGAGAAGGTTTACCCGGCCCACCTTATAGCCCAGAACTTGCTCCTTCTGACTACCATTTGTTTCGGTCGATGCAGAACGCCCTCACTGAAAGACGGTTAACATCAGATCAGAATATCAAAAATTGGCTTGATTCATTCCTGGCTGCCAAGCTGGCCCAGTTCTTTTGAAATGGGATCCACAAATTACCAGAATGATGCGAAAAAGTCATAGCTTCAGATGGGCAATACTTTGAATAATACTTGTGCTCTTAAATAAAAGTTAAAATTTTGAAAAAAAAAATTAAGAATTATGTAATAGACCCAATAGAAAAATTAGTGAAAACTCAGATTATCTGAAATTCAGTCAAACGTGTCGGAATCGATTAATACACACACGAAAACATAAACTGAGGTGTACTGAGATCATTGGTAGATCTAATAGAGCCGCTATGGCAGTCAGATGTTTAGCCAGGGGGTACTACAAAAAAACAAGTGTCCACAATAATAAATAAGTTTGAGGAGTCTTTACTTTCTTTCTTATCCAAACTATTTTCACTGAAGCTTCAATAGTAGAAGAAAGAAGACAAAATTAAGATTTATATTATTAGGCTACTAGTGCCTTTACCCTACGCATTTCGTTTTTTGACAAACATTCGTGGTCAGAAAATCAGCGAGACAACTAATGGTTGCATCAAGGGAAGTACAAATAGCAGGGATGATTTCCACGGATTTGCAATTCGATTTTAAGCGACTACAGCTCCGTGCCACTACCAGTGCGTCACGCCTTTGTGATGACCATAAATGAATAACAGGGCCAGTAGTTGGAGGTTCATGGCGTTAACTCGGAGTTGCCAGTTTCACTCATGGACATCAGAAGCCATCATCTTTGTATATAAATCCAATCAATGTGAATCCAAAGGTCTTCGTTTTCTCAAGCTAAACCCCAATCGAAGCAACATTGTGAACTCCCAGGACTCCAATTGCATAAATAACAAGTTTATGATTCTCCCCTGTCTAAGCCGCGGGTTGCGTGTGCGTGTGGAACGAAAAAGTCGTACCTATTCACGCATATTCAAGTGACAGAGTGGAGTACACAATTAATGTTATTTCCTGTTAATCCCTTCACACAATCATCCCCAGTAAGGTGAGGCGAGGCTGCTCGGCATCTTGGGCATTCAACTTCCTATATTTACACCCGAGTGTGATGTTCCTTAGAATTCATTCAAATAGACGCATTACGTTCCAACGTTTGCACCTATTGAAAGTACACCTTTTCAATGCTCCCATTCGAAATGTGAAGAGGTCTCAAACCCCGGCCGTGACTATCGGTTTTCATCAAATCCTGGCTTTAATTGAACGAGCAGCAGCCCCACTCAATGCTTGCATGACGGAGCACCTACATGAGTGCAAAGTATTTCGAACTCACACTCCGAAGTGTGCTCGCATAGAGCACAGACTGCGCCGAGAAAGCGAAAAAATATTGAAAATCTGTCCTTCACAGAGCGTTCTTAATATTAATTAAAATCCTTGCACATGCACTCCACATGGCAAATGAAGAGAAAATTAAAAGAACGCCTCCCAACTAACGGGGCATGTACGACAATTGGAACAATTGACGTCTCCCCGACAATTGAATTTTAAAATCCTCCAGACAGTCATAGCATCCACCCTCCTAGTTCTGCTTTGCAAACGGGACGCATCCCACATCCCGCTCCGTTTTTCCCTTGCTCAGTGGGATTTCAATATTCCTGCTTGCCTTAGGCACACGGCGAACTGCAAAAATAAAAGGCAGCCAATTAAGTGGCAAATCACGTTCCTCTCCAGCTACACCGCCACCGCTGGCAGGCGTTTCTCCTTCCGTCGCGTCGTCGCTTTTTATGCATGAGGACTTTCTGAAAAATTTGAATTTTTTCCTCAGCTTCTGTCGCTGTCGCTTAGGCAGGCGATCTTTTTATTTTGCAGCGAACTAAATAAAGGAAATGAAAGCCTCCATCCACCTACTCAAATGCCACCTCAGATTCGGATCAGATTTGCATACTAAGCAACGGACAAAGGAAGCTGGGTGACGGTCATTCATGGATCCCCGAGTCCTCAGATTGCTGGCTTTGTTTGTTTAGTGATTTTAATTTGTTGCAATTAAGCCGGTATCCTCCCGTTACCTCGACACGGTGGAAAGGTGTTGAAAGCGAACAAAAAACAGTCGCGAAATGGAGAATTTTTTATCCCCCATTAATTAAGGGATGTACAATGGTCGAACAAAATGTTACAATGTTACGTTTCCTCACTTTGCATAACTATGTGCATGGGGCGCTCTCTTGAATGCGTCCTCCCCTGGGAATGTACCTCGAACTAATTAACTAAAAATTCGTGGGGCGTACGACTGGCCGAGGACAGCAGCGCACAAACTATCTAAAGTCTCGTTCGTTGCGCGTGTGTTCGTCGGGGATAATTAAGAAAATTCCGTTGCATATACAGTCGCTGGTCGTTTCTTTTTTAAAGGGCTTCCCCCATTCATTGCGATATGAAAATTGCTTCTAGTTGTGTGTGTGTGTGTGTGTGTGTGTGTTTTTCCAGTTCCTGTACAACTCAGTAATTGGGTTGCGTGCAGTGCAAAACTTGCTCAAAAACGGCGAATGTTGAACGGTGGGCGAGGAGGAGGAAGCGACCGGGCTGCACATTCATTGAGTACTCTGCTTAATGAGGTAATATTTTCTGCGTTCGACAAAAATCCTTCGAAATTGTTTTGTGCAAGTTTGAGGGGAAAAATGTGGAAAAAAAATATTTTAACACATGCAAAATTACTCTATGCGCAACATTATTTGCAAGCGGAGTTTTATCCCTTTTCGGCGTACAAGGCCTGGAGGGCTCTTGCGGTTTGTAGTAAGGGGCATGCACGCTTACAAAACGTTCCTTGTTGAATGAATGCCCATGCATTGAGTGGCGGTGGCTGCTTGGCTCGTTAGAAGCCAGCCAGCCGATGTCTTTGGGATATTTGCATGCAAAGGAGCAACTTCTAGATAGATACGCCTTCTTCGAGGCATGTGCAATGAGCGATTCGAGATGCGATAGGGGATGCTTGAATGTATCCAATTTTCTTCTATGAAAGAGAATCCTTTGAGTTTATCTTAACTGATCTCTAAACTGATGGGGACATCCAACCACAAAGGACTTGCCTCTTACGGAGCAAAAAAACACATTTCTCAATATTTCACTACTAATGACATTTATCAGAGATGCAAGATGTGTCTCGGAATCTTATCTCTTCTATTAGGAGGTTCATCTTCTTGAGCAGTTATGATTGTTTTGTCATAACACTGATCAGCGTTATTTTTTCATGTCAATCCTGTCGCTGTAGCAGCCTCAAACTAGAAAAGTGGACTAGATGGTGCCGTAGGGCAGGCGATAATATAATTTATTTGAAATCATGCAGGCCGAGATAACACTTGATTCATTTGTGTTCTCATTTCGAAAAAGTGCAGTCTTCTTCATTCTCGTTCATCCGAAAAGGCTTCGGAATCAGTTGATTTCGCCTGAACTCCACTTCCAGCCATCGTCTAGTCTTCATCCCTAGTCTTCTCCGTTGGTCTTCAGTAGTTGACAAGAGAGTGCATACACACAGTAGTAGATTCCACTCAAAAGCAGTCAAATGTTGCTATGACTCCTTGCAACCCCTTGCCAGACAGACTGGGTGCCTGGACACTGGGCGATTGCTGGCAACGAAGCCGCAGATGAGCTCAGGAGGGCGTGGAACCTCGTCCCCTTCAAAGCAGCGTAAGCAGAATCGACATACGTACACCATTGTTAATGAACACCTTCCAGTGGTTTTTAACTGTGCAAGGTATTATATTAAGTAATGAAGAAGAACTCCCCGCAAAGACACTTTTTCAGGCACAAAGCACGACGTATTTGAGTGAAAAAAATATTATTGTTGTTTACGCTTCAAATGAGTGACATATACTCAAATGACGTACAATGACAGTAGCTTTCCAGCGCATGTTCCAATGGAATAATGCAAGTTACGCCATCTCTTAGCAAACCGCACGCATTAAGTTATGTACCCAATAGATAACTTCTGGTTGAAGCGAGCAGAAGTGTTCGGAAATGTGAACCGTTCATCTAGACTCCCCTTCGTTCTTAGAACTATTATATCGCGGATTAACCTTAATTTGCGGTTTAATAGCACAATAGAATAGGTTCCACTTCCAGTGTTATGTAATCTTGTAACCGACCCTGAATTTCCCATTTTCGTCGGTCTGCTTAGAAGTACGTATACTCTATTGTCTAATAATATTTCCATACCGGGGTTATTATTACATATCATAATATCAATCACAAGCACCATGCAACGCCTGTAATCGTCTTAAAGTATTTTCCACTCGGTTAGGACATGGAAATAATTTATGTGAAATGCGTGTACATGGTGAGAATACACGGGCACTGATACACCAAAAATTAGAACCCTCGCTGCAAGGCGGTGTATTATTTTCCGGTTGTTATCTATCAATCCGTATAATTTATCACCGAACTAAGACGGCAACCCTTCCGAAAGGTACCTATAAGCTCTCGTATAGAGGAATAATTTCAGTTGATTGGATTTCTGCGGTAAGAAGTTAATCGAAAACAATTTATTTTCGACTCAACCACAGGTGACCTCAATTACTATGGGCCGAAGTGTTATACACGTAATGGGCGAGGGACGACCGAGCGACGTTTGCCCGAAAACCTTTTGGGGGATAGACGAAGGATACAAATGTTGTGGTGATTGATTGATTAAAGCATTTGTAACGAACAATTTTATTGATTAGTGGACTTCAGTTGGGGTTAATGAAGCAACCGTCAGAGCAGAAATGCCAGAGAATTGCGATGGGCAGTGGCTGATTTATTTGCTCCATTTGGTATGCGAGTTTGATGTGTCCTGTGAAAACCTGTGAAATCGATTTAAACCGGTATGCCGTGGATAGTCGCCGGTGAGAAAATGTCGACAGAGCTACATATGAACGAAGGGAGGGATATCGACTTGCCATCGTTGTCACTTTGTGTCACCAACTTAATATGGACAGTGATGGCTGCAGAATATGTCCAGGAAATTGTTCTAATTTGAAAGATATTTGAAAAGACTTCATCACTGAAGTACTGATACTGATCTTTGAAAGAGAACAGTTGTAACGATTTTTGCCGGGTGAGAAACAGCAAATAAGCGCTAATAAAGTTTGTTTGATGTTTGTCACCCGGCAAAAATCGTATTCGCTACATTAACTTCGATATTCGACTTCTCCCCTTAATTGGGTCTTTTGGTAGAGTGGAACTGCCACTTCGAGCCATTTGTGAATATGGTTCTAGTGCGTTGGGTTCGGTTAGGTTTAGGAAGAGGAGTGTGATTATTGAACATCACATCCACTCGGAGGCCTTAGGGCCTCTTATGAATCCTTCCATTTGTGGAATACACATTTTTTTAACCTATCCTGTGTCTTGTGATGGCTAAACCACCCCGTGCTCCTTACGAATCTTAGAAGACTCGATATGTATGCATTCGTTAAGGTCGCAGTCTCTGAGAAGAATCTCTAGCGCCGATTCTGGAGAGCTGGGCAGTGACGGAGCCACCCTCGGCTCTGCCACTGCGTCTCGGTTTTTTCCTCATCGCCCCAGCTCCGACAGAGATTGCTGAGGGGCCAGTGTCCTTTGGCAACGGCGAGCATACGGATCGAGATAAGGTCCAAGGCTAGAGGCTCCTTTGTTATGCCTTTGCTAAGTTCTATACGAGTTGATCTTTTCGTGTGGCAGTCATTTTTCTTTTCGTATTGCCCCGCTTATGATCCGGTATAATGCACTGATCGGTGGTTGTAATGATTGGTCCTCTTCGTTGATGTCCATTTCAGACCCCTCTCTGGCCAATTCGTCAGCTCTCTCATTCCTGCAACTGAGTTGTGGCCCGAGACCTAATGGTGACTGATGGACCTTAGTTTCAGACCCCTCTCTGGCCAATTCGTCAGCTCTCTCATTCCTGCAACTGAGTTGTGGCCCGAGACCTAATGGTGACTGATGGACCTTCGTGAGTCGCAGCAGTTCATACCATGGTTCTAATAAGCCTGAATCATTTCTGGATTGTGCAGATGACATTAAAGAATCTTTTCTCCCATGCCGTCAACACAAACAGAACCAAAGATCCAAGAGATTAAAGACTTCTCAATGAGATTGCCCATGCCTCTCTGCAGCACTGCAGGACTGGGATGATCAGCGTGATGTATAAGGTCAGCACGGACCTTCGAAAGACGATTATATCAAACAATTTCAAGAAATCAGCATTTAAGCACGCTTCAACTGTTGTTTCTGCTGTTTACTAAGGAGACGGGTAGCTGAGTGACTGGCTTTATTAGCGGCTTGTTTATTGCTGAGGGCAGCACATGTGCAACATTTCGTGCAGTCGTAACAAATATTTGTATAACTGGCGCAACAATACTAAACATAGCACAGCTACATACTGCCATACAGGCTGCAGCTGCAAAACAAGCCTTAACTTCAGAGGGAAGATGCAGTTACAAAGATGGACATCTTGTGGGACAGCTAGAGATTCATAAAAGAGTCCTCCAATGTGTCCTCCAAATTAAAATTTAAAAAGAACTATGAGATGTAGAGATACGAGGTGGAGAGGAATGGAACAACGACCCCACTTGGTTGAAGGATGGAGCCCAAAAATGTTTTGATCTTAAGTTGATATGTGGAGCACTAATAGGACACTGAGCATGTTACTACCACCAATATATTGTGTGAATCTGTAGGCACTGTGCACAGATGAAGGAAATCATGGAACACCCGATGATCGACAGCCCAAGCCTTGCCCGAGATAGATTCATAATAATAAACAGAACATTCTTCTGGGAAGGTCGTCAACTTTTTAATGGCGGCACTATAATAGACCTACATGGTCGGAGGACTAGTGTTTGTGTTACACACCCCAAGTCCTTCAACGTATTCAACTTCGGGTACCCCTAAATTGAGGCGAAATTTTTCTGCTACATACTGAATTCAAATGCATTTCGGACTCAATGCATGCCAATTGGGCATTAAACGTCTACTACTTCTGGTCGGCTTTCGTGGGTTTTCTCATTTCCTTCGCTTTGGTGTAATATTCACAGACAAAGGTGTACTTTATTAATTTTTGTATTGAATTAGAATGTTTTCTACGATGATAACCGTTACCTAATGATGTATTACCCACCAACTTCGGTGGTACCCGCATTGTCCGGATACCCAGGTACCCGCAAGGGATATTACCCGATCCAGAGCACTAGTCAAAGTTAAAAGTCAAATCAAACAGTCGCACGTTTATGACACGTTGTCATCTATATTGCTGGCTATATGTACAATTGACGAACCACAAAGATGTACAATTTTCTTATTTCCATAGTCGCTGTGGTAGCATCATAAAGTGGGCTCAAATGCTCAAACAAATGAACCTTGTAAGAGAAATCTAAGAAATTTCAATGCGAAATACAGACTCAGAAAATATTGAATCGACTCACCTTTAAATTTTCGCTGTAAGCAAAGTACGAAGTAATTATCTGAAAATAAAAGGAAAAATGAATGTTAAATATGTTGCTAGGAATTACATGCGATGTATTGAATTAAAAGTGCTTTACCGAACAAGGGGCTATGGACGAAGTACTAAAAATAAGCTCTATCTCTAAAGCAAGGAAAATTCAGTACATTGGAGTTGTTTTTGTTTTGCTTGTTTTTTCTTGCCACTTATAAAGAGTGATTTTTTAGCTATTATCTTTTTGGCAACACTGGACACAGCTGACGCACGTTTCGTGTTTTGTTTCACTGTCAAACATCTTCAGTTTGGTCTATAATATAACCATGAATCGTCTTACAAACGAACAACGCTTGGAAATTATTGAATTTTATTATCTCTGTGCTCTGTTAAGAAAGTTCATCGCGCGCTTCTTCCATTTTATGGTCAGTTCAGCGTCGAAGCTCATTTTTGGCTCAATGGGTACGTAAATAAGCAGAATTGTCGATTTTGGAGTGAATATCAGCCAGAAGCACTGCAAGAGCTACCAATGCATCCAGAAAAAGTCACAGTTTGGTACGGTTTATGGGCTGGTGGCATCTTTGGACCGTACTTCTTCATGATGCGAATCGTAACGTAAATGTGAATGGTGAGCGCTACCGTGAGATGATATCCAACGTTTTTTGCCCAAAATGCAAAAGCTTGACTTGCATGACATGTGGTTTCAACAAGACGGTGCCACATGCCACACAGCACGCGCAACAATGGACTTATTGAGAGGCGAGTTCGGTGAACATTTTATTTCACGTTCGGGACCGGTCTACCGGTAGACTATTTTTTGCGGGGCTATGTTCATGTCTATACAGACAAGCCAGCTTCAAATGACGCATTGGAAGACAACATTGAAGCATTTATTCGTGAGATACCGGCCGAAATGTTGGAAAGAGTATGCCAACATTGGACTAAGCGGATGGACCATTTGAGGCGCAGTCAAGGTCAACATTTGCATGAAATAATCTTCAAACATTAAATTATGTGGACCGTACTATCGATTCGAATAAAGATTTCATGCATTTTTCTGAATTTGAAGTGTTTTTTTTTTTGGAAAACTTTCCTATAGCTTTTAAAAAATCACCCTTTATAAGAGCATTATAATAAGGTACAAACAAAAATGCAGTATTTATGCAGTATTAATTGCACTTAGCACAAACATGTTCTCATGTCTTGTGAACCCCACAGTACACGCGATGTATTGATTTAAGGGTTTCACGTTTTGGTAAAGGCGTCGTAGAACAGAATGCGGTCCAACGGCGCGGCACGGTAAATAATTCTGCCCCCCCCCCCCCAGGCTCTGGCCATCGTAGAATTTAATTCTTTTGTTCAAACAGAATGCGATCAAGTTCGAGGCAGTCAACGGGCGTGGCGGGCAAAAATCGTGCTGTATTATATTCTTTTTTTACAAAGAACTAGGGTACGCTAATCATCGATAGTTTCGTATTTCGATATTATCGATGTTTTTCTTCAGGCTATCGATAGTTCATTTTTAATGAAACAAAAAACTACTCCAAAGGCTTTTTTCGCTTACTCACAGTACACGTAATTACATATTCGTGTTTTCAAATAATTTTCTATTTTGTCTTAAGAAAAGTAACTCAGTTTTAGATTACGTCCGATCCAAGAAACGGCTTAAGGCTGACCTTAGACAATACGTAAGCTCGGAACTGATGTCGCTGTTGTACATAAATATAACTGTGCAAATGTCTTCAGTAAAACACGTAGCTTTTGATGCACGAGGTGACCAATCTCTTACACGAGGTGACAAATTCTCGCTTCACATTCGTCTGTCACCTCACATCAAAATCTTGAAGTCAAATGGGGTGACAAAAACCATTCAAATTCTCAATCCAAGAAACTCCAACTAGTTGCTGCAGATTTGTGGGATCAAGTGGGATCAATTTCCACTCATTTGCTAATTCTTGTAATTTTAGGATGCCTTCGTTGCGTCTCCGGGGTATGTTTGCTTGGAGTGCGTCTTTGCAATAATTTCCAGACATTTAATGACCGCCCTAGAAAAGGGACACCACAAACATTTTTTTTTCTTAGAATTCTGGGCGTTATTGGATGTCTAATGCAATAGCAAAATTATACTCCATTAGAGAGAGCAGGCACTCAAATTGTTGTTATTTTAACACCGAACATGAACACATTACTTGACTTTCATTTCTATCAGAAAGTCAAAATATGGGTTAAAATTTACATATTTATCCTACGGCGTCAACGAAGAATGCAAGTGACAAAATCTCTCTCATTCTATCTCACTTTCTCATCTAATGTGACTGAGGGAATACCCACGATCGTCGTGCGAGAATAGAAATTTGTCAAAGTGACACAAATTTTTCGGCGACACGACTTAAAGAATGAGGGGAAATAATTCTGAATGAATGCATCAGCTAGGTTATTTTTAAGCCCTTCTTCGAGTGAAGCAGTTGTCAAGCCGTTTGATAAGACATCGCGAAGAAAATTGTGCCGACAAACGGATGCTTTGACGTGAATTTCGGCTGTATCCAATGCAAAGCTAGAGCATTTTCGATAAAGTCTGGTTAACAAAGACCACTGTCTGATCTGTGAGTTAAAAACGCGAGTTAAATATTTTTTTGAAAGTCAATAAAAACACATGTTGGTACTTGGTTGGATGAATACTTTTGTTATCAACTTGCCGCTTTGAAGTATTCCAATTAAAGAACGCCTTGGTGTCGTCGGCGATTGGCTTTATTCCCTCGCGGTGCAACGTCGGCAAATATTGGTGAATGGACTTCTTTCAGTTGCTGACTAAGCCATTTTAGTTGCTGTCAATGTTGAAGAATGAACTCAGTTCAACTCCTTGCGTGTTGTTGCTGAGATGTCGGTGTCTACTTGATGCGAGTTCTGTTTGACGGAGCCCAAGTCACCATAAATTAATATAGCGGTCTTAGCCTTAGCATACGTCTGTACATCGAATTGTATGTCAAAAATAGCAAAAAAATAAATATTGTAATGCAAGCTTCAACAATTGTAGGTCCTATTTAATTCGATTAAGCACGGACCCTTCGAAAAAAAGTATTTTGTGACAGTGACATTTACGTCCTGCCGATTATTATGGGTGTACATACAAAATGTTGTAAATTGCTCTAATTATTTATTTAGTTCGCATTTGGATTAAGCTGATACGTATTTGCCAGCCGTGCACTTTAGAGTCCATAAATAATTCAGCAAACATTTTGTTAAACGCAAGATGTTTGGATCACAGCCCGCTCATCGATCGACTAGGCGATAAATGAGTGTGCAATTTAAGGGGCTATTTGACGAATTTCGACTATTTTTATAGGGATACTTCAAGTCACTCGTATATGCCGATAAGCCAGCGCATTGGGAGAGAGCGTCGCATGTGTTATTAGCGGGTGACCGCCCGTTGAACTTAACTTTACATCTAAAAACCAAACGCTTACAGAATCGAGTTTAATGAAGAATTGCAAAAGCATGGCAATTCAACTTTTAACGAATTTGATGCGCTATCCGATTCCATCTCAAGAATTGTATCCCTGTATCCTCGCACTGAAATTGAAATTGCTGGCGATTTCAATGTACGCAATTCTGACTGGCTTCGACATTCAGGCCAGACAACACCCGAAGGAAGGTATGTCGAAATCTTTGCTGAGGTAAACAATCTGACTCAGCTGGTAAATGAGCCGGCACGCAAATTATTGCGCCAACACCGAGGACCTGTTTCTCACCTCTTCTCCTGACAAATATTCCGTTGACATACTGTCATCTCCAGGCTCGTCCGACCATGGTGTCATATCAGCTAATTTCTCGTCATCACCACACACAGTTAGAGAACAAATTCATTAAAGAACAGTATGGCTGGACGAGAAAGCCGACTGGAGCGGACTAACAACTTCTTTAGGAATTTTAACTGGTCACTATGCTTCCTCGATAGTGACATGGATGCCGCTGCTGATATGATCACAAACATTCTCCTGCTGGGCATGAGATCCTCTTGATCCTTCCTCATTGAGTGGAGAGTATCAAACCCAATGTAAATGCATGGTATCAGGATGAGAGAGTTTAATTTCCGGACATACAAGGCCAACCCTGCTGAGAAAAACCGGAATAAGTTCGAATGCGCGAGGAATGACTACAATATCGGACGTGTGAAGATCTCCTATGAACAAAAGTGCTGCATTGTCCCAAGAGTAGCAAAAACTTTTGGTCATTTGTACAAAATATAAGGAATTGCATTTCGGCCTCAATTCCCACGCGCATTTACAATGACATCCCAGCTGTCAGGTGTGTAGACAAAGCCAATCTGATTGCAGCCAGCTCAACACCACTAGATTCAAATATGTCTCCACCTGTACTTGAGAGTTTTGGTTTCACCATGGGACAGATCCACTTCCGCACTCGTACAGTTGCAAGAGTACTTACAGATCTCGACATGCACTCTCCGGGATGGTATTCCCCTTATTCTTCTGAAGAGGTGTTCCACTGCGTAAGCTTCTTCATCCATACTACTCTTTACGTCTCTTTCCGAGCAGATGGAAAACAGCCTTTGTCCGGCCTCATACCGACCCATAGCACTTACCCACTTAACTTCTTTCTAAGGTCATGGAAACGCTGATAAATCGTCAGCTTATGAAATATCTTAAGTCCCGGAAGCTTCTTAATGACCGGTTGTATGGTTTCCGCAGCAACAGGTCCACTGGTGATCTGATGGCTTGTCTCACCGAAAAGTGAAACCAATCTTTGCACAATGCAGGCGAAATTTGACAGAGTTTGGCATCAAGCTCTCTTGTCGAAAATGCGTGCCTATGGTATCAATGAATCTCTTCCTCTATGGATCAGAAATTACCTTTCGAACCGTTAAATTCAAGTTGTTTTGGGTTCAAGTCTGATATTCACCAAATAAATGCTGGTATTCCCCAAGGCTCTGTTCTGTCTCCGACACTTTTTCTCATGTTTATAAAGGATCTCTAATCTGCTACTACTGATCCACTCCATTCCTTTGCGGATGATAGCATCCTCGGATTTTCACCCTCTCGGCCGTAGAATTGGAACGGCAGCCTATGTAAAGCTGAAGTCCGATCTTGACAGCATAACTAATTGGTGAAAGAAGAACCGAGGGGAATTTAATGCTTCACAAACTCAATGCTGTCACTCAAGCGAACCCTTGTTAGTCAGGGGCATTATCCATGAATGGCACCTGTGTCGATGAAACCGGAAACCGTTCCATCCTTAGTTTGTGTATCAACACAACACTTAGTTGGAACGATCACATATCTGAGGTCGTCGAAAATGCTGCGAAATGTTTAGGCTTCCGTAATCGATGCAACAAATATTTCACTCCCTCTGATTTGGCTTTGATTTATAGGGCGTATATCCGCCTTGGGGTCTGCTGCCCCCAAGACCACCCTGAACCCACTAAATAGAATACAAAGCGAGCGATAGAACTGATAGGGCAACTATAGTGCAGAGTCATTAGACTCGCTCTAACATCGAAGTCCCGTCTCTGTTCGTATTTTTTCTCTACGATGCTCAAGTGAGTTAGCCAACTGCATTCCTCCTCCCAAGAATTCACCCGCATAATACCCGTCTCACCCGGAATGCTCATCAGTTTACCCTTAAGCCTACTTTCGGACGCACAGTTAAATTAAGAGACTCGTTCTTCAGCTGCACCACACGAACATGGAATGCTCTTCCCAGCTTAATATTTCCCACAGACTACAATAAAATCAGATATTTAAGGCCAATGTGCACAGGTACCTCCACTCCCCTTCTACCTCTATAACTTCGGCCCGTGTTGGATTTTGACAACGGACAACACCACGCATGTTGTTCGTGATCAATGCAACCATGTGCTGAATTGACACAAACTGACCAATCACGCATGTTTTTCGTGATTGATATTCGCGAACACGTGACAAGAGCAAGCCAAGCTAAGAATATACGTTTTTGGAAGACACGCGAGGAGCTACTAGTGAGACATAACGACATCTCTCTCTCTCTCTCTCTCTCTCTCTCTCTCTCTCTCTCTCTCTCTCTATGGAAAGCATGCAGATCACGTGATGGTTGACAAAGAGAGCAACCTAGGTGTTGAGGACAGCGGAAGACCAGACTGGAGCACATTCAATGGGAAGGTTCAGAACTAGAAAGATTGTAAATTAAATCAAGGTTCTAAATTTAATAAAATAAACAGACAAAATATAAAAATTAATTAAATAAAAACCAAACAATAAAAAATCATTTGTGATTTGATATAAATAAAAAACTATTTTTCGCGCGAATTATAAAATAAATGTTTTCTTACGAAACCAAATAAATGATGTACAACCCTCTTCTGATAGTATTCAACCATGACCGACGTCACATCAACCGACGTCCAGCAGAAAACGACTCATGTAATAAATCGTACCAAATTAATAATCTGCGTTTTATTTACTGCTGAAATCCTACAATTTATTTTTTATATTTTTTATGAATCAGATTTTTGGATTTTGTTTTATCCACTCTCCCATGTTGGGCCCAATCCTGGCGCACAATACCATTTCCATGCGATTTATTAAGTTCTTGGCTTAATTTTTGATACATTCATGCAAGAATGCCTTACAGAGCGTTCACTGATAGCTCTGCAAACTCCCTGTAATGGTTGGCAAAGTGTGATGGCGGTGAGTCACTCAATGAATGTACTCCTTCTTGGAATCAAAGTTTCAGTTTTTGCGCTAACACATGCAAATGCCTATGTAGGTGCCAGATGCAATTCATTGAAAGCGGATTTTGTCACAAATCACACATTTATGCCAGGAATTCAGGGAAATGGATGTGTCTCCTCTCTCGTCTCTTATTCAGAAGCATTCATCCGATTTGAACGAAAGTTATTCAAGCCCTAAATTGCGACACATCATTCGGAATTCCTAAGCTGTACTGTAGCCGGCCATGAAATCGAAATTTTATAATTAATACAAAATGTTTACAACGTATTTGTCGCTCCATTATTCGTTGCTCTCGTTAGCAATGACTTCATGCCCCAACCACCGCCCCACCACTCTTCGTTTCGTGTGCGTGCCCATTCAAGTGACAAAGCCATTCTTTCGTCCCTTGTGATGTGTGTGCCAGCTTCCAGCTACGGATCCCACTTAAAAATCTCTAAGCGATTTCTGTAAAAGAAACTCACTCGCCTGCGGGGAGGTTTAAAGAAGCCGTCCGCATCGCTCCGGTTTTGTCAAAAGGGCCCTCACCGAATTAATCGGTTTGATGAGCTGGAAAAGGTGAAGCGCCTTTGTGGTAACACCTCGAGTGTATTCAACCACACGAAAGGGGCAGTAGCCAGTAATTATCATCAGGTCCTCCCTCCATCAACATCCTATCTATCAACGCTGGCTTTCCCTGGTCGTTTTAGATCTACAAACAAGGACACTTCACCCAGGGATTTGATTGACATTTCGGTCTCCACAAATGGGTGTTTATTAAATGCTTCCTCCGCCCTTCTCACGAACGGGGAAGAGCTCCGGAATTTAATCGCCACGGCCCTAAGCCTATAAAACAATAAGAACCAGCCCTGGGGTATTCTTAATGCCGTTTCACATGCAAACTCAGTCGTGAGCTAGAAAAGGACGGATAAAAATCCTTCTCCATTCCTAATGGTATGCTTAAATTGAATTTTGTTCCAGTCTCCCTTGTTCTCTGCTCTAGTTTGGTCTCGGTTTTTTGGCTCTGGACAACCCAGCATTTCTTCCGCCTTGCTGTTGTGGGGTGGTTTATTCTTCTCATTCCCTCTCTCTCTCTCAGCTTCGTTCTTTGTTCGCTGCTCTTCGGCTAAGTCCTTTTGTGGTATCAAAATGAATTTCGTCCTCTGTCCTCTGTTTTGGATTCTTTCTTTCTGGTGCTTTCTTTTCCGCAAGTTTCCGCAAGCCTTAACTAATTCGATTCCGTCCCCTTATTCATTTTTCTTTACCTCACCATTTCATTTCATCGCCGTCGCCATTGCCATCGCCATTGCCATCGTCACCCTCGTCGCCCTCGACTTGTGCGTTGATTTTAACTTTGAAGCGAAAGGAATTGAAACGGAACTCTAGAGTTAATCTCAAAACAGGATAGGGGCAGAGCTTTTCCCTCTCCATTTCAGATTTTATTTGCTCCATTTTTCGCTTTCCCTTTTTCGTCTCGTTCATCCTTGTTAAATTGTTTATTTCATTGCATCTTCGGTTTTGCGAAATCTGCACAGAGAGCGAATCCAAAGACCGCGTCTTCCTTTTAAATAATTTAAAATAATTTTTCGCTCTATTTTACGTTTCGTTCTAAGCAATTTCTCGTTAATCTAATTCCGGATGTTTGTTTGCGCCTGAGAACGAAGAGACGGAAGCTGTATATATTGCCCTAGGCTTTGAAGATAATAACAAGGGCATACGGCTGGGGCGCGGCGGCGGTGGCGGCAGCACTCGCGGTACCGTGGACATGACTATGCCGGCCCTGGGGATAGGAATGGAATCAGAAATGGGCGATGGGAAACTGCCATCGGAATTTTTAACAAATTCAGAGTTTCGCTGCGGCTTAGTGGTGCTCACCAAGGCGGCGGCCAGCAAAAAGACTAGCACCAACGGTGTTGAAGATGAAACTGGCGCAATTTGTTCTCAACGATACACATTTCAGATTTATTTAAATTCCAAACGAGATGCGCGGAAGTGGGGTGGTTTTTTGTCTTTCAACAGGAGCAAGTTTATCCCGCAAAGTTTCCGACCAAAACGAAAGATGAACGTTGCTTTGCATATTTTATTTGGATGAATTTTAAGTTTACTTTTCAGTTTTTGGGAGGCATTTGAATAAGTAGCCCTTGGCTGAAGATTGATAACTTTTATGCTCCGAGAAATTCGAGGAATGAGGACTTTGCGGTGACATATGCTTGGACTTGGCGCCGCAGCTGTCAAGTACTATTCGTTGTTTGTTGTTTGTTCTTGCAAGTTGTTTGATTGGTATTTACGTCGACTTGCAGCTGCTCTTCAGTTACCATTAATTTGGGAATTTCATTATACAGACGTGCATAACTGCGACTGACCGGTTAAGCGAGGATTTATCTCTCGCCGAACTCAGCTGGCAATGTCAAGAGGTCATGTTTGAGTTTGACACATGGCAAGAAGCACGCACATGAACTCTTAAGAATAGAGCACTGAAAAACCATGGTGGAAGGACGAAAAGGCGTGCTTGACAGTTCTACAGAGGACTTGCGTGACGTGATCGCGGAAAGTTTCCCGCAGAAACTACTGTTTTTGCAAATTGTTGCTGTTTTAATAATTTTCCGTTGTAAGCTATTTTCGTGCTAAGATACAGTTCTTCCAAAACAGTTCAGATTTTCATCGATCATTGTTTCAAGATTCCGACTCGGTGCAGCCTTTTTGTCAGATGAGCACCTTGTGTCGTTTACATTCAATAGATTCTGGCTGAATAGCAACGGTGCGTTCTCGCGATCGGTCTTTGATAGGCGTTGCTACATTGTGTCAGAACGCGGCAGGCTCAGTTATCCATATCGAAATGAACGCGCGCGCTTAGCCTCTTCAAATGTCCTGAAATACAATTTACAAGAAAAAATATGAGATTATTGTAAATTGCAGGAAAATATTAATTACTTGCACAAACAACCGTCTCAGTTTGCCAAAAATTCAAACTGAGAACTAATTTGTAAAAATTGTTTCACAAATGTCAAAAAGCCCGACCGAGAAGAGAGTAGCTCGACGCGCGACCACCCCATTCCGCCTTACACAAATGATTCACATGTATTCTACTAAATATGTCAAAGACCGACCGCGCCAACGCAACGATGCGATGTGGGTATTCTCCCACAGACACCAGTCATCGTTGGTAAAATGTAAGGAGCAAGTCCTGACGTATTTCCAATTAAAATTTATTTTGTTGCACGCAGCAATTCATGCGGAAATGTAATTTTCCTGGTTACTCCAGCTTTTGCAACCTCTGACTGCCCAGTGCGGCAAATGAAATGAATTACCTCAACATTCTTGAATTTAATGGTTTCAAATTTTAATGCTCAAGAGGCACAGCTGTCGAATGTCGAAAACGGACCCTGAGTGAAGTCACTAAACAAAAATATGCCGGTTTTTACAAGCTGTCAAGCACACCTTATTATCCCTCCACCATGTGCTAAACCAATGACAATACACTTGTTTTTTCATCACTGTCCCCAGCCCTAGGGTAGATTCCTTCCAAGAAAATTCGACAACATACTCGATGCTTTGCATCCGATACAAGAAAAAATTGTATCTATACCTTTCTGATTCCATTCAAGTAGGTATCGAATGAATCAAAATATTATTATTATTCTTAATACGAAAATACGCTTGCCCTTTATCTGTGAGGGTAGACACACACCCACACAAGAGGCACGGTACATCACGTTCACGTGTGGATTAGTAACTTTCCTTCCCCTTGCTGCACTAAAGCGGTCGCTGGGGTAAACCACGCACGACAAATCTCCAGGCAACTCGGTCCTCCGCCATCGACTCTAACTCATCAGGAGCTATGGCCAAGCGTAACCAGGCGAACTTGGTCCAACCACCTCGTCCTGGGTCTGCCAAGCGGACGCCTACCCGATGGAATTGCATTCAACGCCCGCCTCGGAAGTCGTGATGAAGCGGACATTCGTGCCAATGCCGAAGAATAGCCCACTCCGTTCGAAGAAGCAGGTACAAAATGTTGAGCTCCACGCGAACTGAGTGTTTCTCATACTGCCCCGGCGAGAAATTCCCACAACAGCAGCGAGTAATTCCAGATCAGCTTGTATTCGCGATCTTATTCTTTCGGTCATTACCCAAAGTTTATGCCCATAGATGCTGGCTTCGACAACAACAAGCTCGGCCTTCCTGATTACAGATATACCAAGGTGTTTCAAAATTGACTCAGGCTGACCAATCCCACAGGAATGCTCACCATTACTCCGTCCATCACTCGTGAACAAGACCCCGAGATACTTAAACTTCAATGGGACTCCACTAACCTGGAGAGTGCATTGAACAGGCGTTCTGGAAATGACCATCATCTCCGATTTGTCCACGTTGACCTTCAGCACATACGGAGACAAACCTATTGAGTTCGCGCTGGAGATCCCTCTGGGAAGATGTGAGGATACCTAAGTCATCTGAAAAACGAGGATGACTTACCCTCAACTCTCGAAGCATTCCTCGCCTCGGCTGCGCTGCAACATCAAGTCCACATATACACTGAAAAGAAGAGGTGGCCAGACGCACCCTTGGCGAATTCCAATACCCACGGTGATTGAGCACCTTTAACCCGAACACAACTGCTACCGAAGAGGACCATCAATCCCATACTCTTGCAGAAGACTCCAGAGTTCTCTTTTCCAAATCTACAAAACACCTGTTGATGGGCTTGGCATACTCCCAAGCCTTCGCAAGTACCATTCATAGAGTGAAAACCTGGTCAGTTGTACTTCTACCGGGATGAAAGCACACGGTTCATCTCCCATCCTGGGCTCGACCATAGCTCTAGAACGCGCTTTCAACACCTTAGCGTAGACTTTCCCGGGGAGTCTTTAAGGAGATGTGCCCCTGCGGTTGGAGAAATCTCTTTTGTTCCTCTTCCCGAAAAGTGGGACAATTACCACAGCCAGGTGTGTTACCACTTTCCCAGGCCAAGGTAATGACACGAGAGAGACATAAAACTCCCTCTTTTCGCATTGCCTTAAGCATTTAGTGTCGGATTTCATCCACACCCGCGGATTTGCCAACTTTTAGTAATTCAAACGCCAAAATGACTTCCTCCACCGTTGGGCCCACTCAAGACTAGTAGGTCTGCCATCCTCAGGGATTAAGTAGCTCCGAAAAGTGCTCGCTCCATCTGCGTAAGAAGTCCACCTCATTGGAAAGCAACACACCACCTTTGTTGAGCCCACTACAACAAGCTGTGTGCAGAGGAAATTGCATCCTTGTGTGAAATTTCTTTTTCAAATCCATATTCTTCGGAATCAGGTGCGATGTTGCTGTAATCGCCTTCAATTGATTGAACATCAACAGAAGCGTTAGCAGACTTCAAACTCACGAGCTCATAAAGGCTGCCCAAGGAGGTTTAACAGGTCTGTTGTGTCCTGAACATGAAGGGTTTGAAATAACCTTCCAAAGGGTAGGGTAGGATAGGCTAGGCAACACACTTAGACCATGTAGGTCCATTGTGATATGCACAGTCAGACTACTACCGCCGATCGGCCACTCCAGTGATAGTGCGATTAATTTGATCCCAACGGCGCCTGATTTGAAAATGCACTAACTTTGCTTTCCCTAGTATTCGAAACGGCGATCCCATTAATCAAGGGCAGGCGCTTAACCAGTCGTCCGGATGGGTACATTTTACTCTTCATCAAAATGCATCTGAGCGATCACCTATCTTATGCATTTTGAAACATTATACAAAGCATAGCAAGTAGAAACAGGACAAAAAAAAAAAAGGAATATTCATTACTACTGTAGGCACATTTGGTGCAAGGAAACTGGGAACAATTCGAAGCCAAATAAACTGAGTTGAGCAAAATACAACTGGAGAAGTATTAGTTTGAAAATTGGAAATTCTTCTTTCTAATTTTCCATAGAATTTTATTCTTATTTCCAAACAACTCCAATTGCCATGAGTTCGAGCTTTACCAGTACGACAAGAATTAAACTTATTTAAGAAAGATGACATTCAGTATTTACTGACTAGTAATCAGTGACGTGCAGAGGTAGTTCCACTAAGGTGTTCACTTACTGCTACTTCATGAGTATAATATAACTAGTACGAAAGCCTGTCTTAGGACAGGAAGAATGGCATGCGTGGCTTCCATAAATTTGTATGTCTACGACAAAATATTCATTGTAAATAAATGTAATACTTCGGCAAGCAAAATATGAAAACAAAACCAAAAAAAAGTAGTATTGCCTATGAAAAAATAAAAAAAAAAAATAGCTCCAACCAGATTTGAACACATGAAAAGAGCGTGAGCAACACACCAACCCACTCCGCCAACAGACGTGCTATGTACATATGTGCCACTGTCTGTAACCCCACCCGCACAGCAATAAGCGAAATGAAAATGAACAAGAACTCTCAACGTACTGCTTCTGCCTTGCACACAACGTACAACCGAGTGTGGATTGTGTGTGCTTATCGCCTGTATCCACATCGTAGGATGTGCGTGGTACAGCCCGTGAATCGGCACTAGTAGTAGTTACTGGCAGCAATCAGACAAAAGTATCACTTCTATGATTAAGATATTGGATGGGGTGACCCTTAGAAAATTAAAAGTAGTAAATGATATCCACTGTTTTTTTTTAGTACATTTCTAATTATTTGGATTTTTTTTTTCTTTGGGGTCCCGTATGAATTTATATTTTTGTTGAAGTTACAGACAACTTTTATGAGTGACTGTATTTCGACTCACTGTCTGGAAAAATTTCTCAAGCTTCTCATCGTTCGGAACTGCGAGTCCCTCCACTCGTGAGAGACCAATAACACGAACGAGTGGTTGTTGTTGAAGTTAGACCCAGATTGGCCTTGGACTGTACAGTATCCGACAAAACTAAAGCTCCCCCGACATAGAAGGCGCCTTCAACAACATCTACCCACATGCAATCACTCAGGCACTGGTAGAACTCGACGTAGAAGCGGTACTGGTACCACTAATAAACCAACTACTTACAATTTGAGTAATTAATGCTACTCTAGGTAACGCCTCCTCAAAAAGCTATACCAGAAGAGGTTCACCTCAAGGAGGAGTACTGTCCCCTCTTCTTTGGAACCTAGCAGTGAAGAAACTGCTACTAATACTGGAACTGGCTGGATGCACAACGATTGCTTATGCGGATGATGTTGCTATAGACTTCTCTGGAAAGTACTCCTTAGTACCGAAAGATTTACTGGAACATGGTCTTAATCTACTCAATAATTGGGCGACTGGAAATGGTCTGAGCACAGAAAACCGAGATCGTCCTTTTCAGTAGGAAATATAAAATACCTCACATCGCCCCTCCCACCCTAAATGACACCAGTTTGCAAGTCTCTAAGAAGGCAAAATACCTTGGCCCTATACTAGGCAGTAAATTGAACTGGAAGCTCAAAATAACCGAGAGAGCAAGGAAAGTCATTACGGCCTTATATATGCCAAAAAGCCATCGGGCAAAAATGGAGTCTTCAAACCCACATGACAGACTGGCTTTTCACAGCTGTGATCAGACCCATCCTCTTACATGGCGTAGCAGTATGGTGGCCCATACTCAACGTCGACACACGACTCAACATCCTATGAAAGGTACAACGGCAAGCCAGCATCTGTACACGTGGAGCTTTGAGAACGACTACCACCGATGGATTTGGAATAATACCAAACCTTCCTTCCTAACCTAGATATCCTTGGTAAGCAATTAGCAACCCACTGTGCAATTCGTCTAAAAGCATGCTCCCAATGGCAAGACTGTACATTCGGACACGCCAAAATCTTAATAGAACAAGGACTTACCTCCACTAATCTGGATTACACGTCCCCTGTCTCAGGGAAAAACTACGAAACACTCATTCCAGAAAGAGACCTGTGGTATGGCTGTAGTATACCGTTCGGTCACGCCAAACATTTCCACACACAGATGGATTCAAAACGGAAGTGGGATATTCTCTGAACATCCTAACATTAACAATTCAATCCATCTACCTAATCCCTGCAGTGTTTTCCGACCAGAAATAATGGTGATCAGCGAAGCCCTCTCCTGGCTGAGGTAGGGCGTGATATCCGCCCGCGACAGCCAGGCAGCAATGAAATCCCCAACAGATCCCTCTACAGACCCAAAAACAATCATAAACTGTCACCCATCTCTTGACGAGATATCCGAACAGTGTGTCGGATACCAGGCCATAGAGACATTATGGGGAATTGCGAAGCTGACAAACAGATGGCGGAACCTTCCGTAACATAAGGGAGTACCCCTTAGCTTCCTTTAAGCTACAACTCAATAGTCAAAGCAAACTAAAAGTCAATGCCAGATGAAATACAGGCAACACCTGCCAAATTACCAAACCTAGTCTCGACCCTAAAAGGTCTGATAGTTTGAGCTTCTGAAAAGGATCCAAAACTAGCTTCGCAGTAGGAATCATCACCGGACACTGCGAAAAGACAGGAAAAGACTAAAACTATTTTCTAACGATTTCTGCAGAAGCTGAAAGCGGAGGAAAGTGTACAACACCTTCTCGGCAGCAGCCCTGCACTCGCCTCAGCTAGGGAAGCCAGTCTAGGCTCCTACTTCTTCGATAACCTAAGCGATCTGAGAGAAACACCAAGCAAATCGCTTTTAGACTTCACTGGTAAATCTGGCTTTCTGTCGTAATAATCATGCCGGCCTAACCCCTCTTTTGTGTAAACCCACGTGGCAGTACAACGGGCCTACTTTCGCCTAAGTGCATCCAGTGAATGCGGGGCACAACGCTGCCTCCGAGAAAGGAGGCACAACAACCGACGACTCGGCGAGACCGTCGCCGTAGGCAGCTATAACTCCGAGGTGGTGAAGTACTTCGTCCACCTCGGCACTGCAGTTAACCAGTACGAATATCACCAGTACCGAGGTTTAACGTAAAATAGGTAGTAGTGCCCTCTCTCCCGAAGGATCCAGCTGACATTATAAAACGCTTTGATCATCCCCCCGGCCCTGCTCTGATGGACAATCTCAAGAGCAGCTGACGAAACCCTGGGTCTTTTCGAGAGAAAAGTTCTGCGTTCAATGTTGATGGTATTTGGAGAAGAAGATTCAAGCAAGAATTGTATGGGCTGGCATGAGTCTCCGGATGGAACACATAAGGACACCACTGCTCCTGCCAGAGGAGGCTTAGACGCCGAACCAGTGGGACAAAGCAATAGAGGATGCATACGACGCTGATGGCGTACCGACCTCACCCAACTTGGTGTGTGAAACCGGAGGCAGCTGGCTAGTTGGCTGATGCTAAGATCCACTACTCACTGTAACACGAGTAGAAGGAGAATAAGAAGTAAAGTTAAAGAAGTTCGAGTGGTTGCCGCGAAGAAAGGTGCATCTGCTTCGACCCGCACGCTGATAGAAAAAATGATAGAGCTCTCTGCAATTTCGACATATTCCGCTCTGTGAATGATCACGTCTCCTGATGATATACCAAGTATATTCACAAATTAATTGAAAGCACTTAATTGTTCGAGGATACTACACACTGAGCACATCTGCGAACGTGCATCCTTAATCCACGTACTTAGCAGATCAACGCACGCGAAAAGCCACTGACTTTCATGATTAACTATCGTTACCATAGCTGCCGAACAAACGAATTTGCATTAAGACATATCCCCCACAAGCACCTCCACTTCTGTCACCGGTCTTGTTAACCTATTTGCCACTCAATCTCCTTTCCAACGCCAACATCAATACAAAAGGCCAAGTGCGTCCTTGTCTGCTTGTCAAAATTACTCCACCCTTACTGCTGCTTGTCGACAGCTTGTTCACAAAAACAAATAACAATGACGACGAAGAAGAAGAAGAGCAAAAAAAAACGCTCCTTGTTCTCCGCAACACGCTGCTGCAAAATTGCACTTGAAAATGTCACCCGTTTTACCCTCTCAATATGGATCACCTAGAACGCAGACTTTAGCGTCGACTATGATTCATATTAAGTGTATGTGTGATGTACAAATGGAGGCCACTTAAGACTAAAGGACCTTTGTTGGAAGGATACTCTGCCAACGTCGTTGCAAGCCATGTACTTGTTTTCCTGCCTGGTTGACGTTCACAAAAGCCGTTTAACAGAACAGGATGCGAAGAGCGCCCATATATGAGTTTGTTTGTTGCTATTTATGTGAAAGGCCCCGCACATGTGCGAGTGTGCACAATCCAAGTACGTCAGTTAGGTCTTTTCATCTTTCTTTGTTCTGTGGCTTTATGTCTGGAAACATAAATTAAATTATTTGATTCCTGCGCTTTGTGCGTCTCCGTTTTCTCTGTTTGGGGCTCACACAATCGGATGCCACTTAAAGATTATGAGCTGTATTGCCTCTGCGATTTCGTATTGTCGTAATTTCGGTTTGCTGTGCTTTCAAACGGGCCTTTGTCTTCGCAGAGTCCTTTGCCTCCAGAGCTCATAAAACAAATGGCGCTCGAGATTCGGCGAATTCAGGACACTTTAAATGTCTCCCTCTCTCCCTCTCTGTTTTCTTCAATTTGTAACTTTTTGCATGAACATAAAATTATTTCAAATGCTTATTAGTGCACGTGCTCACATCGTTTCTCTTACGATGCAAGTCGATGACCTAAAAGATTGCAGTGCCTCTTGAGAAATAAGGCGTAACTCTCACTTCAGTGTTCTCCCATGAAACCAAAGACCCCCTTTCCCCTGGTGCGCACGTTCTCCACGAGCATGCACTGCAAAACTAAAAGAAAAAAAAAAACTTGTGCCCGTGATTTCACAAAGATTCTCTGGATAGCTCTGGAACTGTCAGGATACAACACAAAGAAATAAAAAAGAAACAACAGAAGAAACTCCGTAAAACAAATTGCTGGGACTTCTCAACAATTTGTAAAAGTTAGACCGTCTCTATTCGACACGACGAACGCTTTTGACATTTATTTCGGGAGTTTCACCAGAGCGAAAGCAGTTCCTGTGCTGAAAATTCCCATACACAGAATTGTCCTGTGCCTGCTCCCAGCGACGGTTGAGTTTGTGCCCTCGCCTGTGAGCAATTTCTAAGCACGTGAACTGATTGCAGTTGTGTGACTTTTCATCAAAGCCCAGCAAAAGGAACTCAATTCAATGGACTGTTGTTTGCCCTGAAAATGGGGGGAATGCCAAAGACGAAGGAGACAGACGATTTTCTATTCTTCGTTTTTCGATGGAAAATGTTTCAGCGAGCGCTGTGTGACTTTTTTGTGATTGCTTGAGCGACGCTCAAAGTCTAAGTGCGGTATTGTGTGAGTCGATTATTTTGATTGAATTTTAAATTCACTTACAACCAAAATCAATCCGATTTAGTAGCGAGCTGCGATGAAGTTTTTCGTACTAGCGACATTTGGATAAGTAATAGATGAAGTAAGGAACGAAACCCGTACAGCATGACCTGAAGTTAAATGTGTTCTGCTTAACTTCGACCAGTAGCCAGCGAAGTGATAAATGTGCATAAAAGGGATTTGCGCAACCCTCTGTGATGCAGCGTTACCAGTTTTTTTCTTCAAACCTGCTAACGCTAGGACGAAAAGCTGCTAAGCCTGCTAGACAAAAACATAATAAATGGGGTAGAAACGCGAGCTATTTCGCCTTGAGAAATGCGTTTTTTTAATTTTCTATTGTATACAGTGAACTCCCTCATAAGCGGACGGTACCAAGAAATTTGTCAGCTGATGAGAGGTGTCCGGTTATGAGAAAAAAGAAACACAGTTCTTGTTTAGTTATGCATGCTTTTCTTGTAAGGTGGCTTTTCGATCGAAGTACGAACAAATAATAATTTTTAGCGTCCGGTTGTAAGAGAGGCCATTTGTGAGAGAAATCGAAAACCGTGTAAATAATTCCGGGTTTCCTTCAAATTTGTCCGGTCAGAGGAGAGATAGGTGATAAAATTTGTCATCGAAGACGAACATGAATTTCATTTCTTAATTTAGTACAAGAACAAAGTTAATAAATGAATTTATTCGGAATCTTTATAAAGAACATTCGTTAAAGATAGCATTTGTTGGAATAAAGAAAGCCCTTCTTTACTTGCAAAATTTACCAGTGAAAATATTCCATTACAAGCAGCATAAGATGTAGGTAAAATTAACATACACTTTGCAACATTGGCTCAAAATGTTTCAACTGCCTGAGTCGCAGTGCATGTTCCTTTGACCAACTGCTCAGTAGATGTTGGCATGACTGACGGCTAGACCAACTGAGAGACACATTTAACAACTACACAATTTGGATGAACCTTTTTACTTCGAAAAGAATCGGTGCAAAGGGTGTCCTACTGAAGACTGCTTAAATGAAAAATGCAAAAAAATCTGCTGCGTTTAATTTTTATGATCAAATCCTACCGAAATTGTAGGAAACTGCTAAATCTGGGTACGCTGCTGTGATGTGTCATAAGTCACAACTGCCGCACAAAGGGTGGTGATTCACAAATTGACAGGTTTTCGCAGACTGAGCAAAACCTCACAGCTTCCATTGAGCATCACAAGAACTGTCAAAGCTAAAGAAGAAAATAGAGCGAAATGTAAGAATTTCATTGCAATAAATATTTTTTAGACTGCAACGTAAAAATATTTTAAGGAATTTACAAAAAACGAATTGGACAAAACATATTTCATCAAATTCTACAAATTGCGATTATTATTTATTTTGCTCCAAATTCTTCTCTTAAATCGAGAGGACAATGAGAGAGCAAAAAAAAAAAAAAAAAAACAATTTTTGACATGAAAACAAAACCACCACGCCATGGTGTGTGTTTTCTTGTGAGCTTTTTGTTAGAATACCAAACCTCACAAGTGATGCATCACAATTTTCACATTTGTTGGTTGTGACCACCTCACAACCAGAATAGGCTCACGAATCTGACTGAATGCCAAAAATCGAATTATTTTCATTTTACAACTACAAAGAAGGCTCAGCGACCATAATGTAGGAAGTGCTACTCGAAATGAACTCAAGGATTAAATTAGTAATCGCGTAAAATATATCCAATGTGACCTGATTATAGGAGAGATCCTTAAGGCAGTACCAAGACTGTCCCCCGTGAAATTGAGTTAACTTAGTTAACGTAATTGAGTTAGGGCTGCACTTAGACGCAATCACGTGCCGACGATACTGGAACGCTGAGACCCTTTAATAGAGGAACATCGTACACTCCGATTTAACTTTGCCCGATTGACTTAGACTGCAAATTGCATTAGTGAACGAAACACCCTTTTTTGGTTATAAAGCAGCACACTTTCTGTTACTTGAAGTCTTGCAATGTGAAAAGCGTCTTGAATCATTTGGGGATGATACTTTTGTGTTATGATAATACGGTGAAACTTCTCTATAACGGACAGCAAAGGAACAGGAACGGACAGGAAGTCATGGTTGTTGCACCATATCGTCATGATTATGTAGCGATTTTCGCTCTGCAGAGGTTGAAATACAAGAATACTTTCGTGTCGGGACCACGATGGATTTTTCGAAAATAGAGATGTCCCTTATAGAGAGGGCAAGGATGAAAAAGTGACAAAATTAAATTGTACAGAAAATTTAAAAAAAAAAAATGGTGTTAAAAATTCTTTTTCATAACCTTCGCAATCAAATCCTACGTTTTCTGACCAGCGTGCTCCACTACAGGGGTCGCGAGAGTAGAGCAAACGAGACTAGCCGCTACAGCCTAGGTCCATACGGGACTGTAGCGGTGGCCAAAGAAAATATCAGCAAACGATGCGGAAAGTGTAATAGAAGAGACAGCTGAAGATTTTGTTGAATCTGACATCTCAGACAGTGAAACCTGTGTTTTGGAGAATGCATAATATAGTGGACGTGTTTGCCATTGCTGCAGAAGTTATTTGCCTGAATGTATGCCCTAACTAAAACTATGCCCTAACCGGAAACAGGCGAAGCTAGAGTCTTGGCTAAAATATTTTTTGAAAGAACTAGCCAAATTCTCTGTCATGGGGATTTTATCAACAAACCCAGTTCCAAATGCATAGGCAGTGCAATCAAATAAGAGACGACGCTTTTATTGCTGCCCATATGCAAAAGGACAAACTTCTAAGCAATGCTGTGGTGTTTGCCAGAAACCCGTGTGTAACGAGCATTCACAGTAAAGTTTACTTTGCCAACATGTGTAAATAGGTACTGAAATAATAAGAACTGAATTATTTGTATGAAAATTCAATTTTTTATTAGTCTTTCCAAGTTCAACCCTAGCAGCAGAAATGAAGTGTGATAGAGATGCCCAACTTCACAGCCAATTGACCTCTAGTCCTGTCCTAGTCGACGAATTTCAGAGTCCTTTTGACAGTTATTCATGAATTTTTGATAGTTATTCACGAAATAACGTGATATGCCGTTCTCTGATTGGCCAAATGGCTTTAGAAAACGATGTAAAAAATGGTTGCCAAAAAATTTAAGGACCAAGAGAGGTAGAAGTTGGGCATCTCAATCATACTTCATTTCTGCCTGGCAGTTTACGTCAGTCAAATGACGTGGCGGTAATGGGGTTGAAGGCGAAACCAGGGTCATAATAAATATAGAAGGTCACGGCTTCGATTGGAAGTTAGGTTTAAGGCACTATTAGACTGGTGCACCGGTTTTCGGCAAGGAGATGCGCTGTCGGGTGATTTTTGCAATCTGGTATTGGAGAAGATAGTGCGGCGGGCAGCTGTAATCACGGAAGGGACTGTCTTCTACAAGTCGAATTGAAGAATTGCACCGGCAACCGGTGCTACTTCGGTTTGTTGAAAGAACTGGGGTCAAAATTCTCATTTTGCCAGTCCTGCTCTATGGAACCGAAAACTGGACGCTAAGCCAGATTGGAGAGCTGGTTCTTGCTAAATTCGAAAGAAAAATTCTGCGTCGGATATATGGTCCCGTCTGCGAGGAAGGTGAATGGAGGTGAAGACACAACCGCGAACACTACGAGCTGTACCAGGATATTGATGTAGTTCGGAAGGCAAAAAATCCGTCGACTGCACTGGCTCGGCCACATCGAGCAAGGGGGTCTTCGAATCGGAGCCTCCTGGTTCGAGGAGGAGAGGAAGACCCAATCTCCAGTATAAAGACCAAGCAATCGCTGATGAAAGACAGCTTGATCTTGATGACTGGAAGCGATGTGTGCAGAACCATCAACAAGGAAAAGCAGCGATTTCCCAGGCTCAGACCGTCCAAGGGTCGTCGACATGATAAGTAAGTAAGTATTAGAGTGGTGCAGAAGTGCAGCATCATCGACGAAAGCCAAAGGAGAACCTCTAAAACACTTAACAAGGTATACACCAAAACCAGAATGAGAAACAGAATGTTGTGGAATACCCACTTTAGAATATCTACCGCCACTCCTTGAATCGTTCATTTTAACTGTTTGCCGCCATATTTTAAACCATTATGCCCATTATTTCCAAATGAATATGCTGTCGTTAACTTTGGATTCAATACATTATAATGATTCCAAACTTGATCTGGATTTTCCTGGAATACTTCGTCTATTCATTAATCATTATATTCACTGTCGACTAAGCACATCCACGTCACATACTAAATAAATGTCATGCCGGCATCAGCTTCTTGTACTTGTACGGGGCAAATTGAGTTCCTTTCGCTTTGAACTACCAAAGACGATTATGTCATACGGAACCTAATTCAACGCTGTTAAATATTGTATGCCTTTGCCCCGAATACAGGGCAGCCGCATGTACATCAATCGACGTAAGTACGGCTTACGTTCGGTATTACGTCAAAAAATATAGAAAATTGCGAACCCCTCATAGGAGCTGCGTTAGTAATTTTTTATGTTTTTCGTTCAACTCACCAGCGAACCCAATTAAATGAGAATAACCTAATCGACTGTATACACATTCTCTGTGCGCGTGTGCTCACATTACTGCAGCTGTGATAATAATCCGTTCTTGCCCCAGTGCGCCTGTTATTAATTATTTAAATATTGCCAATGCATGTAAATATTGACAGAAGGATACGCCAGTAAGCAAAACAAAACGTGACATTTCTTTCTGCTTGCGACAGCGGAAGAACAATGGTGGAGCACAGAATAGCAAGAAACAAAAAGGCTTGCATATACGCCCTAGAGACCAACTCGGAAAATGAGTAATTCGACCCCCTCCCAAAGGGGCCCAGGAGCGACAAAGTGCTCAGTAATAAGTGTAATAGAAGAAGTCACGTCCGGCAGAGCCATCAGGCCCAACACTCGCTAACAACATTAACGGGAGCATTCGGTGTGCTTGGTTGATGTCAAAATTGATTGATTTAATATTAAAATTAGTATGCGAACATAAGCCAATTCAGGGCGTAAGCCGTCCAACCCACACCTACCCACACGAACATAAACAAGCGACCGACGACTGGCTTTCCCTACGTATACTCAGGATTAAGCAATTATGAGCAACCATTATAGCAGGGCAGCATAATCGAACGTACACACAGATCGCAGTGCAAGACGACAGACACTCAGCGTGGCACTGTGCATGAGGGAACAGCAACTCCCAGCCGACTCAGTGGAGAGGAAAAATCCTTAGCTTTTCAGGGGAGAGCAGTCAATATCATTGGAACGAAGAAGCGGGTGAGCCGGTGCGAGCAGCCATAGATGGGCTGGACACTGATGAATGGCGATGGGGTTGGGTTGCTTGTTCAGGGTTGAACGAATTCTTTTTCCCTCTGGATTCGCATGATGACTCCAGTACGGTCGCAGTGGTGGCACGGGAATAGATGCTCCAACTCTGATGAACAGTAAATGTGATGTGCTTCTAATGGGGATTTACTCTTGTGCTCGGGGCGGCACAAAATCATTTGTTTGGATTGCGGTAGGTGATCAAAGTTGGCGAGGAAAAATCGGTGCCAACAGACCCACCACCCACCACGAGCAGTGCTGCGTGGTGTTTTTATTTTGCTTCATTTATTTAAACTTTGTAATTACTCTCGTTCCGAGGAGGGGTAATGAAAGCATCGCCATAGACGCTCAGCTAATTAATACAAACGGGCAATTAATTGGGAAAATATCAAACTAATTAAATGAACGATTCGACACGGCAGGGAGGCGTCCGAGGAAAAATCATTTATTTTGAGGACATGACAAGCTGACGGGCAGTACACTCTGATACAAGAATGAAAGTGATAGAGACAAATGTTGAGTGACTTGGCGATTAATTAGTACGCGCCCTGTCAGATTTATTCGTCTGATCGATTTATGTGGTCATAAATGGTGGCAGCTTGGCTGATGTGTGCCTAATCAAGTACAAAAGACGGCAAGCATATTCCAGCATACTTGTGAACGTTGTGGTTTCGGTGTGGTAATTGCGTTTTGTTTTTTCTTTATTCTTGTGATTTTGATAAAGAGAAAGTATGGAGTAAATTTATTGGGACAAGTACTTTATCTTCTGGAAGAAGGTGGAATTGGGGGGTTCTATCCCATCGACCTCGATTGTTCAGAAGAAGGTAAATGGCCAAGCGATTAACGTCCCCTAACCTCGTAGGACGTCTACACTGCATTACTCTATTGGCACAATATCTATTCTACATATTGGAATTGCGTGATCACGATAAATTATGATGTTGTATTAAAAGTGTCTGCAAAACTAAATTAGTGCAAATTTTTAGCTATTTTTGGATAAACATGGAGGCTAAGGGAAATGCCATCGATAGCATAAGTCCACTTCAGGATTCATCCGTTGTGACAAAATCCAATTACTTTTCGCTCGATGGGTTCTAAACTCATATCTTCACCCACAGTATTTGACGGATTTTTTTTAAAAGTAAAATTGAGAAGTGAAGGCTTTATATAGTGCTAAATGCTCATGTTGTTGGAAAGAATAGACGGTTTTTTATGTTTCAATTTGGGCTTAGATCGTCTGTATCAAAATGTTTGATATTCTGCTCTGATGTTAACCGTATTTCAGTGAGGGCGTTCTGCATCGACCGGAACAAATGGTGATCAGAAGGGGCAAGGTCTGGGCTATAAGGCGGGTGGGGTAAAACTTCCCATCCACTGTTCTCCAAATAGTTCTTAACCGGAATAGCAACGTGAGGCAGAGCGTTTTCAGGATGGAAAATTATTGCCTCGTGTCTGATCGCATATTCCGGACGTTTTTCGGGTACTGCTCCCTTCGAACTGATTAATTGTGTTCGGTAGCGTTGTCCATTGATGGTTTCACCCGGTTTTAGCAGCTCATAATACAGCACACTCTTCTGATCCCACCAAATACAGAGCATCACCTTCGCGCCATGGATATTCGGCTTTGCCGTTGATTTGGCTGTTTGGCCGGTTTTCACATATGACTTTTTGCGCTTGGATGTTGTCTTAATGGATCCATTTGTCATCACCAGTAACAATCCGATGCAAAAATGAGTCCGTTTTGTGGCGTTCCAGCAGCATTTCGGACATGCAAAACCGTCTTTCGACGTCTCTAGACTTGAGTTCATGTGGAACCCAATTTCCTTGCTTTTGAATATATCCAGTGACACCCAAGGATTCTGCGAGCTCTTCTTGTGTAATTCTTTCAGTTCTTCATTTTCAAACTTTTTTGGCTGTCCAGGACGTTAATTGTCTTCCAAGTCAAAACCACCACTTTTAAATCGTGCAAACCCCCTTTGGCACGTTCGCTCAGGTGGCGCATGTTCACCATAAGCATCCACCAAAATACGATGACTTTCGGCAGCAGTTTTCTTCAAATTAAGTTAATGAAGAAGAACTCCCCGCAAAATCACAAATTTCGACATATTTGAGTGAAAATAAATTATTGTTGTTTACGCTTCAAATGAATGACAAATACTCAAATGGCGTACAATGACAGTTGCTTTCCAACGCATGTTTCAATGGAATAATACAAGTTATTTGAGAAAACAGTTCGGTTATTAAGTTTTTTGTCCAATTTTTTAATTTAACATTGTTCATTTAATATCCATGTTTTGTTCAAATATTTGCGTTGTTCGTTTAGGACGAAAGCCATGGCATAAGTTTAAGTTTAGCTTAGCGCCCGTCGAGGGCCAGTAAGTTACACCTAGCATTGTTCGTTTATCCAGTTTTAAGCATTTTTGTCTAGTATTTAAGTATATCGTGAATTAAGGAATAAAAATGAATTACAAAAAAAAAAAAAAAAAAATAATAACAATACAAGTTATAAACCCAATATTATTTTTTTAACAAATTGAAGCAAGTTTAATATGATTAATTTTTGGTGCCCATGTTTATGCTTTTTTCCAAAATCTCACAGCCCAGCCCATACTTTACACACCATCTCCACTGACATATTTCTGCCCAACATCACAAACCCCCACAAACCCCATCACAACTCCCAATTTGAGCAGCCATCCACGGTATTTTCTTTCGTGGGCAAGATATGGCATGTCGCTTCACTTCATCGTTGGCTGTGAGAGCGTGAACATCAAGAAGCGGGCGACCAACCACCAATCAACTAAGTAGCTCTCACTAAAACTAAAAAAAGCCAAAAAACGACATTCACTAACACTTCTACTTTTACTCGCAATATTTACCACTCCATTCAAACAATGTCGTGCACATATGGGAAATCGTCAAATCACATGCCCAACTTTGGAACAGAGCTCATGCTGTGTCGTAAAATCAAGATTCTCCGACACGATGTTCGGTTGGACATGGATTTTTGTGCCTCCACTGGATTTTTTTCATATCATGTTCATGAGCAGGGCATGGTCATGTCCAGCGGGGACGACGTGCTAAATACACCAGATTTTCTTACAGGCGCCTGCCTGACCGTTGTTGACATACCCTTAGCGGAGTGACGATGTCGCGTGAGAGGCTTAAATTCTGGCGAAAAAAGGGTTAAGATCGAGCCACCCACCAGACGTTCTTACAGGCGCCCGCCTGATAGTTTTTGGTATACACTTATTATGATTTCACTTAAACTGGCAACACTGTTCTCAACTTAAAAAAAAATGAAAAACATAAATCGCCCAGATCGATGGAAGTAAATTTGGAAGCAGAAAATTTAATAAAGGAAGGCGGGTGGACGGCACTGGGTTCTCAGGTCAACTGGAAGTCTGTTCGGAAAACGACAGCAGTTCTGAAGTGCTGGTGCCGCTAACTAAAGAGCATATGAAACCAGGAACGATCAGCCGCACCGATTGCTGGAAGGCGTGCGGTTCTCGTAAAAAAACCGTGAAACACAGTGAACAGATTTGTCCTGATGACATGCACACACAATGAATCGAATCTCAGTGGCGTGTCGTTAAAAGACAGTCTTACTATGACAAATACTCTAATAATTTCGTTAGTTGGATAGTTGAATACCAGTATAGTACAGTAATAATACTACAGTAGGTTTTGCTACAGCCCATAGAGGACCAGGGCCTAGCTTCTCACCTACTGTTTAATGCCGACTCGCAAGAATATTTCAAGCAGAAATCCATGCCATTGACGTATGCGTTCAAATTAATCTTGACAGGATCTTTACAAACGCCGAATTTCTTTCAGCATTGCCAGTGACTCGAAAGAGGTGGGCCGTGAAAAAATTATTTTGGTCGTACCGGGAATCGAACCAAGGCACCGATGTTCAGTTGCGTATCACACTACACTAGCCCACTACTTCAAACAGTGGTGCGTGTCTATGGGAGTTCGGAAAAGGCTTGAAACCCGGTGTGAGAGTCACATAAAGACAGTTTGATTAAAAAATTATTAGACTTCAATAATATGTTCTATTGACAAAAGAAAAATCTCTACCAAGGCAATATAAATGAAAACCCGAAAAATAGTATTTATTAAGTTCTACTTATTTTTGTTCAACAGCAACGTTAAATTTGTATGCCAAAAGTAGCAACATTGTTAGAAAATGGTTAGAAACAACAAACTTAAAGAATTTCTTCTTAAAATTTAACAAATCATGGCCCATTTAGTTTGTACAATCCCAGTCACAAATTCCAGGCCAGGTAGACCCGAAAAGATCGAAGGAGTGCAAGGGAGAAAATTGTATATTGCAGGAAAAGGAATAATATAAAAAACAACGAAAAATAATGATGCTGATACTGGAATGAAGGTCAACGTGGACAACTTCGAGGTTGTGGTCATTTCCAGCCTGGTCAATGCACTCTACGTGTTAGTGGAGTCCGATTGAAGCAGGTGGAGAGGTTGAAGAATTTCGGGGTCTTTTCACGAGTGATGGAAGGAGAAATGTTGAGCTTTCCTGTAGGATTGGTCAAGCTGGGTCAATTTTGAAACAGCTTGGTAGATCTGCAATCGGGAAGGCCGAGCTTGGTGTCAAAGCGAAGTTAGCGGTTTTCATCTCACATATGGTCATGAACTTTGGGTAATCGCGAATACAAGCTGCTGGGATGAGATTTCTTCCTGCTGTTCTGGGATAGGGTGAGAAACATGGCAGTGCGCGAGGAACGCCACATTGAGCAGCTGCTTCTTGGAATGGCGAGGGCTATACTTCGGTGGTTTGGTCACTTGGCACGAATGTCCCTTTCATCACGACTTCCGAGGCGGGCGTTGAATGCGAATCCATAAGGTAGGCGGCCGCTTGGTAGACTCAGGACGGGCCAAGTCCAACAACGCTTGGGCATAACTCCTGATGAGTTAGAGTCCATGGCGGAGGATCGAGTTGCCTGGAGATATGTCGTGCGTGGTTAAACCCAGCGATCCCTTTAGTGGAGCATATGGGTCAGAATATGATGATGATGTAAAATAGAAAAACGCCACTGCCCATTACTTGTTCATGCCAAAATGTCTAATATTGCAGCCAACATAGCTTCTCACTACCCTTGACCCATTGATCGTCCAGCACGAATTTTGTTAACAATTTAGGCACTTAGCGTATTTTTTACTATTAAGACCGCAATCACTTGTATACCATTCCATGCGAGATAGCACACACTCCATAGAAGCGCCGGGTAATACCCAAATCATCAATTCCCCGGGTAACCAAAATGCCGGGTACCGGGTAATGCCTGATATTGGGTGCCAAGCAATATCAGGTACCTTGTTAATTTGAATGTAAGAATTTGTAAGATTTCGAAGGTTTGGTTGTGTGGTTGGATTGCTTCCGTCAGAATCTCGGTATCATCTTAGGTGGCCTTATACGTAAACCTCAAGCGACAGGCTGCAAAGCGAATAAGTGTTGTGTACCGTGGGTCTTCAAATTAAGTTACGGTAATAAAGACGTAATCAGCAATTTTCAGCAATAAATAAGCGCCTCAGAAGAAGTGGGAGTACTCGTTAGAACACTGAAGATCTTTAGTTGACCAAAGCTATTGTCAATCACTGCGTTCAGCTCGAGTCCAGATGTTTGGCAAAAGGGATTTCGTGTTTTTAAAACTTGAGAGAGAGAGAAAAAAACACCATCATAATTGCCGAGAATTGTTAACTAATTCATGCCTGTCCATTGGTAAAACGGTGAGAACTCAATTCGCCGAGTTCCTGAATTTTGAGTAGCTCGAGTCTGCCCATCGTTTTTTAAACCAATCAACTTTTAGTGCTTCAGGTTACGACTCCTGGGGCGTGTTGGACGAACGCATCTGGCACATTCTATTTTCCTTAAGCAGTTTATGTATGACACTCTTCACGCCCCATAAAATCAGAATACTGAAACGTTTCACGGTCTGGCCAATTCACCGGTTGGTGAATTAGAGACTTCTCACTTAATTAATCACTCCAACACGTACTTCTATTCATTGCGCCGTTCAGTGCGAAGACCTGTCTTACTCTTTTATGGCAGCAATTGAGATTCATGAGCCATTAGACAATTAGCATTATTCCTGAAATGACAAAAGCTGTGAAACGCAAATCGGCTAAGATGTACCAACTCTCAAATAGGAAGTCTTTTTTAAAGATGAGTCTACATAATTATGGTGCCATTTGTTTATGCATTTATAGAGCAATCGACATAACATTTTGTAATTAAATGCCTTTGGCATGGATACGCATAAATGTATGTATCACCGGCATTTACAGTCGACCCACATGCCAAAAATTAATAAAAAAATAACCAATAGATACGGCACACATGAATATTTTTAAAAAAATATTGAAATCAACACGCTCCTGCTATGATTGGGAAAAAAATCGGACTTGTTTTTCTGTGTAAAAGAGATGCCGACATACCGCCTATCACTACGTAATTCATCAGCAGTCCTTGAATAACGCTCCTCCTTTACACAAATATTAAATTCAAGCCAGGTCAGGAATGTTGCATGTAACGTTGTCAACTCCATACGTGCACGAAGCTGGCAAGGACGTCGGTTTCGGGTGTTATTAGAAGAATGCGAGGCAGAACATGACTTGAGCCGTGCTAAATTCCTAAAGCGACACGGAGACCTTTTACCTGAGATAAAGCTTTCTAATGTCAAAAGGGCAATTAAGCCCTGAACTTGAGGGCTCGTTTACAGGATTGCCGTTTTAGCGTTAGATCTAGCAGATTTTAAAATCTCTCGGCGATTTTAGCGACTTTTCATGGTACAACAGACCTTGTCCAAAACTGCGGATTTACTTCAGGCAATGTACAATGATCACGGTAATCGACTGCTTTCTAAAAAGTATTTAAACTTGAATTATTGATTTATATATTATAATGGAATAAAAATACAAAATATTTTAATTTACTTTACAACTTTATTTTCACTGGCACACGTCTTATTCCTCTGACTGTTTACAAACGAATCAATGTTCTGAGAAAAGCGTTTGAATCCAGAGCATATTACGATTGATATTTGAAATATGAACAGTTGAATTTCAGGGCCTACTACAATATATACTTTCTTCCACGTCAGAACAGAGGGTAGCACGAGTTACATGTTGCTAACCCTCACCAACACACAGCTACATTTGTTTCGATCCCATTCCTATTTTCCTTTCTCCCTTTGTCCTACTTATTTGTGATCAGTAGCGTCCTTTTTTAATTTCTTCCCGTGATAGCGTCGTTTCCTAATCCCTTTTGTGTCCCCATTTATTTACATGTTGTGTGTTTACATGTCCCGGAATTTTACTCCAGCGTAACCAATTTCATCGAAAATTCGACCACATAGCCTGCAAGCTAAGTCACCCCTGACTTAGAGGTTTTCCCTAATATGGGTGGCGCTACAGCCCGTAGAGGGCCAGGCCCTAGCTCCTCAGCAACCATTCGTGTTGTGCGTGCTATTATTCTATCACAAGTGGAGTCTACAGTTTTATGCCGGCTCCGAACGGCCAAGTTTGAGAAGCATTTTTTCTAGACAGTTATGACTCTTTGAGCATTGTCAGGGACTCGAAAGAGATGGAGCCGTAAAAATTACTTTTGGTTGTACCGACCGGGAATCGAACTCAGAACACAAAAATACGGCCGCCCCGACACGTTTGAAAGTGATGCCACTGAAACGAGGACTATTTATTTTCGGCGCACACAGACTTTCCAGACTCCAGGCTTGCACATGTCCACTAGGGCAGTTGTCCGAAAAGGCCCAAAAAGCCAGCAATAAGGAGTACAGACACTTCCGACAGCATTTCAGGCGAAAGTCTTCAAGGCAAAATTCAAATAGAGACGCCCCTGATTTTTACTGTCCTCGTATCCACATTTATCGAGCCGATAAGACGCGATAGAGGAACAAATCCACTCCCACAGGAAAATATTGCCCTGTTGAAGGCTCCCGAAGAATCGCAGGTTAGAAGAACCCGATGACGAGAGGGACTCATTTCCGATTAAAAGAAAAATTAGATTAAATTAGGAAATAAATAAAATAACGTAAGACAATTGAAATTCGAAGCAATTGAGAAATGTACGTTTATAAATGATGAAGGTGATGAAAGACGCAAAATGTGTTAGTTTCAACAAAATGTCCTGGGAGGTAATTGTGTTAATGGGTTGGAGACTTGGTTGTTAATGTTCTACTCTCTGAACTCATTGGTGAAGATTTGAACTAAATCGGTGCAGTATTCATTTGGTTAGAGACATGGATGTACCATGAGGTTTATGGTGGATGGATGAGGTGGCCATATTCACTGACCGAATATGGTTATAGGTCCTATAGGTCTTTCATGGATTCAAATTAATACAATTTACGAAAAAAAAAAAAAACTATGACACTATAGTACGCCACAGGCAAAAAGTTTCGCTAGATAACACATTGTGCGGCTAGGCCGAGATTTCAAAACAGTCTTCCGTTTTCGGCAAAACAGTTTTTTCAACAAAAATTTAAAAATATATAAAGGGTGATTTTTTAGCTATTATCTTTTTGGCAACACTGGTTTAAACAGCTGACGCACGTTTCGTGTTTTGTTTCACTGTCAAACATCTTCAGTTTGGTCTATAATTTGACCATGAATCGTCTTAGAAACGAACAACGCTTGCAAATTATTGAATTTTATTATCAAAATGCGTGCTCTGTTAAGAAAGTTCATGGCGCGCTTCTTGTATGGTCAGTTTAGACGAAGCTCATTTTTGGCTCAATGGGTACGTAAATAAGTAGAATTGTCGATTTTGGAGTGAATATCAGCCAGAAGCATTGCAAGAGCTACCAATGTATCCAGAAAAAGTCACAGTTTGGTGCGGTTTATGGGCTGGTGGCACCATTGGACCGTACTTCTTCAAAGATGATGAATGAATCGTGAATGGTGAGCGCTACCGTGAGATGATGTCCAACTTTTTCCAAGAGCTTGCATGACATGTGGTTTCAACAAGACGGTGCCACATGCCAAACAGCACGCGCAACAATGGACTTATTAAGAGGCGAGTTCGGTGAACATTTTATTTCACGTTCGGGACCGGTCAATTGGCCGCCTAGATCGTGCGATTTAACGCCTTTAGGCTATGTTAAAGCTCATGTCTATACGGACAAGCCCGCTTCAATTGACGCATTGGAAGACAACATTGAAGCATTTATTCGTGAGATACCGGCCGAAATGTTGGAAAGAGTGTGCCAAAATTGGACTAAGCGGATGAAAGATTTGAGGCGCAGTCAAGGTCAACATTTGCATGAAATAATCTTCAAACATTAAATTATGTGGACCGTACAATCGATTCAAATAAAGATTCCATGCATTTTTCTGAATTTTATGTTTGTTTTTTTTTTTTGAAAAACTTTCCCATGGCTTTTAAAAAATCACAATTTATATATTTAGGACTCACAACCCGTCCCCATCGTCATTTTGCCAATAGGATGCCGCTGAAAACTGCACAAAATTCAATTCTCACTTGAATTTGGTGACACGCTTCACACAGGCGATTACGTACAACGCACATCGGCATTATTCCTCATCACAAAGCGAAATACACCGCATTTGCTCGTTCTCCTCCCCGTTGTATTTGAATCTAATGATTTTCGCAGCAAATGTAGGTCGCATCTACACATGTGTGAACAAGAGGACATTGTGCTTGCGCGTACTCGCACGTGTCTGTTAAAATTACGTGCGGGAGGACTAAAAACACTCCGGTTTTATCGAAAAACAACCTTTGTGTATCGATTGGATTTGTATTCACTAATGAAGGCAATTCCATCTAAATGTCAAGTGTTGTATAGTTTTGATTTGATCAATAATGTTCAGGAAGTGTGCCAAACAGTGGCGAAATTTGTGGCCCTCACGTGAGCATAATTGGAATGTTGATGGACAATAGCAGATAGCCAGATACGTGGTGGAGGATTGGACACCGCTGCGATACATCAAATCAAGTGAATTATGAAAAGCGTTGAGGAAACTCAGCTAAGAACGAAATATTTTGCTTGATTGGGCGAAAAGGAGGGATTTCTCGAACCTATCTC
The DNA here is from genome assembly GCA_905231855.2 of Eristalis tenax. Lineage (NCBI taxonomy): Eukaryota > Metazoa > Arthropoda > Insecta > Diptera > Syrphidae > Eristalis > Eristalis tenax. The sequence goes on along the minus strand of HG993126.1, from coordinate 64,166,946 downwards.
GGTAACACTTCGATTTCAATTAAATTTACCCGCTAAATATTGCTTTAAAGTTTGATTGACAAAAATGTATCGGGCCGAATTAGACAAATCGATATTTGACCTGGGCACCTCCACCACCCACCCCCCATGTTGCCCATAATTAGCCTGACTCTGTGCCCACGAAATATATATTCGAAATAGAAACTGTGATTTCACGTGAATCAAAATCTGTATTCATTGAATATTGACACTTATCCATATTGCCATCAATAAAATGCAGTTAACGAAACCAGATGTTGAACAATACACCCAGGCCCGCCTTTTCGCATTTCGCTAGTCAGAGCAACAGAAATGTTCGATTGACAGTCGCCCACAACTAAGAAAAGAATGATTTTGTTTTTTGAATTTATTTGTGGATGAAATCAAGGTCAAACTGTAGGCAGCTGTGAGACAGAGGACTCCATCATCCGCTTTCGAGATTGCGCTTACCCTCTTCGCCTTACAGAAGAACAGCAGTGATCAGCTTCTGTCCGTCAACGTGATCCTTCCATAGAAGGTTCTATCAAAGAGTCTGACCAGCAATGATCAGTGTCTCCGTCAGCTTGATCCTTCCATAGAAGGCTCTATCAAAGAGTGTTGACAGCAATGATCAGATCCTCCGAGATAAGGCTCGTTCGAAGAGTCTGGACAGCAATGATCAGTGTCTCCGTCAGCGTGATCCTTCGAGAGAAGTCTCTATCAAAGAGTTTGGACAGCAATGCTCAGATCCTTCGAGATAAGGCTCGTTCGAAGAGTCTGGACAGCAATGATCAGTGTCTCCGTCAGCTTGATCCTTCCATAGAAGGCTCTATCAAAGAGTGTTGACAGCAATGATCAGATCCTCCGAGATAAGGCTCGTTCGAAGAGTCTGGACAGCAATGATCAGTGTCTCCGTCAGCGTGATCCTTCGAGAGAAGTCTCTATCAAAGAGTTTGGACAGCAATGCTCAGATCCTTCGAGATAAGGCTCGTTCGAAGAGTCTGGACAGCAATGATCAGTGTCTCCGTCAGCTTGATCCTTCCATAGAAGGCTCTATCAAAGAGTTTTGACAGCAATGGTCAGATCCTTCGAGAGAAGGCTCTATCAAAGAGTCTGGACAGCAATGATCAATGTCTCCGTCAGCTTGATCCTTCCATAGAAGGCTCTATCAAAGAGTTTTGACAGCAATGATCAGATCCTTCGAGAGAAGGCTCTATCAAAGAGTCTGGACAGCAATGATCAGATCCTTCGAGAGAAGGCTCTATCCAAGAGTCTGACCAGCAATGATCAGTGTCTCCGTCAGCGTGATCCTTCGAGAGAAGTCTCTATCAAAGAGTTTGGACAGCAATGCTCAGATCCTTCGAGATAAGGCTCGTTCGAAGAGTCTGGACAGCAATGATCTGTGTCTCCGTCAGCGTGATCCTTCGATAGAAGGCTCTATCAAAGAGTTTTGACAGCAATGATCAGATCCTTCGAGAGAAGACTCTATCAAAGAGTCTGACCAGCAATGATCAGTGTCTCCGTCAGCGTGATCCCTCGATAGAAGGCTCTATCAAAGAGTTTGGGCAGCAATGATCAGTGTCTCCGTCAGCGTGATCCTTCGAGAGAAGTCTCTCTCAAATAATTAATTTTACGTAGACTCATTTGTGGTTAAACGTAACAATATGTTCGATGTGGTTGAGCGTGGATGGAACAACTTCTGCTAGAGACGCAAAGTAAGAGGGTAATCGTTAAGTCAACACTGTGGACTGCAGTGATATGAGGCATTAGTGCATGCATCGATGAATACGAGTTCCCTTTGGAGGCTCTTAAGTGCGTTTCTCTGCAACTTCCACCGAAGCAACATTGCATCTATGCACATTCTTCTTTTTGTTCAGGTGTCATGACCAGTAGTGGCATTCACCATTTTTATCTTGTCCTGTTCGTTTATGTCAAACCAAGCCCGTCCCGCTGACAGAGTCAGGATGCGCCAGATTCGGAACAACTTATTTTTTACTTCGTGTCTTTATTCACTTTCTTATTTATGCTCCTCCAGGAACATTCACGGATGTAATAAAACTAGATAGAGCCCTGCAACTGCGACCACAATGAGAGGTATGTAACCTTTGTTAAGGGCCGATGTTGATTTCGAATAAAACACAAATTATTTAGGAAATGATTGTCATTTCTTTTTATTATGATTACATTGGTATGGTTCAATTGCGTATGGAACAAGATATCGGCCAAATGGCCGCCGCGACCTTGGCGGCACACCTCCATCCGATGGTCCAAATTTTCGATGACGTTGAAGGTCATCTGAGGTTCTATGCCGTTAATGTGCCGAATTATCTCATCCTTTAGCTCTTGAATTGTTGCTGGCTTATCGACGTACACCTTTTCTTTCAAATAACCCATGATCTTGGCGGCCAATTGACATCGCCAGCATGTGAGATAACACGGCCATTGAATTTGTCGCGCAAAAGAGCCACTGTTTCGTTGGCTGTGTGGCAATTGGCACCGTCCTGTTGAAACCACATACCGTCCACATTCACATCTTCGTTATCACTTCACGATAGCGAACACCATTCACAGTAACTGCCTGACCGGCCTAATTCGGCCCGATGATGCCGCCAGCCCATAAACCGCACCAAACAGTCACTCTTTGTGGGTGCATTGGTTTTTCGACAATCACTCTTGGATTATCATTCGCCCAAATGCGGCAATTCTGCTTATTAACGAATCCACTGAGGTGAAAATGTGCCTCATCACTGAAGATGATTTCCTTCGATTGCCATTTCTCGCCACCATTCTGACCATTGACGACGCTTGAAATGGTCAAGAGGCTTTAGGACCATGTAAACGTGTAAATGCAGGTCTTTATGCATAATGTTCATCAACGACGAGCGTGAGAGGTGCAATTGTTGGGCACGACGACGAGTTGAGGTGGACGGGTCTTCAGCCACACTATCGCGAACAGCAGAAATATTTTCTGCAGTACGATCTGTACGTGCATGCATTGGTGTTTTCACATCTCCTACAGACCCGGTTTGCTCAAATTTTTGGCACATTTGGACGATTAAATTGACCGAAAAAGTCACGAAGTGCACGATTTGCATTTTGATTTGAACGCCCATTTTCCTAATAAGCCTGAATAACTTTAACGCGTTGCTCGGCTGTGTATCTTTCCATGGTTCAAATTGAGTTAGTCCGAAACTGAGAAATGTCAACTGAAATTCAGAAAAAAACTTGACGTTTAGGTGCGGTTCACATTCAACATCGGCCCTTAAAATAAAATTAACCACCCTTTACATAGTAAGGTAACATCATCACGTTGTCCAGCGGTCATTCCAATTCCATGCGTCCGAGATCCACACACGCAACGATTTGGATCGCTATTACAAATGACACAACCCACTAGTGACTAGACGACTCATTTTCAAAAGCATTGATACCATGGAGGCATTGATTAGTAATTCAAAAATCTGAATTGACTTGTTCTAGATGCAAGTACGCGTGGTAAACATGAGATTGTATCGTGGGTCAAAAAAATGTTGGCTCAACGCAGACCTACGGACAGACAGACTGTAAGTATTGCATTGGATTATCGTGAACGATTAAAATTCAATTTTTGTCGGCCATTATTCGGAGCTATTCGATCTCCTTCTGCACTTCTATTATTTCACTGTTTACCCGGACAGCATTGCGTGATCTACTGTTTCGTCTTACAACCTTTTACATAGGATTTATCCATTCCATTGTATTGAATTATGCGAATCATTGTTCGTTATTTATAGATTTTTGGGGACAGGCTCCTGCGATGTTTGCGGTGCGTAGTCTATTGGCATCTTGTACACAGTTCCCGCCCCAACACACAACAAATGCCATTTGGTTGCTCGATATTTTAACCGCATTCCCCATTACATTACAATTGACTCTAGATAGGCGTGCCATGGCATTTGTTGATAGGAGCGTTGACGCACATGCTGGATGTTTACATTCAACTGCGAACTGGAATTACTTTAACACATTGGCTGCTATCGCCATCATTTAAGGTAGCCAGTGATGTTTCCCGGGATGCCATCGCTATCATATCTGATAGCCACCTACTATTTCATTCGAGACTCTGGTCTCTGGATTATAGTCACCACGCACAAATCCGGTGTGGGCCGATGTTCCTTGAAACCCGATTATTGTAAAAATGCTTGGTCTTTGTAAGTAAGGAAAGCTCACCGAGTTATGCCCAAAATTGCAAGACAATCTATAGGGGGACCCTGCTTCTAGTGACCGGCTCGCGAGGAACTTGAAAATTGGCTGTGCGAGCAGCTAAAGAGCAGTCTTGGAAGGAGTTCGGCGACAAGTTGGAAAGCGACCATAAATCTGCGAAAAAGGTGTTCTTGTAAACCATTCGCCGACTCAGAGGAGGGAAATTGAACACCATCGAGGAGTCAAATGCAATGAGGTGGACATCTTACGCAGATGGAGCGAGCACTTTTCGGAGCTGCTCAATCCCGAACAGGGCACTGAGGATGGCAGACCTAGTAATCTTGAGTGGGGCCCACGGTGGAGGAAGTCATTTTTGCGATTGAATTGCTAAAAGTTGGCGAATCCGCCGGTGTGGATGAAATCCTGCACGAAATGCTTAAGACAATGCGTAAAGAGGGAGTTTTATGGCTCTCTCGTGTCTCGTGTCTGAAAACGTGGGGATTGGCCACTTTTCAAGAATGGGGACGAAAGAGATTGCTCTAACTAAGTCTCTTTAAAGTCTCCCTGGGAAAGTCTACGCTAAGGTGTTGGAAACGAATTCTAGAGCATGGGGGATGAACAGTGCCTCTTTCGTCCCGGTAGAAGTACAAACCGACCAGCTTTCCACTCTAAGACTGGTACTTGAGAAGGCTTGGGAGTATGCCAAACCTATCTAGAGTTGTTTTGTAGATTTCGAAAAGGCATATAACCGAGTCCCTTAAGGTAAACTCTGGAGTGTTCTGCAAGAGTATGCGAACCTTTCACCGTGGGCATTGGACTTCGCCAAGGGTGCGTCTTGTCACCTTTCATTTTCATTGTATATATGGACTGGACGTTGGAGCGCATCCGGGGACTCAGCTCCCTGCACATGCATTGAAAACTGCTATTCCTGATAAAAGTTCTATGCCCAAATTTCGATACCACTTTATACCTTTGCTTAGCTTATTGATCAGACAAATAAATCTCCGATTTTCCCTTATTATAAGCATGTATCGCAGTGGGTTAGAGGGAAGCTCTAGGTCTGTTATTTGGCCTTGAAACAGTTGGTGGATTCGAACTTGTCGACGGTTGACTTTCAGAAAAATATTTTTAACTCTGCATCTGCAGGCCTGCATCTATACTGACGAAATGGTTTTACCTTGCGAACATTGTGGTAATAAAGTGTAGCACCTGAAGCAAGAAACTGAAAAGTGGTTACGATCGATGTATACAGGTCCAGTGCGTGATACGCTGTTCGCTGCTCACCGACTCAATGGTGCGCACAAAGGATTTTTATTATATGACGGGATGTTGCGCACAACGGATATCATTTTTGCCTTTTCCGACACCACCCAAGCACCTCGTTGTGTGGTCCTGGACGTCGACAATGAAGAGAATATATATTTACTGTCGATTGACTTAGTTTTTGTGATCCGAACCATAAATAACGAACAGTTTTGTGTTGGCACCCCAAACTTGGTTGGGCAGCCAATGTTGTAAAAACTCACCATTCAACCACTTCTGGGAACACTGACACAGACTTACACCGTCTTCCCAAAAGTCGTCAATCGGTGGTGGCATGCATCTGTATGAAGCCTCCACTAGCAGCCTGTACAACACGCGTGGTTGTTTTAGAAGCTAGGGCAAGGTAAATAATGATCAAGAGGCGGTTTCGTGAGATTTCTTCAATCTGGTACTGGAGAAGAGGAAATTCTGTTATCAGGGAACAAACTAACATTTTTTCACAATGTGGGGTGGCTGAACGATACGGTCTTTGGTGCCTTTGAAAGACAACTCTAACGTCGCATATGTGGTCCTGTTGTACCATGCTGTGGATATAGTCCCTACAGCAAAAATCCATAAACATACATACATAATATAAGAAAAATATTGATTGCCACGCTCTCAGCAACCACTCGTGTTGAGCGTGCTATTGTTCTTTCACGAGCGGAAGGACTCACACTTAAGTTTGGGAAGCTTTTAGACATGTATACTCTTTGTCAGTGACTCGAAATGGGTGTGGCTGTGAAAATTATTTTGCTCATGCCGAGGATTGAATCTACGTGCTATAGGCTCAAAGTGCTTAGCGGTCGATGCACCAACAACACGAGCTAAAAAACTTGGAGACTCCCGGAATGTCATGGGAACTAGCGAACCTACCCCCGACAGTCGAACCCACGACCGGGGGACTCCCGGAATGTCATGGGAACTTGCAAGCCTACCCCCGACTGTCGCGCCACCCGTATTTTTATTATTATTAGATCCATGGGTCTATTAATCCAAATGTCTTCTGTCACCTGAAGCTACACTATCCACAGCCAAAAATGAATATCAGCGTGGAAATCAAGCGCTCTTCCTCTGGTCTCAAACGGCAAATAAAACGCCTCTCGCCTGCAGGAGTAAGTTAGTCCTGTTGGTCGAGGTGCGTACTGTAGTGTAGTACAAAGGAGAAGACTTGACTTGAATTTTAGCAAGTATAAAACACATTTATTTCTCTTCGAATGTCGATCTTATTTGTCACTTAACACCTCCCACTAATAGCTGAAGTTGGTTCCCAAAAACATGTACTGTTGCCGTGGTCGTGGGTCTCTCTGTGGTTTACGATTTCCGAAACAAATCACTAGCACGTTGACTTATTATGAGGGGGGCAACCACGTGGAAGAGTGCGGCTTGAGAGTTATTAAGTTCGTTGCCCATGACCTGGCAATTACAGTGTTATACCCAAATGTTTCCATGAACTCAATTGCGTGTCGAGCGTGTCAAGTGGAGCGGAACCACAATCGAAGGTTACTACAAACAAGAACCCGTATTGTAGTGTTCGCATTCCCTGGGGGTATTGATTCAACTTCGTGATAAGACAGTGTCAACTATTTGAACGCAAGTCAAACTTCCGGCCTTTGAAGGTCAACATGCAAAGTCGTGGTAGTCGAGAGGACATGCAAAATGACAAAAGCGGTGGACCAATAATTTTATTCACTGGTTAAAAAAATATAGATTGCGTCAGCTTCTGTGCAAAGACTTTGACTTAACATACTCCTCCACCTTCCTCGGCTGAAACTACTTGCCAAAACACTCCGGTGAATTTTGAACTCATCATCTCGTCACTCAACCATTCTGAAGTGAACGTCCTTCCCAACGGCACCGGTCGCCTCATACCCCAAGCAGTCTTTGACAAGAAATTCTGCGCCTGCATAGGGATGGTCATCCGACATGACACGGACACGGATGGGATGCCTGACAAACAAAGGCTGCTCGACGGCACCGATGGCCTCATACCCCAAGCAGTCTTTGACAAGGAATTCTGCGCCCGCATAGGGATGGTCATCCGACATGACACGGACACGGATGGGATGTCTGACAAACAAAGGCTGCTCGATTCCCTGCCAATATACACAGATGGGAGAATACTACACCCACCTGTAGGGGCTTATCTCGAAGACCTCAATATCGAACCCTACTTGGAGCCCCCTGACCATTTGATTTGATCGATTGAAGAAGCACTGCCCTGGCTCAAGAGTATCCAAAAGAAATGTCAGTTCCTCAGTTCCTCGAAAATGTCATTTTCAACTTGATTGCTCTTAACGAGAGGGAGGTCCTAGCTTCTCAGGGCCAGGTCCTAGCTCCTCAGCAACCACTTGTGTTGTGCGTGCTATCGTTCTCTCACGAGTGGAATGGGCCTACATAAACCTGCCAACTCCGTATAGCGAATTTGACAGCTATTACTCTTTGAGTCACTGACAATGACCCGAAACAGGTGGAGTCGTGAAAAGTATTTCCGAGAACCGAACCTGTTCTGCGCAAGTGCGGGGGTCGACAACACCAGGGCCGCCGATATTCAAATTCGCTTCTAATACACACCTCATGTCGGGACACTGAAGCAACTGTGAAGGCAATAAGCTCGGTTGATGTGGTACTCACTCTCTCTCCTCACACACACTCACCTCATCCCTAGCTACAGCCAACCGTCCTCTTCAGATTCAGACAATCAAGACAGCCAACCACAGACAGCCAATTGGCTCGAAGGCACCACCGGCCTTAAAACAAAGAAAATATGACCAACATTAAATTTAAAACCTTGTCTGCTCGGACAAAGCCCAATTTCTTCCTCCGCTCGTGTAGAGCTCTGACCAGCCGTAGGTACTCCCACCTAGGGGCCTAATATTTCAACAGCCTCGGCGAGTTTTCAATTGAAAACCCAGAAACGAACACAAAACTCATCATAAAATGTCTGCAATATTCTTTAAAAAAAAAGAGAATATTCATTTTATAGGGGAATAGGAACAAAACTCGAACAACTCTTTCAGAACAGTGTATGCTGTTGAAAACAGCAGTAGCGGAAAACTTTTCGCCTTCGCTCTTGGTCAAAGTATCTCGAACTAGAACAAGAGTACGTACCATGGCGTTTTCATTCCTACCAGAAAAACCACACAAAAATGCAATTTCCCTTGCAGACATTCCCGAAAGCACCAGCCCACTTACTCTGTTTACAGTTCGAAACATTTTCCTTATTTCTTTTTTATTCCTGAGAACTTTACATTTGTTTCAGTTAAGTTAAATAATTCACCATGAAATAAGCACGCTACTTTTGACACTCTCTTGCGCATGCTGAAATTGAAATTGCTTTCAAAAATCTACGCTTAAGTGAATTGGAGTTCCGGCATTTTTTAATGTGCTAACATGGGGTTGTAATTATTGAAGTAGTGGACTCAGGGAACAAACGCTTTCAGAGCTGACGTCTGAATGAGTGCCGTGAGCTTGTGAACATCAATATCTATGTTTTTTTGAGGACTAAGTGCTTCACCTTGCTATTTCTTGGATGTTTTGAGATTCATGCAAACATAATTAGAACCAAGGGTACATTCAGTCAAAGTTGATCCTTTGAAATTCGCCGAAGTAATGGATGACGCAGTTGGTTAGGTGCCTGCCCCTCCCCGGTTCGAGTTCCAGTAAAAGCTAGGTCAAAATGCATTTATCGGGCTTTCAAATCTGCTTTAGTCAGCATTTGCTGTTGGAATCAAATGAACAGTACTATCGCTTTAGTGGTCGTAATCAGACCGGGGGTTGCTGCCTGACAATACAATGAACAAGAATCGTTGTCTGAGTGCTTCAGATAATAACCTCTGACAAAAAAAAGAAAGTATGATGGGCCTAGGGAAAAATGCAATTTCAGAAAACTGAACAAGGTGCATACAAAGAAGCGTAGGCATGGATATGCACCTCTGTCGGTAATGCTCCATATTCTCCATTTGGACTCGGTAAAAACACTACAGCAGGCAACCCCATCTGGCTCTGAGAGACGGAATGCTGGGTATCAAAACCCTATTGCCTAGAATCACGTATCATCCTCAACAGACTACAGGGCCACAATACAAAGTCTATCAAGCTGCTTCCTCCCCGGAAAAAGGGAATGGCATAGGGGAAAGATGCGCTAGGAGTTCAACTGGGCAATCGACGGACGGTGCGGCTTTTCTTGGAATGTCTAAAAATATCCAAAGCCTACCAACTACCGGAGAATTCTAGTGTTTTCCAGGCGGACCTATTTGCAATCCGGGAAGAGTGCCGTCAAATCAACGTACACACAAATATCCTACCAAGGCAGATGGCAGCAGGCATCAAAGCTATTGCCTCCTTTACTTCATATTCGTAACTAGTACTATAATCACTTACATATTACGGTCTGTAAGACCACCCCATTCCGGCTTATGATTCACGTGTATCCTACTAAATATGTCAAAGACCCACCACGCACACACGCCGTATAATTTCCCTTAGGTTTTTTAGAGTACACCCAGCAAGTTTATTTTTAGAATCTTGAGACATGGTCCCTATCTCGTAAGTAAATACGTACGTACGTACAATAAATGTTCATGCTTTTGTAATCGGGTTGGCAGAAGATTTCGCATCCATATAGCAAGACTGGCAGAAGAAGAGATTTAACAAGCATCAGTTTGATTGTCGTAGGTAAATAATTCTTTGGAGTCCAGAGGGTACGTAGGCCGCCGTAAATCTTGTCCCCACCGGAGATGTAGAGGTGTTCCCTTGTATTTCACACAAGCCATGGATCCACCATGCAATGGCGGCCGATTCGTGGATTTTAGTGGGAAATTTGGCAGGTTCGTGAATTTTAGTGGGAAAAAATGGCGACAGATTGCAGAATTTGCCCACGATCCCTGCATTGTCGTACGGAGGGTGATCTTGACTTGCATGACATGTGGTTTCAACAAGACGTTCGGGAAACGTCGGGTCACGTTCGGGACCCGTCAATTGGCCGCCTAGATCGTGCGATTTAACGCCTTTAGACTATTTTTTGTGGGGCTATGTTAAAGCTCATGTCTATACAGACAAGCCCGCTTCAATTGACGCATTGAAAGACAACATTGAAGCATTTTTTCGTGAGATACCGGCCGAAATGTTGGAAAGAGTATGCCAAAATTGGACTAAGCGGATGGACCATTTGCGTACAAGATCCTCTCTGCCTCTCTGTCGTCTTGTGTGAACGCCTGAAACCATTCGTCAATAACCTGATAGGTCCTTATCAGTGCGGTTTCAGGCCGACCAAATTTTCACACTGCGGCAGATCCTGGAAAAAACGCACGAGATGCAGATCGACACCCACCACCTATTCGTCCATCAAGGCCGCATATGACAGCGTGCATAGAGACGAGCTATACAATGCCATGTCTAGTTTTGACATTCCAGCCAAACTCGCCAGATTGTGCAGGATGACGATGGAGAACTCTCGCTGCTCCATCAAGGTCGGTAACGAACTCACCGAGACCTTCAATGTCAAAAAAGGTTTTAGACAAGGCGACACGCTGTCATGTGATTTCTTCAATATCATACTTGAGAAGATCGTGCTAAACTCAAATGTCAACACCAGAGGCACGATCTTCCAAAAGTCCGTTCAACTGCTTGCCTACGCGGACGACATTGACGTGATTGGACGAACACAGCGAGCTGTCAATGAGGCTTTTGCTAGCATTGAAGCGGAAGCGGCTAAAATGGGTTTGGCAGTTAATCAGGGCAAAACAAAGTACATGCTGTCATCACGAAAGGACGCACAACATCGACGCCTCGGACAAAGCGTCATAATGGGCAGCAGAAACTTTGAGGTAGTCAAGGACTTCGTTCTTCTTCTGCCGTAAACAGGGACAATAACACCAGTACCGAGATCAAGCGCAGAATTACTCTTGCCAATCGCTGTTTCTTTGGGCTCAAGAGGCTATTGAGTAACAGAGCCATCTCTCGAAACACCAAGTTGACTTCATATAACACCCTAATCATCCCCGTCCTGCTCTATGGTGCAGAGACATGGAAGCTATTGAAAGCGGATGAAGAAGCTCTTGGTCGTTTTGAGAGAAAAGTTCTGCGTGCGATCTTTGGTCCTGTTTGTATTGATGGCGTCTGGAGAAGGAGATTCAAGCACGAACTGTACGGGCTGTACAGCGGCATGCACCTAGTTAAGCGTCTTCGGATCCAACGCTTAAGATGGCTAGGTCACGTAGAGCGGATTGACACCACAGCTCCGGCCCGAAGAGTCTTCGATTCGGAGCCTTTGGGACAACGCATAAGGGGGCGTCCTAGAACGAGATGGCGCACACAAGTGGAGAAGGACCTCAACCAACTTGGTGTGCACAACTGGAGGTAGCTGGCGAAAGATCGTGCTGGCTGGAGAGGCTTGTTGGTTGAGGCCCAGGTCCACCTCGGACTGTAGCGCCAAACAAAGAAGAAGAAGAGGATGGACCATTTGAGGCGCAGTCAAGGCCAACATTTGCATGAAATAATCTTCAAACATTAAATTTATGGACCGTACAATCGATTCAAATAAAGATTCCATGCATTTTTCTGAATTTTATGTGTTTTTTTTTTTTTTTTAACTTTCCTATAGGTTTTAAAAAAGCACCCTTTATAAGCAATGCATAAAAAGGGTTGTCAAAATGTGTTGAAATTAAACACCAAAATTTTGAAATAACGCCGAATTTTCAAATATGAAGTCTAATTCACCCCTCTACTGGGTTGAGGAAGGGTATCAGCTGTTCGTCAGCTGATCGCAAGAGCTCACACGTATTCACAGACACGGGAGAAAGCGGATAAAAAACGCTGTCAGATGAAATCAAGGAGCAAGTGAAGTAGAAGATGGATGTCTCTATCCCTCCATTATCTCTGAACATAAGTATCCCAAGAAGGAGTGCGATTAAAGACAATCCCGAAATTTTTGCAGAAACGACCCACTCTATAGGATATCATTCAGAAGAACAGATGAAAGGCGTAGACTTTTCTGGATTAAGTCGCAGGTCATCACGTATTGACCAATGGTAGATTCCGGACAAAAATTCGTTCAGTAAGCTTATTGCATTTTAGAAGGCCGACTCACAGTGGCATCCCAGGAAATGGCCGATAACAGGCGCTAGTCAGGGATCCTTCTCCTCACTTGCAAGTAAAGTGCACATCCCATCTCTACGCACTTCCTTAAAAAAGCTAACCTCAGATGGGCCAGCCAGACAAACTTTGCAACACCAAGAAAAATATGGCCTAAATACAACCGATTTAAGAAATAAGATAGTCTTCGGAGAACTCGAAGGTGACGGTCTGTAGAAGATCATAGCGACAAATTAGGTGCCCCACGCATCGGTAGCAACAACGCAGCTGAGAGGGAGTGCACGAAAGAAGAAACTTCTTCAACTGGCTTGAAATCTCCGCAAAGGATATTAAGGAACAAACGTCATTCGTAAGTACATCAGCAACATTTCAAAAATTCACTTTACGTTGAGCTATGACATTGAAACGTCACAGTACCGAATCACCACTGCTGCCTGCCTTATGTGTGTTCACAAGACTGCATTGTGCTCTGTAGTTGGCAAATACTTCGACGAAGAGCTCAAGGGAATAACAAAGCTTCTGTGAATTATTTAACGTACATATACGTCGCATAGTTGGTTTGTAACTTGGGTGCAACAGCACGTAGACTCAGAGTTAAAGTCCCTTTGCGTGGGGTGACCATGGCAAAGGCTATTACCTAAGTTGTGTCCGGTAGACTAGCATCATCAAGTTAGTGCAAACCTGTTTAAATTTCCAACTTAGTTGCAGCTACGAGAAATCGTAAGAGTTTCATGACACCCATCGGTCCTGATGGTCAGAGTGTACAATCCAGGGGAACCCGAGGCAGTCGATTCCTCACCGACCATTCGCAGAGATCAACATGTTGAATTTAACATCGGCGCTTGTCCCTTCATCCGTACAAACTCCAGCTGAACTACGAGCTGAAGGAAATCGACCAGAGACCACAAACATTGTTCTGGTGCAGTTGGATGTGGTTGATTTCCTGTTTCGATTTCAGATTCCATCCAAAGTGCATGAACGGGTATGTGCTACGAGCAATTGAACTCAGAAGGGACTAGTGGAAATGCATCATCCACAAATGCCTCTATTTGGTGTCCATTGCTGATACACGGTGGCAAAAGCGATACTTCTTCGAAAACGACGATTGATGGTCACCAATTTCTTGGCATGTGGTTCGAGTGAAAACGGTATGGGATTTCTCCTGGAATTTGCTGCTTACACCACCTCGCTTGTGATTAAATTTTGCAGTATGAAATTGAAGCTTTCGGGGACACGACACCCAGCGATGCATCGTCGCCTATTTGAACGATCCATGCACATTGTGATGTGGGCATAAACAAAGCGGTCCTATCAATACGATCACGGAAGGATTCGGAAGTTATGCATGCCGGCAGCCAGATACCGAAGTTCATTCAAGTATGGAACTGCAAAGCGATTTTGCGTTAAGGACTTAATTCGGCAATACACTGGCGAATCTCTAATATATTGACTTCTGAGACGATAAAGGTCGCCGTTCCATTGTTAGTGGGTTGGTTGACTCCCACGTCAGTGGTTGGGAGTTTAACCCCTGAAATTACCAACGTTCACGACTCCACCGGTTCCACGTCTGTCGAGTCACTGACAGAGAGTACTTGCGTCTGGAAAAAGTTTCTCAAACTTTGCCTTTTGGAGTTGACAACATAAAAGCAAGTTATACAACGTCGTGTCTAGTTTTGACATTCCTGCCAAACACGTCAGATTGTGCACGAAGACGAGATAATTCTCTCTCTCGTTCAAGGTCCGTCAAAAGGAGGGGTTCATGACGCGCTGTCAAGCGACTTTTTTCACATCATCATCACCTTCTGACCCGAATGTTTCACTAATGGAGTCGCGGTTGTAAACCACGCAAGAGAGATCTCCAGGCAACTCGATCCTCCACCGTAGAGTTCTTGGGCTTGGTCCACCCACCTCTCCCTGAGTCCACCAAGCGATCGCCTACCAGATGTGATAGCACTTAACGCCTGCGTCGGAAGACGTCATGATGGGACATTCGTGCCACGGGACTTAGATTTTAGTCTTTCTGTCATTGCCCACATTTCATGACTATAGGTGAGATGAAAACCGCTAACTTGGCTTTGACAAGAAGCTCGGTTTTCCTGATTACAGATCTGCCAAGGTGTTTCAAAATTGACCCAGATTAACCAATCCTACACGCAATCTCTGTCATCACTCGTGAAAAAGACCCCCAGCTACTTAAACTTTTCCACCTGCTTCAATGAGACTTCACTAACACGTAGAGAGAATGCACCAACACAAGAGGCCCGATCTTCCGAAGAATCCTCCGTACAATTGCTAGAATATGGGGACGGACCTTATATAAACTTGTGGGAAAAATAGGAGCAACACAAGGATGTCTTCTGAGTCCCCTGATATTCTCATTGTTCTTGGATGTTATCTCAGAATAAAAGATGTGAGTAGAATCCAAAATGAAGAAGGGAATAGATTGGCCAAAGATCTTGACAAAAAAGCACGGAGAACTTGAACCCTTTTTTCAAAGATTGGGATAATATCTCAAACACGTAAGACATAAGCGAAAATAACATTTCAGGGTGGAGTACCATCGTTCAGAATTTTGTACGGGATGTGGAACAGGCAATCGAAGTAGAGAACGTTGTGCAAGCGGAGAAATCGACAACACGCTTGATATACAAACAACACAATGCTGCCCAAATTTCAATGGTAATTCGAGTGAGAGGTGAATTACTACTTACTCCGGCACGATGCAGCTTGTGTAATACTGGAGAGAACGAAGACGTGATGCATTTCCTTGGTACCTGCCCTATCTTGAAGGACATCAGACGAAGCTACTATTGAGTCTACCAAATGATGATGGATGATGTGATACGTGTGCCTAACAACACTGAAAATTGGAGTTCACTGGCATCCTACTGGCAAATTGGAGATTTTTAAATTTGTTACTTTACTTATTAGTTCGATTAAACTACTTTCTTTCCTCTTCCTTATGATGCCTGTTCAATATTCTAAAAATTAGGCTCAGCCAGTACTTAAATGTACATCACTTTGTTTTAATCTTTTGAATGACGACTGGCTGGATACGAGGGCAAAACGAAGCTAATGCTGTCATCGAGTGCACAACATCGACCACTTGGCGAGAACGTCTCCATAGGGAACTGTAACTTCGAGGTATTGAAGGACTTCGTCTACCTCGGCCCCCAAGTAAACAGGACGAACAACTTCAATACCGAGATTAAACGCAGAATGACTCTTGCCAGTCGCTGTTTTTTTGGGCTCAAGAGGCAATTGATTAATAGACCTTGATCATCCCTGATTCTGTATTCCCTGCATGGAGCGGAAGTCTTGACAATCCAAAAGCATATGAAGAAGCCTTTAGCCTTTTCGAAGTTTTGCCTTCAGTTTTCGGTCCTATTTGCGTTGAGGGTTTTCTGAAGAGAGGCAACATAAGCCTAGCCAGTAGTCAACAGATTCAACGCCAAAGCTGGCTAGGCCAGGGGGAGCGCACGGATAACATCGCTCCAGCCCGAAGAGTCTTCGACTTAGAACCAGTGGGATAACGCTAAAGAGGACGCCCACGGAACACATGTCGCATACAAATGAAGAAGGACCTCAATCGGCGTGGCGTGCGAAATTAGAGGCAGCTGGGCAATGATCGTGCCAACTGGAGAGGCATGTTGATTGAGGCCCAGGACACACCCGGAATGTATCGCCACTAGAACAAAAGCAAGTACAACACCAGTGGATGCTGGAAAAGCTAGGCCCTGGTCCACCTCGAACTATGGCGTCGCCCATTTTATTATAAGACGATCTTACTTACCGCTATTATGTTAGTCAGTCGAGTCCACAAAGGCATCCAAGTGAGGGATGTTACAAGTTCCCAAGACCCCGGCTGTGGTCGCTTTTATGTGCGACGACTTCTTCAACCAACGTAGCTTCAAAGTTTACTAAGCAATCCTGATGAGTTTAGCTTAACATTGCAAGGTAACCGGGCCGATGCGGCTGCCTACTTTTCGGCTAAGATTAAATTAAGAAAATATTCTATTGCCTAGACCAACGCAAGCCAACAATCCGTTTGCTAAAGGGGACCAGCCTGAGGTTGGCATTGTTTAAGAACCTGGAAGGCATGGTCGTCACATACCAATGACCAACGGAATGGACGTTTGTCATAAAGCCCCTTGTCACAGTTGTAACAAGGTTAAAAGTAAAAAGTGAAAGTAAGGCCAAGTTATTTTGATGAGAATTCTTCATTTGCGAAGACTGTGAAGTTGACAACTATGGCTCTACAGGTCTTGCCAATGAACCCTCTTAGCCTTACATGTTCAAGAGTTGACAACGATGTCAGGAGTTGACACGGGTGGCTCTAAAAGTCTTGCCAATGAACCCTCTCAGCCTTACATTTTCAGGTATCCCAACAAACAAGCAAATGATCCACGTGACGGCAGATCGTGGTCTCACCAAGCTTTCAGTTTGTCGCTCTATCATTGAGAAGCTGGTGAATAAAAGCCAATAAGGACTTTTCGATCCCGAGCCTGTTGAGTGCTGAGCTTACTGCGTGCGGCTCCACGTCGTTAAAAGCACCCTCGTCATCAACAAAAGCAGGAAGGGTAAATTCCTTAGTGTAAACCCACCCTCCACCCACCGCTCATCTGTACGTACATACACCCGATCGACAGAGTCAGTCGCTCAAGGGAATTTCACTAGAGCTGACGAATGAAGCAAAGAAAAATGTTGTAACGTCGTTGAAGGTATTGTTGTGTTTTTTGACGGTAACATTAGGCTACTGAGGGATTTTACATGTTCCCAAGACCCCGGCTGTGGTGTCTTTTATCTTGTCTCGACGGGATCTTTTGACAGGATTTTACATTTCTGGCTGCGATGTTTTAGCAAAAAGCTGTCCATTGCTCTTTAGGACCTCCTATAGATTGTCTGATTATTTTAAGCAGGCTTGCCAGTAGCAGTAGCAATGTAAAATGCCTCTCTGGTCCGCCTTCTGAGGCAAAGAACATTTTCGTGGGATTTTTGGCTGGCCACATCGTGGAGACTTAGATCCAACTCCGATTGCGTGCCCCAACTCAGTGCCGGTTATGGTAACTGCCAATTTTATCTTCACAATATTAAGCATACAGATATCGGAATTTACAAACATGCTGTATTTATCATTTTATCACCCAATGACTTTATGCCTCCAGAAAGCGATTCGATAAGTTCTTCTGCGCAGATTAATTTTGAGATACAATCTAACTGGCATATGTGGTATGTGTGAGGAATAAAATGAAACAAATAACACTTAAGTCAGGAACTCAGTTTCACGGCCATATACATTTATGGAGTCGATCTAAAACTTACTAAACGCCAAACGGTTTACCAGAAGACCAGTCATATAATTTGTTTGGTCACGATAACTGCCTTTTTCCGTTTTGTTTTGTTTTGTTATTTTTTCTTCGCAAATTTCCTCATAATAAAAATGATTACTCTTTTTATGTGACGAACTGCACTAAAAATAAAAATACCCCGAGTGGCGCTGTTCCAATCATAAATATAAAAGCAGTCGCTCTGCTCAGCACCCCGGGTCCCAGGTCCTGATGGGCCATCCGAAGTAATCAACGCACGGCGAAGGCAAAAGGGAATTCCAGAAGAAAGCAAAGTGAACTTAATGATAAAACACTCAAGGCAAATGTCTTTGAATTACTACTGCTCCCCGGAATGCTTACATCGCAATATCCCATCCACTGGAAAATTCATTATTTCACTAATTGTAATCCTAATTTCTTGTCATCGCTGCGTGCTTTAAGGACAAAATGCGCCGAGCTCAAGGCAATGATAAACATTTCTAGTCGAAAAAAAAAATCATTCAGAGTTAAATGCACTAAGGAATACCCCTGACATTTGCCTTACGCCACCCCGTGTGTGTGTGGGAGTGTGAGTGTTTGAGGATGAGTCCGGGTGGGTTCATCTCATTAAAAGATTCAACGTCAAGAGCGACACAGCGGCGAAGGCGAAAGACAAAACAAAAGCGAAGAAATAATCAACCGTCGGATGGCTGAAAGACACACCTTGGAATTCCCTTTAAATTAAATCAAATAAAATACGTCCCACTGAGGGATGAGCGAGTGAAGTCGGGTTAGCGTAGGTGGCGTGCGATGAAAGTCCTTTCCACAAGACTCTCATCAAATCATTGTACATCGTTGTTGTCGACGTCGTCGTTGCCGTTGTCGTTGTCGTCGTCGTAGTTGTCGTCATCGTCGTCGTCGACACAAGGGTGTGTGTCAACACTTTAACCAGCAGTGTCTCTTAATTACCCATTATCTGTCATAAAGGTAAACGTACTAACGGCGAAGGGTAGAAAGCAATACAGAAAGAGACGGAGAGAGAGAGCGCGCGAGAGAGAGAGAAAGAAGAAAAAAGAAACGAGTGTTTGTTAATCCTGAGTGGTAGAGAGCAGCAGAAGACCCATGAAAACGTTTCTGCTACTCCTGCTGGTTCTGCCATTCCGCTATTGTTATTGCTACTTTCAGAGGCGCGCCGGCAAAGGCTTGGGGATGAAATGTGTTGTTGACATTGTGGGTCATGAGAGTGGCATAAGTGCTGAAGTGGATATACTATAGCATTCGCTGAGTGTTGATGGTGACTGGTGTAGTGGCAGTGGAACAGGCTCAACAATTTCTGACGATTGCGGATAGCAATGATCAAGCTGACGAGAATGACGGCAGTAAAGAAGGAATGCATATTGCCAGAAGGTTTGAATTGCTGTTGCAACAATTAGCCGAAGTACACGTGTAATCGTTTCAGCTGACGACTGCAGATATACATACACACACAGTGCAGACATTGAAATCGTTCATTCATCCATCTTTCAAACTATACCTGGCTGGGATACTGTCACGTTCCCTTGTTCACATGGATGGTTGTATTTAATACATTGTGTACAGGCACACATGCGTGGGAGGGGGTGAGTCATCGAGCAGAAGCGTAACGGGCAAAGATTTTGAGTCAGGTACGTGAAAGATTAGAACTTGAGCAGCACACGTGCATAAGACATGAACTACGACATGGCAGAGGATACCACAAGCCAAGACGGTATTAGCCGGGCAAAACGAGAATGCTTGCAGGGATTTCAGGGATTCGTTGAAAACGAGCACTTGAGTCGCCCGGAGTGCTTCTTGGAAGCTTGAATGAATCCATTCCACGCTCGATTCCTCCTTCCTTCGCCGTTGTTAGGCTACGCTCATTTGTTTGAAATTTAACACTCTTTAATATTTGTTCATTACTTTATTCCCCTCTAACTGTTATCGAGCAGCGGTATCCAAGAAACACTGGGTTTGACAGAATTAACAAATGTTGACGCGTAAATAAGTATGAATATGCTGAGAATGCAGTCATTTGCATCGGCGAATCAATAATGGGGAATGTTGGGCATTTCAAGGTGTTCGGGTTGCCATTCAAGCAGACACACGCGTCTGTACTTAGTCTATACATGCGAACTCATGCTCTCACCTCCAAGCTCAAGCTTGTCGGTTCATTCTCTTGGACTCAACTCAGCTCTCGTGGTTTGTTATTGTTTCGTAGAATTGTTGGCAGTATTCTCTAGCATTTTACTTTAAAAAAATGGAAATGCTTTATAATGCACACGAACGACGAATCTCATCCAGCAAGTTACAAGTACACCCAACTTTCGGCAGTTGGGGTCTATGAGACTAGTTCTTTCTCATTGAACCACAGAGCGCTTTCCTTGTTGGCAGATTCAACAGCAACAGAACCATAGAGAATACTGCGACCAACTTGGATCCAGAGATCACCACGAATGGTTCCTCGTAAAGAGTCAGCTGGGTTGATGACATTCAATACTTGACGTCCAGTCTTAACAACGTTCAATCCTTCCACAGACCCCGGAGCCACAGGTCCGGAGCTCATGTAATTGACCAAACCAGGGAAGAATGGACGAGCTGGGGGCCACATTCATTTCAAGCCGACAAACTGCTCGAAATGTTCGATGACCTTGCCGACGAGTGCACGTTGGACTCCATCGAATTACTTAAATTTAAAAGTACGCTCCTTATTTGCTGCCATTGTTGTTGAGAACAACGAGGAGAATGGCGGACCGGCTGTTGGCTACACAATGCTCACATCCGAGGTCCCTTGGCAAACCTCCTGTCTCTGGCACTAAGCGAGGGCAACATGAGGTACATGAAAGCACATGTTGACTTCAAGAAAGGATGCAAATATTCTTTGACGTCACGGTAGCGACCGTGACGACCGACATGTTAGCCAAGGACTTTATCTTCCTCGATCAACAGCAGAACCAACGGGAGCATTTGATGATTGCTGCCAATCTGTTGCTGTGGGTAACGAGAAGCTCTCGCTTTCATCAGATCCTGATCATCCCAGGGATAGGGTCGACGGCGCAGAAGGAGTCATGGATCTCGTCGAGAGAATAGCCCCGCTTTCGATGGTCCTGATTGCTTCAATGACACATGATGGTGACAGTTCGACCGCGAAGTGCTTCTTTTAGCTTTACAGCGCCATGAGTCCATCTAGGTGTATTCAACGGCTAAGGTAATTGAGCCCAGTTCGCATGCACAACTGGGTCCCGACTCGAGGAGTGGACGCTGATGGCCCTCATCTAATTCAGCGGGCGAAATTTGAGAGTAGAGCCACATGAGGAAAAATGAGACAGAAAGTGACTAACGTGCTCCTAGCGGGCGAGTAAGCAAGTGAATGGAGCCCTTAGTGATTTATCAGAGCAAACTTACTCATAGAACAGCCAGAATGCTCCAGTGGCGATGGCAATAACGCTTGTAAATTGCGTAATACCATTTATGGCCACAACTAAGGCGCTCGTGTCTGGAACAACAAATGAATGTGACGTGCAAGTATTGTGAACTGCGCGGAGAAAGTGGAGAAGGGTCCGGAAGTAATAATAGCCACACATGCTTAATATTTTCCAAGATCAAGTGAAGGGGGAACAACTAAAAAACAAATCTCTTCGGTGAATTTAAATAAAGTAAATGGGAGCAAAAAACCCCACCACAGTCCTCTGTTTACTCCGGATTTTCACATAATTTCAACTTCGATTGGACGAGCACGTACTTAATTGACTCTTGCTTTATAAATTATGTAGACTGAGTGTCGTATAGAGTGGTCTTTCAGTCTTCCCTTGGATCTAGCATCGAGAGCGAGTACAGAGGATGTTCGCTGGCAAGGAGGGCAACCGGACTTTCGGCAAGAAAATCGATGTTTTATTCCCAAAAGAGCTCAATGTGCTGTGTCAGGGTGAATTTGAATCCGAAGCACAAAGGGGTGGATCAAAATTTTAATTTCAGAAGTAACTGTGTTGTTGACTTCAGCGGTACCTAGTAGGTTGATTGACTTTAAAGACTGTTCCAGACAATCTGGAAACGTCCGTCGACTGCACTGGTTCGGCCACATAGAGTGAATGGACACCACCGCTCCAGCTAAGATGCTCTTCGAATCCGAGCCTCCTGATGAGAGAAGGAGAGGAAGACCGAATCTCCGGTATAAAGACCAAGTAATCGTGAATGCAAGACATCAAGCGTGCCCAGGACCGTCAGCGATGGATGCTCAGGCTCGGACCGTCCATGGGTCGGCAGCCTGATCAGTAGGTAGGGTAGGCAAGGGGGCTGCTAGTGACTTCACCAGCGCTCTTTGACCATGTTGGTCCGTTGTGATACCCATAGTCAGACTACTACCACCGATCGGCCACTCCTGTGATAGTTGATTTGATGTCAGTGGCAAATGGTGACTGGACCAGATTTGAAAAGAAAAGCCAGGGACCCCACTAACCAAGGGCAGGCACTTAACCAACTGCGCCATCCAGTCGTTAGTGATAAGTAAGTAAGTATATTTTATTCAAGGCACTCGCTAGAAGCTCTGGTAATGATTTTAAGAATCACAAGAAATCGCAAAAATCATTTAGTGCCCGACGCATATTTTTGTCTAGTTGTGAATCTGTAGTAACAGTCTGACTTGGGTTTTCACATTCATCTCACTCTTGAGTTATTCTTTGGGCTAATCTGGAAATTGGTGGCTACCGTGGCGTTGTGGGCATGTCCGTCGACCCCGACGCGACTGAAACTCGCTGCCTGGGTTCGATTCCCGGCCCGTACGACCAAAAATAATGTTCGCTTCACCTCCTTCGAGTCACACAATTGTCAAAGAATAGTTTGATGAGAAGCTAGGCCCTGGCCATCCATATTATTATTAACACCCACATTACTGAACACGTATGTTTATAGGCAGAAACCTCCATCATACTTCATTTCTGTTTATAGGTTCAAAAACTTCACAGAATTACTTTTATTTTGTCACGGAACAGGGAATCCAAAGTATATCGATATCAAGCGATGTGCAAAGTGACACACTGTGTGTCGTTTCTGTCCTGCGTGTCACGTCTTTGTTGGATAAGAAGTGAGCGATTTGAGCAAGGACCGAGAACAAGTACCCATTCGAAGAGTTTTGATTTTGCTGACATTAAGGCACAACTTGGTGTCCATGCATTAGAAGCTGCTGAAATATTGAGAGTGTTGTACTCCATGTCTTCAATCAAGTATGAGTGGAAGCGGAACCTAGCAGCCTAGCTAGCTTAAGTTAGGCATTAAATGGTCAAGTGGTATTTCTACGTGAGGTGATTTCCAAAACGTTCAACGCTAACAACGAGATTTTGGTCAAAGTTGCAAGCATGTCCTGTGGACACTTCCCCACAAAAGGCAATGATATCTAGGCAAGCACCTAATATCAGAGGAAGCATCGAAGTCACTGGAACTAGCTCTCATATCAGCTCATACTAGCTCCTAATATCAGAGGAAGGATTGAAGTGACTGGAACCAGCTCTCATTCACAGATTCCTAAAGGAAACTGGCTTAGAGAGTGTACTCTTCCACCTTCGCGTAACAGGAGCAGAAAACCCCCAATGCAATTCTGAAAGGTGCTGCGTGAGAGGGGAGCTGTTAAGAAAGCGAAGGTATGAATAGGGGATAGAATTAAACATTCACCCACAGCTAGTCATGTCTATATTTTTGTGAGTTTCCCATCTCCTTCCCCCGGACCTAAATGCGATGTGCATCGACAGAAAAAATTGACGGCGATTTCAAATAAATAATTCATTGTATAATTGCGTGTAAGCTGTTCACCAAAAATCAGTCAGACTCCTAAACTGAGCGTAGCTTAGAAGTTCAAGTGGATATACTCGTCTTTTTTGAACACCAATCGATGAGAAGTTTTGAAAACACAATCATTAAAAATTCCTCCTTGCTTTGAGGCCTAATTTCGGTGCACATTTTCACACATATATTCCCTTGTATACTGTTATAGGTCGACCCTGGGTTGTTTGTGACTTATTCTTACGTATTAATGATTTCGGAGGTAAGGTAACCTCAGAGGTGTGGGATCGCATGATCCCGGTCAGCGTGCTTTACCATTTCTTGAAATGAAATGTACTACGGTGGAAGGACATTTGAAGTCATAGAAAATTAGAGGACCAGTCTCTCGGCACTTGCCCAACTGCAGTCATTTACAGTGTACGTAAGCAATATTGTATTGCTATCCGAGTTTTCACTATTTTTTGCATACCTGGTATGTAAACTTTCAGTCCATGGTCAGTGCATCTTCTGACTGCTATAGCGGCTCGACGACCGGACCTACCAATGACCTCTGTATACCTTTGTTTAAATCAATTCCGACACATTAGAGTTGGCTTTAAGAATAAGTTACTTCTTTGGCCCAAGACGATAGCTTGGTAAAAATAAAGCGCCACGTGATACAACAACATGTTTTCATTGGTCACCAATATCTCAAGAAGAACGAAAGTTTGACGGGCAGTGTTGAGGCGACAGACACAAAGTGTTACTAAAAAGGGTGATTTTTTAGCTATTATCTTTTTGGCAACACTGGTTTAAACAGCTGACGCACGTTTCGTGTTTTGGTTCACTGTCAAACATCTTCAGTTTGGTCTATAATTTAACCATGAATGGTCTTAAAACGAATAACGCTTGCAAATTATTGAATTTTATTATCAAAATGCGGGCTCTATTAAGAAAGTTCATCGCTCGCTTCTTCCATTTTATGGTCAGTTTAAGACGAAGCTGATTTTTGGCTCAATGGGTACGTAAATAAGCAGAATTGTCGATTTTGGAGTGAATATCAGCCAGAAGCATTGCAAGAGCTACCAATGCATCCAAAAAAGGTCACAGTTTGGTGCGGTGTATGGGCTGGTGGCATCATTGGAATGGTGAGCGCTACCGTGAGATGATATCCAACTTTTTCCAAGAGCTTGACTTGCATGACATGTGGTTTCAACAAGACGGTGCCACACAGCACGCGCAACAATGGACTTATTGAGAGGCGAGTTCGGTGAACATTTTATTTCACGTTCGGGACCGGTCAACCGGCGATTTAACGCCTTTAGACTATTTTTTGTGGGGCTATGTTAAAGCTCATGTCTATACAGGCAAGCCCGCTTCAATTGACGCATTGGAAGACAACATTGATTCGTGAGATACCGGCCGAAATGTTGGAAAGAGTGTGCCAAAATTGGATTAAGCGGATGGACCATTTGAGGCGCAGTCAAGGTCAACATTTGCATGAAATAATCTTCAACCATTAAATTATACGGACCGTACTATCGATTCAAATAAAGATTCCATGCATTTTTCTGAATTTTATGTGCTTTTTTTTTTGAAAAACTTTCCTCTAGCTTTTAAAAAATCAACTCCTTATAATGCTTGTAACTTATTAAATTTGTATCAGTATTTTGGCAAGAAATAGCATAGCGGATGCAAGACCTGGAAGCAGCATGCACAGAACCCTCACTGATGGAAGGCAGCGATTGCTCAGGCTCAGATCCTCCATGTGTCGTATAGCTTTTAAAAATCACCCTTTATATATATAGTTACGTGCCGAGCGTAATGTTTTGAGACAGACATATATTTACCCCAACCACTGGGCGAATTAAAATACCTTTTTGTATTTTTTAAATATTAAACTTTATTTTAAGTATTAAACTTTATTTTATAATATTGAGTTTATGTTGCTGACCCCTTACCACTGGTGGGGGGAAGTCAGATGGTAGATGAGCGTCTCTGAAGGTTTGATGAAAACCGGATCCTCCTTTAGTTGGGACTGGATATTTATATCCAGTGGTGTGACAGATATTGCTGATGCATGGCACATTTGGTTATTTTCAAAGTTGTCATCAACATGGCTAAAGGCTAATCTTTGTTAGTTTTAAAAGCTGGTCTTTGTTATTATGATCTATTGATGTTGCGTTTGTGTCATCAGTAAAAACTTTGTTGTTAGGATGATCCTGGATTACTGTATCCCTCGAGTACTGTGTGTGTGAATGTTGGAGGTATGACGGATGTAATGCCGTGACTATAGATACATGTTAACGCTGTACGAATTCAATGCTAAAGGAAAAAAACAATCCGTTTTCTTCAACGTTAAGAAAAATATTTTTTTTTTGTGCTTGCTGCGCATTTTGCATAGCTCAACACTGCCAGATTCAAATATGTCTCCACCTGTACTTGAGAATGTTGGTTTCACCATGGGACAAATCCACTTCCGCACTCGTACAGTTGCAAGAGTACTTAAAAATCTCAACGAATCCGCTGGCCCGGATGGTATTCCCCCTATTCTTCTGAAGAGGTGTTCTTCTGCGCTGGCCAAACAACTGCGTAAGCTTTTTCATCTATCCTACTCTTTAGGTTTATTTCCGAGCAGATGGAAAACAGCTTTTGTCCAGCCCGTCCCTAAAAAGGGCGAATCTTCGTCACCCAGCTCGTACCGACCCATAGCACTTACCCACTTAACTTCTTTCTAAGGTCATGGAAACGCTGATAAATCGTCAGCTTATGAAATATCTTAAGTCCCGGAAGCTTCTTAATGACCGGCTGTATGGTTTCCGCAGCAACAGGTCCACTGGTGATCTGATAGCTTATCTCACCGAAAAGTGGAACCATTCTTTGCACAATGCAGGCGAAAGCAAGGTCGTTGCGCTTGATATTTCCAAGGCATTTGACAGAGTTTCGCTTCAAGGTCTCTTGTGGAAAATGCGTGCCTATGGTATCAATGAATCTCTTCCTCTATGGATTAGAAATTACCTTTCGAACCGTTCAAGTGAAGTTGTTTTGGACGGGTTCAAGTCTGATGTTCCCCAAGGCTCTGTTCTGTCTCCGGCACTCTTTCTCATGTTTATACATGATCTCTTGTCTGCTACTTCTAATCCAATCCATTCCTTCGCTGATGACAGCACCCTCAGCTTTTCATATTAGTTCCAAGACTCACGACCCCGCCCTTCGCTGCCGTAGAATTGGAACGGCAGCGTATGATAAGCACATTGAATTCCGATCTTGACAGCGTAATCAATTGAGGAAAGAACAACCGTGTGGAGTTCAATGCTTCAAAAACTCAATGCTGCCTGCTGTTACTCAGCCATTATCCATGAATGGTACTTGTGTCGATGAAACCGGAAAGCTTTCCATCCTTGGTGTGTGTATCAACACAACACTTAGTTGGAACGATCACATATCTGAGGTCGCCAAAAATGCTGCGAAATGTTTAGGTTTCCTCAATCGATGCAAGAAATACTTCTGATTTGGCTTTTATTTATAGGGCGTATATCCGCCTTGGGGTCTGGTGCTCCCAAGACCATCCTGAACCTACTAGATAGAATACAAAAGCGAGCGATAGAACTTATAGGACAACAATAGTGCAGAGTCTTTAGACTCGCTCGAACATCGACGTACCGTCTCGTCTCTATCCGTATTGCATCGCTATTTAAACAAACGATGCTCAAGTGAGATTTCCAACTGCATTCCTCCTCTCCACGAATCCACCCGCCATACCCGTCTCGCCAGGAATGCTCATCAGTTTACCCTTAAGCCTACTTTCGGACGCACAGTTAAATTTAGAGACTCGTTCATTAGCCGCACGACACGAATATGGAATGCTCTCCCCAGCCTAATATTTCCCGCAGAATACAATCCGCAGATATTTAAAACCAATGTGCACAGGTACCTCCTCTCCCTTTCTCCCTCTACACCTTCGGCCCGTGCTGTGTCTTGTACCCGGATACTTAAGGGTACTAAGAATCCCTTGGGAGCGCGCAAATTATAAAATAAAAAAAAAATATGTTCCAATTATGTACTCAACCAAAGTTAAACCAAAAACTTCCAATAAGCTTTGAAATAAATTTGTGACTACATGATGGGGTTGTAAATTGCCTTATTGTGACTGAATTACTGCTTTTTAACTTATATCTAGAAAACCCGAAATTTGCATTTTTCTGAATCATATACAAAGGACTAGACCAAGCAATTGGACATATTAGGATGTACCTGCTTCCACGAGCTGATCTGCAACGTCAAGCTTAAAAATTACAACCAATTGATCAAATTTTTTACACTGTTTTGAAATAACACGGCTCAGAAAAAAAATTATTTCGTCTTTATTCCGCACGATTAAAGGGAGCTATTTCAGTGAAATTTTGAGAAAAAATATTTTCACAACCCTAATTTTTTAGAAATGAATTTCTTTTTCTAATTTTCTCTCATCCCATATATTTTTTTGACATGAATCCTTCATTATATGCCTTTTTACACTCTTAAAGGACATGTGACGGTCATGTAGTTGTGGGTTGGTGCGTCGATCGCTACGCCAGGTTCGATTCCCGGTACGAGCAAAATACTTTTCACTGCCTCACATCTTTCGAGGCAATGCTCAAAATTGTAGCTATCTAGAAAAAGCTTCTTGGCTATAACTCTTCTCCAATTGGTTGTAGATCCCCGTACCAACGATAGGCACAACACGAGTGGTTGCTGAGAAGCTACGCCCTGCCTTTCTGCGGGCTGTAGCGCCACCAATCTTATTATTCTATAAGACATGGAACCATTTCCCCTTGTTTTGCTGTGTACTTTATGACGTTTTACACAATTTTTTCTGAAACGAATCTGCCGAGTCAACACAGAGTTAGGTGCGCTTGTGAAAGAAAATCAAGTGCAGACAGAACTAATGAGAATTTCTATGCTATCAGTGAACGTTAGTTTATTGTGCCAACAAACGAAGCCACACCAATGCGTTCATCAGCCGCCTACATGATAATGTCTAGACATTTTCGTGTAAACAAAAGATTTGTCCAATTTCATTCATCATCTGAATCACGTTTGACTCGCCCCGTACCATGCTTTTACAGTTTTGCCTTCTCAGACGCTATTACTTACAAGTTATTGGCGCTTTCTGGGCGCGTAGGCGGTTGTTCTACTCAGAAGATGAAATTTTATTTTTGAAGAAGTCTAGACGCTACGTTCTCCTTGTTTCGAACTGACACAAAGAAAAATAAGTTGGAGGAACGAATATGCAAATTTAAATGATATTTCTGAAGACCCAACCAATCTGATAAATTCATTCCGGGGACCAATTACCTGCTCTTCCCGCACAGTCAGTGAAAGTCTGAAAAGTCTTCATTCCACCGCACATATGTACGTTTGACATGCAAACAATGTGAATGTCACAGATCAAAAGGAAGGTACACCATTTTGGGAGTATCAGCATAATCGGTGTCCTTCCGTTTCCCCCGGAATTGAAGATTATAGACTTACAGGCGAAACAAAAGGACTGATCCTCTTACATGTGCATATCACTAATTTTGGAAATTTTCTCAGAAACACATTTGCGTAATGCCGCTTTAAACGACAGCATAGCTTAGGGGAATCTTCCAAATTTCCCGAACAAAAGGTCAGAGGACTGAATATTGTATGTCCTACCCACAACGTTAGGAAAGGTGAATTCAATGGTTTGCGTTGGTGCCGCTAACGGGAGAGTCATTGAAGGTAACAACCAATTATAATAATGTGACGTGTTCGGGTACATATTTATGGACGTCTGTATATTTTTAAGCACTTTTTTCTACGCTGACGATGATGAGATATGACATTTGAGAAAATTAAACTCTGTTCATACAAGTAATACGTATTAATTAATTTGGTTCCATGCTTTGAGCCAATCAATCATGAAAATCAATCAATCATGTGAGTATTGGAAAAAATACCCAAATTTGGGTGAGGGTGGATTTCTAATGAGTGCCATGCCAGAATGATACGAACTGAAGCATCTCAGTTTCAGTCGTCTGTACAGTGATCCGCCATGAATATGACGAATAATGAATAATGCAGGCAGTGTTGAAAACTTCACAGAAAGGTGTCACATAGGAAAAAAGAAGTCGAAAAAAACACTAAAAAAGAAAGAGTGTGTGCCACTGGTTACTTAAAGCAGAAAAAAGTCTTCCAACCATCAACTTTGTAAACTAAAATTGTGAATGATGCGATATAGAAATCTGACACCACCGTCAACTATTTAAACCACAGCGTAATGCCTGCAGAATCAATGCAAGTCAACGAATAATAAAGTCATAACAAGAACCCACAAGCACATTGCAAACTTAGCCGATGCCGCAAAGCAGCAACAACCGATCCGCATGCATCCAATGCAGAAATCGAAGCAGTCACCTTTTCCCACATGAGAATATGCAGACAAGCAGACGCAGCAATAATTAGCTGATGCAAATGTCTAGATTTTAAGCTCAGCCTGTTCAGTTGTTCATTGTACTTTTGAGGTGCGGAATTGCTGCTTTAAGTTACCACACGAACCAGTTCAGCATTTCGAGTCCGGATTCGACATCGGCCAGATCGAATTAAGGATATTTTTTTTAAGCAATCGCTACTCTTTCCAACACTTCGTCATGCTTAGGAGTGTCTTAGCTGCATCCTCTAATTTTCTGGGGCAAGTGCTTCCTTTGGCTCGGGAGCTTTGTTTCCTGGTTTTGACCTACCCATGGAAATCTGTAATTTTTTTAAATAATCCCTTTTCAAGCTATAGTACGTTCGGGATTAACTCAACTCTCGATTTAAGCAACGCCTCGACTGCAACAGCGACAATTTCGCAACAGCTAAATTGGATGTTTTATCATTGACGCAGCAATCGCAACATTGCACAGACAGGACAGAAACTCTATAATTGCAGCTACCCCAGTTTCTAGTGGTTTCGATAATCGAGACTGCTCTGTACTGCATAGCGGCAGCACTGCATACAAGTTTTGTTTTCTATCACTGCCACTACCGGCAGCCAAAGCCGTTCAGCTCAAGAAATCGAAAACATAGACAGTCTCCTCGAATTTGCAGTTTTGGCTGTAATGTGCCCAGAGTAGATACTCTCTACAGAACCACTTCTTTTAGTACGCAGTATGTTTCACAATTTTACATGCTCAGACGAATCGCAAACTAAACTTTTTGCAGACTTACATGACACTTATTTGATTGAAATACCATGTCAAATAATAAGCAAGGATTGGATGCCCTCATCCTTTGATAAGTTTGCATTAACCTCGTTTATTCGCCCACATTTTTATGTCGATTAGAGATTTCAAATTTTGTGCAGATCTTTTCCCCGATGTGGACACTGCTTTGGATTTCTTGTAATTAAATAGTGTTGCACTACAGGCGGTTTCTTACTGCAATCAGGCGTAGAGAGTCTGGATGCTGGAAATCAAAACTGTGGTCATAGCACTATCCTTGATCATGTACCAAGCGATCTGGCATCATCCCCAATCGACAACAGGGACCGTGTAATCTATCGAGCGGAATGGCATAGTGGGCAATGATTTTAACGGGACAACCTGCACGGACGTCTCTCTCTCGGAGTCGCTGTGGGTGTGTTCTTAAAATCCCAGACCATCTGTAAAGCCTATAGACTGCCCGACAATTCCAGCGTGTTCCAAGCGGAACTATTTGCAATCCGGGAAACATGTCGTCAAATCAAAATTCGCCCAAATATCTTGCCACGACAGAAGAGCTACTGCCTCCTTTGGTTCTCATTCAAACTAATTTGCAAGAATGCCGAGCTGAGATATGTAGCTTCGTTAGAAGGCGTGCTCATTTTCCTTATATGTGTTCCAGGTCACAGTGACATCCCAGGACGACAAAGGGCCGATGAACTTGCTAGGCAGGGATCAGAGGAGGTGTTCATCTCATTGCAAGCCGTCAAGGCTACACTCCCAACCTTAGATATGGCAGACTGACGGACTGTGAAACATCGCACTTCCCCCCTTAGATGCGGCAGACTGACGAACTGTGCACTTCCCACCTTAGATGTGGCAGACTGACAGACTGTGCAACACTTCCAACCTAAGATGTGGCAGATTGACGGACTGTGCAACATCGTACTTCCCACCTTAGACGTGGCAGACTGACGAACTGTGCAACACTTTCAACCTAAGATGTGGCAGACTGACGAACTGTGCAACATCGTACTTCCCACCTTAGATGTGGCAGACTGACGAACTGTGCAACATCAAGGCAAATATGGCCTGAATTCAAAAAAACCCGCGAAGTCGTCTTGATACTTCGAGACCAGTAGCGGTGTGCACAGGACAGTGGTCGATTGAAGATCATGCTGTTACATCTAGACATCCCACGAAACTCACATTATCGCAGCTGCAATGAAACAACTGAGAGGGAGACCTTTGCACATTTCATTGACGCCTGTTCGGCTCTAGCTAGAACAAGACAGAGAGCACACTTCCCCAACTCATTTGATGAAACTTCTGCGATGGATATTAAGGAACTAATGTCCTTCCTAAATACCTCAGATTGGATCTAGAGACATCTCAAACACCTCCCTTATTTCAAACGGCACACAGTGCTAATTAGGTTATCATCAAAGCACCACGTCTACGTTCCTACCAACATAGGGTGTCACACCATTAACCCAAGAGTAAAATTAAACAGGAAACATTTTAGTCCTTAAATTGTTTTTTGCTTCTGTGGAGGAATAGAGTGCATATGATCGAGCAGGAACTATTTTGAAAGACCATGCTTCTTTTATTATTAGATGCAGCGTTTATTTCATTTCAATCAACTCTCGTCGCTGTGCACGGTCACAAGTCTTCAGTTGAGGTGTCAATTGCAATTTGGACTATGGAGTAGAAGGCTTATTTAAATTTTCAACTTCGTCCACAACTCCGATTTGATGGTGCGGAATCTTCACCAACCGCCTCACGCTCGGGTTCGATATTCGCATTTGAACGCCTTGTTTTTTCTCTGACTGATCCAGTCGCCCTGAATCCTCCAATTTATCCCTTCACAGAAGTTTGCCTCGTTTTTACCAACTCACTGACGCACTAATCCCCGACCAGAGTGTTTTAGCGTTTCCAACTGATCCAGTGGCCCTGAATCTTCCAAATTATCTCTTCACAGTTGACGAAGCTTAAACACAATTTCGACAATATTTTGTATGAAATTGGTCGAAAATTGATAGCCAAAATGTCATTATTTTTGAAATATTGTTCAATAATGAAAACGTGGTCTTGCATCGTGTGACACTTCATGGCGCTGAACATCAGCTGCCCGAGTATTTTTTTTATTCATTGTGGTCAACAATTTTAAAACATGTGTTAACCTTGCGGCTCCTTTGAGAATAAATTTGGGTAGCCTTCGTATTTTTTTGGGAATTGAAACATTTTTTTTTTCTATGACACTCAAGTCCATTGCCATCGTTTCACTAGTTCTCGAAAGTTCATATCCCTCGGATTTTTCACATTTAAGGCTTGAACTGAGTAAATTGACGCCCCAGCTGAAGTGTGATTTATTTAATTTTCCAAGAAAATTGCAAAAATATTCCTCACAGCTTGAACAATTTTCCAAATTTTGATTAAATTTTAAGGTGCTTGCGAAAGTCTCTATTCCTATGTTAATTGAGGCGAAAAAAGAACGAATGCAAATCAGTTAATAAAAATTAAAAATTCCTAATTCCCGTGCGGAAGTTAAGATATCAGAAATCCTAATCGTATGCATGCGTCTACGACTGTGTCAAAAACGAGCACGTGTACATATGTAAATGCCTTTTAATAGCCCCGCACGTTTCGCAGATAAACAGACTTCAGGCATTTTGGGTCACTGTTAATCGTAAAATGTCGCTGTCACCGTGGGCTCATTACAGACTTAAATGCTCATAACAGCTTTATTCCACCACCCACCACCCGTGCGCAATTTTTCAGCAATAGAACAAAATATTGCTGCCTCACATTCTTCGAGGCAGCTCAACCTTGAAACGTCTTCAAGGATACCGTTTGTTTTATTCACATAAAATCTTCAAAACCAAGATCCCAAGGGCTCCCGCCCGGATCTGGAGCATTTCGTACAAAGGCAAGAAAAGGACTCGTCACCTCACCGTTACAGCCACCACCACCAACACCGTGCGGTGGTGGCAGTACACCTTTCGCATGCAATAAAATCCATCTAATCCGCGCGGCCTACCTTGCCATAATAATTCACCCCTTTCTTCTTTAACGGCAGCGGGTTATAAAAATGAAATCCATTTATACGCACTTAGGCATAAAAAATATAAAAGTCGTAAAAATAAATCCCAATTCCACGCAAAACCTCCTTCATTGTGCAATTTACTCGGTTTTCGTTTATTTTCGCGTTTTCCGTTGTTTTTCTTTTTTTTTGTGCTGTTTTTATCCGCGAAACTGGGTTGCAACGTTACCCACGAAGGCGTACACGTTGGAGATCATCCCTTAACACCGTGCTCTGTGCTCAGCTCAGCTGAGTAATATTTCACGCTTCGAGGTACATTTGAATTGACTGACTGACGCTGACGCCCCAGCAAAAGATTGTCTCGGGTGAAAATACACAAATGTTGTGCAAAAATGAAAATCAACAACAAAAGGGACTCAGGCAACCGTGGAGCGCATATTAAGCGCACTTGCTTGTGTGCGGTGTATGCAGACTTGGGGTTTCGAGGCATTTCTTTACGACGCGACGTACATAGGTACGCAGGTACGTAGGTACGTAGGGAAATGTTCTCAGTGTATCGACATCATTATGATCTTTTAATGTTGAGGTGAAAAGCCTGTTGTTGTCTGTCGTAAAGAGCAAGTACTGTGCAGCGGGGGGCATGTATTTGCTGCCAAGTTTCCCGCTGTGACCCACTTTGAACACTTGACTGTAATTAGTAATTCTGTTTTTCCGTGAATATGAAGTTTAATACTCGTGTGCAATCAGAGACCTTCACTCCACACACGCTCTGGGTGTCCTTGCAGTTCATTGTGCCATGCGAACTAAATTGGGTCCGATTTCTGGAATAAATTTCACATTCCACTCAAGTACAGCGTAAATTGGTGTGCCTCTCGGCAAGCGGACACAAAGACAAGTAACATGTAATGAGGAGCTCTTCAGCTCTAATTGGATCTTATTTCCCGGGCGACAATTTGTTATAAATGTGAAGGGGGAATCCAACGATTTCCTATTCCTCCGAGGATTTAGCATAATGATGTGCAGTCGTAATGACGTTCGCCTTGCCCTACTCCAGACCAGCACCCGTTTGGAGGACATACGGTGGGGGGTGCGCGGAAACTAACCGCCTTGCGAGAGTCATGTTTTGTAATCATTCGTTACCTTGTTGAGAAGTCACTGGCTGATCGTCTGTCTGCTTTCGTTATCCTTATTGACGTTCGTGGAGCGTTCGTTTGCAATATTATACACAATTCTTTGCTGCGTGACAACTCATTGTACTGCAGACACACACATAATACACACAAGAGAAAAGCACTGGTTCACATCAAGAACAATCAACGGCATTTGTAGAAGCTTTTTTTTCCTTTTTTTTTTTTTGTTGCACACAGGCCACTCTCCGACTTTAGGATTCTTGTGTAACCATATTCTAATTTAGGAGCATACTTTTCGTGTCGTTATTAATTAGCAGACCACATGCATTAGTACGCACTTGCACACACAGAGTACACACGAAGAGCACAGTGCGCCAGGTGCGGCAAGACGAGCGCGCGGCCAGATCGGGGATGCCCGGTTCCAAGTGGATTGAGATGGACAAACTTTTTGTCACGGGTACGGTATGAGCTCAGCTATGGCTGTGAAAAATGAAACTCCTTTTCTTTGGGGGAAAAAAAGCGCACAGAATTCCGTGGTTAACTTGTTACACGACAAAAGTTTCACGACGACTGCTCTAGCCCAGATAGCGGCACAATTCCATTCACCTTTCACCGAAGCCTGAATTCCAGAAGCCAAAAGCTCTCTGTTCCCAAAATATTCCTTGGAAAATTGCCGTACGCAGGTGCTGGAATTCATGCGCTTCCAAAGCTTTGTGTTTTTGCTACAATTCTGGTAGTCCACAGTGTCAGCGGGTGTCAGCGATTGTTGCACGTGTTGCTTCTGTGTTTATTTGTCTAGTGCGGGAAACTTCAATTTCCCAGCGATGTCCTGTATTCCTTCCAAGCACACGGCTACCCATGTGCATGTATTCGT
Source organism: Eristalis tenax (assembly GCA_905231855.2). Classification (NCBI taxonomy): domain Eukaryota; kingdom Metazoa; phylum Arthropoda; class Insecta; order Diptera; family Syrphidae; genus Eristalis; species Eristalis tenax. The sequence goes on along the minus strand of HG993126.1, from coordinate 64,131,067 downwards.
GGGACTCTTTTGGTCTTTCGTTCAGTTTTACCAAGCAGCTACCCCTTTGCAGTACTTCCAGGAATCTCCCCCCGAAAGCCCCCAAAACAAATCCCGTCCTGTTCTGATTCCCTCTTGTGATTTTCCCCGTCCTGTCTCAGGTGGAAAATTGGAAAATAATTGTACATACATGCACACAGAGGAAGCCACCCGAAGCCAGCGTGAACTGCAGCAGCACAGGCAGTCCTGCCACTATTTTTTGATACTCAATGAGAGTTTTGGTGTAAAATCGTAATTTCAGTTTAATGTCAAACCATTTCGAGAATCGTATTTACGAGTGCTGGGGAGCGGAGCAAAAAGGGACAAAGTTATACACACGGCCAGTGACAAACACCTACACACCCGTAAACAGAGCTGGTATACGGGTCGTTTATTGTTCTTGCATAGTGCAATGAATGTCTTTTGTATGGTACGCTCGTTGAGAGGGGGTGGATGTGTTTAGGTAGTTAGCTGGCTGGAGTCAATTTATTGCAGAGTTGACTGCATGAGTTTTATGGGGGGGAATGGCAAGTGCAGCAGTGGATTTCTTGCGGTTGTTTTTCCATTTTTTTTCCTGCTCGGGATGTCGTTTCTCCGTGGGTTCTTTTTTCGCTTTCGTTTTTTTTTTTTCTTCCTTTTTTACGGTGGATGTCATAAAGTGAACATTAACCCCTTTGCTGTGGTAAATTTTCATTCGGTGGATGTTTGTGCGACCACAGCAGGTTGTTTGCTTATTTGACAGCCGAGGGTATTTCTATGATGGAATGTTCTTTCATGGCATAAGTGGAGCAGTACGTACCTTGATGTGCAAACATATCCGAATATAAGGACATCATCCCACTTGATGACATATTTTTGCTCAAATGATGAGTGGATGCTGACGCTTTTATATTGCTTTTTCAGGTTAGAACTTTGAATTAGGATTGAATTTATACACCGTACCTCATAGTCTAGGGTCCTTATTATAGAACATCGTAGGTACATGAGCATGAGCATATAAAGATGAGAGTTGTCGGGAACAGCAACCTCGTGGTGGAAATTTTAGGTCGATTGCGAGCTACTTTTCAGTTGTACATGCAAACCGACTTGTGTGATGCTTACATCCATTTAAGATGCCCCAGCGAAATTGGGTTATGCTCAATTTGTTCAGATTAGAATTATAATCCTCAATGTAGCACTTGTTATGCACTACTTATAGGGAGTGAGACGCTAAAATCAAATGTGCATCGTCGGTGGTGTGTGTGTCAGGATTTATTGTTCGGCTGATTCGAAGGCTATCAGCAGATTGATGCATGCACATACACTTTTGGGCAGAACTCAATTTGCGTTCCGTTCAGCACGAACCGTACCTAGTACATTCTGGAAAGAATGGAAGGGTTTCCATGCAAGGCAAATCAAGGGTACCACGGAGGTGAGGGATGGTGAGTGAAATACCATCTAACCGCGAATTCCCAAATTAAACGATTTGATTTTGCTTTTTATTTATGCAGTAAATTGGAGCGAGGAAAAATACAACTTGGCGGCCGATAGGTTGGGGTTAGTAAAACTGGAACCAGAACGCCTGCTCAAAGCACTCTACATGTTAGTGGAGTCCCACTGAAGCAGGTGGTGAGGTTCAAGTGTCTCGGGGTGTTTTTGACGAGTGATGGGAGGAGTAATGGTCAGTTTTGAAACAGCTTGGTAGATCTGTAATCAGGAGGGCCGAGCTTGGTGTCAAAGCCATTTTAGCTGTGTTTCAACTCTCACCTATGGCCATGAACTTTGGGTAATGATCGAAGCATAAGATCGCGAGTACAAGGTGCTGAGATGAGATTTCTTCGTGCTGTTGTGGGAATTACTCGCCGGGATAGGGTGAGAAACACGGCAGCGCGAGATGAACTCAACATAGAACAGCTGCTTTTTTGAAACGGAAAGGGCAATGCTTCGGTGATTTGGTCACGTGGCACGAATGTCCCCATTTTCACGACTTCAGAGGCGGGCTTTGAATGCGATTACATTAGGTAGGCGACCGCTTGGCAGATCCAAGTACTAAAACTCGCCTGGTTACGCTTGGGAATACCTCCGGATGAGTCGTTGGCGGAGGATTGAGTTGCTGGATATGTCTGGTGCGTGTCTTACCGCGACTCCTTTAGTGGGTCATCAGAAGATGATGATGAAGAATCGAACCTGACATGATATAACAACGTGTTTTCATTGTTAAACAATATCGTAAAAATAAAGAAAGTTGTGCCGGCACAGTTCGAAAATTGCATACAAAATATGGTGGGAATAGTGTTTTTCAACTTCGACAGTTGTTGGATCAGTTGGATACGCTGAGGACACTGGTCGTGCAACAACAAGCCAAGTTTAGTACATACAGTAACAGGGAGGGTTACACCCAACAGTTTGTAGCGACGATTTGCTTGACAACAGTGGTTGATGGGCCACGTCGTCAATGTGAACGCTCGTTGCAACCAAATCGCAGACTTGTGGTGCGGTGGACAAGACATTTTGACTTTTCAGCTTGATTGATCGACTTGTAGTTAGGTGTGAACACGTGTTGTACAACTTCAGTACATTTTACACTTCTCATTGGAATTTTAGTGAGTGCACATCGGCGGAATGAGAGATGACATCAAATGTGGAAAAATAATGTTGTCTCGATTGTTTCTTATTCCAATTTCCAGAGGTACGGGAACTAAAAAGCGAACAATTTCAGAGGTCCACACATGGACTACAAGGAAAACCAAATATTTCCTAATCTGTGTGAAGTTGCTCGTTTTTGTTTAAGTTTGCCACATTTAAACGCAGAAGCGGTGCGTATATTTCCGACTGTAATGGATGTCGAAAAAAGTGTGCTTAACTGTTTGAGTTATGACCAACCAGTTTTTCTAAAATAGGGTCATCATTTCAAGCCTATGTCTACATAACACTCCATTGTAGCTTACACTGGCCCACGGCAGTTTCTATGTTAAAGTACTTTTGTTCTGAAGTGGTAAATTTTAAGCGATAATTCTTCATCTCTATTGTGGTAAATTCTCATTCAAACTACTGGCAGCACTGCTTTGTGTTTCGAACAGTCGAACAGGGAATGTCAGACATTCGAAGTCTGATTACTTACTGTGAAGCAGAGTTAGGTAGGTAGGTAGGCACGTAGTAAGTGGCTTGGATGCATTTAGGCCAAATAAGGCCCGTTATACTGCCACATGGGTTTACACAAAAGTGGGGTTTGGCCGGCGTGATATTTACGGCAGCCAGCCAGATTTATCAGTGAAGTCTAAAAGGGGTTTGACTGGCGTTTCTTTCAGATCGCTTACTTTATCGAAGAAGTAGGAGCCTAGAGTGGCTTTCCTAGCAGCGGTGAGTGCAGAACAACTGCAGAAAAGGTGTTGCACACTTTCCTCCGCTTCCTCGTCGCGACAGCTTCTGCAAAAATCGTTAGAAGTGTAAAGCAGTAAATTCGAGGGACTGCAAAAAGAATCTGCCGCTTCAAATTGCCATGCCTAGAAAAGTGCCGCCCAGGCCCCATGACCCCCTCTGCATTCGCCACAATCGATAAGCGTGTTCACGCAGCTTATACAGTTTTGAAAGCGAAATAAGTTGTTTTTTTCTTCTGCCCGTCCATTGCAAGCACAGGATTTTCTTTGAGTTCTTGCAAGTCTAACATATCTTCGTTCTCAGTAAACTTCATGCGTATAACCAAGGTTATACTTGTTATAACTTTCTCCCGATGCCCTTGTATTGACTCTTCTTCATCGCTATCTGGCTGCGTGTGTGCGTCTCCTTAATGTTGTTATCGTTCATGTTGTTACGAGGGGCGTTCAATATATTCCCAGTATCGATATGAAGGAAAATGCAAATTCTTTTCCTGCAAAATAGCCATCTATTGCCTTGAGTTCGTCATCATGCGAAAATCTTTTTCCACGAAGACATTTTTTCATATGCGGAAACAGGAAATAATCACTAGGGGCAAGGTCTGGACTATAGGGTGGGTGTGGGATTTCTTCGAAACCACAATCTCGCTCAGGAAACTCGCACCGTGTGAACATGAGCGTTGTCATGAAGAAGCAACACACCCGCTGCGAGTTTACCCCGTCTTTTCTTCTTAATTTCCTCCCGCAAATTATGCAAAGTGGAAGCGTAGGATGTGGCGTTGATGGTTTCACCTTTTTTTTGTACTCAATGAGTCCCAAAAAACTGTGGCCATGAACTTCCCGGCAGACGGAGTGGCTTTGAACTTCTTCGCGGGGTCTGTTCCTTTTTTATGCCACTACATGGACTCTTGTCTGCTTTCAGGGTCATAGTGGTGGACCCATGTTTCGTCACCAGTAACAATTCCATCCATAACACCGTCCGCGTTCTCACTACACATCTCCAAAAGCTCTCCACAGCATGCGATTCTCACCTTTTTCTGAGGCGCTGTGAGCATTCGTGGCACCCACCTTGCACTGACCTTTGAAAGGTTAAGATGGTCATGAAGAATGGTGTGATCCTGCCATCATTTTCACCTTTATTCGGGCATCCTCAAGAACAAGTTTTTCGACTTCTTTGATGCTTTCTCCCGTACAAGCAGTAGCCGGGGCGCCGGAGCCGTCTTCAATGCTCTCTCTCTCTGCCTCTCTTGATTTCACTTGACCACTTTTGCACAGTTGATAATGAAGGTGCGGAACCCTGGTAAACAGCCACCATCTCTTCATGAATACTTTTTTGACTTTTTCCTTGCTTAGTGAGGAATTTAATTACAGCTCGATGCTCAATTTTCACCAGTTGCCACCATAAACGAGATTATTACCGTATTTCGATATTATCGATGCTTGCCCTTAAACTATCGATAGATTATATATTTTAATTGAAACAAGGAATTAATCCAAAAACTCTTTTTTACTCACCCACAATCGCTATTATTGAATGTTGGTGTTTTCAAATAATTTTATATTCGCCTTGAGAAAAGCAACTCATTAAGGCGTTTAAACTTTGACCTGTTTCCGAGATCGCTGTGTATCAAGCTGGCTCGGAACTAGTGTGGCTGGTGTGCAGAGGCGCAGAAGGATGACCTATTAATCCCTGCAAGATCGTTCTAGTGCCATTCTCAAGAAGGTTACGTATCAACCTTGTACCCAACAATAAGTAACACCACTCTAGTCTATTCCAGTGAAGTCAAATACCTTGGGGTAATCCTGCACAAACAACTCGACTGGAATTCACACATCAAGTCAATCCAGTCTGGCGTGCTGCCAGAGCACTGTGGGCCAGTACACGTCTATAATGCAGGTCTGGGGGTCTTGCTTCTAAAATCATACATTTGTTGTACACAATGTTGGCAAATGCCATTATCACATAAGCGGCTATCGTCTGGTAAACTAGTTGCAGACGGTGCAACGAATTGGCTGTCTTGGAATAACAGGTGCCATGCGCACCGGCCCCACAACAGATCTAGAAGCTATAGTCGGGATAACTCTCTACCAATTGCTGCCAGATACGCAACGGCAGCTTGAATATAGTTACAAACCAAGTCACATAACTGGGTCCGCGGAAAGTGGACCAATGGTGTCACAGCAGAAGTCCGGTTCTGCACACAGACGGATCAAAGATGGATTCTGGAGTAGGGGCAAGAGTCTTTGGACCCAAAACAGGCATATCCACACCAATGGGGTTGAGTACCAAGCGGAAATCCATGCCATCGATATCTGCGAAAGACAAAACCTCCACAAAGGTGTCAAGGGCACAATAATTCAGATATTTTCAAACAGTCAAAAGGCACGATCTAATGGACTCCAAAAACAATCAATTGTTGCTATGACACTTTGCAACCCCTTGCCATACACAACAATGTGATCACATTTTACAATGTCTGTGTATTCGCTCGGTTGTTTCAGTTAACTTCAGTCTAACGAAGATGCTGAAATTTTCGAAGCTCCATTGGTGACGTGCACCAGATCAACTGTGAGGTACGCTTTTCAGATGTATCCGCACACAATACGCTCCTTTGAGTATGAAGACCGTAGAGTCAAGTGCAATGCGTGATGGAAGGAGCAACCTCTCTCAGTTTTAAGGTATTCTTAATAGTTCAGGCTGATTTGGTTAATACAAAGGACATAACGCAACTTTCATCCGCAATATGATCCCGAAAAGATTCTGTGTGTCTGGTAGGGTACCCGGGCTAGTGTGCTTGAATTTTGACTTGAAATCGTGTTTTTTTCTCGAGGGGAATTACAAACCTATACGCTAGAGCAACCAAAAGAATATATGTCGAAACTATCGAATGCTACGACAACAAAAGAGTTAATAATCAGACTCAATCAATGCGCGTGTAAATCGTAAGCTGGAGAAAAACCTAAGATTCATCATTCTCTGAGTGTAAAAACGCATTATGCAGTGTGATGGAACAAAGTCGTAGACGCGTGCAATGTGCAAACGCGACCCAATCAGATTAATGTTGCAAGCATCAATTCAAGTGCACTGAGTGTGAGTTATTAATTTGCGCCAGGTCTTGTTGTGTTGAACTCTTTTCCGGCTTTTCATCATTCCAACGATGCAGCCATTTATCGCAGCCCCACTATTCATTACTAATCCACACGAATGTTCTCTTTTGATGTGGATAAAGTATCCAATTAAAGAATGTCAAAGCCCTTTTCAGAAACCATACAATACATTGACGAAGGCGGCAACACAGAAAATTACCTCTTAAGCGGTTTATTGATTAACCCCTGGAAATGGCTTTAAGAAAGCCAACAATGGCTTTCCCATACACACACTCGAGAGCTCCCACAAAAGAAGAAACGTACGTATCGACGGCGGAGAGAACATTTTTTCTTCGACTAAAGAGAAACCGTACAAAAGAAAAGGAACATCTATTGCGTACTCTTGGCAATAATACTTAACATCAACCTCCATCTTCCTTTATGTTGGCCTCTTATTGATTGATGATGACTGGCACTCGTGCCGAGGATGGCGACGGAGGTGTGAGAGGAACTCAAAATTGCCTACTATGTCGAACCTCTTCCTGCTGGGCTCGCGCGACAAAGCGAAAGTGATGTACACACGAACGTGTGCTTGTAATCCCCCGTGCTCATCCTGTTCATGGCGATATTATTTTCAAATATACATACAATTGTATTCGGCACTGATGGGTCCTATTCATGTGTAGTTGGCCAGTGAATTGTGGAAGATAGGTTTTTATGTTGTTTATTTTGTGTTTTCCTTTCACTTTTTTTTGCAATAGGAAATCAATAAAGGACTGTGGCAATTCAACACGAGTTGTTTGCGTGTGTTATCCACAGTGATTGAGATAAATGATGGAATTCTATCACGGCCAGGGTGTCACATTAAGTTGAGGAAATTGAAAATACAGAAATAGCACAGGTAAACAGCAGCATGGGTCTCAATGGGTGTGTGTTCTTGTTGCAGAGCAGCATGGGTAGGCAGTGCTGCAAGCACATTCACTCTACAATACATTTGGAGATTAACTTGATTGAAATGTCACTTCCAAGGCATACCCATATCCATTGGAGATTGGGTCACTTGGCTTTTATTTAGCCTTGGCAGCAAAATGAAAATCCAACCTCTAGTCCGTTGTCTGATGCATGGTGAAATATGTTGTGGCTCCGCAGGGGAATACGTACAGATGTGTTTCTCCTTTGATGATGGCTGAAAAATGACCATTGTTCAGGTTTTCAATATCAACAGAACACAAGTTCCAAGGCATTTGCATTAATAATCTATTTTCAGCCAGTTCACTATTTCCCCCCGGCACGGAAAGTGTATTGTTTAAACGTCCCGCAGTGGAAATAAATACCAGAAGAGACATATTTTTCTCGGCCGAATGGAACATGTTTTTTGATTCTACAAATATGTGAACCTAGAAAGCCAAAATTTCGATGATTTTTGACGATCCGTTTGGCAGTACCGTTAGCTCAAAGCTGGGACTTGGAAATTTACAAAAATGGACGTATTCTTTTAAGCAACTTTGATATGACATATATCCTACTTTGGAATCTGAAGTTAAATTTTTCTTTAAAGGTCATACAGTTGGCCAATGCATCAACAGCTTTTTCATACGGCTTACCAATTATTTAGACGAGGCTTTTAAGTTCAGCCTCCACACGAATATGGAATGCTCTTCCCAGCCTAATATTTCCCAAAGACTACAATCCGCAGATATTTAAGATCAATGTGCACAGGTACCTCCTCCTCTAAAACGACTGGATGGAACAGTTGGTTAAGTGTCTGCCCTTGGTAAGTGGGGTCCTCGGTTCGAATCCCAGTGAAAGCAGCGTTAATGCGCTTTTATCTGGGTTTCAAATCTGGTCCAGTCACCATTTGCCGCTGGGATCAAATTATCGGCACTATCGCTGGAGTGCTCGATCGGTGGTGATAGTTTGACTGTATCACAATGGACCAACATGGTCTAAGTGTGCTCTTGAATTGACTAGCAGCCTCCTTCCCTACCCTATCTACCTCCTCTCTCTTTCTCCCTCTGGTCCTCCGGCCGTAATCTTGTGCGCGCTCAAATTATAAACAAAAAGCACAATGTTTGACGGGTTATACCAAAAATGTTCCAAGAGACTCAAACGGGAAACTTACTTTTTCTGAAAGTATTCTCTATCCCCTTATAAATCGAAAATCTAAATTAAGCAATTCAAATAAACTAACGATTTTCAAAACGATATTTCAACCAATAATCTTTTATGGTTCACCAGTATGGGGTAAATGTGCTAAAACCCACCTACAAAAACTACAAATTGCACAAAATAAACTGTTAAAAATGATGCTTAACTTGCCATGGCTTTTTTCAACCAACGAATTATATGAAATTAGTAATATTGAAAAAGTTTCAACAAGACTAAATAAATTATTTGACCGGTATTGCGTGTCTTGCATTCAGTCTGACAATCCTTTGATTTCGAGTTTGATTAACGAAAGCTGATGTAAATTGCAATTTAAATAACCAGAATTATTCATCTGTGATATCCTTTTCCTGATTATTTATTTATTTATTTATTTATTGAATCTTTTATTTATTTATCTATTTACTTAGTTATCTATTTATTTATTTATTTATTTATTTATTTATCTATTTGTTTATATATATATTTATTTATTTATTTATCTATCTTCATTTATTTATATCTGAATACTTCCCATCTGATTTCAGTATTTTTCCAAGTATTTACCTGTTTATTTATCCATTTTAATTTATATATTACCTTATGTATCTATCTATATCGTGTCCCTATATACACTTTATTTAATATATTTTACTATGATTGTTTCAAAATTGAAATCAAGGCAAAACGCCACCTACCCCCTTCTTTCATTTTATCTTAGTTTTTTGTTTTTTTTTTTTTCAGTAGAGGTTTTCATAAACAGCTTTTCCTCTTCAATAATTGATGACATGAACATATTAACTTTGCAAATAAATATATAGATTGTCAGTAGTAAGGTATTTGAACCAAATCTCTGTAAATTGTGCAATAGTGAAACTTGATGTAAGAACAAAATTTTTGGGCTGAATAAATAAATCTAAATCTAAATCTTCTCTATCGATGGTGCTTTTGGAATGTGAATCGAACAATAGTTTCTAGTATTTGTGCAGTGTAGTTATACGTGCCATAGTCATACGTGCCTCAGTATAATAGTCTAGTTCTAGTCAATACTTGAGCGAAGGGTTAACCTGGATCATCTGTGAGTATATATAGAAGCAGAGAAGTCCAGTTTTTCGGTGAAAGGGGATTCAAATCTTTGAACGAGGTAGGAGGGAAAAATATACATTTTGCTTGGAATATTTTGTTAATGCCCGCATTGACCTTCGCGTAGTAAGTGGCTCACTTGTTCTTCAGTTTAAAGCAATTCCTTGAAAGCAATTCCTTTAAAGCAACTCCTTTCAAACATAGAGTAATTACTATTTACTCAAATGTCCAGAAATTAACGTTGATTTTAAAATTGAACTCATCTGCCAACAAGTGTAAAATCGCCCAGATATTGTAATTCTTCCTCAGTATTCCATTTATTGTTGTTCCTTGCTCATCCCTTCTCAGAACATAATTTGTTAAAGGCTATAACTGATGACCGGAGGAATATGATCGCGAATACAAGTCAAGGTGCAAAAACTAGAGTGCCCTTTTTGGCACGTTGAGAGAACGAGGCGTTTAACCCCTTCTGTCAATGAGTAGGTCCAGGCAGACCTTTTGCATTTTCGAAACCATTTTTTCCTACTCGATTGTAGAGCTATCTTCACAAAATTTCCTGTCTTTGTCAGCGTTCATATGCTTAATGCTTTACAATTTACCATAAATTGAAAATGCTACTGGGTGAGGAGAAAAAACCTAGAACTAATGGAATAGGTCTGGCTGCACCTTCATACACATTGTATACAGAAATGTATTTATTACGGCACTTTGAACTAACTACTTTTGTACATTTCTTATCTGGTTGCCGTAGTCATCTTGGTATCGTGAAGACTATAATATCAGAAGACATGGTCGTTATTTATCATGCGAGGAGCTAAGCACTGAGAAGAGCTCAACAAGAAATTCTAAAATTAAACGAAAATAACCCGAAAAAGCAAATAGTTTGGAAATCTGTTACTGAACAGGAACTATTTAAAATTTATCGTTCCTCCGCCATCGACTCTAACTCATCAGGAGTTATGACCAAGCGTAGTCAGGCGAGTTTGGTCCAACCACCTCGTCCTGGGTCTGCCCACTGGTCGCCTACCTGATGGAATCGCATTCAATCGTGCCATGTGACTCAACCATGGTATTGCCTACCCTGGTGTTCCAGAGCCCCATTTGGAGCCAGGCCTAAATAGTAGCAGTATGCGGGCGTCTAGTGGCTGGCCAGTCCCGCTCTGCACTCGGTCGGGCTTAGCCCGAAGGAACTACGAGCAAGTCAAGGGGGGGAGCAGGTGCGGGGAAATCACGAAATGCACAAAACCAGTGCGTGCGGTTTTGCTTTATATCTTGGGTCTATAACTAATGGTTTTTTCTTTAAATTTTAACGTTTATTTAAGAAAAACATGTATATTTTCAAAGTATTGCCCATCTGAAGCTATGAAAAGTCATAGCTTCAGTCATAGCTTCCCATCTTTCTGGCAATTTGTGGATCCCATCCCAAAAGAACTGCGCCGGCTTGGCAGCCAATTCTGCTCTGATGTGAACCGTATTCCACTGAGGGTGTTCTGCATCCACCGGAACAAATGGTAGTCAAAAGGGGCAAGGTCTGGGCTATAAGGCGGTTGGGGTAATGCTTCCCATCCACTGTTCTCCAAATAGTTCTTAACCGGAATAGCAACATGGGGCCGAGCGTTGTCGTGATGGAAAATTATTACCTCGTGTCTGGTAGCATATTCCGGGCGTTTTTCGGCTACTGCTCTCTTCAAACGGATTAATTGTGTTCGGTAGGGTTTAGTTTTAGCAGCTCATAATACAGCACACCCTTCTGATCCCACCAAATACAGAGCATTACCTTCGCGCCGTGGATGTTCGGCTTTGCCGTTGATTTGGCTGGTTGGCCAAGCCAAAATCACCAATCTTGGCACGTTCACTCAGCTAGCGCATGTTCACCATAAGCATCCACCAAAATACGATGACTTTCGGCAGCAGTTTTCTTCATATTAAAGTAATGAAGAAGAATTCCCCGCAAAAACACTTTTTCAGGCACAAAGTTCGGCATATTTGAGTGAAAAAAAATTATTGTTGTTTACGCTTCAAATGAATGACATACACTGAAATGACGTACAATGACAGTAGCTTTCCAACGCATGTTCCAATGGAATAATACAAGTTACGCCATCTCTTAGCAAGCCGCACGAATACTGACCCAATACAATTTAATTTGTTTTTATAAATAGTGAGCACAGCTTTGTTTTGAATCCCATTCATGCATTTAAGCAAGATGTGATTTATTTTTTTATTTTTTTGTACTCCCGTTGAGCTACAACAACCATTTTTGAAACATGATAAGATCTCGTGGCAATTGTACTATGCTTCAACTTTCACGGGAACAAAGATTTATTTCCAACTGTCCCATACAACGGGACCACTGTGCACCGTATCAAGGTGACCATATAGAGAGGGCGAAAAGAAGAAAAAAATGCATATGATGGCTGTTTTTCACTCAGTCAGTCAACATGCAACAGGCGTGGTACTTCACTAACGACCTTTCCGAAATATGCTGACGGTACAGAATTACAATCGCACAAAGTATTCGTGTGTATGTGAGCGGATAATGCATTGCGACGCAGTGCAGAAGCGATTTTTATCACAAAGGTTGGGTTGAAACTTGGAAGTGTTTAAATCCACTCCGACAACCAGACATTCATTGATGAAAGAACTAGTGAGTTTCAAGTATTTATCGATTTTTATACACGCATTTCGATGGCTGAATTCGGATTTCGGAGAAGTCCGAATTGCGGTTGAGGCATGCTACGCTACAACAATCACGAAAACCGGGCTGTATCTGTGGTTCCCTTCAAACCTACACAGGATTTTGGCAACGAGATGTCCTGGCAACAGATATTTCAGTGCGGCGTAGAGTTGTAAGCTCGGAAGGTACAGTCGGGTGCCTCTTAATCGAACTAATTTTGATATACGGTGAAAAATCGATTGTATTTTCCAAATCAGTGCAACTGATTGGTCGCGGTCCTACAACGGCGGGTTAGGGAACGTCTGACTCGGGGTAGTGTTAAGGGAAATGAGGCAACTTAGGAAATTTGTCAAGCTTGGGGTGAACTGCATAAATGGAAACCTCTGAGACCATTCGGTTTGCTTAAACAACCTGTGTCCAAGCTCCTGGCTCGACGGGCAAAGACAAACATTAATTGACAGCACTGGCTCGGCGACATCAAGTGCATGCACCGCTATAGAGTGTCCACGGATCCGATCAGGAAATGATATTTCACGTGTAATCGAATCGTTTTCCATTGTCCATGCCTATAGGCTGTATGGCGAATATTTGCGAAGCATACTGAAGTAAATGTGGGTCGCTGTGGCTTGGTGCGTCGACTTCTACGCAGAGATCGATCGCCGAATTAACTAATTTTTATAACTCGTGCCCCCACGTTTTTCGAGTCACTGACAATGCCTAAAGAGTATTTCTGTCTAGTAAAAGCTTCTCAAACTTCTCCGTTCGGAATCCGCATAAAACTTTAGATTCCCAATCGTGAAACAACAATAGCACTTTTATTGTTCTTTCTTCAGTAACAGATGCAGCATATGTTGAGTTCACAATTGCAACATTGTTGCCTGTCAGTGAACAAGGTTAACTCATTAAGTCGAACCTCGATATGAATGCACTTATTCATGAAAAAGCAGTTACTGCTAAAACAGCCATCAACCTGTGGCGAACTTTCTTTGACAACCAACGAATCGGCAGAGCTTCAAGGTTCAAGGTGTTCAATGCCACTGTGAATGGATGTCTCTGCTACACTAATCAAGTGCTTGGCTAAAAAATCCATTGGAGAGTGTGAAAAGGTCCAACGGTTCTTCTTTAAGCGGATCTTTAAACTAACGCAAACTAGGCCATTTATGTTGAATCTGGTCTTCCTGAAGTCTACTTGAGGAGTATGAAAGCAAATGCCGAGTGATGCGCAGGTCGAACAATAGTCTTCAGAAGAGGCTTATTAAGATGGCACTTCAGTACAATCAATCACCTTTCAAAGAATGGAATGAGCATGTTCACATAACATTAAGTTGGGTCTCCCAGAGCCAAATGTCAATGAATGGGAAAGTAAACTCTATGAATGCATGACGAAACGAGATGACTATGTGTATAAGGATTGTTTAAACAGAGTCAAATCTTCTTCTTCGCGGCTGGTCTACAAACTTCTGAACCACACTTTAGGGCCCTTTAGACCAGAATATTCAACCAAGCAAATAAGCGTAATATGTAGGGTTACAACTGAACTTGTGAGATTTAATTACATGCCACATCGGCAGGATGCCAATTCTATCTGCACGCTTCGCAATCGTAACGAAGTCGAGGACATTTTCCACTTTATCGCGCTATGCCCTATACTATTAGAATTGCGTTTACTGTACTCATCAAAAGAGTGTCTCACAATTGAAGAAACAAAGAACGTTCTAAATAGAACAGATGGATGTAACCTGCTTCTACATTTTTGTATTAATTTTATCATCTATGCTTAGTAATAAAAAAAATACATTTATGAACACCGCAAGTTTGCAGCAGGTCAATATTGTCACAAAAATATTCATAAATGCTACATACGAGTAAGTAGGTGATACAAAAAGCGTTTGGCTGACGATCCAACTTCTACCTCTCTTGCCCATTAAAATGTTTGACAGCCACTTCGTATATAGTTTTTAAAACCAAATTGACCAATCGCGTTATTTCGTGAAAAAATTCATGAATAATTGGCAAAAAGCCTCTCAAATTCGTCGCCTAGGGGCGAAGCAGCTGTGAAGTCATCTCATAATACTTCACTTCTGTCTAAAATTAATTACGTCATGCCTAAAAAAGAGTAGAAAGTTTGAAACATCTAGTAAACTGACCAAATTTTAAAAACGTTAAAAAAAAGAAACCGCTGCAAAATACACAGCAAAGAGCCATTCTCCAAAAAAAGAGGAATTTAATCTCAAAACATGTTTCAAATAAAAGAAATTTCCATATGATGTTCTTAGGAACCATTTTCGCATGAAAAACTTCGGGGTCCGATTTTCGGGGTCCCTGCAACCCTGCAACAGAATAAAAACCACTGCCAATTTGATGGATTTGCCGACTGTCCTCATGCACAGTCACTGCAATTTATTTACATTTATGAAAGCAAATCTTGCAGGGCTGCAGCAGTGTGACGTCTACGAACTCGGCCATAGTCTGAAACAACAGTGTCTCACTTTGTCCTGTAATAATTTGGTCGTTGTGTTCAAAGTGTAATATTTTGGAACTTCATGATACAGGATATATTCGCTAAATGATCAGCTTGACACAAATGGAAAAAAAGCGTATTGTTTGGCTGGGCTGCTCGTTCTTCGGAATTTTCTTCGGTAAAAGTCCGCGTTACCTAGGTTCGATTCCCGGTATGAACAACGCAATTTTCATGGCCCCACCTCTATCGAGGCACTGACGTGCAACTGAAAGTTCATCAAATTGGCCGTTCGGAGTCGGCATAAAACTGTAGATCCCTTCCATTCGTGAGAGAACAATTGCACACTCAACATGAGTGGTTGCTGAGAAGCTAGGCCCTTGCCCTCTACGGGCTTGAGCGTTACCTAGACTATATTCTATTACAGTGGAGCGACGATTATCCGAACTAATTGGGAACGAGTGTGGTTCGGATAATCGAATTTGATTAAAAAATTCGGATAATCGAACAATCCAGTCGGGTGTGTAGTCGGTTTCTTAAATGTCCTTTCTACTTCTAATTTCAGACAATGTGGTTTTTAAAAAAATATAACATCTTCGTCAGCGAAGAAACTTTCACATTTTCCAGTCTCTTAATAATTTCTTTCTTCCGATTGATAAAAACTTGCGGTGCCATTGACTTGTTGACGACATCTTAAAAATCGTATTTCTTAACTGAACCATAATTCACGACAAATCGCATTCACAAATGTTCACGTGAATAGTAGGCACATACGAGTACGCACGTGGGCATGCGTTGTAGTGGATTGTTAACTAAGGAACGCTCCGTTCTGATGGGATAATTGACTTCGGCTGATTGGAGTTCGGATAGCTGACGTCCATTTCGATTTAGCGTTCGGATTGCTGACATTCGGATAATCGAAGGTCTCCTGTTTAAGAAATAAATGCATCAACTCCTTATTCCCAATTTAATTTTTGGTATTTATTTCCGCCTTTGAACCTCCATGCGGCGACCCGTGGAAAGCCCGAGCCTGATCATTTGGTGTCTTCCATCGCTGACGCTGCTTAGAGGCCAACCATGGAAACCACAAAAAATCCTGCAAGGTGTGTTATTGACTCTGATTAGTCCACACTTCTATGAGGAAGTTGTTGCTATCAACAACAATAGGCAAAATTCAATCTAATCGAAGATATGAACGCGAAAGACAAGAATTGTAAAACGAAAAGATCCTGGATGTCGCTGATGTTAACTGGCCGCCATACCGTAAAATACGAAACGTTTGTATTGCAAAAGTTAAACACGTTCTCGGGGTTTTTCTCCCACTTCAAGTGTCTTCTAACGACTTACAGAAAAATAAGTCACCAGAAAAAAAAGAAGTAAAACTCAAGCGTATCCGCGAAAACTTTTGCTCACCGTTCGCGTTGTTCGAAGAGTTAAAAATAACTTTAACTGCAAAAGAAAGCAAATTCTAAATTGACTCCGCTAACAGAAAAAGTTTTCGCAAAAATGATTTAAATTCTATTCTTCCTGGAGCTAACGGCTAGACACACAAATCTTCCAAGAGAATAGATCTGGCATAAAAGCCCATCCGAAGAACTCCTTAATGTGTAAAGTGTGTCGGTGTACATTCCCATGCCAGCACGTATAGCACATATTTCTCCTTTCAATGATTTAAGTGTAAATTCACGCTCGATGGATGCTATCAGATGTGACATACCTTGGGACGAACATACATATACATGCATGCGCACATAAGTCGTGGCGATGCGTATGGTAAGACAACGAAGAAATCACGGTCCATGGGGATTGAAGTCGAGAAGATAAATCACACCACTCCTTGTGAACCGTTGAGCTGTGCTGCTGGAACTATGAAAGTTTTCAGATTTCATTTTTTTCCAAAGTGTATTCCCTCTTTTTCCTTTCGGGCGGATGATTGGATATGTCGAATATAATTGAGCATTTAAGTTGGGTGAAGTAGGTTGTATCGCCGTTGAATTCCCCTTCACGGTCGAATACGTTTGTTGTAAGGGTCCCTTTTCCTGTTGACACTCAATTGACCATAATGGTTTGAATCCAATAAGATGAGAAATTGTGAAAAGATTTGCACTCGAATACAGACACATGCCGAGAAGTTGAATGGCAGACATCCCTAAAATACTGGCGAGAGCCATTCATGTGCTTCAACAGTCAATAAATGTGTCGAGTTTTGTGATCTAAACAATGAAGTACACATGTCCTCAATGGACGCTGAGATACATGCTAAGGTAGAGCTTAATGGCATCTAACATAGACGAAAAGTATGGTCTTGGAAAAGGTTGAGAATTACAATTTTGAAACTGAAGCGGATTTCAGATTGAATGGAATTTTACTCAGTTCGCGATGGTTAAATCGTTTGCAATTATAGTCACATTTGCGCTGAGCAAACTGCAACTGTCATGGAGAAAACAAGTTCAAAGGGATTTCCAAAACCCTTGCGGGTCGTCGGAGGTTTGGAGCACTCAGACTCTGAAACTGGTCCATTCTACTGTCAGTCATCAACCTACATTCGCTGTAATTTCTTGGTTTCCAGAATTTCTTGGGAATCGGACTGAAGTGAACTTTGCTTTCTTAACTTTGATTTGAGCTAATTTTCTTACCCTGAATGCTTCCGTTCTGACTGTTGACATTCGCACAGTTTTCAAATCACACCAAAGTTTAAATATTAGAGATGTCACTATGACTAGCTATAAGTCTCCTCCCAAATCGTGAAAAAAGCAAAAGGAATTCACCAAAATGTTTTTTTGAAGCAAAAATCTGCATATTTGATACTTAAACTGTTCTGTCTTATTTTATATTTTGTATGAATAATGTAACGAATTGTTACAAGTCCGTTGTGACCTTATAATTCACGAACGGTCCAACAGAATTCGACCAATTTTTTAAGATTTGGTCGTATGGTCGTGTAGATGGTTTATGGTCTAGTATGGGGATGGTACAGGATGGTGGATGGTGGATGGTGGATGGGGGTGATGTATGGTTGATGGTGGATGGTGGACGAGGATGGTTTATGGTGGGTGGCGATCGTCGAGGGTGGATAGTGGATGGGATTGGTGGATGATGGATGGTGGACGCTGGTTGGGGATGGTCGAGGGTGGATCTGGTGGATAGTGGAGGATGGGGATGATCGCGGATAGTGTCCATATACAAGAAAAACATCGACAAATAAGCAGGTGAGTATGAGTGTTTGCGTATATTGGAAGCATTGAATAGAACATTACACATCACGTGGAAATCAACATTTGTTCGGCGGTACATTATAGACACACGTTAGCTGCTGCTGCTGGTAGCTGAAACGTTGCCAGTTTTTGATGGAAAATTCGTTATAAACAACGACACATTCCCATTTGGCATTATTTCGCTTTAGAAAACGAAATAAATTTGAATGAATAGTCATGGCAAAGGTGTGCAGGAAATAACATGTGGATAACTGTCGTAACAGTGAACTAACTGCCAACACGGTAGGGATTTTTTTTTTTTTGCTAGTGTTGTTGCTACTCACCCCTTTGCTGTGGCTTGTCACCCCATTGCCGTGGCTATCCATCCCTTTTTTTTGTCAAAAAACATCCGTTCCCAAACAGTTTACTGAAATGTAATATTTTCTATATTTGGTACGTACTTTATTTGTATCCTTTTGCTAAAGAATTGGCTCTGCTGTCATTACAACACTCAAACTCGATTTGGCGCCAGATTAGATTTGGTACTTGGAGTTGGAGCTACCAGTTCGCAAAGCCAATACTTCGTCAAAATGACTCCTTATTAGGTACCAGTGTGACATGGTGTTGAGTATAGAGTACGATTTCCGTTTTTCTTGGAGCCTGCTGCTAGTCAGTCCACTGTTGCTTGTCACCCCACTTTAAGGAACTTTTTATTTTTGTCTAACCTCAAGGACGAACATTTCACCCGACATTCATGCTGCGGTTAACAGAGATAAGTCACCACAAAGCGGCTTTGGTCGTTCTTCTCCTAGTCCAAGACCCTGGGACTCACCACCACAACCAAGCCAAGGGCCAATGGCTAGAGGTAGACAGGACTCACGAAGTTTTCGTTTTCACACTCAATATTTAAGGGTGGACTAGGTAAGCCATGCATTGAGTGCCAATGCGAACCATTTATGAAAAATATTGCAATTAAAGGGTGATTTTTTAGCTATTATCTTTTTGGCAACACTGGTTTAAACAGCTGACGCACGTTTCGTGTTTTGTTTCACTGTCAAACATCTTCAGTTTGGTCTATAATTTAACCATGAATCGTCTTACAAACGAACAAAGCTTGCAAATTATTGAATTTTATTATCAAAATGCGTGCTCTGTTAAGAAAGTTCAGCGCGACATCACATGTGTTCAGCGACGAAGCTCATTTTTGGCTCAATGGGTACGTAAATAAGCAGAATTGTCGACTTTGGAGTGAATATCAGCCAGACGCATTGCAAGAGCTACCAATGCATCCAGAAAAAGTCACAGTTTGGTGCGGTTTATGGGCTGGTGGCATCACTGAACCGTACTTCTTCAAAGATGATGCGAATCGTAACGTATCTGTGAATGGTGAGCACTACCGTGAGATGGTATCCAACTTTTTCCAAGAGCTTGACTTGCATGACATGTGGTTTCAACAAGACAGTGCCACATGCCACACAGCACGCGCAACAATGGACTTATTGAGAGGCGAGTTCGGTGAACATTTTATTTCACGGTCGGGACCGGTCAATTGACCGCCTAGATCGTGCGATTTAACGCGTTTAGACTATTTTTTGTGAGGCTATGTTAAAGCTCATGTCTATACAGACAAGCCCGCTTCAATTGACGCATTGGAAGACAACATTGAAGCATTTATTCGTGAGATACAGGCCGAAATGTTGGAAAGAGTATGCCAAAATTGGACTAAGCGGATGGACCATTTAAGGCGCAGTCAAGGTCAACATTTGCATGAAATAACCTTCAAACATTAAATTATATGGACTGCACTATCGATTCAAATAAAGATTTCATGCATTTTTCTGAATTTTATGTTTTTTTTTTTTGAAAAACTCTACTGTAGCTTTTAAAAAATCACCCTTTAGATGAACACCAAGTATCAGAATGCATCACCTAACTGGAGAGAGGGTTCAGACATGTAAAGTGCGCATCTACAAATTTATACGCCATCTGTTCGCTTCAACAGCATTGCCAGACAAAATATCTGGTGGCGTACGTAGGTTTTCTCCAATGTATTTTGGGGTTAGAATTATTCCCAAATGCGAATGGCAACTATGTACTCTCTGAATAGGTGTCACCTAAGCCATGGTAATTGGTGGTTTATGTTAAACCACTTCTTAAATGAAATTCGTATTGATTCTGAATTCATCCATGAGACTGAAGCTCGGACTGTGAAAACGAGCACATGTGTTGTGTAACCTCTTCCCTAACACGAGGAGGAGTTCCAGCTTCCAAGCCCACCGCTACAGACTGCCGCCTCCTTGAGGTACACACAAACAAAACGACCACGATTCACAAATGACTATAAGCAACCACCTGCCTAAAAACAAAGGAAATACACTCAGCATTGTGTGTGCGGTTTCAGCACAATTCTCTTTCCGAACCGCGAAAATCGAAGGACATGGATTACGGATTACAGGGTATGAATATCTGAAACAGGAAAAGCATGCATGGTAAGGGTACTGGGTAGGCATATGAAAATCGCTCAAAAGGTGAAACCGCGTAAAGCGAAACATGCCCTCGGGAAGGCCTTCCCATACATTGACTTGCATGGATAAAGAGGAGTACCTCCTCTGCAGAAGAGGTGGGCGCCGTTCATTTCAATAATCTCAACAAGCTAAACAGAGCCAGCACTAGCCAGCTAAACCGCTATTCTTTGACCTAAGTTCAGAAGGCAGTCGTTCTGCCGTCAGCCACTCTTACCCAACCTCATCTTATTTCGCTGAAATTGGCATTCACCTTAAAAAGCAAACAGCCCGCTTGAACGAAAATCAATCCTTGCCAATGCTAAATAGAATACCGCATTATTACGCTCAATAGATGGATAAGTTAGACTTTCGAGTCGGTGCAACTTTGCTATTTAGATACGGCATCCACAGAGCCTAGACTACGTACTAGAACCAGGGAGAATGCCCTGAAAAAACAAGATGTACGTAATTGGAAGCAGATAGCCGAAGACCGGGCTGTCATGTGACTTCTTCAACACCATTCTTGGAAAGATCGTGTCCAGCACACACGCCGACACAAGAACCACTTTATTCCTGAAGGAACACACTTGCATTGAGATGGAAGCCACTAAAATGCGTTGGGCGTTGAAGAAATCCAAAAAAATGGCGTACAGCATCCACGTCATAGGCAAATCGTCACAATGGGCAGCTATACCTTCGAGGTTAAAGGACTGCATCTACGCCTGCTCGAGATCAAATGCAGTGTAATTCGTCCCAACCGCTGTTTCTTTGGGCTCAAGTGGCAATTGATTTGTAGAGAACTTCGGCCTGAAGAGTCGTCGACTCCGAGTCAATGGGAGAACGCAGCAGAAGACGACCGTCCGTAGAAAAAGACCTCAACCAACTTTATGGGCGAAACTGAACGCAGCTAGTGTAGAGAGACCCGTCGTTGGTGCAGTGGACGAGATTCCTTCCGTACTGGCGACCAACATCGTTGCAGACAAGAGTGAGTGAAGAAGGTAGAGAGAGCGGGACAGCGGGGGAGGCTGCCGGTGTACTGGATGTGACACTTTGCACTGGTAGCCACGATAAGCTGTGATCACACGACGGACCAAATCGGCCCAAGCACCCACACACACAACCGGCGTTGCTGCATAATTTCTCTACTTTGGGTCATTCATGGATTAGCGATCTAAGGGAGAAGAGCTCCCAGTGATTGTGCGACAATTAAGGCGAGAACGAGGAGTGAAATAAAAAAACGGGGAGAATATACCGGAGACGAAGGGAGAAATTTGGACAAAGGAAAAATTGGGAATAAATAAATACAAACGGATAAGTACCCCTTCGTGGGATAATATTATTGATCTCTTGTTAACTTGTGTTTTGAGGACTCCCATCTGGAGAGAGTTAATCAAAGTGCGAAATAGTGCCCAGAAAGGGAGGCGATCATCCCGTAAGGTCCTGTTTCGTGCGTTTTCGTTGTTGTTCGAGGAGGGTTGTCGGCCGCAGGAGTTGGGTGTCCCATAACTAGTGTGAGGTATTCGGGATCACCCGGTACCTGTTCCCTCTCTGTGTGTGTTCGGTTTTCTTCTGTTTGTGTGGGGGGCTGAGTGCGGTTTTCCCGCGTAAGCTAGATCGGTTTGCCCCGACGTGAAGGCTGAGGCTGGCCCTCCCAAGAAATTGGGAATTTTATATACGGTGGAGTGGTCCTTGGTAGTCCGGTTTCGGATTGTCGTTGGGTTTGTGTTGTGGGATATATTTGAATTGGGTCGAGGGTTGATCTCGTCGGGCGAGATTGACGACGGTACCAGTGATTGGGTTTAGTCGTTCCTGAGGAAAAAAGGCGTGGCGCGGGTGGACGTGTGGGTGAGCGGTTTTTATGATGTGGTTTCGTGTGATTTTGTCCTAGGTCTGTCCAAGTCGCGTGGGGCCCACCCCAGTTGAGCTGGAGGTCTACTCGGACCACCAGATGGCGCTAGTTACGCGAAACACCAACCCAAGTAGACCTCAACCAACCTTATGGCCGAAACTGAACGCAGCTAGTAAGTGGAGAGACCTGTTGGTTTAGGCCCAGATCCTCTCCGGACTGTTGCGGCATACGAAGCGGCATAAGAGGAAGAGGATTACACCAAACGGACAAGCATTGAGCCCCCAGACAAAGTGGCAACTATGCCACATGTCCTTTTAATTTTAAATATAGTCCACTTAAAAGCCATACGGGCCAGTTCCATTGAAATTATAACCTCGTAAGTGTTTGCGATAATATACTCCGTTTTCATCGCGGCCCACCTACAACAAAGATGTGATTATTGTCGCCTTTCTTAAGTCATTTCTGAGACGGCCAGTAAGTTTGTATGAAGCAATTTTACCAATTATACACTAGCGGAAGCTAGGAAGTATAAATAAGAAATAAGCAATCACATTCTTGACAATCAATTCATTAATTTTTTATTGTACATGTTAACAACCTGTGGCTGCTATCGACACTGCTGTGAAAGAAAATTACCTATACTTAGGAGCTGGTCTACACCACCCTTGCAAGATTTGCTTTGCTCTGATTAAAAATGTATAAGTGTGCTTTCAGTACAAAAGTGCCAGTCACGCATGAATGTATAGCAACCCTGCGGCTATTGAGTGCCTAGCATTTTGGTCTTACCACCCAGATCAAAGTAAGCACACAATTTTAAATGGCATTAAAGTAGAACGATTAACATGCAAATACAGCTTTTCGACTGTCTGTTCTCATTCATAAATTAGAAAGGAAATTAGTTTGGAGACATTCACCAGCTTAGGACATGTGTCCTTTCAATGGCGCTTCTTATCGCAGGCATCATCAGCGAAAGGACGAAGATCAACACGAACTGAGATGGCGTTTGTCTTCGTCTTGTTATTAAAACTCGATGGTTACTCTTCGTCGGATGAGTGGAATCACAGCGGTTGTCCGGTCCACAAGAAAGGAGATCCCTTTGGCTTTGCTAACTATCGAGTGATCAGTCTCCTTAACATCGAGTACAGGCTCTTCTCTGCTGTTTTGTGTGAGTGCCTGAAAGCATTCGTCAATAATCTGATAGGTTCTTATCAACGCTGTTTCAGGCCGAGAAAATCCAGCATCGACCAAAATCAAAAAAAAAAAAAAAAAATGGAAAAGACTCAAGAGATGCAGACGACACCCACCACATATTCGTCGTTTTCAAGGCCACATATGACATCGTACACGGCCATGTCCAGTTTTGACATTCCTGCCAAACTCGTCAGGTTGTGCAGGATGATGATGGAGGACTCTCGCTGCTCCCTCAAGGTCGGTAACGAACTCACCGTGTCATATCAAAAATGGTTTTAGACAAAGCGACCCGCTGTCATGCGACTTTTTTATCATCATTCTTGAGAAGGTCGGGCAAAACTCACTCGCCAACACAAGAAGCATGATCTTTCAAAAGTCAGTACAATTGCAGCTAGCCGTCAGTGCTGGCACTGAAGCGGAAGCGACTAAAATGTGTCTGTCGGTAAATCAGGGCAAAACAAAGTGCATGCTATCATCACGGAAGGACACAAAACATCGACGTCTCGGACAGAGCGCCGTAATGGGCTGCAGAAGGACTTCGTCTACCTCGGCTCAGCAGTAAACAGGAACAATAACACCAGTGGCGAGATCATGCACGGAATTACTCTTACCAATCGCTTTGGCCCCAAGAGGCAATTGAGTAACAGAGTCACCTCTCACTTTATAGAACACTCTGATCACCCCTGTCATGCTCTATGGCGCAGAGACATGGACGTTATGTGACAGCATGCATACAGACGTGCTATACACCGCCATGTTTAGTTTTGACATTCCTGCAGTGGATGAAGAAGCTCTTGGTCGTATTGAGATGAAGGTTCTGTGTGCGATATTGATGAGATGAGATGAGGAGAAGATACAACCATGAACTGCACGGGCTGTGCAGCGGCAAGCACCTAGTTAACCGTCTTCGGATCCAACGATGATGGTGGCTAGGTTTTGTAGAGCACAACACCACAGCTCCGGTCAGAAGAGTTTTCCTGTGACAACGCAACAGAGGACGTCCTCGAACGACGAGATGGCGCACACAAGTGGAGAAGGGCAAGTGGAGGAAGCAGCTGGCGAAAGATCGTGCTGGCTGGACGAGCTTGATGGTAGAGGCCCTTGTCCACCACGAACTGCAGCACCAAACAAAGAAGAAGTTAATTTAGAGCTAATTGTGTCGCTTTTGATATTTAATTTTTTTTATTGACCGCAAATATTAAACTGCTAATAGCTCAGAGTAAATATAATTAACCTTAAGCTCCAGGCTCCTGCCAGACAGTTGTTGACATAACCCTAACGGGGAATGAAAAAAAGAGTTAAAACCTATTAGCGAGCGAAGCGAGCCACCCACCTTATACTTAAAAAAACACCAGACTGTCGAGAACATTCAACTTCGCGCAAATAAAAGTGGAGTGAAATAAGTCCCCATATTTGAGAACATCGTTCATTGTTGAATTTGGGGACTATTATAACTCCCAATTTGAGGTATGGCATAAATCCCCAAAAACTAATGAACTAAGTCCCCAATTGTGGGAGTTTTTTCTTATGAAAGAAATCCTCACCTCCATACGGACTATTTCATCCTCCTTTTTGGGGGGTTATTTCCTGGAGCCTACGACTAAACTAACGGACCCTGGGAGAGAATTCGTTTCTTCGATTTTATGCCAGTGTTGCAAGCAACATGCATTCATCCAAGACCCCAGTCAGCTGACGACGGAGGGCATTTCAACTGAAAAAAATGGGGCGATCAGAAATGATCGACATTGTGAGTGACAAGGGGTCAGCGACCACAATTTGGCTACTTCCACGATGCGATATTTTCGCGATGTGCACACATGCCCTGAAGCCTTGATGTGTGCATGTAAGCACTGAATGTCTAGCTGCTTCACGACCGGCCTTTGGTTTCCCCACGCTGCCACGTTTCTTGCACACATGCATTGCATTTTGGTATGCCCGTATGCAGTGAAGGTCAAGGGAACCAGGAGGTGCACGGTGGCGAATTATGCGAGAAGTTATGTAGCTGGACTAGCAACATACCAAAAAAAAAAAACGGACCAGAGATTTCCTGAATGACCCGGGTGATCCATTCATTCCCAGTGCAAAGCTAAATCAGTTCACGTCGTCAATAAAATAGAATTCGAACAAAAAAAAAAGGGTTTTCATATTTTTTTATATATTTTCAACGGTTTCAACCTCAAATTACAGCTTTTGCTGATGTCACATCTTTATCCTACTCTGAAAAAATAAGAAAAACTCTGCGCAATTGGCTTTTCTCCCATAAGCTTGTTATTAGTGGCAAAACTAAATTTATGGCATTCAATATTGCTGGTTCCTCTCATATAAATATGGTTCTAAAGTACCATTCGCCTAATTGCTCTGAATTTGCTTTAAATACTTGCTCTCATCTTGAACTCAAAACTATATTTAATAATGAAAATGAATGTTCTGACGAGTGCTTCAATATCGAAAGGGTTGCCAGTTTTAAGTAGCTTCGCATAACTTTGGATAGGAAGTTAAGTTGGAAAGATCATGCATCCAATTTGTCGGCATATGTAAACAATTTTTTGAGACAGTTCTTTCACCTTAGCCTATATTGCTCAGAGCGTACTCTGTTATTAATATGGACTAACTTGTTGGGGTGGCAAGCATTAAAATAAAATTGTTCCTTTGCTTACTAAGCACAAATATGCAATACGCATCCTTTGCAAAGTTAGTCGTAGAACGCACAGCTTCGAAGTTTTTAGAAATCTTGAAATTGTACCACTCAAGCATCCATATGCCATTCTGGTTATTCTTCCTCAAGATTGGTCAATAATCAGAACTTATCATATGTTCCTGTCACTTAATAAAACACATTTTTCACTTTTCTACAAGGTCACCGCCCCCGTTTGTTTAACGGTTTACCGTATGCTCTGAGATGAGAGAGGCACAAATCTGTTTTTCTATTCGGCTTTTTTTTTTAAATTTGAAATTTCTGGAAATTTGTGGATCCCATCCCAAAAGAACTGCGCCAAATATGAATCACGCCAATTTTTGATATTCTGCTCTGATGTGAACCATATTCCACTGAGGGTGTTCTGCATCGACCAGAACAAATAGTAGTCAGAAGAAGCAAGGTCTGGGCTATAAGGCGGGCGGCGAAAAACTTCCCATCCACTGTTTTCCAAATAGTTCTTAACCGGCCGAGCAACGTGAGGCCGAGCGTTCTCATGATGGGAAATTATTGTCTCGTATCTGGTCCCATATTCCGGGCGTTTTCGGCTACTGCTCTCTTCAAACTGATTAATTGTGTTCGGTAGGGTTTATTTTAGCAGCTCATAATCCCACCAAATACAGAGTATTACCGTCGCGCCATGGATATTCGGCCAAGCCAAAATCACCACTTTTGGCACGTTCGCTCAGCTAGCGCATGTTCACCATAAACTTCCACCCAAATAGATGACTTTCGGCGTCAGTTTTCTTCATATTAAAGTAATGAAGAGGAATTCCCCACAAAAACACTTTTTCAGGCACAAAGTTCGACATATTTGAGTGAAAAAAAAAGATTGTTGTTTACGCTTCAAATGAATGACATACACTGAAATGACGTACAATGACAGTAGCTTTCCAACGCATGTTCCAATGGAATAATACAAGTTACGCCATCTCTTAACAAACCGCATGAATTAAGTTATATACCCAATACTAAATAAATCGATTTAAGTTTACGAAAGTGAAAATAATATAAATAAATAAATAAAAATATTTTTTGCTGTTTTTTTTTTCGTTACTCTTGGTTGTCCGTTTCTTATCGCTCTCGCGAAGGTTTTTACGTCACGGCCTTTATTCAGAGATTACTTAAATTTTTTGTTGTTCCGTCGCCAAGCCTAAGTTCAGCTTTTCGGTTTCCATGCGCTGAACGTTTTTGTTTTTGCTAATTGTCCTTGCAGCCAGCTGTCAGGGGACGCTGTCTACAGTGATCTGGGGGATTCTTGTTGACTTGTTTCAATGCATCGTAGAAATAAGAAGTCATGACTGAATTTAAGTTAAGAACATCATAAAATGCAGCTCAGATAAAAAAAAAAATGACTTGTCACCCAATTTTTTGGCTATAGGCCTAGTTATAAAATTGACTGTCAAAGGCATTTCTGTAATGAGTAGTTTGACCAAATGTAATGTATTCATGGTCATGCTCTTTCCGCCACTGTACACTACTCTTACAACTTGAATGCCGCCCCGAGTGATGGGAACATTAACTTCATCCAACCGATCGATTCCTTGCGGCCTCGATTTTGTTCAACTGCAATGACAATAATTTTCCAGAATTAATTTCAATCTCAGTGTGCTACACTCAGTACTGCCTTAGTGATGTTTACAAAATTCTCCAAAACGAGAGTTTTTGCGTGCCATGAATCTTTCCGAAATG
Organism: Eristalis tenax; assembly: GCA_905231855.2. Taxonomy (NCBI): domain Eukaryota; kingdom Metazoa; phylum Arthropoda; class Insecta; order Diptera; family Syrphidae; genus Eristalis; species Eristalis tenax. The sequence goes on along the minus strand of HG993126.1, from coordinate 64,103,121 downwards.
AAGATTTTTATTATTTAAAAAATAGGACGTTAATAAGCAGAATTCAAACGACCTTTCTGCCAAGTTTCAGTAAATTGCGAGTGGCCTTTTAAAGTCTGCTTTCAAAAGATGTGGCATCACAAACATCCAAACTCGATAGTATTTACTAGTAAGATCGCCACATCGTCGGCAGAAGATCACGTTTTGGCTCGAATTCTCATGTTAGACACTGCTTAAGTTCCTGCCGGGCGTGTATGCTCTCCCAGAAATGAATCACATGAACAATTTAATCAGTTCATAGCTCCATGCGTTTCAATTAATTTTCATTATTGAATGTCCAACCCATCAGCACTGGCTTATCCTTCATAAAAATTATTCAGTGTCTTCGATTCGGACTGGACAAACAACTTTCACAAGAACACTCCGGAAATACTCCCGGGGCATAGATCATCAGCAAAGCAAATAGCAAACCTGAATCTGATGTGGAAAATTGACCACTGGTCTGCGTATCCTCAAACCTGAGGCCCGGTCCGCTTGTATGTAGGTCATTGTGCGTACGGGCCAGGATTTACAGTCAAATAATCATGCAACGTTCAATAAGTATGTCTTAGTCCACCATTAATATCGTTATGCTGTCGATGTAGGACTTCAACTTAATGCTACCGGCTGTGTGCACGGAATGCTTGCATTATGTCGGAATATTGCATGGAAATGAAATAGTTTCTTGCATGAACCTGTCAATTAAATTCCGAATCCATAGTAACTTTCGTTTTATTTTTTTTGATTTGTTCCTGCAACGTGTGTATACTCTGATAATCCTTTGGTTGTGCTCCGTTGTTGGGAGCATTTCAATTGGTATTGTCGCCTGCCTCTGGGTTGTTCCCGAATGAATTTGATTCTCTGGGAAACATGTAAGTCCTTAGCTCAACTAATTGGAAACAGATATGTGTAGGGGAATGACATGACTTCGGAAGGGGGTCAAATCATACTGAAATGTTGTTCGTTTGGTTGTCAGATATTTGGGACACAAATGCGAATAATGTCGGAGGTATCACCCAAAATACAGTTAGTAGAAAGGCATTTAAGGATCATTAGTTTGTATTTGTGTTCTTTTATCTCACATCACTGGACACTTCAATTTTCATTTTCCAGATTAAACTGGGAAAGGTCTTAAACGGTGTAAGGGACATAATATCGGACAATGGACACTTAACCCTTTCACGTACGTTTTAGTTGCCAAGTTTTCTAATTTTAACATTTCTTGCTAACGGCTTTTCAACGTATTGGTACGTCGTGAGCGCACATAACCGAAGTTACGAGTTGCTTTGAGACTACATGAGTGAAGAAAAAAATGAAAAAAAAAAAAAATTAATTCCGAAAATATTTGGGAAAAAAAGATGAAACTAAAATAAATTGTTGATAGCAAGTGATTTCCTTTTAAAAACAGGTAAGAAAATAAACTCAGTAATTTTCTGAACACAATGTTGGATGTGGGCGAGCATGGGTTACATTTTATCACCACGTGTAGAAGGGCTAGGTTTTCGTAGAACAATTGTACTTGGATGACCAGCTTCTACCAGCTAAGGACAGGAAGTGTTGGTAGATGATTTGAAGTGGTTGATTGGGGGCCCATCAGCTCAGGGAGGGCGTTCCCGGAAACTTGAAACTTGCTTGGCCAGTTCATCGGCAATCTTATTTCCCTCTATGTTGCTGTGGCCTGGGACCCAGACGAGAGTGATCTTTTTTTTTGATTGTACTGCTATTTAGACAAAGTGGTTACTGAGGAGATGGCCCTTATGGCTGCTTGACGGTCGATAGAGATCCAGCCCATAAAGGCAGGTAGTACTGAGAATCTTACACGCATCTCTGACCGCTAGTACTTCAGCCTGGAAGTCTGTGATCTGGGAGGTGGTAAGAATTGGAGATATTGAAATCCGCCGAGAAGACCGCTGAACCTACACCGTGGCCTAGCTTAGACCGAACTGTGTAGATCAGAATGATTGGGTTTTCCAATCCTCCCTGGAAGGAAATCGTCATTATGCCGAGTTGTCGAATTCTATGGTGGGGGTAATGTTGTGCGTGGTAGCTGGGGTTAGGTGCTCAGGCAAGAGTTGCAGAGCTCTGGCATGGCCATACGGTCTCGCTGACCAACATCCCACTTCTCTGAGTCTAATGGCGGTGCACGTTACTACATACTTGTTGTAAAGGTCCAGGGGGACGAGGTGTATGATCATGTTCAGTGCTTCGGTGGGGCACGATCTCATCGCCCCGGAGGTTCTTGTCTCAGTTGTATGATTTGTTTAGAGTAGGCCACCATACTAGTGAGCCGCAGGTGAGTATGGGACGGACAACCGCTGTGTACATACAAAGAGAGACCGTAGCGATTAAAGCAGCTCTGTATTGGCTGAAAAACAATCTAACATCAAGCACAGCGCCGGGCAGCGATCAAATCCCTGAGTGCAGTCACATTTAACTAGAAAGCGTTGCTAAATTGTCGCCTATCTCTAACAAGTATTTCAGCGTCCAACTTATGTGGGTGCCGGAACACAAGGACATCCCAGAGAATTCCGAGGCAGACGAAAAGGGAACCACCTCAACACTCTTTTTTGGACGGGGGATGTCTATCACTCTTGCAAAACATTTACTAAAGCTTGAACCGCTCACTCACACCAAACGTCGATGGTATCGATGACACTGGAGCTGACTATTAATATTTTTAATAAAAAGCACTACATTGTTTGGCAGTGTCCTTGAGCTATCAAACTGCAATTTCTAGGTGTTCGCTAACGTTCCTCTTTCGTGCGAAAATCATTACTGCCTGAGGCTAAATTCATGTTAATAGATTCACATTAATGCAATTATTCGCTGAGCATTGCCTGCTCCACATCAAACACACGTACATCGTCCTCATCACCTTGTTCCGCATATTTCCATGCATAGCCATCCACGCAGTTTAGTGTGTTCATTATGTACTACATACATATAATGGCGCTGGACTTAAACTAGGATCTCGTAATGTTAATGGGCTCAACGTAGACAACCGTGTTGAACGTATAATCATCGGCTGGGAACAACCATCTCAGTTCGACGGCTTGTAGCAAACTGTTGCACACACTCTGATTTGAAGCAGAAACCCTCCCCTCGTTCGCCGCACAGCTAAATAGCCAGATAATCCAATGATGTGTATCTGGTTTTACTATGCACTCAGTGGCTTTTCTCTCATTAACGCCAGACGTAAAAATGAAAGACGAACAAAAGCAAATGTTTTCCTTGGCCGTCGTTACCTCGGGCCCAGCGCGCAGCACAGCACATAGACTGTAATTGACTTCTGACCGCAGACTTGCAATCAAGAGCGTAAGGGGCCTCTAATTTTTCAAGCTCAACGAACACTATATGGGTGTATGGATGTGTGTAGCGCACAGTGGTGGGCAAAATATCACAGCGCCTGATTTGACCCTTTGCCAGCTGTGTGCTCACAAGTAGCCGCATACAACGTGGATAAAGGCTACAGACGTTGCTATGCAAACTTAAACTGCTTACACTGCTACTAGTTAAGGGTGCTTAGTGTAAGCGTTGCGAAAAAATGCACTGCAATTCATCTAGCGTCATGCACTGCAAGGGAATGTGCATTGAGAACCACCCTTTTCATTTCTATGGCTTCTCACTCACTGCTGTGTGTGTCTGGCAATGGTTAATCGTTTTTCCTTACAGGTGGACGATTTGTATTCCGCGGCAAAGTTTTTTATATTCCCTTGAAATAATTCAGAAAGTTGTTAATAGCAACTGAGGGCCTGCCAAAAATGTTGCCCTTTATCCTTGTCAACTAATCTCCGTAGTTTTTCCCTTTGTTAACAATCCACAACCCTTCTGTGCCCGGAAAACGATAAATAAAGCGATGGAGGAGTAACGAGGGTGAAGGGATAAAAAAAAAGAAAAAAAAAAACGACAGAATAACGCGGCCGAAGTTTTTTGGATGCCGAAATAGAAAATTATCCACAGAGATGTCACTGAATACAAATGGCGGCAATTTGGCCGGAGGACAGATGGGAGGGGACAGTTGGCTTGACATGCTTTCCCTTTGGTGTCAGCAGACTGCTGGGCTCTCACTGACCAAAAAGTGATTTATTCAGTGCTGTGCTCACCTGTATCTGTGTATGTTGTGTGTACACGAGTGGTGCGTCAGAGGAGTCGGTTGGCTCTGCTTGTCTTGCTTGGAATGGGACATGTTCGTCTGGAAAAACTGTCAGTCAAGTGGTGTCGGCAGCTGGCTAGTCCCAAGTCAAAAATCTTGCTTGAGATTAATGTCTCTGGCGATGGGATTTTCGATACTGGCGATGGTGGATGGAGCGCAGCATCTGCTTTTATCGCAATGAATAATTGTGTCTACAAAGTAGACGTACACGTTCAAAGTGTCAAATTGGAAAGCTAGCACTGAAACGCAGTCATATTAAAATTAATATCATAATGGAGCGTTTTACGTGTATATGATGTAGATGCCCTGTGAGGATTAGACCCAGACACGTTTCAATCCATAAGACTGCGGGTCCAACGACTGGGTTGATCCGGCCAGTGGGACAATATTATACAAATAAACGCGTCTTTGGTGGAGCCTACATCTGGAGATGGACATAAGACAGCTTTAGATTCAATTTAGAGTCGAGAACGGAAGGATGGACCTCTATATCTTCTTGCAGGATTCGATTCTGACAAGGGATTAATGACTTTCAACAAGTAATAATATAAATCGTAGTGCGGTGGAGCGTTGCTCTCTCACAAATCTCTGCATTGAACCTGTTGATGTTTCACATTGGAGTCCGGCTGTAGTTTCCAGTTACTACTGTAGCCTTTAACACGCTTAGTAGAAAAAAGGTTGACATTGTAAAAATTATACAAGTCTTACTTAAGCAAAGGCATGTAACTGCGAAATTAGGTTCATCAGGGATATTTATCAAAACTATTAGAGGTTGTCCGCAGGGGAGTGTCCTATCAGCATGGTCAATAATCGCTTCACATGGACAGTAATGGCTTCACGGCCAATGGATATGCTGACGATATAACCATTATCATAAAAGGCAGGCATGAACACATCATTGGGAATCTTGTGTAAAGTGCCAAAGAAATAACATGGAACTGGTGCGATGAAGAATGACTCTTCATAAATCCCAGCAAAACTACCATCATTCGATTCGAAGATCAAATAAACTTGAGACTCTCAAAATTAATGAAACCCGCTTTTCGCTAAAGGGAGATGTAAAATGTCTGTACATAACACTTGACCAGAAACTCACTTGCAGTGCTCACATCAACAATACATATGGAAAAGCTATCCAAGCCCTGTGGTCCCTAAAACAGCTCGTAGGCAAGACATGGGGTTTGAGCATGTGAACCTACAACCGGATAATGAGCCAATCATACTCTATGGGGCTGCGGCATGGCGGAAGTAATGTGAACAAAAGAGCGCCATAAACAATCTTAACAAAATACAGAGGCTAGCACGCATGTGTATAACCGGCGCAATGGAAGCGACGCCGACCGCAGGGACGGCAGCAATATTAAGCATCCCACAGCTACATGCTGTCATACAAGCTGCAAAACGAGCCTCAATTTTACAGAGAACCTACAATTACAAAGAAGGAAATCTTGTAGGACATCGGGAAATTCTTAAAAAAGTTTGCAACATTTGGGAGTTGACTCGAGTAAGTGATCTGATGGTTCCCAAATTAAACTTTAGAAATCACTTTAAGAAACTACTACCACGTAGAAAGGAATAGAACAATGACCCCACTTGGCTAAAGGATGGAGCCCAAAATGGTTTACTGGGTCGAAATCTGGAAACAAAGTAGGGGCTGGAGTGATACGTCCAAGATGTAGCCTACACATTCCTCTCTGCCGAGAAGCAACGAGATTTCAAGCTGAATTTTTTGCTATCAATGAAGCTGCACATTGCATTTCGAACAGGAGTCCTAGGTCCTAGCTCAAGGCAATAAAGAGCTACACATTTAACTCTAAGGCTATGGGAATATCAGAAAACACCAAATAAGCCGGCAGAAAATAACAAACTAAGATTAATATGGGTGCAAGGACATGAAGACCACGAAGGAAATGAAAAAGGGGGACATGCAAGCCAAGAAAGGTGCTCAAATACCACCTCTCCTTTATGGATTCAAACATGGATGGGAATACAACCTCAAATCGTGGGATGAAAGTCAACAGCTACAAGACAATACGTGTGTGCTTCAGAACACCAGCAGCAGACGTTCGAGGAACCGAACCGAAATTATTCTGTAATTCAATCACACGATTAAGAATGAAGCATGAAATACGGCGGGCCCCTGTTGTTCAGCCGACATTCCTATCTCAGTTATAAGTCTAGTTGTAAGTCATTTGTATACAGTAAAAAATAAAGCTTATAATCTAAAAAAAAATGCTAGCGAGGGAGTCGGCCTTCTCTCCGTATCCAGCAGAGTTTTTATCTGTTTCTCCTGCTCAGCACTTTAAGCTTCCGTAGGCATTCCCACTCAAGCTTGGATTTGATGATGCAAGAGGCTAGTGTTAAGATAGAGACACACCTGTCGAAGGTTGATTTGAACGCTTCTGTCTATTGCATAGACTTCTACTTGAAAGATACTTGCCCATGGGTTCGTCGTACTTTGTCCGGGGTCCAAATGCTCCCGCCCGCCATTGTTCCTTCATCAATTCTTGGTCCATTTCCCCGTATTGCTGCTCGGGCTCTGTGGGTGGATCCAGTCCTTTTTGGTGGTGAGCCTAGTGATAAACTTCGTTTGGAAACTGGAGTTCCTAATCACGTCAACCTTCTGAATGACCTAGAGTGGTAGCTTTTTGACTAGTGCATCGAATTGTGTAATGCTCCTGTCTTTTCCTATCCCTTCTTTTGCCAGCCCCATGATTGTTTTGCTTGCACATTCTGCACCCACTTGATGAAAGGGCGTCAACACCTGCTGACTGGAGTCACCTCCGTGCCAGCAGTTGGGAAAGTTCTCATCACCCCTGTAATACAGCGGAATGCCAACCTTTGAACTTTGTTGAGACACTTCTATTATATTTGATAGTTGCAAAGCTTGGAGGACAGTTGGAAGTTGAAGTATATTCAAGCCGTTGATTAAGGGTAATTAAGGAGGGCCAATCTGTCCCGCATTATATATTCCTTCATACTTCCCAAACGACCTTGCAGAGCCCTTTATTGGATCGCCCACCATAATTTCTGCAAGCCTGTAATCGTTATCTTAACGGGGAAAAGTCGACGTAAATGTTTAGATGTCAAAATGCCATCTCATCTTGAATACATAGTGTTTTTCAATATACCACTCGACAGCAAGATTACACCCTTTCTGGAGAGGGTCAGGAGGAAAACAGATAAAACGCCTAATATGACTATATCCACATACTTGTATTTCCGTCCCTAGTTTTGCTGCTTCTTTAAACCCGAGTTGCCTCAGACGGAATCTCTACAACTTCTGTCACACTCTTCTGTGAGTACGATGCCGTGCTTCCACTTAAGTATTTTTCTGAATTGACAGCAATTTGCTTGGGTCTCTCCCAGGGGAAGAAGCATTTTCCCGGACATTATATTACACTACTAAGCGGTGTATGAAATAGGGTTGATTATGAAGAAATGTCATCATCTCGACAGCCAGCCCTTCTCGTCAGTGTCGCAAGCAACCCCCCACGTGGGTATAATGTAGACATTGTGAACATGTGATATTTAAGATTAAATTTCGAAATTTGTAGGGATCCACATGCTTTCTTCGTGGCTTAATGCCAGAGGGGTGGATGCCTTCCGACAAAGCGTACAGCCGGTGTCCTTGTGAGGCTATGAAACTGGGTGTACTGCAATTATGTTCTCCAATATCGCATAATCGTCTATTGTGGCTATAAAGTCATTAAGTGCGAGCTTTGTTTCAAATTTTCACCAACTGCGGATCTGATGCTAAGTGGTTTTTAACAACATTTAAGCCCGGAGGTGCATTTTCGTTGGGTGCACCTGTCCTAAGCAAATTGATTTTAAATTAAGTTTACACACACTATCAAATGTCGTTCACATAAATCCCAACCCAAACTCTAAATGACTGCCAAACTTTATTTGAACTGATTAGTCGATGTGAGTTGTGCAAGGTTCCATTTCCGTTTCGACATGCTCCCGCGGTGCGAACGAGTGCGATTCGCTAGCTGCATCGGGTTGCGGGAAATGCACGAAACCACGATGGCAAGCATCAAATCGTTGGTTGCAAACTCCACGTCGAGCCAACCGCCAATTTACACAGTTTCCTCTGCTAATTCCATTTAATATTGCCATTCCAATAATATTGGTTTCAAATTAATTCCCAAAACGTGATTTAAACTCTCGATAAACACGGGTAGTTATTTCGTTGGTATGGATTTGTTTCGTCCCGTTCACCGGAATAGATGTGGCACGCAGTTTGCGCATCGTTTGCAAGGCGGAAATTGGCTTCCAGAATGTAAGGTTGTTTCGATTTGAAATCCGAAATTTAGCTGCAGTCCTTAATAGATTACATTCGCAGTGGGATTTCTACTTCTTCTTGCAGTCAAATAGAGCTCAGCACTTGCAGCCACTCAGTGTTGAGGTTTCCATAAATATCCTCGTAAATCCTAGGGGATCCTAGTTCACTACTTTCAACTGCAACTAAGCCGCCACACTATTCCAATTGCATGAGAGATAATTTCTGTGAAGCCCTTAAAAGCGTTTGCCAACTCTGAACGGGGAAATGATATTTGTTCTTCTGATGTTGGTGCATTTACCCTCATCTCATCTTCTAGCCCACTCAAGGGTCACGGGGACAAAGCACGCACGAGAGATCTGCAGGTCAATAGGTCCTCCACCATCGACTCTAACTCATCGGGAGTTGTGCGAACTTTGGACTTGTCCAACCACCCCATTCATGGTTCTTGACTCGAAAACGATCGATTCCTGTACTATGAAAGTTCCACGAGTCGGGCTGACCCTAAACATAAAGCTTAGGTACAACAACGTAATAACATAAAGTCGAAACCCCCATGGTGGCATTCTGACCTTGATACGCTTCGCAATGGTTGCAGGAAACTTTTTAACAAAGCCAAGGCAACCCGAATTGACACTGACTGGGACTCGTATAAAAGAGCTCTCAGTACCTATAAATATGAGCTTTTGAACTGCCAAAAGATGATCCTGGAGACTCTTCTGTGGAAAGATTGAGAAAGTCTCTGAGACTGTGGATCATGTCTCCCGAAGTACCCTCCCTGGTGAAAAGGGCTGATGGAACCTGAACCACCTGTCTAGAGAAGCACAGTGGAGCTCCAACCAGTCAGCCCCACTCCTATCACAACTACCTTATGGTGACTAAAAATACTGTCACTCCTCTAAACCCTACAAATTGGCAGGACCTGATGACCTCATTTCTACCTGGTTGGTCAACATCTTTCAAGGATGCTTAGAACTTGCTCACGTACCTAGAATTTGGAGGACGACCACTGTGGTCGCATGTCAAACCAAAGGATTTATGACCCATGAGTCTATCATCCTTTCTGTTGAAAACACTAGAAAAATGTATCGATGTGTTCATTCGACACATAGTCACTGATGAACTTTCGAACTCTCGCCTACAATAAGGGCGAGTCTGTGGAAACAGCCCTGCACTCGCTGTTGGCACTAATCCCTTGAGCATAAGGAACTTACCCTGCTTTTGTCGACATCGAGGGAGCTTTTATAAACATAAAACCCCAAGTAGTAAACTCAGCACTCAACAGACACGGGATCGAAAAGCGACTTTTATTCACCAGCTTCAAAATAACAGCTCGAAGTTTGGTGATGCCACGATCTTGTGAACAGCGACAAACAGCAGGGTACTCTCCCCTCTACTGTGGAACACAGTGGTCAACGAACAGCTTGTGACAAGGGACAAGGTCATTGCCTACGCAGATGATACTGCAATTATTGCAGTATTTGGAGAATATATATCCACGATCAGGAATATTATGCAATGTGTTTCAAGCTAGTGACATGGACTAGCGAATGTGGCCTAGGCGGCAATCCACAAAAAACGGATCTAGTCCTCTTCACTAGGAATACCTTCGACCCTCCCACACTACGTGGAACCCCCCTAATGCTAAATGGCAGTGAAAAAATTCTTTGGTCTTATACTAGACACGAAGTTAAGCTGGAAGCTAAATATCCAGACACATGTCAAGAAAGCCTCCACGGCTTCACTGCTGCAAACGTACCATTGGGTAGCACTAAACTTGCTCCATAACCCTCCACCGATATAACCATAATCATAACAGATTATGATCGCGGAATGACTGGAAAGAACTGCGGTCCGGACATCCAACAAGACCTAAACACAGACCATTTTTACAACCGGAATACCAACTAGATCTTATTTGAAGTCTGATCACCAGACTCTGGACGTTCCACTGCGAATCTTCACATGGATGGATCGAAGATAGATGCACGCGTGAGGGTTGGCGTCTATTCCCAGTATCTGAACATCCAGCTTTCCCTACGTCTACCTAATCACCGTAGAGTCTTTCAGGCTGAAACTGTAGCGTTTAAGGAAGCTCTGCCATGGCTTAAAAGCAATGTAATATCAAGCACAGATATCGTCATCTATTCCGATAGGTAGGCACCGATCTCTGGGTCTTTGGAATCTATCACTTTCAACTTCAAGGCTTCCCTTAATTGCAGTATTTTAACATCCTCCTTATGTGGGTGCCGGGACGCAGAGACATTCCAGAGAATTGCGATTGACGGGTACAAATTCTGCACTCTTTCCGGGTGGAAACTATAAAACATCTGCTTGCTCAAAGAACCCGCGTATAGACGTCAGGCTCAGGACGCCACATTGCCATACATCTCTGGCCTATGTTCGATCCCAAAACGATCGCTTAGCTGGATCATATGAAGCAGGCCAAATCTCAAGTGTCTTATTGGCGTTCTATCAGGGAATTGTGTCATCAGAACTCACGCCTCTAGACTGGGCCTTCCCTAAAATGTTTTCTGTAGAAGCTGCATGGACGAGGACGAGGAAGAAACGATTGAACACTTGCTTTGTAGCTGCAGTGCTCTCCCATTCATTCAGACTTCTGGGGCCCACTTCTTTGACAATCTGGCTGAACTGAGGAAGAATCAGCCTTCGCACCACTACACGGTTGGCCCTTACATAAGTATGATCTCTCTCTCCCCTGCTTGAGGTTATTTTCTTGAAAAGTTGAGTTGTGAACTTAACTCCCCTTGTATGCAAACAACTCCTTCGCTCACCGTTGGGCCATACAACGAATGACATCAAGACAGCACTGCCATCCAGATGGACTGCAAAGTTTCAATGAGTAATCATACTCCAGGAATTTATATCATTTTCTAAATGGGGACAAATACAATTTTCAAGACTAAAAAAGCGAGGGGCGGACGCGTCAAAAGACTTGAAACAGACAATCCATCCAGTGAGAATGCTATTTACATGAATATTTCTCACGGACTACCAAATTCCTGGCACCATTCGCAATGTCATTCATCATGTTGAACAGAGAGAATTACCATTTTTTATCCATTTACGTAAATCGTAATAACATTCGTGTTTTGATGTAATGCCAGGCGAAAGGAGAAATGTGTATCCGTCGAAAGCACCCGCAGGCGGCAAATGTTGAATTAACATAAATTATGAAGTGTGGCCCGTGCGCCAGACCTAACCAAACAATACATTTTGACACCTTCCCGACTTCATTATAATGTTTCAGAACTATGTTTATTTGCTTCTAGCATACAGTGTATTATTTAAAGGATGTGTTTATCATATTCTCAGGTTTCTTTGAGTAAGGATGCCAAGTCAACTTCCCCAGCATTCCCTTTACACAATTCATTTGCTTAACTGTGCCCTGTTTAGATTCACCAAAGAGAGTGAGCATTTAAGACTGGAGTTAAAAGTAGTGCCTCCAGACCACGTAGGATTATTGTGTTCAGTGTAAAGGACGTCCAACAAATATCGCAAGTTGTTGAAAAGTACATAGGACAGGTCTATAATAATAACACTGGTTGCGCTAGAGCCCGTAGAGGGCCAGGGACTAGCTTCTACAGCAACCACTCGTGTTGTGCGTGATATTGCTCTTTTACGAGTGTAAGGGACCTACAGTTTTATGCCGATTCCGAACAGCCAAGTTTGAGAAGCTTTTTCGTGGCTGATATACTCTTTGAACATATTCAGTGACTCGAAAGAGGTGGGGCAGTGTAAAGTATTTCACTCCTACCGGGAATCGATCCGTAGTCGAACTCACCCTAAGTGGAATTTCTCCGTAACTCGAAGTTTTTCGTCATATGTTAGCATTCCCCTCAATTCTCCATACTCTCCCGAAGTCGAACCCTCCATAAGTCAAAACCCCATGTTGCAGTGAACGAATGCCTAAACCAATTTATTTGGGATGACTTGTTGGATTCCCCCAATTTGAAAGGTAACTATGACATTTAATTAATTCTGGTTTAGAGTCGTTTGTTCCGAAAAATCGTCATAGAAATCGATTTAGAATTCCATGGGCAAGCAAAAGTTCAGTAAATCCAAGAAATGTTAAAAGGAAAGCATATGTTTCAAATAAAACGAGTTTAAATCGTGAACGGTTCTTGAGATTCAGGAAAGAATATGAGTTTTTGAACAGATTTTTATATAACAATACGTCTAGACTGTAGAATCTTCAGTAAGAAGCAATGGTGCAGCATTTTGGAACTACGTTAATTTAAAAAGAAAATCCTTGGGCTTGCCCAAGATAGGGGAATTTGGTAACGTAACTTCAACAAACTTGGATGGAACCTATGACATATATGCCAACTTTTTTAAGTGGGTCTATAATGGGTCTCCGGTCCAGACAATGATGAACTATTACTCTAATATACCCGAGTTTCTGGATATAGATGTATTGAAATTTACGGATCATAATGTAATAAATGCCTTAACAAATCTTAAAGTAAGTTATAGCCCAGGCCCCCATGGGGTTTCGGCTGGAATTTGAAAAAAAGTTCGATTTCGCTTTATCGTCCACTTTAAATTATCTTTAATCAATCCTTAAAAATTGGAGAATATTTAAATGAATTTAAGTATTCTTTTCTGACGCCTGCAGTGAACCAAAAAAAAAAAAACTGGGACACTTATTACTTTCAAATTCAGCTTCAAATATCTCAGCCATTTTTTAATATATTAAAACGAAATAAATTGCATATGAAACTGCAGTTTAATACGGTTTCAGTATTCCAAACACATTTATTGATAATTTTTTAATTTTAGCAACTAAAGTAAAGAGGCATCAGTCCCCTAAGTATTGCATATAAAATCTTATCTGCCGTACTGTGTGAACGCCTAAAGCCATTCGTCAACAACCTGGTCGGTCCATACCAGTGTGGCTTTAGGCCAGGAAAATCCACCATCGACCAAATATTCATACTGCGGCAGATTTTGGAGAAAACCCAGGAGCAACAAATCGATACCCACCACCTTTTCATCGATCTTAAGGCCGCGTATGATAGCATTTATAGAGACGAGCTATACAGAGCAATGTCTAGTTTTGGCATCCCTACCAAACTCGTCCGTTTGTGTAGGATGACGATGGAGAATGCAGGCTGCTCCATCAAGGTCGGTAAAGAATTAACCGAGACCTTTGATGTCAAAAAAGGATTCAGACAAGGCGACGCGCTGTCATGCACTTTTTCAACATCGTTCTTGAAAGAATTGTTCAAAACTCGAACGCCAACACCAGAGGAACAACCTTTTAGAAGTCCGTCCAACTACTCGCATATGCCGACGATATTGACATTATCGGAAGAACACAGCGTGATGTCAATGGCGCTTTTGTGGGTATTGCAACGGAGGCCGCGAAGATGGGTTTAGCGGTAAACGAGGGTAAGACCAAGTATATGCTGTCAACGAGAAAGGACACACAACACCGAAGTCTCGGTCAGAACGTCACAGCAGACAGATATAACTTTGAGGTAGTCAAAAACTTTGTCTACCTAGGCACCGCTATCAATTCAGACAACGACACCAGCGCTGAAATCAAACGAAGAATAAATCTTGCCAATCGCTGCTTCTTTGGGCTAAGAAAGCAATTGGTAAACAAAGCCCTCTCTCGAACAACCAAGCTAACGCAAGACCTTAATCGTCCCAGTCCTGCTATATGGCGCGGAGGCATGGACTTTATCAAAAGCGGATGAAGCTGCTCTTGGTTGCTTCGAGAGGAAAATTCTTCGTGTGATTTTCGGTCCCGTCTGCATAGATGGTGAGTGGAGGAGGAGATTTAATGACGAACTATACGGGCTGTTTAGCGACATCGACTTAGCCAGAAGAGTGAAGATCCAACGATTGAGGTGGCTAGGTCATGTAGAGCGGATGGAAACCAATGCTCCGGCCCGAAAAGTCTTCGAATCCACCCCCGAGGGACGGGAGGAAGACCGCGACTCAGGTGGCGCACGCAAGTGGAAAGGGACCTCAACCAACTATGCGTGCGAAACTGGAGACAGCTAGCTAAAGATCGAGCTGGCTGGAGACGCTTGTTGGTTGAGGCCCAGGTCCACCCCGGACTGTAGCGCCACCTTAAGTAAGTAAGTAAAGGTTTAAATAAAAAATATTGCAAATTCATCGGCCAAAAAATGAAAATTATTATTTTTTTTTAATATTTTGTGTCTTCTGTTCATCGATCCGACCAGGTTTTTTGTTACAGCCAATGGAATTTTTTGCCATTCTTCATACAATGCTGTCTTTAACTCTTCTCTTTTACAAACGGTTCTTTTTCGAACTTTCTTTTCAAAAAACAGCCCAAAGGTGCTCTATGGGATTAAGATCCGGACTTTGGGGGGGATGCGGCAACGCCTTTTTTATGTTCCAAATACACCAATCTTTTGTTATACCGACCGTGTGCTTTGGATCATTATCATGCAACAGCATTACACCCGGCGTTAGTCCCAATTTTTCTTTGGTTTCGGGGATACAACGTTTTAGGATATCAACGTATCCAAACTTTGTTAAATTTCTTCAATTACACGAAGAGAACCAACTCCGTTTGTTGCCATTGAACCACAAACCATTATGTTCCCACCACCGTGCTTAACTGTAGAAGTGACATTTTTGGGATCCAAAGCAGTTCCGTCTCTCGTCCACACAAAGCGTCGGCCATCACTACCGAAAATGTTAAATTTTGATTCGTCACAAAAAATTACTTGATTCCAGAACTCATCCGTCTTCTGCACGTACTCCTTGGCATACTCCAGTCGCTTTTTTATGTTTCTTTCTGATAAGGCTGGCTTTTTGCGAGGCGTGCGGGCTTTTAGATCATTTTTATGTAAAAAATTGCGCACTGTTTGCGGATGAACTTCTGCAATATTTTCTTTCTTCAAAGTTTTGGCAATTTCCACAGCTGATTTCTTCGAGTTTATATTTACCACCCTTAACATTCTTCATTTACTTTGATCCGTAGAAATTTTGGAAGGCCTTCCACTTCCCGAAACGCGATGAAGAAAACCGTTATCTTCAAAAGACTTTATAATATTGAAGACTGTCGATTTAGGTTTGTTAACCTCTGAAGAAATTTCGCGAATACTATAATTTTGTTCACAATAATCAATTATTAAAGCTTTCATATCACGGGACGTTAATTTTCCATTTTTTCAACAACAAAATTTAATTACACAAATATGCAATAAAGCGGAGGTAATCTTTGATCAAAGATAAGGACATAAAAGCAACGGTACATTATTTCTGGTCTTGGAAAACAAGTGTCCCAGTTTTTTTTGGTTCACGTATATAGAAAAGCGATTTGAGGCAAAAAGTAGAAAACTATGGACCAATACCAAAGCTTTCATCGATACCAAAGAAAAATGATATTTCATTGTAAAAGAAATTATTTCTAATAACCAGCATGGCCTTATGCAGGGCAGGTCATGTACAGCTAGTTTATCATTATTTCCAAATTACATTTATAAAAATTTAGAAAATCGTTCACAAGTTGACGTACTTTACACCGATTTCTCGAAAGCCTTCGACATCACACTTTCATTTTTAACAAGCTAAAGTCTTTGGAACACCAATTACTTAAATAATAGGAAGCAATTGTCAAAGATCGATAGTTGTAGATCTTTAGTAATAAAAGTTACATCGGTGTTCCACAAGGCCGCCGTGTGGGGCCATTACTCTTTCGTTTGTTCATAAGCGACGTTCACGAAATTTTCAGATACTGTAAAATTTTAACATTAGCAGAATGTTATTTTATCTTATTTAACAGTTTAACATATTGCATTGATTTCCAATTGTGTTGATATCCATACACTAGTGGAATGGTGCAAGCACAATGGACAAGAGCTGAATATTCGATTGTCTATGATTATTTCATAAATGATCATAGACTTAGTCGCCTAGAGTTTGCAGATCTGGGTGTAATTTTTGATACTAAATTAAATAATTTATTGCATTATGATTGTACAATTGCTATGTCTAACGCTATGTTAGGTTTTCTGAAAAGAAATAGTAAAGACTTTCGGGATATAAATATGCTAAAATTCCATCTATTGCGTATATAACTTAATTTGAACGATTGTTTAAGGAAAACATGTACAATAGTATTATTCAAAGTATTTCCCATCTGAAGCTATAACTTTTTCCCATCTTTCTGGAAATCCTGTGGAACCATTCCAAAAGAATTGCGCCGACTGTATTTAGAATGCTCTGCCATCATTTGAGGTTCCCCATATGATACTCAAGAACTCAGATTGATTCAATGAATGTGTGTGGTTTAATTCCTGCAATTTCTGTTGCCTCAACTCTCTTGCAAACAACATTGAGAAGTCTCCGAAGAGCTTACTGCGTTTTTGTACACAAAGGGCAGCTTTAAGCGGCAAATAAAAACAATGTTATCCCTTTCCTTGTGATGTTCACTGGATTTAAACCAGCTTTTATTTCACGACTATTGAAATCTGTCTAGAAAAAAGGTCTTGTTTTAGCGAAATTCCTGTTGGAGTACGGAAATCAGTTGAAAATCAGTGCCAGGCAGTTCAACAGAGCTGATGCAGTTTCTTGTGCAAGATGGTAGTAAGATCAATTTAAAAAAATGCAATTTACATGCTTCGGAATTATGGTAAGATAAACCGAACAAAAATTGCCTCGAATTTTTTTCAAAACTCTCTCTAACTCGAAGAAATCATGGTATCCCGACTGAGGGGCAGGCCACTGTATATCTATGAAGATGTGTTTTTCCTCCAAAGCAGCATTCCATGATCAGCAAGCTGCGTAAAAAAAAAAATTTAATATGTGTACACATCTTCAAAAATGAACTAAAAATAAAAGCATCTTTGAAAAATTGTGACGTATGCAGGGCCTACCTTACCTTATGTGCACAGGGCGCCAAGCTCCCATGTGCGCATTATGAAGCCCAATTAAATATGCGCTTTCATTATTTCATCTGCTCACACAAAAAAATAGTTCGTAAAAGCCAAAATGTAAAAGCAGAATTTATGACTTCACGTTTCGCTCAAATTCCCCGCGAGATTTTTCATTGTGACTCTTTTGGAATTAGTTGCTTGTGCGTGAATGGTATTTTGCATGTGCGATATGTTATTGGGTGTGTGAGCGTTTATTGTGTCCTTTGGTAATTTTTGAGTACTTGGGCGAGAGATGATCGTGCTCAGTCCTCAGCCGTGGTTTTTGTGTATTTGTGGGAAAAAAAATAGTCTACTCCGAATCTGTGGGACTATGCGATATTTTTTGAAGTGAAATATCGAAGATAAAATATCAATATTTGGTCCGTTTAACATCGAACATTCTTAGTCGGGATATTCATCAGCATAAAGCATTTTTTGCCGACGAGATCGCAAGGAAGATGTTTCTGGAAATTTAGATGGTATTTTAAACCTACTAAGTGACTAAGGATGATTTTTATCTGACTCTAATCGACTGGCATTTGCACATCCTACAAGGATGGTGAATATCGCTAACTTCCCTAAAAATAATAGTAGATTTGACACCCTTTGGGAAAGCGCCTTGATTTTCAGCTACAAATGGGAACAACAACAAACAACAGTATTAATGTGCTAACCTGGTCGATTATATTAATTGTTAATTTTCGTTTTTAAGATTGCAATCAGTTCTTGCTGCCATCATGAGCTTATAACGAGACGTGTTTGTAATTCACAGACCTCCAACATGTCCAACCAACCCACACAAAAAATAGAAAACGGAATAGCTATCCATTTCTCAACACGAAATCCATCAGAGCGTCATCACGGAAAAAAAAAACAAAATCAATGCCATTAAAGTTATATCTTCGGCATATTATTAACGATCTCGTGCCAAGCTGCTATACACATTTTCCCCCATAAAATAAAAAACCGTTCCTCATATTTCAATAATAATAAAATTTTAAGGATATCGCATTTTCTCTCCGTCCTCTGATTGCAATGCAATTATTATTCCGGTGATGTTAAATATCCTTCGATTAAGATTTTAACACTCTCCGGGAGTGGCATGTGGTAGAGGAGGCAAAACCCCGCCCTCCGCGCGCCCCTTACCAAACTGCAAATATTGTATCATCAGCGAAGGACACCCCACTCAATGGCGTTTAATTTTCGTGCAAAGCATCATTCTGAAATCCTTCGTATTATGTTGTTGTTTTTGTATATTTTCTTTTTTGTTCACTTTAGTTGATTAATTAAAAAAAATTTAATTTCCTTTTCGGGGATTTTTTTTTAACGCTTTCGTGATTATATCTCATCATCTTGTGCCGAATGTAGGGAATACGATTTCGGTGGGAAATAAAAATGAAATGCGATGCGTGGGGTTGTGTGTGCGTGGGCGAGGTTGAGCTTATTAATGATAGCAGTTAGGAGCCCAGATGGTTGATGTTAAAGATAGTGTTGGTAATGTGAATGTATTTATCAGCTCATTCCAGACCGAAGTTCGTCCATCACAGCCTATAGCAAAGGCAGAGGCAGCAATTGATTCAAGGACACTAATCAAAATCGTATTAGTGCCGGATTGTTTTCGAATGGGAATTAGATCAGCTAAAAATCCTTCATCAATTAACACCGCGCGGATGTTCATCGACAGGAAGAATGAAACCATTTTCAGGCTCCTTAATGAGCATATTCCTGGGCACTTGCTCATAAGCCGAAGGCCTCTTTTCAGTGATTAGGGGCGAAACGTTGTGAATATTGTTTCGAACTTTCTATGGGTGACGAGTCTCCCACATGCTGTCGGATTTTATGGCACATTTCCCAGATATCGCTGTTCGATGTTCATCAGCTTGCGAAACGACATTATTTTTATACAGAGCCAGTTGACATAAGTGTGCAAATTTAAATATTAGGGCATTGCCTGCACTCACTCCAGTCAGACCAAAATCTGAGACATCAGTCCTGTAGGGTTTGCAATAATCCATTCGAGATGAATTTTTGCTGGAAATGGGTCCAGTTCTTCGCACAGATATTTTTCACCATTACAAAATGAGAGCATCCTGATGAGACTACCTCATTTGCGTAAAATAAGGACTCATTCACCTGAAGATATATTAATTACTGGAGATCAGAGCTAATTAATTGTACAGCGCAGCAACCCCTCCGTGGTTGGATGTGTATTATTATCGTGGCGTGGAGCGCGAGCAAATATTAAACAAAAAGGGTCAAGGACTTGCACATATATTAAAATACGCAAATACGAACTGAAGCACGACGGCCAGTTGAGTAGACTGTGTTACGAGCCAAGTAAAATATTACTTAGTACAATAATTTAATCAAACCAGTAGTTTAAACGAAAATGACGACGTTACGTAAAGTTGAGTCATTTAATATGGCTCTTGGGTTAGGTGAGAGTGGTTATAGCAACTAGGCCGATGTAGGCCCATCTTGAAACCGCGCTCCAACAACTGGCATCAGTTCGAGCTTGTGACAAAGCGGTTTATCTTGTTTGTGTTGACGGCATTTAATTTGCTGGGGTGTTTGAAGCAGTAGGACGCTAGGTTTGAGTACCTACGGCTAGGCAGAGCACTACACGAGCAGAGTAGGCTATCCATTAAGGGACAGCAATCTGGCCATTAAGTCAAATTGAAAACTGTAGCAAGAAAAAATACATGAACACAGTGTATCCCCATTCACTGCTGGGA